>JAPDOI010000275.1:0-600000 GCA_029168955.1 Aplectana chamaeleonis | reverse complement strand
TAATAAATATGTTTTCAGAGAAGAACAGGTCACTTTAAATGTATGGAAAACACGCACTAATAAGTGGTTAGATACGAAAATAGGTGCTTCAACATTAGCCAGACCAGACATGAAACAAGCACTTGCTAGTTGGAAAGAGCGTCATCTAATCTGGTTACGTTTCCAATTTAATTCTCCGAAACCCACTCATACACGAAACACACGACGCGGGTTGGATCCCGCAATGTGCTTAATTTTTGCAAGACATTAGACCTTACATTTTTTAGACAAAGTAAGGGGTCACGAAAGTAGGATAGTCGAGTCGAGGGTGGTAGATTATCCCTATATACAAACTTTCACCATCTGAGATGGACGCTGAAGGGCACTACACTGAGCGGCCCACACCTGTCGCAGGTGCGGTCGCCCTGGAAGTCTACATTTTTGCAAGGAATGAGTCTAGAGAATACGATATTCGAGTCGTACCTCATGTACAAAATTTAACGGCATCATAGGAAAGCCGAAGGCCGCTACACTGCACGGGCTCACATTCATGAGTAGTTCCGCCGAAAAGGGGCATTTTCGAAAACTAGGAGTCACGAGAGTAGGATATTTGAGTCCAGCGTAGTCGATTTAGCCAGTAAACTTATTTTCAGAAGTGTCCAAGTAAAAAGCACCGTAAAAAAACGTCCAAGTCCCCAAACCTGACGTAGGGTTTGAAAACAGCTGTAACTTAAAGGCAGTGGTCGCGCTCAAATGAGCTCGTCTTCTTTTCCTCTCTAAACCCTCTTCTGAGTATAGAGTAGTAGAACCTATATGAAAAAATCGCGCAAAAACGCTGTTCTGGGCCAAATTTGAAGCCTGAACTTTCTTGTCTTTTGATGATTTACGAGTCCACCCCACATCATCGGCATGGATGATCTCTAATATCAAGAGCATCAGCTGGCTTGAAATCGAATTTCAATCAATGAACCTCCGGATTTAAGTACATATCTAGTCAAAAACCTTGACTTAAGTGCTTGCTTTCATTGTTCAATTGTTTTATTAGGTAAATTTGCATTTATTTATTTCTCTGAGTGTCGATGATTTTGGACTGCTTGGCATGAAACTGTGATCTTTCTGTGCACGTGTGCACGAACTGAAAATTTAGGGTCTTAATAACTCTAATTCTAGCCTATTTTTCACCGCGCTACCTTCATAGTTTTTGAGCTGTTTTTGCTCTAAGCTGATTTTTGTACTTTTTTTGATAACGTTTTTCATCGTGACCACTGCCTTTAAATTCCAAATGAGCTACCCTGGGTTTGAGCAAAACGAAGTCACAAGGGTTTGCAACCCTACAGGATGAGACCCTAACTGACCCCAGGAGTTGCTTTCCAGAAAAATTTACTAGGTGTGGACTTTTGATGTTTTGTTCACAAAAGTCCACACCTAAATCCGCTGGCTAGTTCTGGACTTTTATGCTCAAAACATCAAAAGTCCACACCTAGTAAACTTTTTTGTAAGGCGTCCTCTGGGAGCGGGTAAGGTTTCATTCCGTACGGTTACAAATGTAGTTTCTTAGTTTTGCTCAAGCCCCGGTAGCTCATTTGGAACTTAAGTTACAGCTGTTTTCAAACCCTACTTCAGGTTTGTGAACATGGACGTTTTTTTACGATTTTTTCACCGTGTTCCGCCGTCTATGTAGCGGTCTTCGGCGTTACAGTGAAACGGTGAAAGATTGCGCAGAGAGTAAATCGACCACGCTGGACTCAAATATCCTACTCTCGTCCCACCTAAACTTTGAAATTGACGACTTCGGGCTGGACCACACTTGAGAAAAGTGTGAGGCCAAGTACTGTAGCGGTGTTCAGCATCTATGTTGGATGGTGAAAATGAGTATACAGGGTGAATCGGCCACGCTGGAATCAAATGTCTTACTCTCATGACACCTAAATCTAAAAAAAAAGCCTCTTTTCAGCGGGACCACACCTGAGAAAAGTGTGAGGCCAAGTACTGTAGTGGTGTTAAGCATCTATGTTGGACGGTGAAAGTGAGTATGGAGGGTAAATCGACCACGCTGGACTCGATTATCGTATTTTTCTGACGCATACCTTGCAGAAATGTAGACTTCCAGCGCGACCGCACCTGCGACAGGTGTGGGCCATACAGAGAAGTGCCTTTCAGCGTCCATCTTAGAGGCTGAAAGTTTGCATTTAGGGTAAATCTACCACTCTCGACTCGAATATCTTACTTTCGTGACCCTTACTTTGCAGAAAAATGTGAGGCCTTATGTTTTCCAAAATTTAAGCACTTTGCGCGATCGAACCCGTGTCGTGTGTTCCGTGTATGAGTAGGTTTCGGAGAATGAAATTCGCAATGTAACCAGATTGGATGGCGCTCTTTCGAACTAGAAGTCCACACATCTGAAGCGACATGTTCTTCTTGGACACGCGAAATGAATTTACGGACTCATATTAATTTGAAAACACATTTATTTCTTCGAGACATCCCGTATTCTTGACCTTAGCCAATCACTTCATCTTCTCCACGCTTGTCTTCCACCACATATGTACCTTAGCTTCCTACCCGGAATCATTCGCAATTTCTGGGGACACGTCCAAACCTATGTGTCTTATATCCAACATTAGAATAGCCTTCCCTATAATCAAAACCCTTACTGTAGCTGTTTTTCAAAAACGCAGGCAATCTCGTGTAATCCGTCAAGAAAAGCCTCGTCCGTGATCTATTTCACTTTTATTGTTTTGTTTTTTGAAATGGTTGTTCTTCTTTGAATTATACATCTTTTGGAATAAATTGTTCCTGTTATTTCAATTTTTCTACAAAGACAGACAATTAAAACTCCTGGGAGGGGGTCCGAGAAAATCGCCAAAATTTTGACCTATCAACGCTTCTGGGAGGGGTCTGAGAAAATCGCCAAAAGTTTGCTTTTAGAGGGGGGTGGGGTCTGAGAAAATTTAGCCTTGTCCACACCTCGTGCCGAACCCTGTTTTTCATCATTGAAATTGACATTCTTTGAGGGGCCATAACTCCGTTAGTAGTGGATTCTGAGCGATTCTGGAGACAACATCATGATCAGTGCAACATTCTGTCAAAGGCATATTCGTTTATTTATTTATTAGCATGCACACTAAGATGCGTCGAAAAAAAAGAACAGTATGTACGAAAACAAATCAACCAATTGCAGTAGACACAAGGAATAAAACGAAAAGTAACGATATGGAGAAATGGAAAGCGGTTTTGAGGTTAAACGGTGCCTTCAGCACTTAAGCGTCTTTCACAGTCTGCCGGACGACGCCGTCCGACACGTTGTAAGAGTGCCGCAGTGCGAGGGAAGCTGCGGTGAACAACCGTCAGTTCCGACTCTTCAGTACAAAATATGAGACGAAACCAACACGTTTTGACCCATAACTTGCTCCGACGTCGTGCCAATAATCTCACCGCAGTCCGACGTCGCTCGGCCGACATCTCAGTGCGAGCCGCATCGGCGCCGCAGCCCCATCTTATAACGTACCGGACGGCGTCGTCCGGCAGACTGTGAAAGGCGCTTTAAAAGCATCGTTCGCGCTGAAAACCAATTTCCATTTTTCAGGCTCAAATTCATGAATGAGCCAGGTAGACCACGTCGGTGAAGTTTCGCGCGTCAAAAACATATGGTTCTGAAGTTGGAGTGGTTCAAAATGACGATCCGCCACCAGTTTTCACCAACCATCTAGCACAAGGAACAGAAGCGCCATCACAGGCGCAGATGATTCCGTATTTGAAATTTTTAATTCGGGAAATTCTAACATCCAAACTTGCCCAATGGATACTTCTTTTCTATAATGAATTCCAGTGAACCAAAGGCAAGATAAATTCACCCGCTTAATAAGTTTAGAGCGAAAAACACATCCGACGTTTGTGAACAAAACTTCCGACGTATTGTACCAGACACACCGAAATTGACGGAGGGGTGGAAAGTGAATAATTCGAGAGGTTTAAAAACGAGTTTTTTTTGCGAAAGTTGATGTTTTTGTGGAGGCTTTTCACTCTAATTCTGTATGTCAGAGCAGGGTGGTGGCCATCGTGTATCAACACCCCAGAGTAGGCGGGAGAAACGGAGGAGGAGCGAGCTTTCTGATTGGACGCAACACGGGCTAGCCCCGGCCCCCGGCTGTTGCGTCCAATCAGGAACCTCGCTCCTCCCCCGCCTCCTCAGGGTTGTTGATACACGATGGCCACCACCCGTCAGAGCATCGCCTGCTCAAAAACATGAGAAACTTAGATACGGTTTTTGGCGCGTACGACGCCTTTAAGAGACCGCGTGTCCACACTGCGCACCCACGCCATGAACTCGACATTTTTTATTTTACTTTATTCATAGCAGGTTCGGTTTTTTGGAGCAAATGGGAAGTTTATAAAATAAAATTCGTATTCACATATTTTCCGAAACTATGAAGTACAAGGTTTAAAACTGAATCCATTTCTACATTTCCATTTTTCTTGTTGAAGGCTGTTGTTGTTGCAAAACTCCCTCAAAAACTTTTTTCGAATTTTTCTCGCCTTTCTCTTTTAAATCGAACATGCAAATGATTTTAACATGTTGCATTGCAAAAAGTGTTGTCCTTGCACTCACATTGTCGTTTTTCCTCTACAGCCACGCCCTCGTTCGCAGTGGATGATTTTTTCGCGATGTTTGCCGCTTTTGAATTGCTTGCGACTCGCATCGCTTCATTTCAGTGCCAGCAAATCGACGAGGACGTAGCCGGTGCGTCACCGAACAGACCGAAGGGGGCCGATCCTGACACGCAGCGGTTGCCCTTCGTAGTATGAATACGGCGTCGACGTTGGTCGAAACGGTCAATATCAATCTGGAAGACTTCTCCGAGACGTTTCTCACCTGCTCAACGTGCCTTTATACATACGATCAGGTATCGTACATTGATTATGGCCTGCACATTCATTATGTCTTCTGCAACGACCCTCCATAGAACTGCTTTGTCAAGAATATTTGATCGGCCACATAGCTCGTTCAGCGTTTTGCTGTGATGCTTGTCTAATGGGAAAGCTGCGATTGCAGTTGAGGGCTTCGCTTCTTTTTTTTCTCTTAAAATCGCGATGCCAGCACGATGATATTTTGGTCGATCGAGAGTGTATCCCTCTAGACAGTTGGAAGGGCAGCCTACAGAATTTTCACAAAATTAGTTCAGTGTTCCAAATCCGTTTTTTCCTATGCTTTACGGAGGCAATTTTGGAAGAGCGGGCCCAAAACATCCAAAATAAACCCAGCAGGGGAAGTACTCGCACGTTTTTCACAAACAAGCTGCGCCCACATCATATCGAGATCATTTCAATGACAGATTTGCCTTTTCAAGTTGGGTAGGTTCCTTCCACGTAAAATGTATAAGGGCGAGTTTGTTTATCTGTAACAATGGTGAAAAACAGCACACAATTTCAGCATTGTTGGAGGCTGTCGGGTGATCAGTTTTTCGTTGCAGGAAAGCCGAAAAGCGAAACTTTTGCCTTGTTCTCATTCTGTTTGTTTGTCGTGTTTGGAGCAACTGGCCGCACTACCACAGGTACTGTGACGATTTCATCTGCTGTCCGAGATAAAGCCCTTCTCAGCCATTTTGAGCCTGGCAAAGTAGGGAGCAGAGCTCTCGGTCATGGCGAAATGTAGCAATGACAAGGCGGTTTTGACATGATTGACCGCTCCGATCATTTCTCCGCCCGGCTCGAAATGTGAGAAGGCTGTATTATCTCTTGTATCTATTAATCTTCTTCTGTTCATTGAGTTTGACTGTTTATCTAGTAGTATTTGCTCATTTATTTGCTGCGTTCCAATCTATTTTGCTTTCATTGACGGCCTTCTGTTACACCCATTTGCGGCACGAAACACGTGCGACTTGACTTAATCGGCTGGCTTCCGCCTGACGCGGTCAGTCCGCATCTTCCTCGAGGTGTACCGTCCTAGTAGTCAGCCGCGTCTATTTTTCACGGTCTTCAACCACAATTCGAACACATTCCATCCAACGGTCATTATTCCATTTCTTGCGAATTGAAACATCGCGCCTGAACTGCCTCAATGCCGAGTGACTTTAAATCCTCTTTAACCACATCCGTCTAGAACTTTCGCCTACGCCCAGGTGGCCGTTTCCAGACAGGATTTGGAAGCATTCTTAGAGCGTGTTGTACGAGGCGATCCGGCGTTCTTCTTAGTATATGCCCGAGCAGTCGAAGTCAACTTTCCATTGCTGAAGGGATCACTTTGGAAGGTACATAGTTTTTGTGAAAACTGTTAGGTAATGTAAATCAAGCGCAGTCGCTAAGGATTTGGAAGCCAACTGGTTCTGGAAGCAGACTGGTCAGAATTCTTGCGTAACAACTGTTTTTTCTACACAAGGATCCCTCAAACTCACAGAATTTCGGATTTTTTTAGAGCCAAGTAGTGCGCAAAAGGTAGAAAACACGCTGAACGGATTAGTTCATCTAGGGTCTATTACAAAATGCAAGGAACTACCCGAACAAGTCTCGGAAGAAAGATCAAAATGGGGTATATTGTACCCCGTGGCTGCCGAAACCTCGTGAGTAATAGTTGTTGAAACTGTTAGTAACAATGACCCTACTTAAATCTTTTGGAACAGAATAGAGGGGGTAATAGATAACTATAAACAAATAATAATGCTCTGAGCCATATATTTGCACATTGTCCCCCACTATATTGAGTTAGAATGCAGTGCTAAAGGCTCGCAATTGAGCCTGAAATACCTACAATCATCGCCTTTATCTCAACATCCTGTAGAGCTCCAAAGAAATATTGCCATAAACATGCATACCTTTCAGGGGAGGGCACATCATCCTACGAACACGCGCGGGTAGGGCCTACATATTGTTGACCAACTGCCGTGTGTACAGTTCATCTCCGCAATGACGTTCAGTCCGCAAAGTGCTTGCTGATTGCGAAAGCGTGCTGCGGCGCGGTTGCGCGTATCCTTAGGGGTCGTTTATACTTCCGCCGCGGCGCGGCGAGATGCAATACAGCCATATCGATCAAGCGGCGCCGCCTGGCGGCGCCGCGAGGCGTTTAGAGTTTTTCTGCTCGAAATCTTCCAACGGTGCCGCACCCGGCCGCCGCCTAGGTGCTGCCGCGCCGCCCGAAGAAAGCAGGCGGCGCGGCGGCCGCGTGCGATCCGCATGGACATAGTATGCTTCTTTTGCTGTTATTTCATACACATTCTCAATTTTGTTCTTCTGATTCATCTCTAAAATTCCTTCCAAGGTCCTGGGCGTTGTTTAGAGTAGGCTGGGTTGTGAAAAGTTCATTTTTTTAGCTTTTGAAATACTTTTACTGATGAGAAATCGTTTTTGAAAACTCTATCCGCCTTCGGGTGCTGTGCTATGGTACGAAAAAATATAGATGTTTCTTTTGCACAGGAAATCACTCATTACAATCGGCCTTGTGTTATGTCAGAGCTACTCCAGGTTGTGTTTAACGTCATTCTGCGACGTCGCCGCGTAAATTCGACGCAGCCCGATTATACATCCTGGTGGCGCGATTTTTCAAGCGGCGCTGCGCGCTGCGCCGCCCCACTTATTGCCGCGCTGTCCGCGGCGGAAGTATAAACGTCCCCTTAGACAGGGATGTGGGATCACCCGGGCGGTTTTTGCCTTCGGAGCCCGGATGATCCCAACGCCCGGGTGATCCCACATCCCTGTCTGAGGATTCTCGCAGCCGCGCCGCAGCACGCTTTCGCAATCAGCATGCTCTTTGCGCACTGAACGCGAATGCGCAGATAAATTGTATTTTTTGAACTAAGCCGTTTATTCCACAACACAGACAAAACGACTGGGGAGGTCTCCATAAAAACTAACCCATAAAAAGATGCCACTCATATGTGAATGTTTTTAGGTTTTTTTTGTAACATTTTCAACAAACAGAAGACATAAGAGCACCAGCTCACCCCGAATCGTTCTCCCTTTTCCAACCTCCATATATGAGACTACAAGATTAACAAGTAAGTGGGACAGAATTCACTAACAGAACAATGAGCACAATATATTCAACAAGCAAGTTATTTGAAAAAATACTACAAGGTTAGAGGTAATTATGGTGTCTTACGAAGTCATTTTCGATCAATCGACATCTCGACCAGAGGAGTTTCAGTGCACTTTGACCCAATCGAGGGATGAGTTAATTTGATATAAGTAGAAAATCTATGGCCAGACCGAACGCAGCGTTCCTTACGAACATATTCAAGCGCATAATACAGACTGGGTTCAGCACAACATCACGATTATTTCTTTGTTTTCAATGCTCGTGCATTTTGTCCCGACTGTAAAAACGGATTTCTCAAAGAACTACTTTTTGAAATCAATTAGTATAGTTTTTATTAATTAGTATTTATTACTGCATTCGCTTCTGACCTACCAACGGCGTATTGAAATATATAAATAAAATTAGGGCTGTAGTAAGCTGTTTACCACCGCTCGAAGCACGTTCATGAACTCTCGACGCGATTTCCGCTTGACAAGAACGCCAAATGCGTTGGCGGCCATTCGCATTCGGACGCACTTTTTCTTCGAAGTATGGCAACTGGGATTGATGAGATAAGTTAGAAAAGATCGAATTAGCGATTTCACAACATTCGTGAAAATTGACGGATTTCGTTCAGTTTAATAGACGCTATAGTAGTGAGTTGGAAAGTTTCATCACTTTTGGTAGACCTGGTGTGTTGCTAAAAGAGTATAAAAATATGTTTAAACGCCTCAGTAGTGAGGGCTTTCTTCATATTTCAGTATACAAAATCAGTTGTGCTGAAAGAGGATTGAAGCTTCACGTAGCAGAAGATTTGCGCTTTCGAACAGTATAGCACACTCATTCGAAATACCAACGTCGAGTTGATGAAAAAATTTACAAAGTCGAGTTGCAGCAAATTTTCTCGACCATTTACTGGATACAGAATACTTGGAATATTTTGTATAAGCGAGTACCTCTGCCTGATCTAGGAAACCGTTCTACAATGATTGGCAGTTTTCACGTTTTCCAGCGACTTTCGTGCCGTTTCTGTAACACAACTGGCCCAACGCGTTGGTTTGACTTAGTAAACTTGACAGTTGAATTCATACTGAATTATCTTTGTATTCGTCCTGTCCGCTCTTCACTTTTTCTGATTAATCTGTATAGATTTTCTCAAATTTCATGAAATCTCGGTCTTTTGCAGAACGATGCGCTGTCGCTGCGATGCCCGATGTGTCGCGACGTGTGTGTATTGCCAGCGGGCGGCGTCAACGCTTTACCGGCCGCGTTTCTCATCAACCAACTGCTAGATGTCATGCAGGTGAATAATTCGTTGACTTGCATCGATTTTCCAATTAGGACAGTTTTTCACGGTTTACACACGCCCAGTTTTGTCTAGGCCGATCTAACTCTAATTTGATTAGAGCGTAGGATGCGGGTTCTTCTCATTTCTCACCATGCTATCTGACAAAAGCTTTCCTTCGAAAGATCAGTCATTCAGATGTGCTTGGGGGTCATCTGTCGTTTTTCGCTTCTAAACTAAATCATCAGTTGGGTTTTTTGAGATCTCCGCCGTATTGCAAGAACACTTAAGAAAAATAGCGGTAACACTAAATATTGCGCAAATCGGTTAGAGCTGGATCGTCTGAATTTTTGAAGTGTTTTACTCTGCATAAAAAACGAAATTCCCATGACTCATCGCGTGTGCGTGCGCGCGCGTCGCCGCTCTCTCCGTCTGTCCACCGCTCTCTCGCCGTCTCTAGAATACGCTCCATGCAAGCAATTGAAAGAACTACGGGAATTTCCCTTTTATTCAACTCTATCGTTTCCCTGTTTCCCCTTTCCAAGTATATGCCCGTCTACAGCAGGCCTACGCGGAATTTTTTCTGAGATTTCCCGACTCGAAAACGTATGTGAACTAGAAAATTGTTGAATGACCGCTAATACGTTGTTCCGCTGCTCAGCGCTTCTAGGTATCCCTCGTTTATTCGTGGTTTTAATCAATAAACTGCATGCCACACAAATTAAAACCTTCAAGAGGCTTCCAAGATTCAAAATTTTGGTTCTCCAGAGTTCCGAAAAGAGGTGAAAAGTTGCTCATTGCAGGCGCCCTTTCAATGAAACGCAGGCTTGCCGAATCACTGGCGTCACTATTAGTCATCTAGAACTAATACCCCCTCGATCGGGCCCAAAAACCCAGAAGTGGAAGCGGAACGGAGTCTTCCGAAAATACCGGGAATACTGAAGCGAAAACGGAGCTTTTTTCCACACAATCCTGGCCTACAGCGTCTTTTGAAAATGTTGTTCTGAGCTTTTTTTGTCGCAAATACTTCTCCTCACGCGACTGTGTGCCCTTATTGTGTGGGATAGAATCAGCATTCTCCATAGCGCAGATGCGCTTAGATTCCTGCCGTTTAAGTCTTTTTCTTCCCGAATTCGCTTGAAGCCATAGTACAATCGGAAAAGTATTTTTCAAAGTTCGTGCTCATCTCAGAGAAAATCTTACGCTGATCACAATGGTTTTTCTGAAATCGTTGAAGGCCCCTTACAAACGGAGCCATGACGTCTTGAAAACTGCATAATTTCTGAGGGCGAAAGTTGTGTGGACGAGTTGTCTCAGGTCTGCATTTCTTTCAATCGCCGTCGCAACACGAGGTCGAGCCTGAATGAAGAGATGCCGATGAGGAAGTGAAAATTGAGAACGTGATTGATAGTCACCCATCCATCCAGCTCCTACTGAGCTCCTACTGAGGCAGCGTACACGTTCGTAAACGTAATTGAGACAACTAAGGAAATAGAATGGTATGGCACCGAACACAACGCCAACGCATTTTGAAGCTTCAAAAGCTACCCACAATGACGCTACAGGAGCGGAAAGTTGGCCCCGCCCCTGTATCTGCTCGCCTCCTGTATTTGCGTCCTCCTTCAAAACAGGGGTGCTGGACCATTCCCACCGTCGGCGACTTTTGTAGGTGGTGGAATAGGTACAATAAGTAAACCACACACATCGATGACGTTGGAAATGGCCCAGCACCCCTGTTTTGGAGGAGGAAGCAAATACAGGGGGCGGAGAAATACAGGGGCGGGGCCAACTTCTCACTCCTGTGGCGTCATTGTGGGTTGTTTTTGAAGCTCCAAAATGCGTGAGCGTTGTGTTCGGTGCCATACCATTCTAATTCCGTAGTTATTTCAGTTACTCAATCACGTTTACGAGCGTGTATGCTGCCTTTAAATTAGGGCAAGAGGGTTGGCCATTGGCAGTTTTTTTGAGGGTGGAGCGTATGGTCGTCGCCTATATTCCGCTTATTTGGAGGAATTGAAATTTCACCTTTGGCATGTGTCTTATTGAAGGGATTTTCTACCCTATTACATGACAACTTCGGAATTTATTGCGGGTGTACTGTGCCTTCGAGCATATCCTTAAGCGGGTGATCCCTGTGTTTTTCGTTTTCTTCCTGACTGTGTCTACATTTTTGAAAGCTCTGAAGTTCGAGGTTCAAAGTCTAGTTGCTTTTCTCACTGATAGATCGTTCTCGAAGGGTTGAGTATCTTCTAACATCCTGATCTTTTCATCCAGGCTGATGCAATTCGCTCTCGCTTTGGAGCTGAAAACTTTCGTCTCGCCTTTACTCAGTCAGACCAATCAACATTGAAGGCACAGTCCAATATTAGGGGTAATTTTCGATATTATAGTCCGGCCACCGTAGAGAGCACTTCTGCCAAGCGCAGAATTCTAATTCGCTAAATAAGCGGGGAAAATACGAGGGAAAAGTCGGTCACGCTCCGTTCATAAAGGGGCCGACGTCACAGTCAGGGCTGGGCACGCGTCCCGGTTGACCTTAGGGGGGTGCATATTGGACGTTGCAGAGAGGGCAAAGGAGGGTGCCTAAACGGAACACCAAAAAAAAAACGAAGTGCATGTTCTGTCGAATTTCAGGAAAAAAAATAATACACGCTTTTCTCTTGATTTGTCATATCTTCGCTTTTTTAGGAGACCACTTACGGAATTCAAAAAAAGTCAAGTCTTTGCAATTTTCTGTGAAAGAAGCAAATGATCGCATCTTATTCCTTGAGAAGTACCCTGTTCATGAAAACCCGAGTTTTATCCAGCTCGAATGCCGCAGTCCATTCTAGATTCGGCTTGCCGTGCGGTGTGGTGTTTGTACGCAGCTACACAGCGCACACTGGAGTGGACGCGCCCACAATAATAATTTTAAAAAATGTATTTTTTTTACAGAACGGGAGGAGAAAAGAATTGAAACTGGAACGAATGCAAAAAGGCGGAAATAGGATACTTTCAATGTATCCATTATAGAAATTTAATGTAAATAAACTAAGTTGGAGCGGGGTAATTTTTTTTAGACTTGATAAGGTTCATTCAAGTGAACCTAGTTGATTAAAAACAACATTAAACATGAGAACTAAGAGCCTTGGGAGAAAGAGTAGTATCTGACAAACATTTTAATAAGAACTGGTTTGATATTCAATGTGATTTAAGGACCTTAAGGCTCGTCCCGGTTTTGTCGCGGTTTTTCGGGGTAAAACCGGGACGAGATTTAAGGACCTTAAATCACATTGAATATCGATCCTATTGATGTTGAAGTGTTTGCCAGATTCTCCTCCTTCTCACAGTATTCTTTGCTCTCATGTTCAATGCTACTTTTGATCAACTAGGTTCGTTTGAATGAACCTTGCCACGGCTAAAATCTTACCCCCGTTCGAACTTTGTTTATTTACATCAAATTTCCGGAATGGGTACATTCGAAATAGACTACTACTACTTCTTCTTCTTCAGCGTTTGTGCCGCATTGTAGCAGGGTCCGCTTTTCTCGAACGTTGCCGCCATTTGACCTTGTCATTCGCGTTGTCAGGATGGAGGCCTGCAATTTTCATATCGTTGTGCAAGACATCCAGCCATCTCTGCTTAGGTCGTCCTCTTGGTCGCTGGCCCGTCACTTGAAGCTGCATAGCCGCTTTCGCTATCGAGTGTTCTCCAGCTCGCAGAACGTGCCCATACCATCTTAGGCGATTTTCGCGAAGTTTTTCCGAAATGGGAGCGACACCGAATCTTTCACGCACATCTTCATTCCGAACTCGGTCTAAGCTATTCAATCCACCACTGCACCTGAGCATCTTCGTTTCCATCACGCCGAGCCGTCTTTCTGCTTCCTTGGTCATTGGATAACACTCTGTGCCATACAGTGCGACGGGCCTCACAACCGAACGATAAATCTTTGACTTGAGCCTGTCGCAAACCTTTTTATCACAGAGCACTCCACTCGCGGTACGCCACTTCAACCAAGCAGCACTGATGCGTGCGTCGACTTCAGCCGTCAGCGTCCCATCATCGCTAAGCGTTGATCCAAGATATCGAAACGTATGCGCTTTTGGCAAGACTGTGTTGTCGACTTGGATGGAATCGTCACAACTCGCATTTGTCATGTATTCGGTTTTCTTCTTATTGAGTCGTAAGCCGAATTCTGCCAGTCTGTCGTGCCAAGCTTGAACTTGTGCTTGGAGATTTCCTTTGCTGTCTGAGGCGAGCATCACGTCGTCAGCATACAACAGTGTCCAAGGTGCTGAACGCTACAAATCTCGTGTGATGACATCCATGACGATGATGAAGAGCAGTGGGGAGAGGGCGGAGCCCTGATGAACTCCAACACTTAATCGAAAAAGCCTTGATGTTCCTGCCGCGGATCGTATGCAACTTGACGTGTCCACGTACAAAAGCTTCACCCAATCGATCGATTCTTCGGGGACATCTCGGCTACGCAGAGCGTACTATATTACTTCGTGAGGGACTCTGTCGAACGCTTTCTCAAGATCAAGAAAGGCGAGGCGAACAGCTTCTCCTTTTTCACGATGCTTTTCCACAAGAAGTCGGGTCGCATGGATAGCGTCGACGGTGCCGCAGTTCCTGACAAAACCACTTTGATTTACGCTCAGCTCAACGACATCACGTATTCTTCTACCCAGAATCCTCTCGAAAATTTTCATTGTATGGCTAAGAAGTCGGATGGGCCGGTAGTTGCTACAGTCCGCAGGACTCCCTTTCTTCTTGAAAATCGGGACTGTGGTGCTTGACTTCCAGTCTAAGGGAACCTTGCGCTTAGTCACAATGCGGCTGAATAACAATGCAAGCCAGGCAGTTGGGTTCCAACTTCGACTCTTCCATAACTCCGCGGCAATATCATCCGGTCCGGTAGCTTTGTCATTCTTCATCGCTTTCAAAGCCTCTGCTACTTCGCTTGGTGTGATAGGCGACACCGCCCCATAAACGGGAAGAGCATGAGGTAATGAGGTATGCGGGATTCCTTCTGTCGAAACCGCTTCGAAGTACTGCCTCCACCTTTCCTTCGCCTGCTCAGCATTCGATAGCAGCCGACCATGTCCATCGTTTATCCCAACAAACTTCTCTATATCCTCCGTCTTTCGGTTTCGTGACCTGACGAGCCTGTAGAGATCGCGCTCGCCCTCGCTTGTGTCAAGCTTCCGATATAAAACTTCGTATCGTTGACCTCTCGTTCTCGCTACTGCCTTCTTAGCCGCACTTTTCGCGACTTGATACTCTTTCCAGTTGGCCGGGGTTTTGTCTTTGAGAAAAGCGTGGTAAAGATCCTTCTTCCTTCGTACACACGCCTTTACTTCGTCAGACTGTAACCACCCTTTCTTCTCGATGTACCTCCGTCCAGGCTTTGTCGTTCCAAGAACGGTGCGAGCAGCTTGAACTATGCTCCTCTTTGCTTCCTCCCAGCTCTCTTCGACGTTTGTGATCTGCGGTAGATGGATCCGAACAATTACTTGGGGTGCATTGTCCTTGAAGTTCCACCACTTGATCCTTGCAGGACCTGTAAGGTCTGCGTGTTGTTGTTTCGGAGGGCAGACGCGGAGCGTGCAGATGGGTGGACGATGCTGAGTAGCCACCGCCTCATAAGGAATCTTTTTGGCATCAGTAACTAACGTGCGGTCTTTGCTCCTCACAAGGAAGTAATCGATTTGCGACGAAACGGTTCCACTGTGATACGTTGCTTCTTCTTCTTCTTATCGACCACATAGAGCTTCTCCTTATAGGTGTAAAAAGGCAGCCCTATCGCACGGGTTCTTCCACATGTCCATAACTGTTAGAGAAGTCGGCCTTGCAGGGCATGAACATAAGTTTAATGAATCATGCCCTGGGTTGTGGCAGTCAGGGATCGACGAGTCGATCTTATGGACGAAGGCCTTGAGGTATGAGGAGTGTCCACATCGTAGACCTGCCAGGATGACGCGTGTACGTCTGGGTAGGTCCGATTCGCTGCCATCGATCGGGGGAGGCACGTCACCAAGTATTGGATTTAGGGGAGCACTGGAAAGGTATTCTTTGACTAATCGGGTGTGCTCCATTTGCAGTAATCTGACGCGATTGAGCTCCGACGTCGCCAAACGTTGACGATCCAAGACAGACTGCAGCATGAAGTGGCGAGCGAATATGTCGGAAATGGGGACCAGATGACAGCAATGAGAAATTAGGGTGTGTGGAGTTCCTTATAATGCCAACATGGAACTGCTGCGACTGGAGTTGACAATGCTGCTTTACAGATAGTAGAGAACACTCTTGATGTAGATGAGGTACCGGTGTGGATCTAGGGCATCCAGTGATCACGCGTAGAGCAGTGTTCTGTGCACGCTGAAGTATGCTCCAAGAGGCTTCCGACAGGTGTCTTGACCATATTGGGGCTCCATATTCCAGCACCGGCTGCACCATAGCCCTGTAGGTGGTTCTCAAAATTTCCTTAGAGCTGCCCCATGAAGGGCCGGCCAGCGAGCGTAGAATGTTGTTACGTGTGTTGTCAGCAGCAGCTCGAACACGTGTGTTTTCATGAAAACGTAGTGACGGGTCCAGGAATACCGAGAAGTCGAGGGTGTTTTGATAAGGGCAGCATATTTCCTTCCCAAAGAACCTTGGGATGTAGCTTGTGTTCGGCAGTCGCTGTAGTGCACAAAGTAACGCTGGACTTGGTTGGAGAGACCTTTAACTGCTTTGATTCCAGGAACTTAGCCAGACTGACAAGATATTTATTCATCTTAGCAGTGGCTGGATCGATGACAGGGTCAGTACAAATAATGGTGATGTCATCCGCATATAGACATAAGTGGATGTTTGATGATGGCTTCGGCACATCAGATAGGTACAAAGAAAACAGGCTGGGCGGGATAAGTGGATGTTTGATGATGGCTTCGGCACATCAGATAGGTCCTCGTCCTCCTTGTGGGACGCCTGCCTTCAGGGGCACAGACTTCGACAAGTGTCCATCAAATTTCACACGGATGGAACGATTTTTGACAAAGTTATCGGTCCATCTTTTGCACCAGTCGGGAATAGTAGAGTCCAGGATCGATTTGGACAGCAGTGGGATACTGAAGTTATCGAATGCAGCGGTTAAGTCAACCGCCACGACTATACTTCTACCAGCTGGAGGTTTCATGTTGAAGCCAGCAATTATGTGTTCTGTGATGGACGTAAGTGCCGTGATGGTAGAGTGGGCTTTCCTGAAGCCATGTTGATGCACGTTGTGACGTAATGCTTCTTGGAGGTGCCGGTTGATGAATTTCTCCGCTAACTTAGCAATAGGGGACAAAAGGGAGATGGGTCGATGCGAAGTTGCTTGATCTTCTGGTTTGCCAGGCTTGAGGATTGGCAGAACAATTGCTTGCTTCCATCTAGCGGGAATGACACCTGAGCTGAATGACGAGTAGACTAGATCACAAAGTAAATCAAGGAACTGCTCCGGCAAGTGCTTGAGATGGACGGCTGACACGCCGTCGGGTCCTTCGGCTCTCGAGCTCTTCATGGACTTGATGAGGGAAGACATCTCAGAGGCAGTTATGGCAGGTACGTCTTGTCGGCTGAGCTTCCTTATAGACCGGAGAGTGAGCCTGTTGGATCGATCACGGCGGGACGTCGCTGAAGCAAAGTGTTTTCCAAGTCGACATGCAGCCTTAAAGCCGGACTCAAATTTCCCCGAAGGGAACTCAAGCATGTTGCGGTCCGCTGCCAATTTCTTCCCAGACAACCGCTTAAGAATGCTCCAGGTCTTCTTTGCATCAGTTGAGAAATTCAAAGATTCAGTGAACTCCATCCACCGCGTCCGCTTGTAATCATTAAGCCTTTTGGTGATCTCATCCGATAGTTGTTGAATACTGGGATCCGCAGGATCAGCTCGGCGCTTCTCGTCCCGTAATTCGACCAGCTCCAGAACATCCTTGGGAACGTTAGGATGAAACATTCTCACACGCCCTGTAGGAATGGCGACTCTGGAGGCACTGCATATGGCGTCAACGATCAATTTGTCCTTTTCATGAACGGAGCCGGTAAGCGGATAGCAGGCTATCTGGCTGAGTAACACCTCCTTAAACTGGTCCCAGTTAGCCTTACGATAGTTGGTATACAGTTTGCCACGAGAGCCAAAGAAAGGTGCCAGGTGAATATTGAGAGACAAATCCAATGAAGCACATATGGGTACATGATCGCTGGCCATAGCTATAGCAGTGGACCAGTTACAGGAAACAGCAAGAGAAGATGATACAAAAGTGACATCCGGAGAGGACGGCCTGCCCGTTGAAGGAAGGCGAGTGGGGGCGTCCTCGTTAATAGCAACAAGATCACGATCCTCAGCGAAAAGCTCAAGTAGTTCACCTCTGTCATCAGGATCTAGAGAGGAGAACCAGGATGAAGAGTGAGCATTAAAATCGCCAGCCATTACAACAGAAAATGAAGGGAGGGCAGAGTGTACAGAATGTAAAAATGGAGTGGAGTCAAACGAATTAGGACATGAGGAGGAAGGGGGAATATAAATATTAACAATATCCATGGGGCAACTTTGCAATACAACATGAACACCGATACATTCTACAACATTATCATTAGGAATAGGAATAAGGTGGGAGGGTATGGTGGATTTTACAAATGTGGAAACGCCACCACCATGGGATGTGCGGGGAAGGTGGTACGACGTATAACCGGGAAGGCGGGGTAGGGAGGATGTTGGGCCAAGTTTTGTCTCCTGAAGGAGGATGACATCTGGATGAAAGCGTTCAATGTACAATGTGAGTTCAGCAAGTTTGGCACGCAGGCAATTGATGTTAAGTTGAAAAATGTCTAGACTATGAAGAGGAACACTAGTGGGAGAGATAGAGCAAGATATACAACTGTAAGCATCAGTATAGTCATTATAGCTGGTTAACCCCGAACATTTGAGATGTACCCAGCCGAGGCAACCACCGCACTGAACCCTTGCATGTTGAGCGGATAATCCACAGTGAAGACAGGGTTAACGTGGAGTCTTGCTTCTCGGTCTCGGGTTCCACTCAATGCCAGCTCGTAACAACAGAATACGAAGGAGTGCAGCAGCCAGCAATTTGCACTCCCATACAGAAAAAAACTCCTCGCGGAGTTGTTGATGCCCGTTTGATGAGTCTCCTTGATCTTGGTAGTCGACTCCACAGATCCACCACGCGTAGGTTGAGCATCTCGGATCCGGTACGTTGCTAGCTGAGAGCACCGCTTTCTATACCGTGTATTCAGCAGTATGAGGTCGTGACTACCAGCGTAGTCGAGATCCGCTCGCCATCGTCATTTCTTCGTCCATAGCCGAACCCACCATGACTGGGATGTCCGTTGCTCGCCTGTCCCACGTGTCCGTTCAAGTCGCCAGCTACAACATGACAATCTTCTACCGGAACGGCAGCGGTTCCACTATCAAGGAGTGCCCAAAAATCATCTTTCGTTCGTGACGAGCAGCCGCTCTGTGGAGCATTAGCGCTGAAGACATGCATCTTGCGAGAATTGATGACAATAATGATTTTCATGAGACGGTCATCGTACCGGAAGATTCGACAACAGAATCACGATAACGCTCAGAGACGATAACTCCAACTCCGTTTGTCGTTCGTGGACTGCCATTCAAGATCAGCTTGTCACCAGCACCAATGTCTTTTGACTTCGCACCAGCCCATCTTGTTTCGTGCACGACACACACATCAATTCGTCTCTCTTTAAGTGCAGCTGCTACTTCTGCCGCTCGTCCAGTCATCGATCCCACATTCAGAGTCGCGAATCGGGTGGAAGGTAAGTGTTCCTTGCGAGAATCGTCGCTTCCACTGAGGACTAGCTTGTTTAACCTACGCCGTCCGAATTCGTAGGTAACCCTCGCATATTTCTCACGTCAGTCGGGCTCCGACGCGCGTCGCTTCTGGGTGATGCCCTAACTATCGTTTGGTTCCTGAAGGCCACGTCCATGGTGTTGTGACCCCGGGAGTGTCCCGGGTTTGTTGTCATCGACCGGCTTGTCACTGGAGTCTGGCGTCGGAATCGTAACTGTCCGTGTTCTGCTTACCCTGCTTTTACACAGGGAGTTTCCAGTGGCACCACGTGGAGGAACGGACTTTGCCACCATTCAAAATAGACTACCCTTACCATATTCCATGTCCCTCAGTTTCAATCTTTTTCTTCTCCCCGTTCTGTAATAAAATACAATTTTTTTATTATTATTGTGTGCGCGTCCACTCCCGTGTGCGCTGTGTAGCTGCGTGCAAATACCATATCGCACGGGAAGCTGAGTCTTTAAGGGATTGCGGCATTGTAGGTGGCTAAACTAGGGGTTTCCACTCCCTACGCATCATATGAATCCCAACATGGTTTAACAACACAAAATAGTTTTGATTTCCACATCAAACACAGATTAACCAAACCTTCATAGGTTCATGAAAACATTCGACAGAGAACATTAATTATTGCAATAGTAGTAGTTCTGTTGTTGTTTGTAATTGTTGAATTGTTTTGAAATGAAAACTGTTTTATATTTTGTCATAACTTGCCGTCTTACTAACAAATTTTCCTCATGGGATTGTTTTGAAGTTTAGAAAATACACCTTTTCTGTTGACATTTTCGGAAATTTCTTTATTCAGTGCTTTTTTTATATCTTGTATTCAAAATCATGGCTGTTGGGCTCGAGTTCCCGGAAAACGGCCGATTTCGATTTCTCAAAGGGAGGTGCCTAAAAAGTACCGAGCTAAGGGGGGTGCATATTCAAAATCGCCATACCAGGACGTGTGCCCGGCCCTAAACACAGTCGGCCGATCGGCCGTAGCCAGCCCGGTCGATACGCATGCAATACATTGCTCACTCTTGTTGAAAAATCTCCCGATGTGTCCGTACTGCGCCGTCCGCAGTGCGCTCGAGTGCGCTCGCCTAATCGATTAGCATACAGAACACATTAGGGACGGCGCAGGATCACTGGGAACGGGAGGGGACCTTCGATCGACTATGACGGGGGCCTTATACCGCTACTCCACAAGTAGAGGTTTGAAGAGCTCTCCTGCCGATTAAAGGATTATACTCTTCTAGAACGTGAAAAAGTACTGTATGGTTTTCTGCAAGAACGAGGCATTTAACGGGCACCAAAGTGGTTCGAAGTCAGCCTCCTGCCTACTGAGTGCTCAGAAAACCGCCGCATTCAATGCTTGTCGAATATGCATTCAACTCGAGTGACCACACCCATCGAAAGGCTCTATCACAGGAGCACGTGCTTCAAACAGCAGCACGTGCTGCAAAATTTCATAGCAGGAGCATGTGCCGCCAAATTCAATCTCAGGAGTACGTGCTGCAAGTTTGTCCAGCGCTATCGTAGCAGCACGCAGACGCGACGCGGCTGGCACACCGACGTGCGACGCCGCCAGCTCGCCGAGCACCACCTGGGACCGTCAGCGATTGGACGAGGCCTCCAGCGGCCGGGCGGGTAAAGCACTGCAAACTTGGGTAATTGAACCGGCAAAGCTGTCGACTTCTCAGCTCCGTCTCAGGAGTGCATCTTATATTTTCATTTTTTGGATAATCGTTTTGTCATCGAGTTGAATGTGTATCATGCACGCATTGGACGGCTTATTTGTTGGGGCATGTGCTGTAATTTGAAACACAATAGGAGCACGTGCTCCCCTAGCAGCACGTTCCCTGACTGTGCTCGAAAACACCTTGTCTTCGAATTGAATGCATATTCGACACGCTTTGAATGCGGCGATTGCCTGAGTACGTTTTAGAAGCAACGCAAGGATGTGGTTCCATCATGCACGGTTCATCCGACGGAACAACTCCTGTACTGTGAATGCTGTGACTTGGTGTTCTGTCAGAAATGTCAGGCGTCTGTGATCAAGTGAGTTCTTTTTGCGGAGGTTTTTTCGTGTGGGGAAATCCAGGAAAGAGTGGTTTAAGACACGTTTCGCGCTGTCAACAATTTTATGCGGAAATTTCGAAAATATGGCGTGTCCTATAAGTTTGCCTTTTTGAGATGAGGCCCAGATTTAACCACTCGCGTATTTCGTTTAGGATTCCTTCTAGTCCGTGTCGGAAGTATTCGCAATTGCTCATTTTCTTTCCTGTTAACAATGCTGCTGCGTAGCATGTTGTGGACGACAGAATCATTAACAATAGAAAGGTTCCCAAAAGCTCTCATCTTTATGACATCTAGCGGCGGGTGTGCGCCGTCGAGTTCGAGGGAACTTGTTCGTTGCTGCTTTCCTCTAGAAACTTCATCACCGATTTTCTTGGATTTCTCCTGCCATTGCATGTTACCTTCTTTCCTCCTCGTTTCCTGCAATGTAGCCGATTGTTTTGAATTATCAGATCATGTCTATGGTTAATACTGGAATACTCTGATCTATTTTAAGCAAGAAATGCACTCAACACACGGTGATTCCGTTTTCAATCGCTCTCAAGAGGATGTCAGAAATTGTGGTTTATCGAGCAAAGGTGATACAGGGTTTTTCACTTCTAACTTATAATGAAGTTCTGTGAACTCATTGGATGTAAAAACTGTATTGCAATAATTGTATTCTAGGGCAGGCTTCGTGCACTTGATCAAGCTCACGTTTGTGTAAGTCAGGAGATCGAACAGTTGGATAAGAATGTAGACAAAATTGTCGATCAAATCAATGGCACATTTCAGGTTAGTCAAAGAATGTCGCATTGGCTCGGAAATGTTGACAAGAGGAATCAGATCTTATCCAGCTCCTCGCCAGCAAGGTTGACATGTCGGGTTTTCGTATCATCCTTGTGGTTAGTCCGTTCCCATTCCTAACACCAAGTACTAGGAGAAATGACCAGCGTTTCTCTTCCATGGTAAGCTCAGAAACTCCCCGTGATGAAGGCAAGAGGATAGGTTGCCGTGGTTGAGTAGTTTTTTGCTGTGCCCTTTAGCGATAACTAACCGGAGTAGTCCTAGTCAGAAAAGTACAACCACACAGTCGCAATGTGGTGTGGGCTTAATTAAAGGCACAGTCCAGCTCGAATCGTTCATTTGTTTTTCTGCCTATTTTGAAAATGGTCCCACGCTGATTCCAATGATGTCGCTGGAATTGTACAAGACCTTCCGGAAACGGAGTTATGGCCCCTCGAAAATTGAGCTGCAGAAGCATGGTGGACGAGTTGTCCGAGGTTTGTAACTTCCTTCATTTGCAACCGATGTGTGCGAGCCGACCTGAATAAAGAGAGAGGATGAGAATAAAGAGAAAAACGGGGCTATTAATCGGAAACCATCGCTCATCTCGCCATTGTTTAGCTTGAAACATCGTAAAAGGGGCGTGCAAAAGTGGCTTCCTTATGTGGGCGCCCCAGCATGGCTTCCTCCTATATCTCGCTTTCTCGGAGGAATCGAGAGCTTGCATTTGGCAGGCGTTTCATGGGGTGCGACTTCCTCACAATTGTGTGGAAATCGTGGATTTCGTCCCGGAGCTTGAGCTGTGCCTTCAAATGCATCGTCCACGAAAATTCTGCCATTTGATTTATCTGCACATTTGTGACCCTCTCCTTACGGACTTCCGCGCTTTTAAACTCTTGATTGATGGAGCAGTAGCTTAGGCGCTATTCATACTGCTCAACACAAGCGCGTCACGCGCGGATGTGGCGTAGGAGTATGATTCGCCTGCCGCAATGCGCGCGCGTGGCGCCCGTTCCGCCATGGCGTCGCTGCTGGAGTATTCATAGTCTCCGCAAGCGCGACACGCGCGTGGCGCGCGTAGAAAGTATTCAGTTTCCAACGCGACGCCCGCGCGGTACGCTTTTGAAGCCCGCCCCGCCATGGCGTCGCCGCTGGAGTATTCATAGTCTTCACAAACGCGGTGCGCGCGTAGAAATTATTCATACTGCAATGCCACGGCCGCGCGGTACTCACGTTACGCCCGCTCCCACCGTGGCGTCGCCGCTGGTGTATTCATAGTCTCCACAAGCGCGGCACGCGCGTTTCGCGCATAGAAAGCATTCATACTCTAACGCCACGTCCGTGCGTGAAGCGCTGGCGTTGAGGAGTATGAATAGCGCCTTGCTGGTGAGTGGGACTGAGTGGGCCTAGGAGGAGGGCCATGGACTGTGGCCGTTTTGCGAAAAGATTTCTTAACATGCTTTAGACGTTGTGACCGCCTTCCTGATCACTATTTACCACACGTCATAGTAGTTCCAATCGTGCCTACAGGATATCAAAGATTCACTTCTTTCGATGGCTATTTCTCCATCATTCAGCGCGGTTGAGGCGCAAAACTTTGCACACATAAGACATCCAGGGAGGTCACATTTCTGGGAAACGAATTGCGTAGTTTTTGCGCACCATGCTTTTTCGTGGAAGGAGAGCGTTCGCAATGGGGAGCAAGAATGTGCGGTAAAAAGTTGAAAAAAAAGAAAGTGGAAAGGGAAAAAGAGGGTAGAGAACTGTTTCAACTAGGAAGCGGAAAGCGGACAAGTCAAAATGGACCAAAAGGCGGAAGACAAAAAACGATCACGTACAATAAACTGAATTTTTGGTCGCGTATTTAAGAGGATTCTACACGTTTTTATTCTGTTGACTTGATTTGTGAGTTGAAGGCAGCGTTCGTGATTATCGTTTTCGGTGACTTCGACGGTCGACCAAGGTTGATAAAGACTATTCGACAATTCCTCGATCGTCTGACACGGCTTTGCTTCCACTTCCGCCCTCAAAACGTCGTTGTCTAACGTTGATGGTCTTCCTGACGAGTCGGAAAGATCAAAATCACCCTATTTGAACTGGGGAAATCCCTTTGACATTTAAGAATGTCCAATGCATTTGGGTAAATATCGCAAATGTTTTTGGTAGCAACTTTTTGTAGCTACTTCTCTTGCGGAACTCAAAAAGCATGCGATGCCGGATGTGTGCCTCTTCTGGCATTTGGCTGGCAATTTTACCAAAAATTACAAGAAAAATGACAATCGCCTATAAGTAAAGAGGTCACTATAATCTCACAATGTCTTAGGCACGCCTCTGAACCAAACAATGAGCTAATAAGTGACAACCAAGTATTGACATGCGCGAAAACGACATTACTTCCCGGTCCCCCTAATATTGAGGGCTGCATAGATTTGGAGACTGAAATATATCGTTAGCACTGCGTTTAAAGTCGGTTTTCGCGGTGAAGAAGTTTCCCTTTCCCGCAGAAACGTAAGCTCTGGGTTCCCACAAGGAAATAAGGGAGAAAGAACGACGAAAAACGGCCAGGAAGTAGGCGAAAGTCAGGACAGGGGCCGACTACACCCCGAGGGAGGAGTTGTCCCGTGTTTGCAGTTCGAAACTTCACGCCACTCAACGCAAGCGAAGTGGTCCCGAGTGGAATTAGAGCCGTAGAAGGCGGGACAACTCCTCCCTCGGTGTAGAGAGCCCCTGTTCCGCGAAAGTCGCGTGGAGCAGCCGACCCATCGGGTCTCCCTGCCCACATCTTGTACTTCGCGGATTAACCTGCGCAAAAACATTGAAAAATTAGGTACGATTTCTATCATGAACACTGCATTCAAGACCTCTGCATAGGCTGATATCAACTCTATGCTAACGTTCCGTGGTGACGGAAACTGTAGTGGTGGCAATTTTTGCAAAGAAAGACGTAAACGTATGAAGAGGAAGTAGGCATGTTTTTCTAACCTTACGAACCTGCTTGAGTTGTTCCTTCAAGGGCGGAGTATTTTGGCACTATTCCACTTTTCGGTTTCAAATACTTGGAAGCGTTTCTCGCTTGATTTTTTGGGGTGTTTGGTATAAAAAGTTTTCGAAAAACGTCGCAGTTTAACGCCCTTCTCTAAGGCGGAATTTTTTCGACAATCTCGTGCTGGACTTAAAATTTTGAAAATCGCATGTTTTGTGACTTTTATTTTACTTTCATGTATTTCTCTGTAATGAACACTACCCCCTCATACACTGGAGGGGGCTAGCGCAGCTCTTCAGGGGGGCAACCCTCCGGGCACCTGCGCTTGCCCCCCCCCCAATCGGGGGGGGGGGCTACCGCCGGAGTGACAATTTGGCTTGATCGGAGCCCCCCGTCACTGCCCTGAAGCCCCCCTGTGACTGCCCTGAAGCCCCCCTGTGACTGCCCTGAAGCCCCCATGTAACTGCCTTGAAGCCCCCATCACTGCCCCGGAGCCATGACGTCACGACACCGGAGCAGTGACGTCACCCCCCCCCCCCCGGAAAGCGTCTCCGCTTTCCTCCAAAAATATCCCTTTCTGACAGGGACTCGAAGTCGCCGTCCAGGGCCGGCCCTGTTGGGCCGAATTCGGCTCTCCATGAGGTGAGGCGCGTTTTATACCGGTCGAGCACGTGATAGATGCCCTCTCTGGCCTCTATTGTCGTAAACTACCTTCTACGACTTCTTCCCATCTTTTCCCTCTCTTCCTCTCGGGGGGCAAGCGCCGGAGGAGAGCAGGGGCCTCCCCTGAAGCCCCCCTCGGGGGAGGCCTGTGCTGTCGCTCCCCCAAGTCGAAAACGGGCTCTATTGTCCGGCGCTTGCCCCCCTCCAGTGTATGAGCCCTTTACCTTACTGACAAGCGTCGGGTGTTTTTTCTATTGCCGCGAAAGTTTTACGTCCACTTTATCGTATTCCCATTTTTTCGGTAAAAGCTTGATACCACCCCGTTGTCCCGCGGGACAGTAGCCCCTTGACCCTAGTCCTATGCACGAATGAGATGTCAGTTTTTAATTTTTTTTCGACGAGTTACCGTAGGTTCCTTGTTGTTTGGCTACCGTAATCTTTGAAAATAAGAAGACGGAATGGTGATTCGTAGTCAGCACTTCAAATCACTCCTCTTCACAGAGTTGAGATGAAAACATTTTTTCAACCTTCGAAGACCGAAATGTGGAATATTGCCGATTTGTGTGCTATTACGCAATAATGATGGCGTTTTTGACTAATTAATGTTTTTGACGAAGTTGAAATTTCAGTGCCTAATTTTTTCCTATCAAAATTACATTTGTTGTGGTTGATTCATTGGTAAGTTGTTAAGACCAAGTTAGTTTTTCGTAGTGCCTCTTCATTCTGCTCGTGCAGTTCGATATTAGCTCCCACATACTTCCGTAGCGTGCGCTATTTGTTGCACTATCCATTATGCTCTTGAAGTCGTTCCTAAAAGTGGTAAAAAAGGAAACAGTAATGTAGTATCTTAGCAGGTGAAAGGAATCAAGCTGAGCGAGAACATTGTGATCATAGGCGTTTCGCTCTAGAAGTGCACTAATGCCTTCATGCAAATTGAACTAACAAGGGAACCACAATAAGTCATAGTGATCATTCCAAATGAAATATACTTTTCTAGAACCTTTTCGGACGAAAAGTCCGAATATGCCCATCGCAGCTGCCTAGACCCACTCTGAAAAAAATTATGAGCGTTTTTTAAAGCTTCGCAGCAAGGTAAGGGCGCGCTACCCCCATGGAATTTTTAGGGTGTTTATAAATTTTTCTCCGGATTTCGCTAAAAACATGTATGTAGGGGTAATCTGGGGTGCTGAACACGAATCTGGGATTCGCTTGTCGAAATTTTCTGGTTTACTGTAGGTTACGGTAGGTAACATGCCATTTAGGTGGCAAAACCTGCCTCAATATTCCGATAATCGACAAATGGGCATCGAATCCGTATTCAGCACCCCAAATAACCCCCACGTAGAAACTTTGAGACAAATCTGAGACTTTGACCAAACTACCGTATACCCACCGTAATCTAACGTAAGCTGTCAAAAATCGATAAACTGACATCATATTCGTGTTCAGCACTCTAAATAACCCCCAGAGCGAATCTCTAATTGGTATAAATAAGCGCCCAACCGAAAAGTCCAAAACGCTGTTGGTCTGCGCAAAGTTTGGAAAATGTTCCTTCACCCAAAGTTTGCTTAGTGGGGTAGTTTTGGGCGCTGAACACGATTATGAGGTCTGTTTCCGGATTTTCATGAAAATAATGTGCTTTTTGGAGGGTACAATAGGTACGAAAATTATAGAAAAAAGGCCTATAACTTTTTTCAGAGTGGGTCTAGGCAGCTGCGATGGGCATATTCGGACTTTTCGTCCGAAAATGGTTCTAGAAAAGTACATTTCATTTGGAATCGTCACTATGATTTATTGTGGTCCCTTGTAAGACACGTATTCTTATCGATCTGGGGCTCAGTGATTCAGTTCTATGCTTGTTTTTATGAGAGTCGGTCTTTCTGCAAACTTGGATTTGCCTTTCACCTTATTTTCTGCTCAAATTTTTCATACTGTTATTTTGGTGATGGCATCGAGATTTTTTCATACATATAACCTATCTCCTTCATCTTGAACCCCTCGAAGTGGGGCTTGTCGAGTTTATCATGTCAAAATCTCCTCATCATTGTTGTATTTTGCCATGACTGACCGCTCTGCTGCTGGCTCCGCCTGGTCTCATCTGAGCAAGCTAGTAGGTATGTGTTCTCTTACAGCAGAGGAGGTTGATGCAAGGACAATTCTGGGGTGCCAGTTTTCTACCAGGTCCGCGAGACGCAATTTGATGATTTTTTATTTTATCCCTTTCACGACCGCCTCTGAGATGATTCGCCGCGTGAGTGCCGAGAACGTACCGCGGACCTTGATCGTGCCGCGATAGTACCGCAGCGGCTCCGCGTTAGAACCGTGCTGGCTCCGCGAGGATGCCGCTGCCGTATTGCCGATACAGCTCCGCGATAGTGCCGCCGCGGCGCCGCGATAATGCCGCTTCGGTGCCTGTAGGACCCAAAGCGGCACTATCGTGGATCCGCAACAGCAATTACTACCACAGACAAAACAATCAATTAAAGCCATGACAGGGCCAACCTCTTTGGAACGTTTCCAGACAACAATTAACAAACCGTAGCGACGTTTCTTTTCTTGGAAAAAAATCAACTAGTTATAGGAAAAAGTCATAAAGTGCTTCGAAAATGTTTCTGCAGCCGCTTATTTTTTCATACGACCCTACTGCCTTTTAGGGAGGTACAAACATATTGCTAAAGTGACGCTACCGATGGAACACAGCGTTTGTAGTCGAGTGTAGTTCCGGCCCTTTTGCACTGATCATAGAAAGGTTTGAAAGTACATCTTCATCGCGAAGAAATAATTCTGGTGAAGCGTGTCTCAACGGTGGGGCACGCCGTCGTGAATGTGTTAAAGGCAGTGTTCACGATGATTGTCGTTTCCAAGTTTTCCACTCAAAACAATGCGTTGGCAACCAAGTGTTACCAAAATCACGAAGAAACGGCGAGAAACGCACTAATTCGTCTTATTTCAGTGACATTATTTTATGGCCTGGACTAGTTGTCTGGTTGGATGAACATGTTCACGGTGGTTGTCACCGGTAAAAAATGGGACTAACCGAAAATGGAAGAATATTTTGGGCAAAACAGTATTAGTTAGGGCCCGAAGAAAAAAACGGAGCAACACAGAATGGAGATTTGCAAAAGACGGGTCCACAAAAGATTTCATTGTCGCAACGAACAGTTCCATTGATACTTAAGAGGCGGGCTGATACTTGAGGATTTCGTGCCCTTCTGGTGCGTTTTTCTCGGTTTCTTCGTCATTTCAGTTCTACTCGCGGGCCAAACAATCGATTTAGCGATTAATCTCAAAATCGAAGATTATCGTGAACACTGCCTTTAAAGTAGTATAGAATGAGTACAGTACCGGGCATGACCGGTCTGTGGATATAGCAGTTAGATAGTAACTCAATGCTAGTGACCCTTTCAGACAGGCTTAGTCAAATGGTGAAGTCATAAATCTGAGAGGTTACCTGGTAAAGCCGATCTTGTTACTTGAAGGGGTGCGCATTCATCCTTCCATGCCTTCAACTCTTCAACACTTATAGCTTAGGCGCAGGGAAAGTCATTCTGTTTGTCAAGGCTAACGTTCCTCTTCTTCCACGTTGCTTACGTGAAAGGTCTCTTACGGTCCTTGGGTGCTAAAACATTTTAGTTGGTAACGAATGTGCTCATCGTTCTGGCGATCAATAGCGTTTTATAAAAAGCTCCTGTTATCGCGTTTTGCGCCTTTCCCATCATCACTTCGTATGTCTAGATAGCCGCTGTCGCATAGATGTATTGCTGAGGAGCACAGCAGGTTCCTCGAACGTGACTCGACCGTTCCGCCACATCGTGTCTCACCACTGCACTGCGTTTTGAAATAGAACATTTCCTTGCTTTTCCAGTGTTATTGTGCGAGGCAAGGCATGACAGCTTATTGGATACCCATCTTTGTACAGGGTGGCGCAGATTGTTTGATTTGTGCCTTTTCTCGAAAATAGGAAGTCAACATACAGCTAGCATGAGTACGACCTAAGGACAGATTTTATTTTCACTGGATGAAATCTAACAAAAGGAATGGTGGAAATCTGACTAGTTTGCTGGTGACAGAGATTTTAAATTAACGGTTGAACGATTGAGGTCGCGTTGGCGAGCGTGCGCGATTTGGAAGCTTTCCCAACCATTCTTTTGAGATTGACTACATATCACCTTACAGGACTGCCTTCAAGAGATCGGCTGTGTGCCCTGTGAAATAAAACCCAACATACTAGTCTGAAACACAAGTACCGTTTGGACCGCGATCGCGGACATCTGCGCCTTCGATTGCCAGCTTGCCGACCACGGCCACACTATGGTAGCGCATCTCCAGCTAGCTACCCTCGAATGGTCAATCGATTTGTTAACGCGCGATCGTGGCGAACTCATCGCTAATTTGTTCGATGTGGTCTACTTATTTCGTGTTTTGTTTGATGGCGGGAAGTTGTACACGCGAGGCTCAGTTTTGCATGACATCCCATGAAGATTTTCTATTTCTTTTCTTAGTGTTTTGCCTCTCTATCAGGAACTGCATACAATTTCGTAATGGAAACAGTTTAAAACTTGAAAAAATGAACTTTGGAGCACACGCCCATGCTGCGTTTTTTTTTCGCTGATACCTATACAACGTTTGCATTGAAACTATTTTTGCACCAGGACATAAATATTATATAATAATATTATAATAATATAATATAATAATATAATAATATAATATAATATTATAATAATATAATATTTTGAGCATTGCCCTCATTGGCAGAGTCAATTCCACCCGTCGAACGATTGTTTTCTCTTTGGCGCGTGCGTCTGAGATAAGGAGACATCGAACTATTTTTGGTGACCTGTTGTTCAGGTGTTGGCGATCAGTGACGTTTGCGTTTTTCAGAGCTGATTTCATACTCATCGATTTGCTCTCTAGTAGAACAAGCTAACGAAACAAAATGAGGCCATACCGACTTCGTGCTGGAATACACCAAACGGGTGGAGTTAGGGACGGGTAAAACGTAGACTTCAGAACTCTGTCGCGCTCGCATCCTTCAGCGATTACGACGTCAATGCGGCCGATTTTCCTCTCAAAGATGGTTCTGAATGGTATACCCTGGTGGCTGACTCGTCCCCGATTTCACGATTTTCATGTAATCCAACGGAGGGCCACGTGTTTGTTAGAAGCACAGTTTCATGGGTTCTGAAGTTTGGTTTAGGGTCGCCTCTGAGAAAAGCTGCCTCTTGTCATCGAGGTTTCGATTATTCGGAAAAGTCAATTTTTCGATTAATTCTATTATTCGAATATTCGCAAAAGTCAATTTTTCGAATTATTCGTTTATTCAAATATTCGGAGAAGTCAGTTTTTTGAATAATTCGTTTATTCGAATATTCGGAAAATTCAATTTTTCGAATAATTCGTTTATTCGAATATTCGGGGAAGTCAATTTTCGAATAATTCGTTTATTCGAATATTCGAAAGAGTCAATATTTAAATTATTCGTTTATTCGGATATTCGAAAATTTTTATTCGTTTAATATACTCTACTATGCAGCTCTACTTCTTGAAAATGAGGAACAGTCGTAGTGAATTGTGGTGCGCGCGAAGCGCGCACCAGATTCGCTTTTGAACCGGCCACGCGCGCAACCGCTCTTTCGAAATCTAAGTTCAGAGAGAACGTAGGAATTAGCCCTATATTGCATTGAAAATAGCGCAGAAAGATGGCCTCATCCCCCAAAAATGGTTCGGAATGGTTTGCTGGTTTTGCTGGTTCAACTTAACTTTGAAGGGTACCGCAAAATCGTGGGTTTAGGCCTCTTTCAGAGTTCGATCGCTCTGCGACGCGATCGTGGGCACGGCGACGCGACCGTCGCGTCGCCGTGGAAATCGCCGATTTTGGAAGTGTGAATGCCCAATCGCGGAAGTTGGCGACCACGCACTTTTACGTACACATTCTAATCGACGCCTGTTTCATGTTCGCGGTGTCGCGCAATTGGCTAGTCATTTATGATAAAAAGGTGCATTGCGCTTTGCCATTTAACTTTAACTTTATTACACGCCCTTGCAGACGTGTAGAAACATAGAAAGGGCAGAAAAACAACGAAAACATCGAGGAACTTGAAAAATGACAAGTTTCGGAAGGAAAAAGCGTAAAACGATTGATAGATCCTTTCTTGACAATGAAGGTAATTTTTGACAAGTGTTTTGAATTTAGTGAAGTTGATCGGTATCTGAACAGTATGACTCATCTTCAAGTATTAAATGCCGTCTCTGAAGATGGAGAAGCTGCGCCCCAAAGAGGTGCGCGGCTGACGGAATTCAAGCTTGAACCTTTCTCCCCTAGTATTTGATTCAACCAGTTTGAAAAATGAATGAGCTTTGAGACCCAGTCTTCCAGTTATAATATTATATACCAAAATTAAATCATTTCTTTCGCGTCTGTAATGTAAAGTATCCAAATTAAGCATACGATTCCTCACTATGCCATGGGGATTACTCCTATACGTGAAGCCAAGAGACCTTATGAAGACCTTCCTTGTGAAGTTGTTTTGCATTCTTTCTAGTTTAGCAACGCAGGTTTTTTAATGAGGAAAGTAGATACAGGTACCATATTCAAGAACAGATCGAACGTAAACTTCATAGGCTGTAACCAAAAGCAATGGACCTTTAGTTTTCAGCGATTTGAAGAGAAGGAAAAGTTTCTGTTCAGCTTTCGCAACAATACTATCCAAATGCTTATCAAAATTCAATTTCGAATCGACAAGAAACTCGAAATCTTTAACTAGGTCAACATGCTGGAGTATTGAACCATCGATATTGTACCCGCCTTCCGGATTAGTAGTTCTACCCAGGAGTAGTACTTGGCTTTTTTTGAGTGGAAAGAGGGAGAAGGTTTCGTTTAGACCATTGAACTACATTGTCAATTGTGGTTTGGATCCTAGTTTTATTGTCACCCCCAAGTGTATCGTAGATTTTTTTAATGATAATAATCATTTTATGATGATAATTGTTTTGTATTATGATTGGTTTGCCTACTTATACTGATTTTGCCTGAATCAACGTGAAAAAAGGAGGAATTTGAACGAGGACATATGAAGCGGTCGCCGCGATCGGTCGCGTCGCCGTGTCCTGCATGGCGACGCGATCTGGCCATCTCAGTCGCCCAATCGCGCGATTGGGCGACTTTTCCCGCGATCTTGTCTGAAAGGCCGGCGACCAGATCGCGCGACGCGACCAGATCGATACACAGTGTTTTCATTCGGTCGCGTCGCAGAGCGATCGAACTCTGAAAGAGGCCTTACATACTAAATTAGCCGTGGTGCGCGAAAACTGCTGGGGCATGTTACGGCTGTGGAGAGCAGAGTATGTGGGTGGACCTGCAGCCAATTAACATAGGTCATTGGGGGTAAGTACTAAATTTGTCAGATTTCGTGCTCATGACACGTCATCGATTGATAATCAATATTATCGATTTTCGCGCTTATTGCACAAAATGCGACGAGGAGTTGTAATTGTTGATGGGTATGGATCTCTTGGTTTGGGAATTTTACTCATCAAACATTATCGATTAATACCAATCGATTTTTTTGCCTGTTTCACAAACTGCCGCAATGAGTGTTGATTGTTGATGGCTCTAAGTACCTTGTTTGGGAAATTCTTCTCATCATGCAAAATCGAATATTTATGATCAATAATATCGATTTTTCACCTGTTGCGCAAAATGCGGCGATGAGTGGTGTTTTTTATGGTTGTGCGTCGCAAGTTTTAGAAGTTGTACTCATACGACAATATCGTCTGTTAGATGTTTCATCTCTCCAAACTGGAAAACGTTGAGCTAAATTCATGTCAGAAAGGGAACCTTCGGGAAAAATATGTGAAATTTCTGAAAATTTAGCTTCCTGGCAAAAGTAACGATTTGGTAATGTCAAAAAAAGTTAAAAAAATTTCTTGCAATATCTTAAAAAATGGATCGGCGTAAAATAGACTGAAGTAATAAAAAAGCTAGGAAATGAAGTGAAATAACTAAAAATACGTTTTGGCGGTCAATAATAAATTAACTATCGATAGGGGGTGTGTATACAAGTCTGTTGGTACCTGCTCGTTGGTGCCCCTGCTTCTACTGAACCCAGCAGACGTTTGAGTGTACACAGGGAACGTTCGAGCGATATAGCGTGCACAACTATATCGCGAAAGTATCCCGCACATTGCATAAAGGTGTCGCCGTCCGGCACACCAAGGTTTCTGGTCCATAACACCTTAGGATCCGTACCTAAGGAGTCATGGAGTCTTTGGCCACAAGCCACAATTTCGCCACCCTGAACTGTCGATCGCTGTCGAGTGATATCCAAAAATCTGCGCTATCCAGGCTTCTGAGCTATTTCCATGCACCGTTTGCTGCTTTGCAGGAAACCCGCCTCAAGGATAGACCCGTCATCAGCGTCGGAGAGTACATCATCTACTGCGGTAACGCTGACGATAGGAGAGTGGGAGGCTGTGCAATAGCTGTAAGGAAGGATTTCAATGGTATGGTCAAGGATTTTGGCTCAACGTCGTGCCGGAATGCATTCGTACGACTGTGGGATCACAGAGGATTCAATCTGTGGATAGTGAGTGCTCATGCGCCTACTGAAACCGCCGAAGACAATTCGAAGGATGCGTTTTATGAGGAACTCAATACGTTGCTGGCCAGGATACCTTGTCAACATGCTGTTGTCGTGGGGATTGACGCAAATGCGAAGATGGGACTTGATCAGGAATCCGAAGTACTCGGTAAATGGTTCTACCCAGTGGAGCAAACATCGGACAATGGCTACCGCCTTGTCGACTTTTGTGAACGCAGTGGTCTGATTATTGCATCGACATTCAAGAGGAATCATCGCCGCCATCAGCTTACGTGGCAGGGACCAACCCGGCTATCTTCAGAAGAGCAGCGGAAGCGGAAGATGACAACTTTGAAGCTACAGCTTGACTATGTCCTGACGAGGAATATTCCAGTATCGGACATTCGAAGGTCTAGAGCTGTGTGGGATGTCGCATTCGATTCGGATCACCGTCCTGTTCTGTTGAACTTCACTGCGAGGATTCATAAGAGGAAGCGAGGGGCTCAGCCTCTCCAGAGGATTGACATGACAAGTTTCAGAGATGAAGAGTGCAGAAGGAATTTTCGACAACGCGTTTCTATTCACATCGGAGTACGGACTAAGAAGAAACTTTGCGACGCGGATTCTTTTGTCAAGTGCATCCGGGACGCTTCGAAAGAGGCACTCCCGGTTGTACAGCCTAAGAAGAAGTTCGCCTACGTCTCAGAAGAAACTACATCTACCTACAACAGAGTATGTGCTCTCCGAACTGCAGGAAACTTCTTGAAGGGGAATCGTCTGAGGAGGAAGTTGCGTCGGCAGCTTCAAAAGGACCGCGGACGAGAGTGGACGTGTAGAGCTAAGGAGTTCGAGAAGGCTTGGGAGGAGAAGAATCCGAGGAAAGCCTACATGTTGCTGCGACAGTATAGCGGGAAGATGAAGAGATGTTCTCCTGTCCTGAACACTACGAATGGAGTTCCAGTTGGTGATGCGACGCTGCCAATATGGAAGGATTACTTCAGTTCACTACTGAATCGTCCAGCGCCATCAGTACCTGAGCTCCCGCATGTTCAGAGAGCACATTACGATGTCAGTGAGGAACCGCCGACTGAGTCTGAAGTTTCGGATTGTGTTCGGAAAATGAAGAATGGAAAGGCAGGTGGAGATGACAACATCACTGCTGAAATGCTGAAAGCTCTTCCTCCGTCTGGGATTCGTGAAATGACCAACACCATCCGTGCTATATGGATGAGCGAAAGGATACCCGATTTGTGGAGACATGCGATCATCGTACCTCTTCACAAGAAGCTATCCGTCACGGATCCTAAGAACTACAGAGGAATCTCTCTACTTCGTGTCATGTACAAGGTTTTAGAACGTATCATTCTCGAGCGACTTATCAAACATCGTGAAGGAACGACCAGAGATGAGCAAGCCGGTTTTCGACCTGGAAGATCGACCATCGACCAAGTGTTCGTCGTGAGAAGAGTAATTGAATCGTGGCAGCGGTTTTCGAAGCCATTACAGCTTGCTTTTTTGGACTTTGAAGCCGCGTTCGACTCTCCTCATCGTGATCGATTGCTCAATGCTCTGCGAGCAGATGGAGTCCCGGAAATGTATGTTCGGTTAATCGAGGACATGAACAAAGGAACAACAGCAGCAGTTCGTACACCCGTCGGATTTACGTCAGCTTTCGAGGTGAAAACAGGAGTAAGGCAAGGAGCCGTTGCAGGACCTTTTTTTTCAACTTCGCCGTTGATGACATCATGCGTAGAGTTGCAGAACAGTTTCCTGCGGATGTGATCCTAACACCATCAGGACGCTCCCTTGTCGACCTGGAGTACGCCGACGACATTGTGTTATTCGCTGAAAACAACGCAAAACTGCAAAGGATTGTGAACCTCGTTTCGAAGCATGCCGCAGCCTATGGACTTCATCTTCGTCCCGACAAATGCAAGCAGATGTGGGTCTCTCAGAGGCCTTCAACGGGAGTTTGTGTGGACGGACAACGTATCGAACTGGTGGACGATTTCTGTTATTTGGGCTGTTTGCTGAAGAACGATGGTAGTTATGCAGCGGATATTCGACAACGATGTGCGAAAGCTACGTCTGCATTCAATTCTCTAACCAAGTGTTTGTGGTCTACCACCATCGCGAAGGAAGTCAAGTTGCGCGTCTACCTATCCGCTATTCGCCCTGTCATGATGTACGGATCGGAGACGTGGGCAGCACCGAAGACGCAGATGGAAAGGTTGGATTGCACGGAGAGGAAGCTTTTTAGGCGTTTGCTTGGATATTTCTGGCCACGTGTATGCCATAACGAAGTCCTTTACAAGGAAATCGACGCAGTATATCAACGCTTGACACGAGGGAGGTGCCAGCATCTCCTAACGCCATCTCAAGCAGCAATGGAAAGTCGACTTTGACTGCTCGGGCATATACTAAGAAGAACGCCGGATCGTCTCGTACAACACGCTTTAAAAATGCTTCCAAATCCTGTCTGGAAACGGCCACCTGGGCGTAGGCGGAAGTTCTGGACGGATGTGGTTAAAGAGGATTTGAAGTCACTCGGCATCGAAAGACAGTTCAGGCGCGATGTTTCGTTTCGCAGGAAATGGAATAGTGACAGCTGGATGGAATGTGTTCAAATTGTGGCTCAAGACCGTGAAAAATGGACACGGCTGACTACTAGGACGGCACACCTCGGTGAAGATGCGGAATGACCGCGTCAGGCGAAAGCCAACCGATTAAGTCAAGTAAGTCAAAGTAAAGACAGAGGGATCGGATTTTAAAAGCTTCTCCGTTAAACTTACTCATCAAAGCAAAATCAAGCGCGCAAAGGAAACATTGAGCCTTTTTTGAAAGCTGTTATAAGGGAATCAGCATAGGTCAAGCTAGTTGAACGCAACGCTCTAATCCGTATCGCGCTTGATTTTGCTTTGATAAGTTTAACGGAGAAGCTTGTAAAATCCGATCCCTCTGTCTTTACTTATCGATAGTTAATTTATTATTGACCGCCAAATCGTATTTTTTGTTATTTCACTTCATTTCCTCGCTTTTTACTACTTTACTACTTGCTATTTTACGCCAAATCATTTTTTAAGATATTTCAAGAATTTTTTAAACTTTTTTTTGACATTACCAAATCGTTGCTTTTGGCGGGAAGATAAATTTTCAGAAATCTCACATACCGGCTACTGTGTATCATCTTGCATCACTTTAGCCTGCAATTGGCTCGCTATGGAATTACCTCAATTCACGGTGGCCGATAAGAATAGGCGCCTACGTCTTGACATTTTTTTGTAAGTTTTGAAAACGGAATTCCTCGAACTTTTTAGTGGTGGTGAGGTACTGCTAGTCCTGCTCCTACCTTTACGTGTTTTTTGCGGATTTTGTGGATTTGCAACATCGGCTTTCCTGCCTTATCGAACAAGTTTTAGCTGCAAGGCTTCAAGCCCGAGTAATATAGATAAGCTCATACTCAATAGTATTTGCTTTGCCAGTTATCGGTCATCTTTTTAAAACAAGATTTGTCACTTTTGTAGATTTTTGAAAGTATTGTCTAGAGATGAAATATTCATTATCGCTTCAGGCGCGAAACGGTTGGAGAGGTTTGGTTTTGCCCAGGCCTTGTGATCACTTAGACTTTTATAAAGTAGTTGATAAAACCTTAAAAAATGAATTTTTTAAAGATTTCGTTCGTGATATAAGTGGAAGGGTTCAGGAGACACTTGCTGACAACATTTGAGCCAAATCGGTTCACAATTGCTGAGTAGGGTTTGGCCATGATTCCTAGTATAAGGTTCTTGGCTGGAACTTGTTCGTGAGAGAACTCGTGACAACCCTATAGTTTTGAAGACTTATGTTTTAGCAAAGGGACGGATTTCAGATGGTTGGGCTATATCGGTGAAATTAGTCAATAATTTGGAATAAATCGCACGGACTAGAAGTTTTACTATTGGGTGAAGATCCCACAAGATTTCTGTAGCCAACAGAAGAGCCGGTCTCTGACGATGGTCTGTGGCGTTCTCTTGAAGTGAGGTCGTTCGTTGGCCTGCTCTTCTACCGGTTTTCTCAGCTACAGGTGCAATCCTCGCTGTTGATTTCTTACTGAGCCCTCATAGTGACCGATATTTACCGTTTGCTACAGATGCACGAAGAAAAAAACCTTTTCAAGGAATTCACTCAATTGACTACTTTGCTAACAAGTGCAAAACTTCAAAAATAAACATGCTGCGGCAATTCCTACAATCATTTCGGCCACTCCTTGATTGAAGCTGTTTTACTAATTTTTTTTTACACGAATGAACTACTTGAATGGGATCCAGTCTCCCATATTTATAAACACTGTTGGGTTCCCATGAGGAAAGTCCTCAATATGATTAAAACTTGAGAGATCCAAACTTCCCCTTTTTCTTTCGACTGCCGCAGACCTGGATATGCGGTTTTCTCATCAATGTTCATGCCATTGTAACAGTGCTCCTGAGGAAGTTTCCTCTGAATTCCCCTATCTTAACTGTTCTAAAATACCAATCATTTCTCTGAAGAGTGAACAGATCTGACCAATCGCTATTATGTGGGTCAGTGTGAAACTGAACTGACTTTGTTGGTGATTTCAGGAAGTATCGAATACGGTCGAAAATCGTCGGCGCGATCTGATCGAGAGTGTTCGCGTGCGGCGCGACGAGAAACGAAAAGTGCTAAAGGATCAAATCGAAGCGATCACGGACGAGAAGAAGAAACTCGCCAAGGCAGGTTTCAGTTCTCCTCTTTACCCTTCATGTTTTTGCGTATTTGAAAGGTAAAACTTTCCGTTGAGTGACTTGCGATCTCTAAATTCTTGTAGGAGTTGGAATCGTGTCAGCTGGATGTACGATCGATGGCGCGTCAGCTTGAGGCTATGGACAGCGGATGGGATCGTCAACTGACACAACCACGCGAGAATGCATTCCTCAAGCTGAACACCAACTCAAGCCAATTGTACTGCGGTGAGTTGCGTGCCAAGAAGACTGCCGCCCGAAATGTTTAATTTTCTGTTAGTCATTCTTGATTGGTAACGATGCCCTTCGAAAATGATAGCCGTAGTGTTGAAAAATTTGCCATTCATCGTAGCAGCAGCGTAGCAGTCAATCCGCCTTTGTACGGAGTGCGTTTCCGAAATCGACTACATACTCCGAATTTGTTAAAGGCATCGTACGTACAGAAAACCGTATATTATTTTTTCATGTTTTTGCATAGTTTGGCCTCTCTAGTGAACGAAAACTTTGAAAGGGCCCTCGAAAATCCATAATTTGTAATAGAAAGTCGGTTTGAACACACCATAAAATTGAATTTCAGTTTTTGAAGTTTTTCGCATTTTGAGACCTCTTAACTGTCATTTTCGAAGTTTTTCTGCATGTGGAGTCTGTGCCGTAACTGTTTTTCTATGTTGTTTGACGGTCGTATCAACATTCTATGAAATGTGCTAGATGATCGGTGAGATCTGGTGGCGGATCTTCATCTTCAACCCCTTCCAACCTCATAACCCTACGTTTTTGACGCGCCGAAGTTTACCGATGTGGTCTACCGGGCTTATTCATGAAATTGAGCCGGAAAAATGGAAAGTGGTTCCCAGCACAAGCGATGCCTTTACGGCATCGTACGCGCAGAAAACCGGGTTCTCTTAACCATATTTCTGATTAGATATATCCAATCAGTGTTTGATGAAAGAGAAATGGCTCCCCAACATTTTCAAGAAAAAAAAATCCAAAAGGAAGCCCTCATCTTCTCCTCAACCCTGAATCTCGCCTTACTCAAATCAGCTGTCATGTTCCTTTCCACAGCTTGGAGAATAGCGGCCTTCCGAGCGCCTGCTAGGTATGGAGGCTCTTGCCTCATTTCTCTAACGTTGCTATCGACGCGTTTTGACGCCATTCAGACAGCGAATTTTGATGTAACCAGGTCATGTTTATGCCGAATATGGTTAACGCTGGCCGTTGTGCCGAATTCGCACTTCCAAACATGCCGTTCATTTTATCCAGAGAGTTTCCACGCACGTCCCCGTGCAGCATTGTGATCGCAGGTGTCCATATTTTTAGGAAACTAGAAACGGCCTTGTGGCTTGTCTCATTTCTATCAAGGATGCGACAGTAGCTCATCCCGGCGTCATGACAGGCCCAGATCGGAGAGTTACCCACCCTAGACAGTTGAGGATAACGGTCCATATAGAGACGAAGAGTATTCGTCAATTTCGACCCAAACATACAGTCTTGTTGAAACAGAAAAATGTTCTTGTCGTTATTCATGCAAGGTGGCAGTATATTATGAAACAGCCGACAATCGAGAGGTGTTATAAAAAAAGTTCTTGGAAATGTGAAGTCCTAAATACACGGATGTATGAATGTTCGAACTCGCTCGTGATAGTAGAAAAGGCCTAGCACAGCGATGGAGGGCGATATCATCAAAATTTAGTGTGGAAGTATATAACGAAACGCACTGTAGAGCAAAAATGCCCGCAATTTATATTCTTGAGCGACCACTCCCAAAAAAATTTTGTGTTCAAGGAAATATAAAAGCGAGCAAAATCACAATAATAGCAAAAGTTTCGAATGGAGCGTAAACATCGAGCGCGCATTCATATTGTTACGCCCTAATATTATTCAAAGGTACCGAAATTAAGGCGAAAAAAGTTGAATGGTTTCCTCCACGTGAGACGCTTTAATTGGCCCTTCAAGCATGTCTAGAACTAATCCAGTTATGAAATGCTGTCCTTGATTCATAACCGAACTTCGTGTAGATATTCAACGATGTCTGGTAGACTTCGGCTCATTAACGGCTTCGACCACGTTCCCCGGCGAGTCAATTGTGGAGCTGGTGGATACGGCCTCAACGTACACCGAAGTAAAGCTGATTGTCAGGTCAGTGCACTACTGATTCAGTTCCCGAAAGCATTATATTTAAAAATAACCTCGGAGTTCAGAAAGGAGATCAAAGTTGGAAGAGGTTCATGAATAGACTTGCTCGGGGAGAAATATGTAGAAGAAAATTCTATTTTCATTGTCCGGCTTTTGATGAACCTTTGCTGAATGAATCTTATGTTTTGCATTAGATTTCCTAGCGAAATTCTCTACTTGCTCTGTTGGCTTAGCTTTTTTTAGTGTCTGAAAGATACGCATTTTGTTAGAAGAAGAAATTTGTAGAGAGAAGATTTTCTGAGTTTATCAGTGCTACTTTGGAAGGTCCTCCATATGCAGAAGTAAGCTAGTTATCAGATCCTTATCAAATGATTGTGAATTTCGAGTATAAAATTGTCCACTGTGGAAATGCTTCCCTGGGCTTGCATTGGATTACTTATACTTTTTGCTTGCTCAGTTAGTACTTCAATTGCTCGAACTGTATAGTGATTTAGGACATTTGACATGGATTGCCGACCGAGAACGTCCGGAGGAGATCCACTTGACATCCGGCTCCGGTTGGACGACACTTCTGTTCCAATTTCGGTTAATGACTTGAGTGATGGCACCTATGAACTATCATTCCGGTTGGTGCCTGAAATCATTGCTGAATTCCTCGAGCATTCTTTTAGAAGAGAAGATATCTTCATATTTTTGGACAGTATTATCTCACGGTTTGAATTTTAGGGTTCAACAGCCGGGTGATTACGTAGTTGATGTGGACATTTTTGGTCGCCCTATAAAAAACAGCCCATATCTGGTACCGGTTTCATCCCATCATGTACCTAAGTGAGTTTATATAAGTGCGTTTCAAAATTATAAAGGCACCCCAGAAAATGGCAATTTCGCTCGCATATCAAGGACTTTCGAGCTGGGACCGATTCCGTACGATTCAGCATAGTCGAAAACATCAAGCAACTTTATTTCCGAAAATATTTCATCAAACTTTCTCGAGAAATATTCGGCAACCCGAAATAAGACCGTTTCAAAATTATAAAGGCACTATAGAAAAACGCAAAATTCATTTACAAAAATAAAAAGCAACAACAGATTAATAACGGATAGGTCCACCATGATTAGCAATAACATCAAAAATGCGATTTGGCATACTATCCGTAAGCTTCTTCAAAAGAGATGGGTCCAAATTGTCCCAAGCCCTCAGAATGGCGTTCTTGAGGTCACCGATGTTGTTATACTGCATGCCATCAGAGTATATCTGCCTAACAATAATCCCCCAGATTGCCATGTACGACTCTGATTGAACCTCGGCATTAGTAGAATATTGTTGAAGTTGAATACAGCTTGGCACGAGGTGGTAACCGACTTTATTCGACTGACGTTTCGGCGGCTTCGCCTTCTTCAGAGTCTGAAAGAGCCAATTCCATTCATAAAAATACACGATCAAACGCCGTAACGGTAAACTCTCTACAGAAAATCGACTCCCAAATTTCCAAACTGATAAACAGGAGAAAAGTAGACAACTTATCGTATCTAATCAAGTCCTCAAGCGATCATGGATCAGTGGGAGTACGGATGGGCACCGGTGGAACAGAAATTCGGCCCGAATCAGAAGGCAAGTCTGATATAGGGCTGGAGTTCCCGGGTTATATATAGGCCCTCGTCCTTCCGGTTGATCTTGGGATCTCTCGCATGGATTCAGAACGCCTCGAGAGCTTTTCGCGTACTTGTCGTGACCTCCCGCGCCAGTATCTCCACTCGCACCTCAAAATCCTCCCCCCGGTGGCAATTATCTCTGTGGGTCCCCAGTGCAGTGTAACTGCGCGACCTTCCTTTCCCATCTAAGTGTTCTTTGATACGCACATGCAATGGTCGAGCTGTCTCTCCGATATATTCCTCACCGCAGCTCTGGCATGTGATGAGATAGATGACACCTGTAGCAGCACAATCACCTGCCCTGCCCTGAGGGCAAATGACGCTCATGGCCAGGAGAATGGGCGTTCTAGTGTTGTATCGGATCAAGGTCCTAGCCATCAAACAGTCAGTAGTGCACCGAGGTCGGAAAATCCTAGAGTTACCGTGTTGGGCAATGCCTCCCTCTCCGAAAATGCTCTCGCAGTCTTAAAACTGGGTCCTAGCTTTTCTCCGTCTCAGAGCATTTCCATTCATGTCATGCGCAAATTCGTCTGCGGTCTCCACGAGCTCCAAGATCGCCTCCGTTGGAAGGCTAAGATCGAAGGTGGGCAAATCAGTGCGGCGCAAACTCGGGCGTTTCCTACCATCCCCTTCCCACAAACGTATTTCAAACAGCAGGAACCCAATATAGGCGTCGATATAAACTTCCGTCTCTTTGCCGACGAAGTTTTCAGGGTGTTTAGGCGTTTTCAAGAGAGAAAAATCCCCAAGAATCTAAGCCATTTGCAATTTGCGGGCTTAAAAGAGGTGCGCGAACTTATAGACTCCAATAACATCCGTTTATCCGTCAGCGACAAAGGTGGAGATTTTGTCGTAATCCCTCATGATATGGACGTATCAATAACCGAAAACCATCTGTCCGATACGTCCATTTATCGCCCCTCCTCGGATAAAGAGTTCAGATCCCAATATCGCAGGCTGAATAGGTTATGGGTTGCGGAGGCTAAATTGGCTGGTCTATCCCAAGCAATAATTACGCGCCTTAAAATTGAAACCCCAACGTGTCCCGTTTTGTACTTGCTCATCAAAACTCATGAATTCGGGGCATCGGAGGACCTTTGTCAAGTCGACCCGGCCGCAGTCAAAGTTAGACCCATCATCAGCTGCGTGGGTGGTCCCACGGACCGAATCGCGTGGTTTCTCAGTTCAGTACTCAGCCAACTCTTACCTTTCATTCCAGCTCACCTGTTCAATACACAAGATTTTCTTGACCGCCTGCGCTCCACACAACTAAGCAGCAGTTGTGTATGGGAATCTTTTGACGTTACATCGCTTTACACCATTGTTAGCAACGACTCCGCAATGCAGACAATTTTCGAGCTTCTAAACCAGCACCAAAGCAGCGTCAATATGTATGGGCTCTCTGTGCGCAGTCTTATGGTTCTCCCAAAAGAGTGCCTCAGTTGTAATGTTTTCAAGTGGGCGGGTAGCTATTTTTTCCCAACTGCGGGGCTGGCTATGGGACAGCGGCTGGCACCAACGCTCGCCATCGCCTTCATGGCAAAGGTCGAAACACCTGTGCTCGAAACCCTTCCCTTGTTTTATAGTCGTTACATTGACGACTGTTTCATAATTTGCTCGACGCAACAGGAGCTGAACCACTGTTTCGACCTAATGAACGCCCAGTCCGAACACATCAAGCTAACTTGGGAAAAGCCTTGCGATAGCTGGTTGCCTTTCTTAAATGTTCAGGTTCAACTTTTGGGGGATAGAAAAATAACAAAATGGTATCGTAAGCCCTCAAACAAAAACATTTTAGTCCACTGGCAATCGGCCCACCCCACCCAAACTAAAAGAACAGTTGTCCGGAATATGTTCCACACCGCAGTAAATGTGTGTTCGGGCGAACAAGAGCGGCAGGAGTCTAAAAGACTCGCAAGTCGAATTGCACTTCTCAACGGATATGAACCTCATCCAACGAGGTCAAGACCCGGGCGCGAGCAGGGACCCAACAGACCAACCAGCGATAAAATTTCCTTCATGATACCTTTCATTTCGGATGAAGTGAGAAGCGCCGTCAGAAAGTGCTTGCGAAGAACGGGGTTAGAAAACACAGTGGCTTTGATAGACATCCCACCCAATAATTTGAAACGTCAACTGGTCAGAAATCGCCTATACGATCGCGCCTGCGTTATACCACAATGCGTCATTTGCCCTCAGGGCAGGGAAGGTGATTGTGCTGCTACAGGTGTCATCTATCTCATCACATGCCAGAGCTGCGGTAAGGAATATATCGGAGAGACAGCTCGACCATTGCATGTGCGTATCAAAGAACACTTAGATGGGAAAGGAAGGTCGCGCAGTTACACTGCACTGGGGACCCACAGAGATAATTGCCACCGGGGGGAGGATTTTGAGGTGCGAGTGGAGGTACTGGCGCGGGAGGTCACGACAAGTGCGCGAAAAGCTCTCGAGGCGTTCTGGATCCATGCGAGAGATCCCAAGATCAACCGGAAGGACGAGGGCCTATATATAACCCGGGAACTCCAGCCCTATATCAGACTTGCCTTCTGATTCGGGCCGAATTTCTGTTCCACCGGTGCCCATCCGTACTCCTACTGATCCATTATCGCTTGAGGACTTGATTAGGTACGATACGTTGTCTAGTTTTCTCCTGTTTATCAGTTTGGAAATTTGGGAGTCGATTTTCTGTAGAGAGTTTACCGTTACGGCGTTTGATCGTGTATTTTTATAAATGGAAATGGCTCTTTCAGACTCTGAAGAAGGCGAAGCCGCCGAAACGTCAGTCGAATAAAGTCGGTTACCACCTCGTGCCAAGCTGTATTCAACTTCAACAAAATCCCCCAGATGTTCTCAATCGGGTTTAGGTGAGGACTACAAGGTGGCCACTTCAGAAGAGCGATATTCTTGCTGTAAAGCCAGTCGACAGTTGACCGGCTGCTGTGAACCGAGGCGTTGTCCTGCATAAAAACGTACTTCTGACGGCGAAAAGCGAGCACCTTCTGGTATTCCTCGGAATCCATTCGACATGAAACAAAAGCTAGTTGGAGAACGCCGCTGCTGCAGAATGCCCCCCCCCAAACCATTTGTGACTCACCGCCAAAGTTGCGCTTGCTGAAGACAATCGGCTCCATCCTGATATCTCTCCAGTAACTATGAAAACCTTCAGGGCCATCTAAGTTAAACTTCTTTTCGTCAGAAAAGATGATCGGAAAAACGTAGATTGAATTAAATTGTCCAAAAATGGAAAAGCGCCTTGGGGTGCCACATAACTTACCAATTCCCGATCCGTTTTCATATTCCCACGAGCAAACTGGAGTCGGCCGGATTTGTGGAGATCAGTCAGCTTTGGAGCCTTGTTCATAGACTGCCGAACAATGACAGGACTGTCATTTACGGCCCTCCATACCGTAGTCTTTGACGCAGGAAGTGCCAGCTCGCACCTGACCTGGTTGACAGACTTCGTAGAATTGGACACGGAACGCCGAATATGACGGACATCTTTATCAGACAGCACTCGTGGTCTTCCGGCATTCTTATTTTTTCCGTAGGAATCCGGATTCTTGACGTAGCTATCAATGCAGCTTGGAGAACGGCCAAGCTGAGCAGCGATGAAGCGATTCGAATGCCCAGCCTGATGCAACGCTTTCACTTGGGCTTATTCCCCACTTGAAAGTTTGTATCCACGAGGCATAATGTCAGAGAGGTACACGAAAGTGTTGCCTTTTAAGTGGAGTGCAGGAGGATAGAAACTGTGGGAGATAAAAAAAAGCACCGCAGGGGTTGCCTTTATAATTTTGAAACGGTCGGGTCTTATGTTTTCAAATATTTCTTGAAAAGTATGGAGATGTGCTTTCCATAAAGAAAATTTACGAAGGGTTTTCGGCTATGCTGAATCGAATGGAATTGGTCTCGGCTCGAAATTCATCGACCTGTGAGCGAATTCACCACTTTTTGGGGTGCCTTTATAATTTTGAAACGCACTATATGACCAAGTCGTTTCCTTTTTTTTCATGGTAATTTCCTATCAGGGGTCGCTAATATATTCAGATGGCACCTGCCTGTCGAGCTTCATCAACCGGTCAAAGTGGCAATGAATGGTGATCACATTCTCCATGTCCTCGATACTGGTAATGAAAGAGGTGAGCTGTTCACAACAGCTGATTTTCGCCTCTACGTCAAATTTCTACCAGTGTTTTCTTTCATGTTGTTTTGAAATGAATTGATCAGTTTATTTTCGTTCGAAGAGCGCGGCTGAGTTATGAGTTTCAGTGAGGATCGTGAAAAACAGCGGAGAAGTGATAAGTGACATCAAAGCGCCTTGCCTGAACGGTGGAACGGCTGTCGGAATGGCTCTTTTGGCCGGTGGGGACATGGCCATATTGAATTGGAGGACCAAAAGTATCACTCGTCTCGGACCAAAAGGAGATGAAATACAGGTATTGCTGGTTGGATATGAGCAATTTCCTTTGCCCAATGAAATCATCTCTTTGCCATAGACATTCTCATGCGGGCTTATCTGTATCATCCGTTTGCTGCAATCAGTAAGCCGCGACGCAGCTGCAAGGCATTAATTAAATCATTAAATCGGTTAACATTACCGCAACGCATCGACTCGCTTGTCAATGCCCATACGTTGACGAGCATGCCGCATTGTCTTCCGCCTCATCGATTCGCGCACATTTCGCCATTAGCGCGCGCTTGCGGAAACCAGCAGGGCAGGGCCCGTAAGCTCGTTCACGCCTTAAACGTTAGGAACCGTTATTTTAGCTTATTCTGAGCGCTTTTCTTCGCTGTCCTTTCCCTACTCGATAACTCACGACCCAACAACCCCATTTTTGAGTTGAACTCAAGTGTGATATCCATTGTGTACGCTACCTTTAACAGTACATATTTTCCTCGAGTAGGGAAGGATATCCCTGCGGAGTAGGGATGATTGAAAAAATCTACCCAGAACCGGATAACCAAACGGATTTGCAAAAATGGCCGGAATTTGGAAAACAGAAACCGGGAAATGAGTACTTCCGCTCGTCCCGGAAGTACTCATTTCCCCGTTCGAGGTACTTGGGTCCATCGCGGGCGTGCGCGCGCATGCTGCGTCTTCTTCTCCCCTCTCACACTTTCACGCTGTCTCCCCCCTCGCTCCGCAGAAACACGCGAAGGAACAGAGTAAATTGCACTCGAAAAAAGGAGGTATGTTCCTCGTTATCGTTATTGGTTTCCTATTCCAGAGCATCAATTTCTCGGAGTTTAACGAGCCCATTGATTTGGCGGCCGATCATCGTGGAAGGTATCTGATTGCAGATGCGCAGAAGGTTGGAGTTTTTCCAAGTATTTCTGTTGGGTGGTGTGCAACGAAATGCAGTTCATACTTGCAAGAGTTCAGATCTCGTGAGTTGTGTGAAGAGTCTGCTGGCAAAGCTCTTCATTTAGGGTGACCGTGTTCTTTTTTAATTTTTGTCCTGTCAGCTTCCCGTATCACTTTCAGATTTTCGTGTTCGACCCGAACTTGCGTCCACAGTTCAGCTTCCTTACCCGAGGGCAGACTGTCACTTCCGTCAATGTCGGACTTGATGACGATATTTTGGTTGGAACCACGCAAGGACTTCTTCTTTTTGACGGAGCTGGTCGATTTTTGCGAGAGATTCCTATTGCACCAGAGGAACATAAGTAAGCCTCCTAGTCTTTAGCCTTCTCCTCTTGTATAACGACTAGTATAACGACTTTTGTTTTTCTATCTGTTCACAAGTCGCTGCGCGGCTTTTCCGATCGGCCCTCAGCCGAATATATACCAGCCCTATTCATTGAACAGCAAGCAGCAGAATCAGGCAAGATCCCGGAAGTATGACAGAAATATGTCTGCCTGTACAAACCTGCTGGTGGTATTGGTTGGTGGGTTTAAAACTGTCGTCTGTACGCAAAATTGAAAGGCGCAGTATACCCAGGGAATTGTTTTTTTTCACTTTTGTGCCTATTCAGACAGTCGGGGCTTAGTACGTCGGAACAATACCGTTAGTACACCAGGGCAAACCTGGCGTACTAACGCTCGTTGTGTGCAGGAGCTGCTGGTTGCAGCAGCATATCCTGCCAACGTATGCTTGCGTACTTGCGCCCATTATCGACAGAATTTGGACTGCCACCCTCCTTACCGGTGTTGGGTATAATTCTTGTCACGGCCAGCAGCAATGAGGCCATCCTCGGTGCGGTCCGCAACAAGGGCATCATCTTGGCTACGGTCTACGACGAGGAGGCTTCCCTCGCGATGGGCCATGGGGATGATCCGCTCAGCGTTCAAAATTAACGTCCGAAAAGTGACACAAGGTCACCTCCTCGGACTGGCCTCCGGCCAAACGGCCAACTGCCCCCTCAGCGAGACTGGCCGCCTTATATACCCGCCGCCGTCGTATAAGAGGATGCTGCAGTGTTCATTCGTATCAGACAAATCAATGGAGGAGAGTGGCAGCAGACACTGGGAGAGAGGGATTGGCAATAGCACGCATGCCACGATAAACGAATCGTTAGTACGCCAGCACAAACAGCAGGAGCTCCTGGTCGTTGCCAGCATATCCTGCTGTTACCAGCAGCTACAGCACAGGTGCTGCCGATCCCTTTGTGCCGGCGTACTAACGGTATTGTGCCGACGTACTAAGCCCCGACTGTCCGAGTATCTTGAAGATTGTCACACACTGGCCTCGACGGTGCATTTGAGACTGCACAAAATACCCTACGAAGGGAGCTATGATCCCTCAAAAATACCTTAAATTTGGGTGGCGTAAGTGTGGTGGACAGCTCGTTCGTGGCCTGTATTTTTCACCATTCGCACACGATCCACCGGAGCGAAACTGAGTTGAGAGACAAACTGAAAAGGCAGCGAAGAACGTGATTTTTGATTTAAATCTATCGCGCATCTAGCCTCTACCGATTAAATGAATAAATATCCTTTTGAAGGTGGCCTTTCATTTGGGCGCGACAGGCAGTTGTGGATTTTGCTACAGGAGCTGGCGCATCGCCCATCTGGCAGACCATCGTCTGATGATCCCGCTTCTACGGCTGCTCAACTTCCTTCAAGATGTCTTGTAAAAAAGTGGCAGCATCCATTTTGACGTTTTTCAGAATGAAAACCCACGCTGTCTTGCCTCCGGCTCCACTACCACCCCGTGCGATCATCTTCCTCGGAAATAGCGTCCTCGTTTCTGCTCACCGACTGCTGATGATTCTTGGTGTTTTCGGCCGGCTCCATTGTTGAAACTTCCTCATTGGCTGATAGAACATCCGAAATGCGGCACAGATGGGAAAATCTCTTGAACTCTTTTAGTCTTTAGACTCAGTTTGTTTCCTGCTGGCTCCAACAAAGACTGTCCTCTGAGAGAACGATAATTCCGGGATCCTAACTCGCCATGAACAACTGTTGTTCACGGTTTGATGGCTGTTTTGCACAAGAGAATAAAAATACACGGGAAAACTTTTTTGTTCATATTTATCAGCCACCCTGTATATGTAATGTGATTTCCGCCAGGGTGGAATGCGTCTTCAAGGGCCAGTTAAGCAGTTAACGACAATACTTTCGTAATAAGCGTTGATTTCAGGGGTCGAGTGATGGTGTCGACATGCGCTGTGTGTCCGGAAACCGGTCTCGTCATTTCGGGAGTTGTAGATGCGAAGACAAATAAAGCGCAGTTAGCGGTAAGACGTTTCAGTTTTGTCCTGAAGTATTAAGGGGCGCTAGAGGTGCAGGTGTGCAAACGTTGATTTCAACAGTCCTCTGTCAAGAAATATGATATGAACGAGCCCCTACATGCGTTCTCCGCCACTTTCTGGTCTTTTCTGTTCTTTCTGAAAGGCGTGGACCAAATGGCTTGGAACTTTGCCTTATCAGAACAATCGATCCCCTCCGATGCGCTATATCGCCGCGATTGATATGATACCGATGCCGATCATGTCTTCAGTACATCTGAAAGTGTTATGTTTCACTAGATAATATCAGATGATAGTCAATATCACGTTCTTCCGCTTCTTATTTTCTTCCTATTGCAGATCTCCAGATACAAAGGAGCGTTTGTCTTCTATATCGATTCATATGGTGCCCGTCTTCGTCGGCCTTGTGGCGTATGCGTCGGAACGGGACCGCGTGCGGGACAGTGTTTGATCGTCGACCATGCATCAAATTCGGTTCAGATGTACAGATTCAAGTAGTGTAAATTACGAACTCCCTTATGATTTTGTGCTTTAATTTCCACTCATGTCCGATTACGGATGGAAAATGAAAGCTGATGATACTTTATGTCGGTGCGTGCTTAAGGGCAGCGTTTGCGGTGGTCTTTTGTGAGATTTTCGAAAGGAGTCTTCGGGTTGATGGCGAGAGATTTTGATCGCGAACCCTACTTTTGAGTGGATTTTGTCATATTAGTCTCGTTTGGCTTCAAAAGCGATGTTGTGTTTCGTTGATCTTCCTTGCTGTCCTGCAGCTTAGTTTGATTTAATCCCTGTTTTGTATTAATTAGGTGAAAGTGTATGACGCTTTATGTCGATGTTTATCTGTTTGTGATTCTGCGGGTTGAAGTCCTTCTTCTGAAGCGAATCGCTGGCTCAAGGCATCTCTCTGTATACATTTGTTTGATCATTGAGCCATACGGTTGCGTTTTGTTAGCATCACTGACATTGCATCACTTACGCATAACATAATTTTGTTAATAGAGAGGTAATAAACTCATTTATATTCTCGATTCATGTTGTGGCAGAGAATGGACGGTTTTCAGCACACGAAAAAGGGTGGTAAACATTGTGTTCTTGCCTATGATATGTTGGAGTTTGAAGCTGGAGCTATTCTTCCAGTGGGTAGCTGAATGTTCCATACGGAAAGACTAGTTGCCGAGGAAGTCGAAGACGTAGTCAATTTTTGAGGAGGATCAAGTCAGTGAATTCTTAATCTAATAGGTTAAGAAACTGGAAAAAAATTATTGGCCGCATCCGCTGTTATCGTTTACGGAGTTCGTAGGCGCGAATGCCGGAAAGGGTAGATTTTCGGCAATCAGCCGCAACTCACACATTGATGGGGAAGTTCCCGAGAACGACGACGGCATTCCTTCGATGCAACTGGGGAACTTGCCCCGAATCGGGAGGGGGGCGAAGGGACTTTCCGACGGCAGGTCTTCCCTTGTTCATCCGAGCGCAGACCTTCAATATGGTGTCGCAGACCAACACCCACTGGTCTTTGATTGATCGAAAGCCAGGTCTCCAGAATTCGCTGCTCTCGACAGTTTCCTTTCCTTGGAAAACTGGCCGTATTCATGAAACCGCGGGCGCAGAAAGATGGCGTAACCGGTGTATTCTACGGAGCCTAGAAAACCTCATTCTCGCAGCAATCACCCCGCACGAATGAATGATTCCGCTCTCAGAAATCGGAGTATTTCCATGGAGTTTCTAAAAGAACTACGACTGCTAGCGTTATCAGTCGTCGTTACTCAGGCACGGATTGCGCTTCTCGCGCTCAGGGTCGGGCGCTATCCTGCGAGGCTCATCAGACCCGGCGAGAGCGTAGGAGGTGGAGAGGGAGTCCCGATTTGCGCGAGCTGTCGCAGCGCGGAAACGCACTGCTGGTGAGCCCCTCTTGCCCCTGCAGTTCACCGCTCGCTTCGTTACAGGGTTAGGGGAAACCCTCCATTATCCTCTTCAATCCCTAGGACTTTCCACTAATTTTAGTAGCTTAATACTACGGGTACACACTAAATCAGCAAACCACTACATGCTGGCATTGACTTACCTTACCGTCTTGCTTCTGGTTGAAGCCCAAGCCCAAATATTAGTTTCTTAATGCAATGACCACAAGCAAAAATAGTCTTTATGATAGAAATTCTCTTCAAATACTCATTACAATAACAGTACAACGAGAGGATCATGGTTTACAACAACGTAACTATTTTTAAAACACTGGACTTCACGTTTGGAACATAGATGGGAACCAAATTATTAGAAATAAAGCAAGAACATGAATAACATGTTTGAAAAACTGTAAATAAGCATTTCAACAACTTTTCACAAACGGACTTTGGATCAGAATTACAACAACTTATTTCACTGCTCATATTTTTGTTTTGAATAGTTGCTTATCTATGTTGTGATGCTCGGAGCCACACATTCACTTTGGATACTAGCCTTTTGATCGCCCTTCATTATTTTTGAACTGTGATGACCATTCACCCAGCATTTTCTGTAGAGCGTTTCTGTACCTTTTTTTATTTGCCTTCCAACAGCAGGAAATACGGCTACGCGTAGCACAAGCTGGGCATTAACTGCTTTTCAACAAAAAACCAAAACAGTGAAATAAGGATATGTATGCTGTAAAAATAAAGCGAAAAAAAAAACAAAATTCGCCCAAAGACCTACACCTGACATTCACTTATGCCTCCTCAGAGATAACTAGAAGACCTAATGGCGCAGGTCTAAAAAAGAAGCAGGGCTCCGGAGAAGGGTTTTCAGGAGGCAAATTTCAGAAATGTTTCAGGAGGAGTTTTGTTTTTCAGAAGTTTTCGCTGTTCCCAAATTTTCGCTGTTCTAGAAAATGCTTGGATTTTTCCTCACTTTCGCCTCGCAATACAACAATTTTTTGCAACAACATGAAGCGGAGGTATAGAAGCACTGTGCCATGAGATCATATGAAACTTCAATGATAACTCCAGAACATAGATGAAAAGGAAACGAACTACAAAGTAACTGCACAATCTTGAGACAATCAGGAACTTTGGTAAAAGAGGAAACCAATGACGTTCGTCACGACCTTGCAATCCATCACTTTTCGGACTCTTGACGCGGCTTCCTCTCACGATTCTGAAATAGATGTTAAAGGTACGAATGTGAGAGCAGCGGATGGTGCCACATGAGTGAAAAAAGAAAACCTACATCAGCTGTAGCCATTGTTGTTCGTCGTAGACGATGCTGTGCTTGAACGTACGATTATAGTATTGCCTGAAAATTTTCACGACATAGTGCAGCCCGAGTATCGGTCGAGCGTAACTAAGGTTAAAGAAACTCACAGCGCCTTCTGTAAAGCTTTAAAGACTTGTGGTCTCCACCACATACGGTCATCCGCTTGCTGCCTCAGGGTCGCCTATCGCCTCTAGTCGGACTTTCCGAGAGACACAAAGAAGCTGAAAATGATAGTCAGAGCATAAGTCTTCTTACCATCAAAAGATTCGGGTTAAGAGCATAAGTCTTCTTACCATCAAAAGATTCGGGTTACGCCAACCTGTATTCGGGAGCTCCGTTTTCCAAGCGCTCATCAGTTACTCGTCACCAAACCCAAGGCCAACTCTGGAAAAGGATGGCACCATAAGGAAATCGAAACTGGAGTTGTGAAAAGTAGGCCAGTAACACTAACCAATCATGACGTGCTGTCTGCCCTGAAGAGTGGTTCAGACAAGAACATTATTTTGAAATTCGGCGAGAGGATAGATGAGCTAAAGGAAATATTAGTGATTTAGCATTCATGAAAAGCCCTTCAATGTGTTCCAAAGGAATTCACGTAGAACACACCTTCTAGGAGAAAAAGCGGATCAACGACGTCCATTTCGTGAGGGTTTTGTCGTTAGCCCGACAATGCGACCGGATAAACCTCTATAAATAGGATAACGTGCAACCATCGGCGCCCCTCAGTAAGGAGTTTTATCTCTGTACTCTTCCTATTAAAAAATCAATACTTTTTACAAAAAAGTCTAGGACCATAGAAAACGCCTCCAGATTGACAGGTGCTGGTGAAAATGAATAAATTAGGTTGAATTATAGGCGAAATGCGATTGAAACTTGATCATTTCGAGGATAAAATCAATAAAATCCTATAGGAAACTATCCACAAGATTCCAAAAATAACGGCTGGCGTTACGTTTAGTGAAAATGAACAAGTTTGGGATTAAAATTCACGAATTACGACGGTACTTGTCTGACTCTATTTGAAATAGGAGAATCCGGTTGGACAACTATATGACCCCAAGATCCAACGGGTTTGGGTTTAAAACGAACAAATTGGTTTTCCAGTTTTGACGGGACTGGTCGTAAATGAACAAATCTGGGTCAAAATTCGGCGAATTTCGTTTTGAAGATGACATATTCATTTTGGAAATCTGGAAAATTGGCCGAAGAAAGGAAATATGTTTTTGTTGAAAATTAACAATTATAAAGCCCGTGCTTGACGAAAGCGGAATTAGATTTGCGAAGCCAGGTTAGAAAGCGGATGGTTGAAGTTGTAAACCGACCACAAAACTTCGGATTATTTCCGGAATGGCGAATATGAATTTCAGTTCAGTGAATTTGGATTGAGACAGACCAGTTTGGGTGATATATCAAGTGTCAGATAGAAATTGGCTTATTCAAGTGAAAATCGGTGAGGAAATTCGGTTTCGTAAACTAAACGAGGACACGAACGGGTTACAAAACGGAAGAATGAAAATGAAACATAGGATTTGGCTGAAAATCGCCTACGTCAAACATTGCATCGGAGCGCAGTTGCGAATTCGAGCGGGTGTTCGATATCATTCCACGCACGCTGCCTATCGTTTTCCATCTCCCGCTCGACTGCCAACTGATCCAAAATACTCCAATTCCGAGCGGGAGACGCTCAATCCGTGCTTGAGTTAGTATAGAAACTCTATGGAAATACTCCGATTTCTGAGAGCGGTATCATTCATTCGTGCGGGGTGAGTGCTGTGAGAGTGAGGTTTTCTAGGCTCCGTAGAATACATCGGCGTAACCTTCTTGTGCCCGGCGTATGGCAACCAGGCCTCTGCTCCGCTATAAATGCATTGTGGCGGGCATAGCATACTCAGAAAAATGAAAACATGTTACATGTAATATAAAGTGTAATATACTTGAGACATTCAAGTATATTACCTTTATATCGCATGTAATCTACACTTGGATTACATGAAACATACACTTATATTACATGTAACATACACTAATATTTCATGTAGCTTAATTAGAGCTGCAAGTTGAAGCTCGATGCTTTAAGGGTTGGAGCTGCAAGTTCCAGGCCACCGCTTCGGGTACGAATCAGCGACCTTTAAGCTCTTTTGGACATCGCAGGAGCTTAAAGCTTGCTGCTTCATGGTTGAAGCAGCTAGCTTGGATCCCTCAGCTTCACACAAGAAGCAGTGGGCTTAAGCTTGCTCAAAATATATTGTATGTCGCTCCCTCTAATCCTCCACACGATTTAAACGGATCATGAGGAGCGAGAGATCAACGACTCGGCCAGGGCCAGTGACCACCCTGTCGAAAGTCAATGCAATGGCCTGCGCTCAAGGCTAAGTTATGAGGCGGCCCGTATGCTGTGCAGGTTTGCAGAAGGTGTTCAGCATGGGCCCTCAGTTGCTGGAGATATTTGAATTATGTTGCACTTATACTACATGTAATTTACTTGAGTAGAGGTAATTCACATGTAACTTACATTGACGGAGATATATCACAAGTATATTGTAATCGTCTCTTATGTTACAAGTATTATGTTTTCACCATCGAAAACATATTACGTGTGACATTTGGCCTGCGAGCGAGGAACCGACATATTACATGTAACATACATCGGTCGAGATAATTTGCAAGTAATATACATTGGCCAATTTATATTACATGTATATTAATTCAGGCCTTTTATATCACATGTAACACGTTTCCATTTTTCTGAGCGTAGCAGTCAGCGGCAACTCTCTCCGTCCACCCGCTAGGTGGCTAGGAACCCTCCTGCCTAACCGCCAGTTAGCCGGCAGCCTTCTTGCTTACCTGCCGGGTACTCAGCAAGGTGTAACATCGAAAACTCGTCCAATAGCATGTGCACTTTGGAACTTCCCGGAAGCTCCCAGTGTTTCATAATTACGGCCACTGGACTAGGGGGGGGGGGAATTATGACCTCTGACACTCACTCACACAGTGGTAGGAAAATTCTCGAGGAGATTAGACCGGGTGTGGTCGTTATACCTCGGTCGAGGGGAGAAGGGGGAGATGTCCCCTCCGAAGGGAAGGTTGTCCCCTCGTCCGACTGGTCCCTTCACAAGCATTTTCGCTATCCGTTCATGCATGGGTGTGGATTCTAGTGAGGCGATGTGTCCAGAGCAATCTGAAAACGTCGAGCATCAGCGAAACACGTGGTGATTACTCCGTTGATAAGCTGCTATCAACTGTTCCGGTACGCTGCTGCTTATGGTTTAGGCTTACGCTCGAGCGCCAACTTTACACGCTTCAATGTCCCCACTTCGTTCTCTCATTTGTGCATCCTTTTCAAGTCACTAGTGGGAAGAGTGTATTCACGCTTGATTACTTTCATTTCAGCATAGAGTCGCTGTAGACCCTCGAACATTGCCGGTTTTCTAAGACGTGGACCGAGTTACAGTACCCACCTTCAAACAGAAAAAAAGCGTCTTCCCGCGATTTTTCGACCTTTCCTCATGCAGCCCATCTTCCTGAAATGACCCGGGAGGAGCGGTGCGGAAGGCCTAGTTGCGCGCTCCAAACAGACAACAAGTGAGTTATTATAGTATCGCGAACGGCCTCTCTTTTTTTTTGTTTGAAATCCTTTGTCTAGTATTCAGCCTGATGGGCTAAGAATATCGAAAGAAAAACCGGGAGGTCGAGACTGGAAAAACTCACCTGTGATCTGCTTCCAGCATGCGAAGCGGCCAACACGGCTTACCTTTAAGAGGATAGACTGTGATTTCATCATATTTGGGTTTCCGGGGATAAAAAAAGGTATTGCTAGAATCGCCAGATCGAAACATACAAGATGACATTAAAACGTTGGCGATAGCTTAATAGATACGTAGACAAGGTCTAATAACCATACGTAGATAGTTTAATCAGTGAGTATACATAGATATCTATATGTTAGCTACATATAGGCATGTTGCCCTTCCAAGAACAGGTTTTGACTCGTCAGCATGAAGGGGCCGGCTGAGCTTCAAAACGTTTTCTGATAAGGGTGTACCTATAGGTAACGTATAGTTGAAGCTATCGACGAAATTTAAATACCATTTTGTAGATTCCGATGAGGCGAATCTACTATTCTAGCTTTACAATTTGAACCAAGTTACTAGGAAAGAGCAAAAACAAATCTCGAGAAAATGCTTTGTTTACCGTTTTGGGGAGCTGGAGGGTTGGGTATTGTAATTTCGTCTCGAAATAGAGTGCGGAGTTGCCTCAGAATTTGTAGTCTAGTCTGTGGAGCGCGTGAGTGTGATCTCCGCTGTGTCCGCGCCGGCGCCCTGCATGGAACGCTGCCGCTAACGAGTGAGACGTCGTGAAGGACACTCGCACGTAGCTGATTGGATAGACTAGAAATTTTGAGGCGATCATACGCATACTCACAGAAACCATCGGAGCGGAACCGGCTCCTGCCAATTGTGTCGTCACTGCCCGGACAGCAGCCGAGGGTCACAACGCCAGCGCCTTTGTCGTCCGGTTGCTGTGGCAGCCCCGGCTCCCATCCGTTTGTCAATCAGCAGCCCTCCTCATATTGTTAATTATTAGGCTGGCCCGAAAGTCTCTCACCAAATGGGATAGAAGAATTTCAATTGTCCGTCTGTGACTTTCCGATCAAGTGTGGTGCATCATTCAGAAGCTCAACTGTTCCTTCAACTAACTGCGGTTGCCCTTACCCGTGAAATTTGACTTTTCTTTTTATCCATCGGGACTGTTTTAGTTCATAGAACATCAGAAACCTGGAAAGATCGAATTACGGAACCAAGAGAGGTTCGCTCACGTTCTTCGATGGATAGATTTTTTTTACTTCTGAAAACATCTCTCGAGAATGACAATTTCTACTATTTCTCCATTGTTTACCGACTTCAGGGTGCTCAACATTATGGTATTGTTCTACTGGACAGTGTCTCATCTAATGAAATTTATTCCGCCTTTTTAACTCAAAAGGTCTGAAATCGAACTTTCACAAAAGCGGACTATAACTCACAAAACAAATATCATTGGACGAAACACTTCTCACGATATGCATTTATTGAAGGCAGTGTTCATGATAATCATCAGTTTTGAGATTACCTTAGACCGTGTCCCACCGGTGGGACACGCGAGCTCGAATGGCACGCCACCAAAAATCGATTTTCTTTTTTATGTCCATACTGTAGCTACCGACCAAGTAAACATTGTGCCAGAATTTTCGCTCATAGCACTTTTTCTATCAAGAGAAACAAATTCCTGAAATCACGGCAGGGTCAAGTCGGAAGATTATTTTGTCACTATTGCTCCGGTGATGTTCATATAAAAGAGTTTCTTCGAATGTGATTCAGTAACCTGCTATCTGTTTCCCAATTTTGTATGGTTTAAAGGTACCATACACGCTCGTAAACGTAATTGAGATAACTACGGAAATAGAATGGTATGGCCCAGATTGCAGTGCCTACGCATTTTGAAGTGCCAAAAACGACCCACAATGCCGCTTCATGAGTTAGAAGCTGGCCCGCCCTGTATTTTCACGCCCCCCGTATTTGCCCTTTTTCTGCAATGCAAGGTTGCTGGGTCATATTCACCGTGTTGGTGGATTGCCTAACAAGTGAACCACACACGTCACTGACGGCGAAGATGACCCAGCAACCCTGCGTTGGAGGAAAATGGCAAATACAGGGAGCGTGAAAATACAGGGCGTGGCTAACTTCTAACTTATGTAGCGGCATTGTGGGCCATTTTTGACACGTCAAGATGCGTAGGCATTATGTTGTAAGCCATACGGTTCGATTCACATTGTTATCCCAACCACGTTTACGAGCGTGTATGCTGCCTTTACGTTTAGGTATTGCGGGTAGAAAAGTTTAAATTGTTAAATTGAAGAAAAAGGATGTTTCTGGGTGAAGGTAAGTGTGGTCGTAGTACAATACCGCCGCTATCTAAGCGAAAAAATGGACGAAATGGGCAAAGTGGGCAACAAAAGCGTCTTTCGACCACAACACGCCTCGAAGTGCTCCGTTTTCAATTTCGAAAGGACCGAAATGTTCACCGTGCCACAATCTATCTAACTATGTGAGACAAAATTGGAAATCACTTATGAAAACGCTTTTTCAAGATGGAGTTAGTTATGAATTGTGGTGCGCGCGAAGTGCGCACCTGATTTGGAAAAGGATTGCTTCTGCGCACACCCCTCGTTACAGAATCTCGGTTTGGAAGATAGTTCCAAACTTGGCATTTTCACAAAATGTAGAGCAGTAAAGGTTCTTAGCACTGCCCAAGCTTCAGAAAAATCTGCTTTGGGGTTCTCGAGATATTGAAAAATTAGTGAATTTCAAAATGTGTGTCTGTGTTTCTGTGTGTCTGTGTGTGTGTGAGTCCGGTGAAACTTTTGAATGATAAGAAACATGGTTGGCCAATTGAGAGAAATGGAGTGGTATTTTGATAAGAGTGAATTGATTGCAAGCGTTAGAGTAGGTCTCCTTAAAGGCACAGTTCAACCTTAAAAACGTTTTCTGCTTTTTCTGCCTATCTTGAGAACGGTCTCACGCCGATTCCAATGATGTGTCCAAAATCGTATAAGACCCCTTAGGAACGAAGTTTTGGCCCCTCAAAAATTGTGCTACGGAAGGATGGTGGACGAGTTGTCCGAGGCTCGTAACTTACGTCATTTGCAACCGATGTAGGCGAACCGACCTGAATAAAGAGAGAGGCTGAGAATGAAATGAAGAACGGGGCTACTATTCGGAAACCATCGATCATCTCGCCGCTGTTGAGCTCGAAAGATCGTAAAAGGGCCGTGCCAAAGTGGCTTCCTGGTATGGGCGCCCCAGGGTGGCTTCCCTCTATATCTCGCCTATTCAGGGGAATCGAGAGCTGACATTTGGCAGGGTTTATATAGGGTGGGTCTACTTGACAATTATGTGGAAATCTTAGATTTCGTCCCTGAGCTCGGACTGTGCCTTCAATGTCCATCAGGAACCGTATGCACACTGTTTATTGTGCGAGGTCCGACTGGAAGTGTGCCATGCGCAAGGAACGTGCGCGGTACCCAACTGGAAGTGTGCCAAGCGCCAGGAAACGTGTTCGGGACCCAACTAGAAGTGCGCCAAGGGCCGGGAAAAGTAGGCGGGATCTAACTGGGAGCACGCCAAGCGCCGGGGAACGTGTGTGGGACCTGGGGTGCGATTCATGAACGCACATTCCTTGATCTGGTTTGGTTAGGGTTTGGTTTGGTTTGCAAGCCCCCGCGTAACCAAACCACTTCCCCGCGCTAACCAGCGATTCATGAATGTTTTCGCCGGCTTAGTTTGCAAACCGGGTGTCAAAATGTGTTTGAAGCTGGTAAATCGATGCCAGCTAATCAATTCTGTCGGCGTCAGTGTCCGTCTTTTTTATTCTTGCTGTTTTTCCTGATTATTCACTGTGAAAATTTTAATTATATGGGTTATGAAAATTCAATCGATTTCAAGGTCAGAGTTACTCGCAAACTGCTCGCTTTTGTCACGTATTTACCGTTGTTCAGAGTGAAATTGCTGTTTCAAAAAGAATAAATACGTGCGATGTCTCTGTTGTGCTGACTTAGGGCGAGACAAGGACTTTTTTAAAAAAACTCGGAGCAAGCTTGCAGCTCTATGTAAGTTTCCGAACGGTAATAATAGGAACAAAGAGAAGGATCGCAGTGAGTGGTGAAAAATCGTCTAGTGCGCGCCAATGCGAATGCCGCTCTCGCCATGACGCGCTAGACGAAAATTGGGGTGGGTGTAGTTAACGCGCTCCACTGACAATCGTTTTCGGCGACGTCTAGGCAAATGGTTGTCAACGGCTCCGGGGGAGGGGTTCCGCTCCGAATATTTGCCGAGCCGTCGTGCCCTAAGACTGCCTGGGATTGAAAAAGAAAACATAACTTCACATTAAAAATTCAGTGAAATTGCACATTCTGCACGGAACTGAACGTCTGGCTGGCTAACCGCACTTAACCCACCCTAACCAGCCTTTCCGAGGTGGGTTGGATTCTAGCCCACCCGTGACCCAGAGATAGCCAAGCCGGAGCTTGATGAATCGCTGGTTTGCAACCAACCCGAAACAAACCCTAACCAAACCAGCGAATGTGCGTTCATGAATCGCTCCCCTGACTGAAAGTGCGCCAAGGGCCGGGAAACATATGCGGTGCCCAACTGGAAGTGTGCCAAACCCCACAGAACGTATATGGGACCTGACTGGAAGTGCGCCATGCGATGGGGAACGTGTGCGGGACCCCAATTAAAAAGCGCCGAGCGCCGGAGAAAACGTGCGGGACCAAACTGGGAGCGCGCCAAGGGCCGAGGATAGTGGGCGGGATCTAACTGGGAGCACGCCAAGCGCCGGGGAAATTGTGCGGGACCCAACTGGGAACGCGCCAAGCGCCGGGGAACGTGTGCGGAACCCAACTTCGGGTGCGCCAAGCGCCGAGGAAAGCGTGAGGGACCCAACTGGGAGTGCGTCAAGCGCCGGGGAAAGGGTGTGGGACTCGACTGAAAAAGCGCCAGCACCGGGGAAAGAGGGCGGGACCCAACTGGGAGTACGCAAAGCGTTACGGATCGTGTGTTCGACCCAAGTGGGAGGACCGGCAAAGGAGTGAAAATCGAAAACGCGGTTGCGACTCATCCGTTCATCTAGAGACGATTATAAATTGCCACCGGCACAAAATTCTCACGGTAAACAAAATTGATGATAACCAGTTGATAAAGGGTAGGGTATAAAAAATTGAGAGCGGTGTGTTTTCATTCACACACCATCTTTCTCCGGAGGTGAGTGGCCGAAGCTGAACACGCTAGGGATAGGGGAAACAGCCTCACCGGTGATAGAGATAACACGATATTGGGGCCTACTCATGAAAAACTCTGGTAAAAAACTATGTACTTCACTTCCGTGAGAATTTTGTGCCGGTGGCAAATTATAATCCTGTTTCATCTAGTCGTCATTGGGTTTGGAAACCAAGAAAAAGGGTGTGAACTGTGGTGGCGCTAGAAGGGATGGGCAAGTGTTATGCAAAAGGGGTCTACTACACAACTGCATGGACATATGAAAGTCATATCTGAGGGTGCAATGTGCCTTTAAAAGGAAAATTTTGCTAAAATAAAGTGGAATAATGTAACTGTTTTGCTTTGCTACGGATTAGTATGATTTTGAAATGAAACATTTGTGAGAAACTCGTTAAAAGAAGTGAAATGTCTTATGCTACTGATTTGGCATGGGAATAAACTCGAAAGAAGCGCTAAAAACTCAGTTAAATGATTCATTGTTGATTTGGCTGTGCACTTGTTTACTAAACAACAAAAATTGAGTGTGACATTGAAAAACCAAATCACGCGCTTCTCTTCTGAAATCAACCTAACGCTTGCAGTTTAGGTTAACAAGTCTCAGGTCCTTGCAAAATTATGTTGCGTCTCCCACCTCAATCATTCAGAAATATTGATTTTCAAGCATTACTACATTATTTGACGCGTTCGCTTCCGATTGACTATCAATTAATGAAAGTGCAAATAACATCACTTAGTGTGTTTATGCGAATGTCGTCAACTAAGAGAACTACTGTCACACAAAAACAACATGCTCAGTAAGAAGTGCGTGATTTGGTTTTTCAATGTCACACTCAATTTTTGTTATTTAGTAAACAAGTGCACAGCCAAATCAACAATGAATCATTTCACTGAGTTTTTAGCGCTTCTTTCGAGTTTACTCCCATGCCAAATCTTGAAAAATATTGTTGCTCTCAAATTTCGCAGAATATTTTCACACGATTGACTAGATCACGACATGCTGTACATTTTGGCGTTTTCGAAATTGAGAATGAAGCACTTTGAGGCGAGTTGTGGTCGAAAGACGCTTTAGTTGCCCACTTTGCCCATTTTTTCCCTTGGATAGCTGCGGTATTGTAGTGACACGTTTGCAGGTGAACAGAACGTGATTCCAACTAAGGTTTCCTGCTGAGAACGCTAGGAGCGGCAGTAGGAAAAAAACTTGTAGTACGCTCGGGAATTTATTTTTCGCAACGATTTTTTTCTAATTGAGCCCCAGCTGTTTTCAAAGAAACTTGAACATCCTGCTCTAGTGGAGCTGCCAACGGACCACGACTTCCGTAGTCGAGTCTAGGATTAGTTATCCTCTGTTTCCGAGTGTGATTTATTTCCGTTCGTCGCGTGCGTCTGCGTGCGTACGCTGCGTCTCCTTCTCCCCACAATTTATCGCTGTCTCTACCCTCGCTCCGCACAAGCGCGCGAGGGAACAGAGTAAATCTGGTTCGGAACCAGAGGATAACACATTGAACATGAGAAAGTTTGGAAATCCGTTCTTGTAGAGGATAAATCGATTTTTGAAGAGCGTGTCCCACCGGTGGGACATGCTGTCGTGAGTGGGTTGAGTATCGCCCCGCCTCTTAAGTATCACAGGAAGTGTTTGTTGTGACAATGAAATCTTTTCTGGACCCGTCCTTCGCAAGTCTCTACTCTCTAATTCTCCGTTCTTTACTTAGAGCCCTAACTAATCCGGCTTTGCACAAAATATTCTTCTATTTACGATTCCACCGGTGACAACCAATATGAACATGTTCATCCAGCCGGACAACTAGTCCATGTTCTAGAATAATAGCACTGAAATACGACTTCTTAATGCGTTTGTCGCCGTTTCTTCGTAATTTTGGTAAAACTTGGAGGCCAACGCATTGTTTTATATGGAAAACTCTTGGACGAAAATCGTCGTGAACACCGCCTTTAAAGGCAGCATACACGCTCAAAAATGATATCAATTTTATGGAATGAATCGAAGGTCTGAAGCTGTCAATATTCAGAGATAACGAAAAAACCGGAAAAAAATCAACTTAAATGAAGATATAACGGTTCGTTATATATTGGCCCAGAAGTGGACGAGTTGTACCGCATTGGCTGAAATAGCGGAGCTAGGTACAATTTTGTTGGGATAACGACGCTAATGTACTCTTACGGCCCTTTCTGGAACGCTAACGCCGCTAGAAGCGTAAAAAATGAGCCAAAGTGACCGTTATCGGGCATTGAACATTTGTATTGAGGGAAGGAGCCCGTATCGATGGGCGGAGAAAGGATGATTTTGTGACTCAATACGGCTCAAATACGGTCATTTTAACTCGTTTTCAACTCTTCCAACTTCGTGAGGGCTCTTCTAGGGCCCGTACGACCCCTTTAATGTGGTTATCTCAGCAACTTTTGCGAGCGTGTATGCTGCCTTTAAAGGCAGGGTCCGGGCAGAATTTCGATTTTGAGAATTCCCGCTAAATCGGTGCTCTTGCTACAGGTAGTCCCAAGGAACATGCGAAAACTGCGGAAAAACCGGTCTTCTTCAAGTTATTCCGGCCACTTCCGTTAGCCGATGATCCAGAAAAGTCAGAAAAGTGTGGCCAACGTCCATATTTTAGCGATAGTCCACGCATTCTTCAAAAGTGCTGTGTAATTATCGGTCATTCCAGCCGTGATCATCATGCTGCGAATACCGTAATCCCTGACTTTGAGGCTGTTTTCTCCAGAACTAAGGACTCAGTGTTCGAGAAACGTTCAGACGATGTTCAGTTAGGCCAGCCCAATCTATTTAACCCAAATTTCGGTAGTGTCAAAATTTGACCGGACCTTGCCTTTAAGTAGAGAGCCCTGAAGTCATTGGATCATGAGGATATTGTAGGAAAACTTATTTCTGATAGGCTTCCTGAAATGCAGGATTCACCCATTGAAAAAACTTCGTGAACCCGTTGCGGTACTGCAATCTAGTCTTCACTGGGTTTAAAGGCAGTGTTCAAGATAATCTTCGATTTTGAGATTAATCGCTAAATCGATTGCTTGGCCACCGGGTAGAACTGAACTGAGGAATAAATCGAGAAAAACGCCCAAGAAGGGCACCAAATCCTCGACTCTCACCCCACCTTTTTACTCTCACTGGAACTGTTCGTTGTGACAACGAAATCCGCTGTGGGCCCGTGGTTTGCAATTACATACTTTCTGTTGCTCTGTTGTTTCCTTCGGACCCTAACTAATACTGTTTCGCCCAAAATATTCTTCCATTTTTGATTACCTTTTTTTTCACCGGTGACAACCACCGTGAAAATGTTCATTCAATCGGACAACTAGTCCAGGCCAGAGAATAATGTCTTTGAAATAAGACGTTTTAATGCGTTTCAATCCGTTTCTTCGTAACTTTGGTAACACTTAGTGTCCAACGTATTGTTTTGAGTACAAAACTCGGAAACGAAAACCATCGTGAACACTGCCTTTAAAAGCAGTGTTCACGATGACTTTCGTCACCAAGTTTTCTACACCAAACAGTGCGTTATCCACCAAACGTTACCAAAATTATGAAGAAACGGCTTGAAACGCATTAAAACGTCTTATTTCAGTGACATTATTTTCTGGCCTGGACTAGTTGTCCGATTGGATGAACATGTTCACGGTGGTTGTCACCGATGAAAAATGGGTTTAATCAAAAACCGAAGAATATTCTGGGCAAAACATTATTAGTTAGGGTCCGAAGGAAACAAAAGAGCAACAGAGAGTAGCGAATCGCAAAAGACGGATCCAGAAAGGTTTTCATTTTCGCAACGAGAAGTTCCAGTGAGAGTAAAGAGGTGGAGTGAGAGTAATGAATTTCGTGCCCTTCTGGGGCGTTTTTGTCGATTCCTTTGTCATTTCAGTTCTACCCGGGGGCCAAACAATCGATTAAGCGATTAATCTCAAAACCGAAGAGAATCGTGAACACTGCCTTTAAGGGGTTTGTGAACTATTAAAACTTGAATAGAGATAAGAGAAAGAGGGGAACTTATTAAGAGATATTCGTCGGCCAAAACTTCTATTAGGTTGTAACATAAGTCTTGGAAGATTTTTGTTTACAATTCTAGAACTTTCCATTTCTAGTCGATATAGATCAACTAACGCATGATAGTGAGAGAAGTATCTGGAAACTTCTCAGCGAAACCTTTATAAACGCGCGCTCTCACTTCACCGTCGAATTAGGCGTTCTCTTTCTTCACCCCAACGTCGACTTCTTGCGTTCTACGAGTGGCGCCGCGGCACCTCGGCGGTGAGTACAGTCGCCAATATCAACGCTGTCTTTATCTAGGAGTCTGTCAACTACTCCACCGTTCATCACTGGTTTACTCGCTTTGAGGAAGGAGATACCGACTTCGAAGACAAACTGTAGAAGACTCAACCATTCTTGAAGTCATCAAAGAGAATCCAGAAGCGAGTGTGCGGGAACTGGCGACGAAGATCGGGTGCAGCCATATGACCATCGATCGTCGTCTTTCGAATCTTGGATATCGGAAAATACTCGCACAATGGATACCTCATGCTATCACCGACGGTCAAAGGATGAACCGACTGTCTATATGTCAGTCTTTTCTCCTCCGCTCCAACAGGAAGGACTTTCTGGAGGATGTGGTGACTGGAGATGAGAGTTGGATACTGTACGACGCCGACGCACACAGAGCCTTCTGGCTTCCTTGAGGAGAACAGCCGCCAACTCAGTCAAAACCGGACCTTCACCCCAGGACTTCATCGATGCATAGACCCCTGGGTTCTGGAAAAAGGGAACCAGCGACTTGCCTATTAGGTGGAGTAAGCTTGTAGATAGTTATGGTGATTATATTGTGGATTGAATGTGTGAAGCAATAAAGATAAAAATTTAAAAAATTATATTTCAAGACCTATGTTACAACCTAATACATTCTGACGTAAAATTTGAGGTTCGAATTTTTAGAATAGCGGAAAATGCTTTTAGATAGAAGAGAAGTAGAGATTCCCCGTGGTATTCCACACTTTATCGAAAGATCACAGACGGAGAAGAGAGAATTCGCTGACATATTCGGGGCAAGACTTTCGGACCAACCTAATGTTGTTGAGGACTTCAGATGAGATCACTTTTGCTCCTCGTTGCTGCTGTCGGTTTTGTGAATGCTGTCGTTCTTCCGGCCTCCAACTTGGCCTCCTTGGAATGCGATATGTGTGAAATGGCTGTCAAAACCGTGGTGCCCATGCTTGATCAGGATACCAAAGATATTGAGAATGTAGGTTCTTGAAACTCTCTCGGTGAAGGGAATCTTTAACAAATATCTGAAGCTTCTCGTAAAATCTGCGGTTCCTTATGATTTGTATGTCTACTTTTGAAGACTCGAGCCTTCTCTGAAATCAAAATCTCCGATTGGGGCTGGTTTCATTATCAGAAATACAATGACTTGACGGAATTTAGGCTGTCAACAAGGAATGCAAGGCTCTGCTGCACAAGATTCCTTTCGCCACCCAGAAATGCCAGAAGTTTGTCGACGAGGAGCTGAACAAAATTATCAAAGAGCTCGAATCAGGCACTGCTCCAGCAGACGTTTGCAAGAAGATCGATATGTGCTAAGATATCAAAATCTCCATGCTAATCAGTTTCGTGATAGTTTTAATGAACGTTCTTCTTCGAATGAACTCTTTACAAAATTGGTAAGCAGCTGGCTAAAATGGCTAAAATTTTGTAGTGGGTCGACATTTTCAAAACCTGAAAGAAAACAAAAGGAGGGCATTTGTTTGGTTAAATATCGTCTCCAAAAGAACTTCACATGAAAACCGTATTTCTTGTTACCTTCTCACAATTTAAGAAGAAGGGGGTTCTGTAGTGACGGAACTTCAAGTGGTTTATTCCAGTAGGGCACATCCTGCAGACTTACTCTCCGGGTGAAGTTTTACATGATAAAATGCAATATATGTGTGGAAAGCTTAGTGTGGAGCGGTTCGGGATCGTGGAGCAAAAGAGTGGGGGCAGTTTTCGAGAAATATAAGAAATCCTATAGAAATCTGACCGATTTAGGGAACTTTCCTGGTTTTGAATAGAACAAAATCGAAAAAGCTTAACAGTCCATCTTCCAGGTTTCTGCTCAGCGAAGCAGGTAACCAATTTGTACGTTACGTGGGGATGTGTAGAGTTGGCACAGATCCGTTTCGGTCTCCATTTTATGATGTAGTTTGGATAGGCACAAACTACACCACTAAGAGAGAACTGAAAGGGTCGGCTAAAAGTTATCAAAGGGCTGCGCGGGATTGGCTTCAATGTCTGACCTCTAACTGTTTTAAAGGCAGTGTTCTCGATAAATTTCACTTCCGATATCTCCATAGTTTACGGAAGGTCTGGTGCGCTATATAGCAAGGCATGCTTGAAAAGGACAAGAACGATGCATTTTTGAGCCAAAATAGGCTCTCCCTTGTTTACGTTGATTTTTGAGCGTGGAGGAATTAACCGCTAGAAGGATGATACCTATCAGTGCAATGAAGCAAACAGCTCACTTATCAGCACTTCCTTCACTTGATCATTTCTATAATCTGAGACTTCATTTGTTCCTTTTGAGGGGCGGATCTGGGGCACGGGGCGTGTCTGGGGCACCAAAACGCTTGTTGGCAGCCGCTATTTTGCCACTCCTGGCTCGTTTTCTACCGTTTCGTTGGCACTCGGTGCCTAGGATCCTTCTCCCCTATCATTTTACTGTGGAAAGTCAACGAGGATGATCATCGTGAACACTGTCTTTAAGTAAGCTGTTCGCAGGCAAAATCTATAGTGCTTGTCTTGTTGTATGTTGAGGATAAAATCCGTGCCCTAGTCTTAAAGGCAGTGGTCACGATGAAAAACGTTATCGAGAAAACTACAAAAATCAGCTTAGATCAAAAACAGCTGAAAAACTATGAAGGTAGCGCGGTGAAAAACGGTCTACAAATAGAGTTTCTAGGGCCCAAAGAAGCTAGTTCGTGCACACGTGCACAGCGATGACGAAACAGATCGCAGTCTCATGCCGAGCAGTCAAAAATCATCGACATTCAGAGGACGAAATAAATGCAAATTTAACGAATAAAAACAGTTGAATAATGAAAGCATCACTTCAGCCAATATTTTTGACTAGATGTGTACATAAATTCGAAGGTTCATTGATTGACATTCAATTTCAAGCTAGCTGATTTTCTTGATATAAGAGGTCATCGATGCCGATGATGTGGAGAGGGCTCGTCCACCATCAAAAGACAAGAAAGTTCAGGTTTCAAATTCGGCCCAAAACAGTGGTTTTTTCGCGATTTTTTCTTATAGGTCCTACTACTCGAGACCCAGGAAAGGATTTGGAGAGAAAAAGACGACAAGCATATTTGATCGCGACCACTGCCTTTAAGTGTTTTTGTGCATGTAAGTTCACAAAGAAGAGGATATTGGCAAGGAGTCCCCACAAACCTCTCAAAAATGGCTGAAAATTCATTGAAATGTTCAATTATGCAGGTTTTGTGTTTGGTACAGTTTGAAAATTCGAAACCTTGAAAATGGTTCTATGTACACTTCGAACTCCATCGCGAAATCTCTGGTGCCAATGGGTTCCTCTTTCGGATATTCGCACCATTCCATCACCCGGTTTAGGAACTTGAAGAGACCTATTTAGGTATTCGAGCGACTTTTTTTAATCAGCATTATTTGAATTGGAGGGGTAAAGATAACTTCTTACAATGTAAACTGATCACAACGCCTTTTTGATTGCCTAATCGCTGAACAGACTCCCCCTGTTTGTCTATCACATATGTGCAGCTTTGGGATTGAAACCGGTCAAAGTGGTGGGAATTAACGAGCGATCTCCATTCTAACTAGACTTCTTCGGTGATGTTGTTTCAACTCATACATTTTCAATGATCTGTTGTTGTTCTACTACATATCTTTGCCAAATATTGAACATTGTCGACATAAGGTTCACACATCTGTTCCGCATTACGAAGTAAAAAAATACTACATAGTTGGATGTGGCACCTGTTAAACAATCATTAAAAAACAGACAGAAACTTGAACTTTCATTTCAATAAAGACCAGACTTAGGAGACCAACTGAATAGACAAAAATTAATAAATTACTTGAGTAAGTGAGGGTATTGTAAAATAACCCGGAAGCTCAGGCCATAAGGAAGACTCGCCTTCTAACATCTCAAGTGGTGGTCTACAGCGTTTCCTTCATCGACGCTTCATGCTGCTCTGATCACTAGCGAGTTCTTGGCTAGGTGCGGTACTTTCTCTGGTTTTCTCTCTTATCTACGTGACAGAAAATAGGTTTTCGATTTGAAGTGGGGATTAGGAGACGTTTGACGGTGTAACGCATTCCTAATTCGATCCTTTCAGGCTCTGAAGAAGGAGGTTATTCCGAAACGTTAGCCATAAAGAACTGTATCAACCTCGTGTCGAGTTCAACATCATCAAACAACTATAGTATCATCATGCCGAGGTTTATGGAGAGTCGCACATGAGTATAGTAAACATTTTCTTAGAGGCATCATACACGCTCGTGAACGTGATTGAGTTTTGAAGCGTCAAAAACGCCGCTACACGAGTGAGAAGTTGGCCCATCCCCTGTATTTCTCCGCCCCCCCCCCCCAATTTGCGTCCTTCTACAAAACAAGGGTTATGGGCCATTCCCACCGTCGTCGATGTATGTGGTTTACCTATTGTACCTATTCTACCACCCACAAACGTCGCCGACGGTGGAAATGGTCAAGAACCCCTGCTTTCGAGGAGGAAGCAAATACAGGGGGCATGCAGATACATGGGCGGGGCCAACTTCTCACTTGTGTAGCGTCATTGTGGTTCGTTTTTGGCGCCTAAAATTGCGTTGGCGTTGTGTTTCGAGCCATACGATTCTATTTCCATAGTTATCTCAATCACGTTTACGAGTACGTGTCTGCTGCCTTCAACTTTCGGAAGAAATACGGCAATGATTTTTTGTAAAAAAAGCGTGGTGCTTATCGTAAGTATACCCGATAAATTCACAATTATTGGGAGAGATTTTAGGCTTCACCTACTGTCCTTTATCGCAACGAAATTCCTGTCCGCAGTTGCGTAGAATCGTTGTTGCAGCTTGTAACACCACGATAATCGTGCCAGGACCATGTAGTCCCGGCGCGATTATCATCGAGTTGCATGCTAGAAGATCGCTTGTCTGCAACTGCGGACCGGAATGTCCCCCCTGTAAGGACAACACATTGCAAAAACAGAGATTCCCTTTCAGTTCCCTGAGTTGGTACCTGCTGAGCTAATACTCACTGCGAATTAGCTGTTTTCCGATTGCTTTCTACTCGTCCACATTTTACTTTTGTTGTCACACGTGCTTGCGCGTGTAATAAGGATACAAAAGGTGCTGCATATCCTCTGTTTCCTAGGGAATTTTTTTCCGTTCATCGCGTGCGTCTGCGCGCGTGCGCTGCGTCTCCTTCTCCCCACACTTTCTCGCCTTCTCTACCCACGCTCCGCACAAGCGCGCGAGGGAATTTGGCTCCGAACCAGAGGATACTTACTCACCTTTTTCGATGCGCGAAATAGGGGTGAAGACTTTGAGGAGGTGACGCAGCACCTTTAGCAACAATCTTTGCCTTAGGGCCGTTCGCTTCTGATTTTGATCTGTTCCACTCAAATAGACCTTTTATTACTGCACTAGCTGGTGGAACAATGCATGTATTAGTAACTGCGGATTGCAAGGTACTAACTTCTACCAGTAATGAATTTGTTACTCGGAATACTTTGAAAAATCTCAGGGCGGTCGGAAAGAGCGTATCCGAACTGATTAGGCAATATTCATCGCTTCTAAAACGCACGCACATGACTATGAGGATGTAGAAAGTGATAGAACATTCCAAGTTAATTTTTTGACTGCATTTTCTCCTCATATTGAGATGCTAATGCCAACCTTTATCCAGTATCTGCTCCTAAAAATACAGGTTTTTTTGTAGAACTTCAGTCATTCATGGAACAGTCGAAAACCATGCCCGTTTCCCAAAGGTGAGTAAAATATTAGCATGAAGTCCTATTAGAAATTAAAGGCATCGTACACACTGAAATCCACTTTCCCTGTTTTATGCTCAATCCCCTGCTCGGGCCCCTATGGGAACGTGCAACAAGCTTGGCTGCGGAAAAACGTACCGTTGTGAGCGTACAAGAAGTGGAAAGCACGGGATTCCTTCAAAAGGGGCCAGCTTTTCCGTTAGTCGCTTGACACTTTTGCAATATTTGAACAGAACGTCGTGTCGCTTAGAACAGAGCATACCATTGCAAGCTGACGCACAGTCGGACGAAAGTTGCATTAGGTCTTTTTCAGAGCTCGATCGCTGTGCGACGCGACCGAATTAAAATTCTGCGTATCGATCTGGTCGCGTCGCGCGATCAGGTCGCAGGCTTTTCAGAGAAGATCGCGGGGAAAGTCGCCCAGTCACTCGACTGGACGAGTGGAATTTCCAGATCGCGTCGTCGTGCAGTGCACGGTGTAGCGAATGCATAGATTTTTCTCGTCGTTTCAGCTTCTTTTATTAGTTCTGCTCTTTCAGGTAGCTTACCTTCATTCTCGACTGCCTAGGTGGTGATTCGCGTCACGGAAGATCTTCTGTTTTTTTAGGGAACTCATTTTTAGTTAACCCTTTGTTTCACTCTGTGGTATTCCAAAGAATTTATCCGCTTAAATCATCTATATTATTTCCCTGCCGTATTTCTAAGATCAGTGCTCTTTCTGAAAAACTTCTCAATGATTATTTGTAATCGTTAAGCGTCCATGGGCGGAGTTGGACTCCTTTTGAGAGTGGAGTTTTTTTTCGCTGTGTCCTTTTTTCTCAATCTTCTCGACTTGTGAACTGCCTAACAGGTAAGCTTGCCAATCATGAATCTCAGAATGCGCGACATAAACCATGAAGCTTTCAAATAAAAAAAGGAGAGGAAAATCCTCATCGATGACATACAACACCACACACGGCCAGCAAACTCCCCAATTAATTGTTTACGGAATTTTTCATACACACATGAGTGCAACAAATAAACACAGCTGCAGTTAGCTATTTTTATTTGCTGTATTCATCTATGCTGGTTAGCCGTCGATTAGATTGTATACGTGGAAGTGCGTGATTGTATACGCAGATGCTTTGCGATTGGGCATTCACACTTCCGAAGCCTGCGATTTCCTCGGCGACGCGACGGTTGCGTCGCCATGCACGCGATCGCGTCGCACAGCGATCGAACTCTAAAAGAGGAGTTATCGACTGGAAATTGCTCGCCACTCAACTAACGAGGACGATGTGCAGGGCCCAGGTGAACACTTTGTTAGTCAGTGCGAGTCGCTCATGCTAATTTCTCCAATCGAAATGCAAGTTATTTGTTCAAATATATACAGTGAGCCCAACAATGCCCGTTTCAGTTAGTTATGTGAGATTATTTCGGCCAGCATTTTTAGTTTTGGATGGGAAGGTTTGTTAGTTTGACACTCCCTTTTCATAGAGATAGATTCAATTGATCAATCAACGCTTTTATTTTTCATTAAATAAACAAACAGAATGTGAATGAAGAGGCAGAGCCTCAGACATGAGGGAAGACAAATTAATTGAGTCTCCTTTTCCAGCATACTCGCCCTTATATTCAGGACGTGATCAAGAATCCCCTTCCTCCACTCGTGTTTTGCGGCGGTCTTGATCACCACATAGGAGTGCCGCTTTGCGAACTTCCGCTTCAGAGTTATCGTCTGGAGCACAGTTCGGTTTCCTGCCATTTTGGCGAACCGTAGGCAGTTGAAATGTAGCGTCTATAACATCACGTAGAGTTTGTACTTCTCGAGCGGGCTAAATAGTTTTTTTAATGGATCAAGTGATGGTTTTCGTGTTTTTACTCACTAGTAGACCTTTTTGCGGCGATAAAGCCTATCGAGCTCGTTCTTCTTCTCACAAACCGACGTTCCTCCGTATGGCCCAACTTTTTCTAAGTCTTTTTGAAAACGGTCCTTCGAAGCAGCGCTTCGGAACGTGTCGTAGGTTTTGCTGCACAGCGACAGAGGTTCCGTGCATGGTTGTTCGAATGGACCGTGGAATCATTTCGTGTACGGGCCAGTTAGGTCTGCCTGTGATAAAAAAGCTCGGAGATGAAACATCTACTCGAAAACTACTTTTAAAGTACCTCGTCCTATTGATGAACATCTTAGACGTGCATAATACATCCGTTGAAACTAGCACGAACGTCTTCTCCGGGTCTTCCATCCTCAACACATTGCCAGAAGTGCCTCTTCAACTTCTCTACCCAATGCCCTATAGCTGAGCATTCGACGCGACGCGATTCCTTAAAACATATTTATACGGTTTCGAAATGATCTCGATCAAACCTCTGAAGAAATATACCTTCCTCAGTTCATTCCCCATGAACTTGATGACGTGCCATCCATCAAAATAATATCAGATTCCCGATCCTTGCGTCCTCTCAATCTCCCTCAGCTTTGCCGTGAATGAGCTGCTTCTGTCGGTTAGAGACGCAATGCGGAGGCCTTGCGTGAGTAACCAGTGCAAGCCCCTCCTCATGCCCTCAGTGCCCATGCTTGGGCTCATATTTTCTAAATGAATGATCTGTGAAATCTTATATTTTTAGCGACTCACATGAGGCTTTCAAAAATACTGACCACGTTGCCTTCGATTCAACACTTCGCTGTGGATTATAAGTTTAGTTCGCTGGTCTGCTACGGTCACCTTCCCTATTTCAGCACAGGTGCCACGGCTGTCGTATGCGCCGTCTGCGGCCACGTCAATCGCTGGGTGGTCGTGCTGCAAAGGTGAAATAAGTACTAGCATTTCAGCAGTCAGAGCCAATCATTACCTTTGCCGTATACGCGTTCCTGGCGGCTGACAGAACTCGCTGCTGTTCGACCATGTATACCCACTCGATGGCTGGGGCATCCCAGGAGAACACTTTGTAAAAAAAGATTTCTGGAAATTCAGCTTCCTGGCAAAAGTAGCGATTTGGCAGTGCCGTCTGAAAGTCAAAAAAAGCTTCAAAAATATCTTGAACTATTTTAAGAAATGATTTAGCGTAAGTAAGTCTGGAGTAATAAAAAAGCTAGAAAATGAAGTGAAATGACCAAAAATGCGATTTGGTGGTCGATCATTTCACAAGCTTCTCCGTCAAACTTACCAAAACGAAATCAATAGAGTATGTCAACGAATGTTCGGAAAACGAATATTTGGCCGAATAAACGAATAATCGAATATTCGAATAATTCGATTATTCGAAAAGTCAAAATTTCCAATAATTCTTTTATTCGAATATTCGGAAAAGCCGATTTCCGAATAATTCGTTCATTCGAATATTCGGAGAAGTCAATTTTTCAAATAATTCGTTTATTCGAATATTCGGAAAAGTCAATTTCTCGAATAATTCGTTTATTCGAATATTCGAACTGCCCAATATTCGAACATTCGGCCAAATAAACGAATAATTCCAGAAAAATAGGAAGCAGTCTCCGGTACATGTCCATTTTTGCGGTGCAGAGGTGAAATGTCTCCAACCAAACTGGGTGCTATCTTAGCGGTGGGGGTCCACTACTGCTGGATGCACTTGGCCCCGCCCATTTTACCGTACCGCACTAAATTTGAGCACCCCCCGGCGTTCCCCTCCTCTGCCAGAATCAGGATTGCAGCCCGGAAAAAGGGGCGTGGCCAGGTGCGATACAACAGTGCCCCCCCCCCCGCTTAGGTTCCGTCCATAGCAGACGACCTAGCGCCGAGTGATGCTGGGTTTGCATCTTTAATATTCGTTATTGACCTGACTCCCCAGCGACCACTGCAGGCGCCCTGACGCTGATGGTGGAGGCATAGCGGCACACAGGTAAAAACAGCCCACTTCCAGTCGGCCAAGTCGGACTAGTCGACTTCGCGCGGCCCCAATTTTGTGGGCGTGGCACAGCGCACCACTTCCCGCGGAGAGAGGGGTTTTCCCGACTTCCCGCGGAATGTCGGCGGGTAGTCGGCTTCCTCTGACGGAGGGGCGCTGGCTATGTGGGTACAAAGAGCATTTCGGCGACGGCGCACATTTCTTGCCGTCACGGCCCTGCATGGAGCTTTCTTCTTGCTTTGAGATCTTGCTTTCCTCTTCCTGGTCTTCAACTTCTCGAGTCTTACCTTTATGTGAAATTTCCCATGCTGCACCTGACATAAATATGACAGTTCCACTTATTTATCTTTTATAGATGTCTCACATCCTTGTGGCGTAAAAAAGATGGAAAATCTTGAATTGCTAGAATCGCCCCACCAAGTATACAAGGCGGTGTTAAAATTTTTTTGATAGCTTTACTTATACGTTAAAGGCACAGGACACCCAAAAAATTGATTTTCAGATTTCATGCTTATCTATCAGTTAGGGGGTCGGGCCTTTGGTGGTGAGCGAAGGGGGTCGGGCCTGTGGTGGTCGCTTATATCTCGCCTATTTGGAGGAATTGAGATCTCGCATTTGGCAAGTGGTGTACAGGAGCGGTCTTCTACACAATTACATGAAAATCTCAAAATTCATATCTGAGAGTGTACTGTGCCTTTAATCATAGTTGCCTTTCCCGGTACACGTTGCCACTCGCCAGAATCAAAGAGCCAGCTCAGTATACAGACGAGTCAAAACGTATTTGAGAAGGAGCGACACTTTGATAGAAGGCGTATACTTGAAGCTATCAACGAAATTTCAATACCATCTTGTAAACTGGAAGGAGCGATTATAGCAATAACTTCCATCTCCTGGATTACGCAAATTCGATGGAGTTATGAAGGAAGGACGAACAATCGCAAGAAAACGCTTTTTTTGCCAAGTGCAGATGTAAGTATTCTAGTTGCCCCAAAGTGCACTGCAATATGAGGTCCGCAGAAGGTCTGGTTTTGATCGTGTGATTGACCGAAGAGTGATGACAAACAGCTAGCAGAATGTCCACAGAGTGTCGATTTGGTTTGCGCAGGTAGTCACTTCATTGTCCGCTAAATGCTGAGAAAATTAGTGAAAGAAGGGCCGCAAAGTGTGCGCGGCAGTTGGCAATCCAGCGCTGGTGACTATCAGCGGCCGATCTATTGGCCTTCCGCGGGAATGGTTACGGGACGTCGGCTAATGGTACCGCGGGAAGTTGGCTGTCTGTATCTGAGCAGTAGCGGCTGTCACTAATATTATCGATATCATCGCTAACGACGTGCCGTCCTCGGACACGTTGATTGCGCTAGCCGTCGAGCGTCATGCGCCAGCGTTTCAGCGCTGGCCCATGATGCTCCGACGCCTTGACGCTTTGCCGCTGGTCGTCTGCTATGGACGGAGCCTTAGATAGCACCCCAAACTGATGAGAAATTCGGATATTGTTGGTGGATATTGTTTCGAAAATCCAGAGACTTTGATCGTATCGTTTAACTACTACTCATAAACAGAGATAAATGTTGTTTTGAATACTCATATGATATGATGTGAAATGTCTTTTTCGTGGAAGTACATTGGCATAGCTTTGATCTATACAATACCATACAAAAAAGTCAAAAAAGTTGGTAGTGCCGCGAACGGGGGTTCGATTATGCGTACTCGGTCCTCACTTCTTATTCAAATACTCGTGATTTTAGCCGGATATTCGGATTATTCGTATTCGAATCATTTGAATAATTCGATTATTCGGAGAAGTCGATTTTTCGAATAATTCGTTTATTCGAATATTCGAAAATTTTTATTCGTTTGATATACTCTAGAAATCAAGCGCGATATGGAGTGGAGCGTCGCGTTCACCTTACTTGACCTATGCTGATTCGCTTATTACAGCTTTAAAAATGGCTTTATGTTTCCTTTGTGCGCTTGATTTCGTTCTGATAGGTTAAACGGAGAAGCTTGCGAAATGATCGACCACAAATCGCATTTTTGGTTATTTAACTTCATTTCCTAGCTTTTTATTACTCCAGACTAATTTACGCCAAATCTACTCCAGACTAATTTACGCCAAATCATTCTTTAAAATATTTCAAAATATTTTTGAAGCTTTTTTTACTTTTAGACGGGACTGCCAAATCGCTACTTTTGCCAGGAAGCTAAATTTCCAGGAAATTCATATATTCTTGCCAAAGGTTCCCTTTCTGACTTGGATTTTGTTCAACGATTTCCAGTTTGGAGAGATAAAACCTCCAACAGATAATATAGTCGTATGACTACAATTTTAGAAAGTTGCGACCCACAACCGTGAAAAAATACCACTCATCGCCGGGCGATGATTGTAGTGTATTTCAAAGCGGGGAAGTGGGGAATGAGCGCCGCTGGTGATTGGACGAACAGGGGAGGAGCGGAGCGCGCGATTGGAAGGAACACGGAGTTTCCCCCGCCTCTCTTGCGGCTGAAATACACAAAGGCCATCACTTATCATCGCCACGTTTCGTTCAACAGGTGAAAAATCGATATTATTTATCATAAATATTGGATTTTGCATGATGAGAAAAATTTCCCAAACAAGGGACTTAGATCCATCAACAATCAACAATCATTGCTTCAATTTGTGCGACAGGCAAAAAACGATATTATTGATTGGTATTAATCGATAATGATTGATGAGTTAAATTCCCAAACCAAGAGACAGATACCCATCAACAATCCCCACTCCTCGCCGCATTTTCTGTAATAAAAGCGAAAAGCGATAATATTGATTATCGATCGATGACGTGTCATGAGTACGAAATCTGACAAGTTCGGTACTTACCCTCCAACGACCTGTGTTAATTGGCTGCAAATCCACCCACACAACCTGGCCTCCACAGCCGCAGCATGCCCAAGCAGTTTTCGTGGTCCACGGCTAATTTTTGAGGTACCCTTCAAAGTTGAGGTATCAACTTCAAATTGAAATACTCAGATACTCGCGGCTTAGTAAGGCAGCACGAGGGGATTACTAACGCAAATACTCGTCGAGGTGTGAGCTCCTTTCGTTCCCCCAACTGCCGACCAGGGCAGCACGTCGTGTCCTCTTGCTCCGCTCACTGCCCCACCTGCTGATCGTATAGTGGCCCCACGTGCTGCTATAGTCGCCCCAACTGCTCCAGTCGTCTCCCCGACAGGGCTGGGCACGCGTCCCGGTTAACCTTAGGGAGGCGCATAATAGACGTTGCAGAGAGGGCAAAGGGGGGTGCCTAAACCGAACACCAAAAAAAGACCGAAATACATGTTCTGTCGAATTTCAGGAAAAAAATAATACGCACTATTATTCTGATTTGTCATATCTTCTTCCCCGATTTTTGAGTCGAACACTAAAAGAATTCTGTAAAAAAGGGGTCTCCCAAGCAGAAGTGGTTTGGTTAGCGTTACAAATGCTTCAACAAAAAGGGAACAATAGGAAAGCGGAAAGAGGAGAGTCTACAAAAATGAACAATATCCTCCAAGAACTCTTTTTCTTTTTCGAAACTTCCAAACAGCGGAAACAAACCGTTGTGGTTCTCTATGAGGAAGCGCTTTTGGCTCCATAAAGGACTTTGATTATGTGAGTGCCGATAAAATATGTATATATGCATGTAAACCTAATAGCTATCATTAAAAAGGGGGATGATGTTAAATTGTTTTAGGGAACCAGTCAATTCTTCCTCGTAAAATACCACAACGGTTTGTTTCGCTGTTTGGAAGTTTCGAAAAAGAAAAGAGTTCTTGGAGGATATTGTTCATTTTTTTGTAGACTCTCCTCTTTCCGCTTTCCTATTGTTCCTTTTGTTGAAGCATTTGTAACGCTAACCAAAACCACTTCTGCTTGGGAGACCCTTTTACAGAATTGTTCACTTTTTCTTGATATTACGCTGTAATATCCCATGCAAGAATTTCGAACAAAGACCTCTTCATCTCCCCACTGGATCAGTCCTCTTTCTGTGGTCACAAGAATCAATGAACCAAACTGTTGTAAAACTATCTCAGAAAAATCACTCGATGTGAAAAGCGCGCCCATGCCGATCACTTTTTCCGCAGGGCTACCGTAACCATTCTTGAACAAAACATGATAACGAATGTAAACACACGCTCATAACATGCGGGTATAAAAGAGCGGAGGAGCGGTATGCATTCATTCACACACCGCTCTCCTCGAGAAGCCACTGGGGAGTGGCTGAGGAGGTCGAAATTGTGCAAACATGTTTGTTGGCTATTAGGATGTGCTCATAACCATGCTGACACTTGGAAAAAATTTTAAGGAGGGTTACGGTAGCCCTGCGGAAAAAATGATCGGCATGAGCGTGCTTGTCTCGATGTGGCTGACAAGACCGATGTTCACATGATATTAGCTAAGAAATGAATGATATCCATGATATCGTTCCACATAATTCATTCATATTGATCGCGTCAGCCACATCTGGCTACACCGGGTGTTATTTGCACCTTCCATGTTTTTCATACGTATCGAACGGGTCGGCCATCTGTGATTTCCTCAACCAACTCTGACAGGGACCTTAGGCCCCGGTTATAGTTGGTCGCCCAGACGTAGCCAGCCCGGTCGATAATCATGAAAGCCTGCTGGCCTACAGCCGGATGCAGAATCTGCCTGCAGTTCTTCGCTTTCAAATGAAACTAACTTAAAACCGGGACAGTCAGAAACTACCTTCCATTCCATCTGGACACTTTCACATCAGTGGAACAAAGCAGTTTTACATACTCATTATTTCGTTTCCGTTGCCCCATTCGTTCGCAGAACAGCCGCTTCGATTCCATGAATCTGATATGAAAAAGCTCTGCTGAGCTGCGAATGGAGATAGTTCTAACAATTTGTTTTGAATTTGGATGCTAATAAGCAAGCATATACCATTTATTGCAGAAAAAATCAGTAGGCTGGTGAAGAAGGAAGAGGGAGCACTCAAAATGGGGTTGTGTGAATGACCTTACGAAACTGAAAAGCAGCCTGGCAACATGACCTGACATGACTCACATAACATCTCAAACTTTCTGCTTGCTATGCTTGTCATCCTTACACTTTTACAGAAGTTTTGCAAGGTGTTCTCTCCTGCGCGAATTCCGGGGCATAATTTCTCGGATGGCTAGCATCGAGTCTGGGCTCCTGCTCACTCTACGGGGTGGTCTTCACAACTTTTCGGATGAGCAGCAACGGCTCCCGAACACCTGCCCACTATCCGGGTTTCCACGACGTCCCGATGACTTCATCAGAAGCTCGAAGCACTTTTCACGACGTCCCGATGACGTCATCAGAAGCCCGGAAGCACTTTTGGGACTATCCTAGACGGGGAAGGGGTCACCCACGATTTTCCTGCATGAAAATGAATGGAAAACCTGATAAAAGATGTTTGATGCTGCTATCAATCATTGTTGTTGATGAAGTTCTGTAGAAATAATTCGATTGATAGCGTTATAGATCGGTGGTTCATTCCATTTCTGACTTGAATCTTGAGTGCCCTCGTCTAGGATAGTCCCGCACTTCTCATGATGTCCCGATGACGTCATCAGAAGCCTGAAGCACTCTTGGGACTATCTTAGACGGAGGCACCCACGACTTTCTCATGAAAATGAATGGAAACCTTGATAAAAGGTGCTTGATGCTGCTATCAGTCATTGTTGTTGATGAAGTTGTGTAGAAATACTTTGATTGATAGCGTTATAGATCGGTGGTTCATTCCATTTCTGACTTGAATCTTGAGTGCCCCCCCCCGTCTGGAGTAGGCCCGCACTTCTCACGATGTCCCGGTGGCGTCATCAGGAGCCCCAGGGACCTTTTACGACGTCCCGATGACGTCATCAGAAGCCCGAAGCACTTTTCACGACGTCCCGATGACGTCATCAGAAGCCCGAAGCACTTTCACGACGTCCCGATGACGTCATAAGAAGCCCGAAGCACTTTTCACGACGTCTCGATGACGTCATCAGAAGCCAGATGCACTTTTCATGACGTCCCGATGACGTCATCAGAAGCCAGATGCACTTTTCCTGACGTCCCGATGACGTCATCAGAAGCCAGATGCATTTTTCATGACGTCCCGATGACGTCATCAGAAGCCAGATGCACTTTTCATGACGTCCCGATGACGTCATCAGAAGCCAGATGCACTTTTCATGACGTCCCGATGACGTCATCAGAAGCCAGATGCACTTTTCATGACGTCCCGATGACGTCATCAGAAGCCAGATGCACTTTTCCTGACGTCCCGATGACGTCATCAGAAGCCAGATGCACTTTTCACGACGTCCCGATGACGTCATCAGAAGCCAGATGCACTTTTCACGACGTCCCGATGACGTCATCAGAAGCCAGATGCACTTTTCATGACGTCCCGATGACGTCATCAGAAGCCAGATGCACTTTTCATGACGTCCCGATGACGTCATCAGAAGCCAGATGCACTTTTCATGACGTCCCGATGACGTCATCAGAAGCCAGATGCACTTTTCCTGACGTCCCGATGACGTCATCAGAAGCCAGATGCACTTTTCCTGACGTCCCGATGACGTCATCAGAAGCCAGATGCACTTTTCCTGACGTCCCGATGACGTCATCAGAAGCCAGATGCACTTTTCACGACGTCCCGATGACGTCATCAGAAGCCAGAAGAACTTTTCACGACGTCCCGATGACGTCATCAGAAGCCAGATGCACTTTTCATGACGTCCCGATGACGTCATCAGAAGCCAGATGCACTTTTCCTGACGTCCCGATGACGTCATCAGAAGCCAGATGCACTTTCCATGACGTCCCGATGACGTCATCAGAAGCCAGATGCACTTTCCATGACATCCCGATGACGTCATCAGAAGCCAGATGCACTTTTCCTGACGTCCCGATGACGTCATCAGAAGCCAGATGCACTTTTCACGACGTCCCGATGACGTCATCGGAAGCCAGATGCACTTTTCTCATGACGTCCCGATGACGTCATCAGCCAGATGCACTTTTCATGACGTCCCGATGACGTCATCAGAAGCCAGATGCACTTTTCCTGACGTCCCGATGACGTCATCAGAAGCCAGATGCACTTTTCCTGACGTCCCGATGACGTCATCAGATGACGTCATCAGAAGCCAGATGCACTTTTCATGACGTCCCGACGACGTCATCGAAACCAGATGCACTTTTCGCATGACGTCCCGATGACGTCATCAGAAGCCAGATGCACTTTTCATGACGTCCCGATGACGTCATCAGAAGCCAGATGCACTTTTCATGACGTCCCGATGACGTCATCAGAAGCCAGATGCACTTTTCATGACGTCCCGATGACGTCATCAGAAGCCAGATGCACTTTTCATGACGTCCCGATGACGTCATCAGAAGCCAGATGCACTTTTCACGACGTCCCGATGACGTCATCAGAAGCCAGATGCACTTTTCACGACGTCCCGATGACGTCATCAGAAGCCAGATGCACTTTTCATGACGTCCCGATGACGTCATCAGATAGATGCACTTTCATGACGTCCCGATGACGTCATCAGAAGCCAGATGCACTTTTCATGACGTCCCGATGACGTCATCAGAAGCCAGATGCACTTTTCATGACGTCCCGATGACGTCATCAGAAGCCAGATGCACTTTTCATGACGTCCCGATGACGTCATCAGAAGCCAGATGCACTTTTCATGACGTCCCGATGACGTCATCAGAAGCCAGATGCACTTTCATGACGTCCCGATGACGTCATCAGAAGCCAGATGCACTTTTCATGACGTCCCGATGACGTCATCAGAAGCCAGATGCACTTTTCATGACGTCCCGATGACGTCATCAGAAGCCAGATGCACTTTTCATGACGTCCCGATGACGTCATCAGAAGCCAGATGCACTTTCATGACGTCCCGATGACGTCATCAGAAGCCAGATGCACTTTTCATGACGTCCCGATGACGTCATCAGAAGCCAGATGCACTTTTCATGACGTCCCGATGACGTCATCAGAAGCCAGATGCACTTTCATGACGTCCCGATGACGTCATCAGAAGCCAGATGCACTTTTCATGACGTCCCGATGACGTCATCAGAAGCCAGATGCACTTTTCATGACGTCCCGATGACGTCATCAGAAGCCAGATGCACTTTTCATGACGTCCCGATGACGTCATCGAATGACGTCATGACGTCGATGACGTCATCAAATAGATGCACTTCGCTGACGTCCCGATGACGTCATCAGAAGCCAGATGCACTTTTCATGACGTCCCGATGACGTCATCAGATGCACTTTTCGCGACGTCCCGATGACGTCATCAGAAGCCAGATGCACTTTTCATGACGTCCCGATGACGTCATCAGAAGCCAGATGCACTTTTCATGACGTCGATGACGTCATCAGAAGCCAGATGCACTTTTCATGACGTCCCGATGACGTCATCGAAAGCCAGATGCACTTTTCATGACGTCCCGATGACGTCATCAGAAGCCAGATGCACTTTTCATGACGTCCCGATGACGTCATCGATAGATGCACTTTTCGCGACGTCCGATGACGTCATCAAATAGATGCACTTTTCATGACGTCCTGATGACGTCATCAGAAGCCAGATGCACTTTTCATGACGTCCCGATGACGTCATCAGAAGCCAGATGCACTTTTCATGACGTCCCGATGACGTCATCAGAAGCCAGATGCACTTTCATGACGTCCCGATGACGTCATCAGAAGCCAGATGCACTTTTCATGACGTCCCGATGACGTCATCAGAAGCCAGATGCACTTTCATGACGTCCTGATGACGTCATCAGAAGCCAGATGCACTTTTCATGACGTCCCGATGACGTCATCAGAAGCCAGATGCACTTTTCATGACGTCCCGATGACGTCATCAGAAGCCAGATGCACTTTCATGACGTCCCGATGACGTCATCAGAAGCCAGATGCACTTTTCATGACGTCCCGATGACGTCATCAGAAGCCAGATGCACTTTTCATGACGTCCCGATGACGTCATCAGAAGCCAGATGCACTTTTCATGACGTCCCGATGACGTCATCAGAAGCCAGATGCACTTTTCATGACGTCCCGATGACGTCATCAGAAGCCAGATGCACTTTTCATGACGTCCCGATGACGTCATCAGAAGCCAGATGCACTTTTCATGACGTCCCGATGACGTCATCAGAAGCCAGATGCACTTTTCATGACGTCCCGATGACGTCATCAGAAGCCAGATGCACTTTTCATGACGTCCCGATGACGTCATCAGAAGCCAGATGCACTTTTCATGACGTCCCGATGACGTCATCAGAAGCCAGATGCCCTTTTCATGCCGTCCCGATGACGTCATCAGAAGCCAGATGCACTTTTCATGACGTCCCGATGACGTCATCAGAAGCCAGATGCACTTTTCATGACGTCCCGATGACGTCATCAGAAGCCAGATGCACTTTTCATGACGTCCCGATGACGTCATCAGAAGCCAGATGACATTTCATGACGTCCCGATGACGTCATCAGAAGCCAGATGCACTTTTCATGACGTCCGATGACGTCATCAGAAGCCAGATGCACTTTCATGACGTCCCGATGACGTCATCAGAAGCCAGATGCACTTTCATGACGTCCCGATGACGTCATCAGAAGCCAGATGCACTTTTCATGACGTCCCGATGACGTCATGTACGCCAGATGCACTTCTTTCATGACGTCCCGATGACGTCATCAGAAGCCAGATGCACTTTTCATGACGTCCCGATGACGTCATCAGCCAGATGCACTTTTCATGACGTCCCGATGACGTCATCAGAAGCCAGATGCACTTTTCATGACGTCCCGATGACGTCATCAGAAGCCAGATGCACTTTTCATGACGTCCCGATGACGTCATCAGAAGCCAGATGCACTTTTCATGACGTCCCGATGACGTCATCACGAGCCAGATGGACTTTTCATGGCGGGCCCATGACGTCATCAGAAGCCAGATGCACTTTCACCAGCCTGCGTCCCCCCAACTTACCTGCCTGAAATTGACCGCCTGTGACCATTGGCAGTGAATACTAGCAGTGAAGAATGAAAGCGTGACGGCCTGGCCTACGGCCTACGGCCTACGGCCTACGGCCTACGGCCCACGGCTCACGGCCTACACCATCAATTTTTCCTAAGCTTTCGGCCTCACAACCTTGTTATTTGTGAACCGATTCGGCTCAAATTTTGAGAGCTGGTGTCTTTTGGACCCCTTCACTTATATCCAGAAGGAAATCTGCCGAAAATTTGTTTAAATGGTTTTATAAACTACTTTATAAAATTAGAAGTGATCACAAGGTCTAGGCAAAACCAAACCTCTCCAGCCGCTTCGCGGCTGGAGCGATTCAAATTATTGATAGAGATGCAGGTTGTGTTCGCAATAATTCATAGTTGCTGTCAAAGTTTGTTTCGATGAAGGAATAAACACTACTCTGTTATCTTGTAGCAAGTAAGGATTGATGTGGTGTCATGTTTCTTTGGTGCAACGTTCATTGACTACGCGGGTGGCTACCGATTCGAGGCAAATATATAATACAAAGACAGCGCCCAAGAAAGCTATCGTTCAAGTTCATAAAAAGATTAGCGAACTGATGTATAGCCTAGGTCGCTCATGAGCCGGTCGAAGAAAGGCTTATCGAAATTTTCATGTTAAAATCTCCTTATCACTGTTCTATTTTGCCATGACCGACCGCTCCGCTGCTTACTCCGTCCGGCTAGGCTTTATTTCGACAGTTTAAAAGTACAGATAGCACAGTCAGCATCACAAATAGTCAATAGTTTTTTATTCATGAGAATGTGACTCATGAAGAGAGCCAACTGTAAAAAATTGAAGACTGCAATTTCCTATGAAAGAAGCAAATGACCCATTCAGAAGTAACCTGTACATAAAAACCCGAGTTTTATCCACCTTGAATGCCGCAATCTCTCATAGACTAGGCTAGCCGTGCGATATGGTGTTTGTCCGCAGCTACACAACGCGCACTGGAGTGGACGCGCACGCAATATTAATTAAAAAATGTATTTTATTACAGAACGGGGCGGATAAAATGATTGAAACTGGAGTAATTTTAAGGAGGCAGAAATAGGATTCTTTCAATGTTTCCATTATAAAAATTTAATGTAAACAAACTACTGTGCTTATCTGGGTCAAATTCCGGTCCGCAATTGCGTTTCGACACGCTTCGCGTCCGCGCGCGCTCGAGTCAATCGAGTTTCCAGCTCTAAAGCCGACACGATATGACTTTTTTATAGTTTTATTCAATTTTGTTCAGTTTCCAGTTTCTAAAACCCACCTAGAGTCAACAGATCGGCAGCTGCGGCGCTGGAAACTCTTCCGAATCGAAAGCGCGCGGCCGCAAAGCGTGTCGAGACGCAATTGCGGACCGGAATTTGACCCAGATAAGCACAGTATGTTGGAGCGGAGTGAATTTTTTGGACGTGATAAGGTTCATTCAAATGAACCTAGTTGATTAAAAACACCCATAAACATGAGAACTAAGAGAATTGCGAGAAAGAGGAGAATCTGGCAAACATTTTAATAGCAATAGGTTTGATATTCAATGTGATTTAAGGACCTTAAAACTCGTCCCGGTTTTGTCCCGGTTTTCAGGGTAAAACCGGGACGAGATTTAAGGTCCTTAAATCACATTAAAAACCGGTCCCATTGATGCTAAAATGTTTGCCAGATTCTCCTCTTTCTCACAATATCCTTTGCTCTCAGTTTATGCTAGTTTTGATCAACTAGGTTCGTTTGAATGAACCCTGTCACGGCTAAATATTTACACCCGCTCTAACTTTGTTTATTTACATTAAATTTCTGAAATGGGTACATCCAGAATAGACTACCTTTACCATCTTCCATTTTCTTCAGTTTCGATCCTTTTCTCCCCCCCCCGTTCTGTAATAAAATACATTTTTTATTAATATTGTGTGCGCGTCCATTCCCGTGTGCGCTGTGTAGCTGCGTACAGACACCGTATCGCACGGCAAGCCGATTTTTTAAGGGATTGCGGCATTCCAGGAGGGTAAAACTGGGGTTTTCTACTCCCTACGAATCACATGAATCCTAACACTGTTCCACAACACAAAATAGTTCTGATTCCCACATCAGTACAATCAAACACAGATTAACTAATCCTTCATAGGTTTATGAAAACATTCGACAGAGATCATTAATTATCGCAATAGTAGCAGTTCTGTTGTTGGTAATTGTTCAATTGTTTTGTATTGAAAAATGTTTTATCTTTTGTCATAACTTACCGTCTTACTAACAAATTTTCTTCATGGGGTTGTTTTGAAGTTCAGAAATTACACTACCTTTTTTGTTGCCATTTTCGGAATTTTCTCTATTCAACGCTTTTTTATATTCTTGTTTATCAAAATCAGGAAGTCAAGATCATGGCTGTCCAACTATTCGGAAAACAGCCGATTTCGATTTCCCATGAGGGGTGCCTAAAAAATGCCGAGCTGAGGGGGGTGCATATTCAGAATTGCCATGCCGGGACGTGTGCCCAGCCCTGCTCCCCAACTGCTGCTCCTGCTTGTGGCCCCAACTGCTGCTCTTCATTGCGGCCCCAACTGCTGCTCTTTATTCTCGCCCCAACTGCTGCTCCTCATTTATGATCTTTTCTTTTTTCTTACAATCTTCCTTTCGCAGGTGATGTGTCGAGCTCAGCAGCAGCGCTGCAGCGACTTATCAGAGATAAAGGCGCCAGTGAGGTTAAATGATATCCTAAACGGGTTTTTCATCCTTGATTATATCCTTTAATCTCCGTCACCGATCGAGGAAATGATGCTCGCATTGCCTACTGTCTCATGCCCACCAAAGACTGCCTCGTATCTGGCACGAGTTTGCGATTGCCGTTCAACACAGGCCTCAGTCGTTAGTGAATGTGAGTGTCTCAAAAACATTCCTCAACAGAGAAATTCTCCATCCCTTGAACAAGAATCTATTTTCACTCGGTTTTGTGACTGTAAAGGTGGGAATCAGGCGCGATAATCTGTTTTCTCGATTTTAGAGTCGAATTATGGCTTTCTTCGGAGAAAAAAGTTTTATCCACATTTTCCAAAGATGAAAACTTCCTCAAAATATTCTTAAATCACTGAAATTCGCACTGGTTAGAGGAATGTCTCGGGCGAACGGAATTGCAAATATCAGAGTATCCATCATTTAGCGATGTCTCTATAAATGGTGATTTCTTCCCTTCGAAAAAGCAATGATTTAATGAAAATGTTTTCTTCTGTCGAAATTATTGTCGTGAACTTTTTTAGGGTGATTCAAAATTGTTGAACTAAATGCAAAGTAAATTTTGAGAACTGTCAGCTTTGAATTTTGTGAGCATTGTGTTTTTCGTGAAGAAAAGATATTGGCCATTTCGTTCGATTTTCGGCAAACCATTGCCGGTCAGCATTTGAAAAATACAAATCCTCGTCCAAAATCGAAAAAAAAATTATGTTCCACTGGAAAATGCGAGTAAAGTTCGAAGTCATGAAAACGCATTTCAAAGTAAGAACGTGATTTTCCAAAGTTTGTGACACATACCTTCAAGATTTAAAAAAACCCAAATGGTTGTCGAATCTTGTAGAACACACTGAATAAATTATTTTAAAAGAGTTGAAGATCTCTCAAATCTTCGGTCGGTTCCACACGACTATCATCCTATGAGAATGACGACTCATCATCTTTTTCAGTATAGTTCATCAGCCTTTAGGGGTCGAATAGAGTCCCGCCGCTGAAAGGAGCGGCAGAGGTAGGAGCGGCGCGGCATGCCGCGCCGCCCAAGATTTCTCGACGCCGCCGATCTCCAACTACTATGATCGGGCCGCGGCAAACTGGAGCGGCGACGCGCTTTTGCGTACTACGTACAGGGCTATGCACCTCACATCTAAATATCTAATTGACTGATTGTAATATTCAGATTCGCCAAGTTGAAGCTAGACGATTTCACAGCGGCTCGAGTCATGTTCAGTGTCTCGCATAAGAAAAGAATATATATGATTTCAAGATAGACTAGTTGCCAAACAGAGCTATTTCAAAACCTGAGGATTCTCCCCAAAAATTTATATTTATTTTGCACTCATGGTGCGCAATCGACAGGAAAGCAACGAACAAAAAAAGTCGACTGCGACTTTTCCGACTCAACCAAAAACAACCACGCAAATGAGGAGAATCACAAAACAATCAGTAAACAAAGAATTAACAGAGCTCCACGTGCTTCACGTGCTTGCCAAAAAGGAGAAAAAAAAGCAGCCACCACGACCAAATAAATACATTTATTCATTCGGTGAATTTACTGTGCTTATCTGGGTCAAATTCCGGTCCGCAATTGCGTCTCGACACGCTTTGCGGCCGCACGCGCTCGAATCAATCGAGTTTCCAGCTCCAAAGTCGACACGATATGGCTTTTTTATACAGTGTTCTTCAATTTTGTTTGGTCTCCAGCTTCTAAAACCCACCTAGAGTCAATAGATCGGCAGCTGCGGCTCTGGAAACTCTTCCGACTCGAGAGCGTGCGGCCGCAAAGCCTGTTGAGACGCAATTGCGGACCGGAATGTGACCCAGATAAGCACAGTACAATGGAAAGGGTTTATTCAAAAAACTCATTAGCCCGAGTTTTTCGCAGAAGTAATCATACGAACTATTTATTTCTTTGGCGTATTCTAAAAACATGGTGATCGGATCATTAATTCATTGGAAACCTAGCGTCTAATGTCCATGTCTTGCACTCACTATTACTTATCGTGGCAACTCTACCTTTTCGAAAATTAGTTATTCATAGAAGACCTGCTTTCAACTGAGAATAAGCTCCTCAAATGGAAATATAGAAAAATGTGGTTCAAAAGTTACGTGGGAGTTTTCGAATTCAGAGGTTAGAAAAAAAATGAGCGCTTGAATTGGTGTTGAAATCCTAAAAACTCATCAGAAATCACGTTTCACCAGCCCAAAACCTTACGAATTGAAGTGACCTTGATGTACTTGCACAGTGAAAGAGATATTCACCTCATAAACATACATGCGAGACCAGTTAATCATTGAAAGTAGGCTCGACCGTCTGCTGTCGCCGCGCCACATCGCCGCACCGCTCGGGGTTGCAATGCGGCGCCGTCTGGCCACGCGGCAGCCGCCGGCGGCGGCCGCTGCCAGATTCTGCCCTGATCAGGTCTAATCGACCCGCCGCGCCGCCTCGCGGCGCCGCGTGATCGATACGGCTGCACACAATGCTGCCGCGCCGCTGCGCGGCGAGACTCTATTCGACCCCTTAACCGAGCTGAACCATTCACATTGCTCGCAAGAAACTGTTTTACTCGAGTGTACCATCGCAAACCTAACGAAAATCCTTTTTTTCTAGACGGCGTTTGATTTGATGATCAATAAAACACCAGATTTTTTCGGAAGACTTGATTCAACGAAAATGTGAATTTTGCATAAAATTACCAAGTTTCACGCTCGGAGCTGAAAAGTGTACGGGCAAGGCCCCAGACTCAGACCGTGCCAAAAACTCCGCGTGTCCGCCTCCCGCCGAGCGCATGTTGCGGCGCCCCACCCTGCTTATCCAATCCGAAAGCTCACCTGAATGCATTCTTCCTGAATTTCGATGGAAATGATTCAAAGTTCCCAAAACATGTTCGGTAATGAACAGTTTTTCTAGTTTATTGCAGATTTAATGTTTCATATGCTCTCTATTATTAGTCTAATGTGAATAACCAAATCTTTGGGGTATTTCTATAGAGCTCAGGATTTCTATTGTCACAAAAAGCGGAGTACTCAGGCATGGAAAAATATAGCGGTGCTTTTCCAATTATTTAATGATCTGCTTACCGATTAAAAAGATTAAAAAGGCAGCTGCGCCCTAATTTCTTCCGATGGCAAACTGTCTTATTAAAAAGGACGTTTTTGGTGGATCTTAGAATAGATTTCGAGCAGAGTATTGGTGGTTAAAGTTTAGCGAGTAGGAGTGGGCGCGCATCCCCCAGAATCTACACACGCGTACGATACTTACTGAGCAGTCCTCACACTTTCTTTGCTTACATAACTATTCCCCAATTTGATATCCGTTCTGTTTCTTTTCTGGAAGATGGCTGCAAAGATGCTCGACTTCACCCGTGGTATGCTTTTCCTTCATACAGGCTCCTGGCAAGCTTTCTCATATGCGACAGTACACTATACGAGTTCGACATGAATAATTGGTAATGCGCCGTCTCAGAAAACGCGGTGAAACACCTGACTCTCCCCCACACCCCCCCCCCCCAACGAGCAAGCGGTTGTGTACCTTGAAGTCACACTACACCCTCAGACATGAATTTTGTGATTTTTATCTCATTGTCTAGTAGATCCCTCCTATATAAGACGTGCCAAGTGCGAGATCTCGATTCCTCCAAATAGGCGAGATATAGGCTACCACCTTAGGCCCGCCCTCTTTCGCCCACCACCACGGGCCACACCCCTCACCAGATTTCCAGACTGTGGCGGCTAGATGGATGGCTGAGTTCTCAACAAGTCGTTCTTTAGATCCTAGCCGGACTGTCTCATTATCCTGGCTCGCTCTCGGGCAACGAGTGCGAATGAAGGGAAATACAGGCCTGAGACAACTCATCCGCCAATTTTTCATCCTTAAAGGCAGTGTTCACGATAAATTTCACTTCCGATATCTCCACGGCTTACGGAAGGTCCGGTGCCCTATATAGCAAGGCATGCTTAAAAAGGACACGAAAGACGCGGTTTTGAGCCAAAATAGTCTCTCTCTTGCTTACGTTGATTTTTGAGCGTGGCGAAATTGACCGCTAAAAGCATGATACCTATCAGTGCAATGAAGCGATCAGCTCACTTATCAGCACTTCCTTGACTTGATCATTCCTGTAATCTGAGTCTTCATTTGTTCTTTTTGAGGGGCGGATCTGGGGCACCAGGCGTGTCTGGGGCACCAAAACGCTTGTTTGCAGCCGTTATTTTGCCGCTCCTGGCTCGTTTTCTACCGTTCTTTCGACACTGGGAGCCTAGGATCCTTCTCGCCTATCATTTCACTGTGGAAAGTCAACGAGGATGATCATCGTGAACGCTGCCTTTAAGGCATCTTTAATGAGCCATAACTCTGTTCATAGGGGGTTTCGGACGATTTCAGAGATACCACTGTGATCAGAGTGTGACCCTCTCTAAGATCTGCATAAACGAAAAAAATTATCTTCTGGGTGTCCTGTGCCTTCAAAGGCAGCTTCCGCGCGAGAAATCCGCATTTGGGGTTTTGTTCTCACTCCAATGTTTGAACCTAGTGGAGATAGCGAAACTCGAGACCTCAATGTCGCGCATTCATAATGCTATAAGCTCGTCAAAACTGGTCCGTGGTCTGAAAGGGCGTCATCTAACACGAGGAACAGAAGCGCCATGACAGGCGAAAAGAATAGCGGAACCTAAAAAGTTGAGGGGCTAAACCAATTCAGACGTTCAAATTTCCGAAATTGGTGTATTACACAAGATACACCTTACAGACGTGAAAGAAAGGAAGCTGAATGCTACGTGATTCTCAAACGAGTTTTCTCCGCGTGTTTTGGGTGGCCTCTTTGCGATATATCACAACCTGGTAGACCTACCTGCTCAAAATTAAAAAAAAAAGGAATGCGGTTTTTTTGCGCGTACGCTGCCTGTAAGGTGATCCTTGTGATATGGCTGGAGATCGATTGGTTGTGTTGACTCTAACTCTAAGACGAATGGGAGTAGAGCATGTGCACGCTTAGAAGCGAAGAACTCTTCATGTTGATTATGACTGTGCTTGTATACAATGGCTACCCGAATGGACCACTTTGAGAAATGTTACCACACGGTGCTGGCCACAACAGAGAGCAGCAGCTGAGGAGACGAATGGAGGACGAGGGCAGCACGTGCTCCTCGAGCAGGAGCTCGTCCACTTGTGCTGCCCTCGTTGTTCTCATGGAGCTGAGTGCCAATTGTGCACCATTACAGCCCCACGATCGTTTAAGGTAAGCACCAATTGTTTTGCTTAATTTCTACACACATTGTTTAGGATAAGAACAGAAGATGTCAAATAATATATAGATATCCAGAAGTCTAAATGTACATGCTCAAAAGAAAGTACTCTCCAAGCTGATTATGAATGTCCTTGTAGCTGCCCAAATGAACCATTTTGAGCAAATTTACCACACTGCGCTGGCCAAAACGGAGAGCCGCAGCTGAGGCCACAAAAGGAGGACGAGGGCAGCACGTGCTGCTGAGGGCAGCACGAAAGCAGAACGTGCTGCTCGAGTAGCATCTCTTCCCCTCGTGCTGCCCTCGCTATCCTCGTCGAGGTGAAAGCCTATTGTGCTCCATTACGACCCCGCGATCTTCTGAGTAGGAGCGACCTGCATCCATTTCCAGCCTGCTATCTGAAAATTAGCTTCCTAGCTCAATTTTAGGTGCCCCAACAAGATCGTGAACGCCGTCTGAAAAAAAGGAGATTAACAGAGAAAACTTGCGATTTTTCAAATTTTTCTCAAATCTTAGGAAACCATTCTAACTCATTTTTGGGCAATAGCACTAATTTTTTGCCCTCTTTTCAATGCAATTCACAGCTATTTTCTACGTTCACTCTGGACTTAGATCTCGAAAAGCGGTTGCGCGCGTGGCCGGTTTAAAACCAAATCTGGTGCGCGCTTCGCGCGCACCACATTTTCGAAAAAAAGGAAACCTTGGCTTCTTGAGCCCATCGCTGCAGTTCCTGAAGTTCAAAATTCTACAAAAAAGTTTAAAAGGTACTATGTTGATAGAACATTTCAACACTTTAAAAACTTCCATGAAACCAGATCGACTTTTTTAGTCCGAGTTTTGTGGATCGTTCTTTTCTGCTGTATTTCGGGAGAGAAACTCTAAGTTCAAGTATCATGGACTGGTCCCGATCATTCTCCCAAAATTTGGGAGTACATGTCTTCTCGAATAACTCGTTGCATCGACTAACCCAAAACCAAAACTTTCCCAAGTAAAGGAATTCTAGAATGAACTGCACTTCCAGAAATCGGACATTTTGCATAATTGAGTTTTCAAAAACCGCTTTCAAATTCCGAATGCCATGGATTTCGTACTCTTCAGATGAGATTTAAAGGCACTGTTCGCTGTAAACTTCATCCTCGAATTTTTCATGACAAACGCCTCTCGTGGCTCTCAGAAGCAGAACAGCGTCGAATAAACGGGACGAAAAGCTACCCAGGAGCCGCAAAACGGCTTAGAAAAGTGGGATAACCCCGCCGCGATGGGCAAGTCCGGCCCCTTTCCGCCCCTCGACGTGAACCAAGGAACACTCGAAATCGTGATCAAAAGCCCCGTTCTCCCCTTCATTATCAACTTCTCTCTTTACTCAGGTCAGCTCGCATGCATTGGCTGCAAAAGACGGAAGTTACAAGCCACGGACAACTCGTCCACCATGCTTTCCTCGCTCAATTTTTGTGGGACCATACCTCCGTTCCCAGAAGGTCTTGCACGATTCCAGAAGCATCATTGGAATCAGAATGGGACCGGTTTCAAGATAGGCAAGAAAACAGAAAAGCGATTTTTATCGCGAACAGTGCCCTTAATGCAAATTTTTGAACAGTATGACTAATAGAACGCCTACGATCTAGGACTTTCGAACGGTTCTACAATTTCAGCTTCCCGAATAACACCTAATGATTTTGTTTTCTGAAAACTTGAACTTCGCATTGTGAGAATAACCGAGCTCTCGAATAATCGGGATTTTTGAAAAGTCAGGTTTGCAAAAACCTGGAATTCATTTCGAACCACAACCCAATTCTTTTAGAAGACACTAGGATTTCACAATCCTTGAAATATTCGAAACACGCTCGATGAATAAATATTTTGACTTCAAGATTTAACTGAATAATGAAGGACCGACTGATTCGAGCCCACAAATGAACTCCATATTCGAAAACCCGTAGTTTTGTTGTCATTCCGCTACCATAACCAACCGTGATCTACCATAATTCGGTAACAACGGAACGACTGAGATCGTGATCAGCATCCCCAAGGAATCCCTCATAAAAGTTTTAATAAAATCGGAGGCTTTGACCAAACCACCGTATAACTACAGCGATCCTCCGTAAAGCCCAAAAATCAAACCCGGATTAGCCGCACAGCTGGTGATTTAAAAAAATACGAGAAAAATATAAAACAGCTTACTGTGAAATCCGTTTCTTCTGCATGGAATCCGACTCGTGCACCGCGAATGAACCCCTCAACGCATGGACATCAACCGGAACCACGGCTTTCAGCACGATATTGAAAACAATCCGCCACCATTGAACCGCATAAACTATTGAGGCAAGAATTTGAAACTTATGTTTTCAATGGCTACACTTTACTAAGAACTTCTTGAGTTTTGGAAAAAAAAAGAAACACAATGGACGTTCGAGGTGCAAACAGGGTACTGCACTTGGTGTGGAGCCAGCCAATTTTACTGACCCTCCTCCCAAGGAGCGTGAAATGGCAAAAAGGTTGGGCGATTCGCTCAGCCCCTCCCCCCCCCCGGGGCACAGAATCTAAAATCGCGACATTTGGAAAAAACGCGTTTCTCACGATATTGGGGAATTTTGTTAAAAGCTCGAAAAATTGTGTGTATTCAGAAGTTTGATTACAAAATCGCTGAACTACAATATAAAAATTGTTCAACTGATTTTTTTTGGAACAAAAAGCAAACTTTGAACTTTTTGAAACACTTTTTGGAACCAAGCAGACCTTTTAACACAAAACAAAAACTGGGTTTTTGAAAAAAAACGCGTTAAGCATGCGAGAAATCGCCATTTTTCCAAGGAAAACACAACTGTCACTTTACGGAGGCTTCTGAGTCAGTCGGAAATGTGGAAAACCGTACATATTCGAACGTGTGGAAACTAGACTATAACAAAACAAAGCTGAGAGGCGAGAAAAAAAGAAAAATCGATCGCTCGCCTGATTGGCGACCTCGGTGAATTGCTTCCAACGCTGCGCCAATGGACAAATAGTAGAACTGCTCCTTGCGCTCTCCGCTCAACTATCCTGAGTCGATGCCGGCGCTAATTTCGAATGATTTTCTGAAATTTTTTAAAACGACTTTTTCTTGGAAATTTAGCGGTTTTGAGCGGGCTTTTCGCTACCTTTACACAGAGATGTAACAACTGAAAAACGCTCAAAACGAGATATGGTTTTCAGCGCGTACGATGCCTTTAAGCTACGGTTTTGATGGTCGCAAAAACATAAACGACGTTTTCTGAGGAATCGCAGCGATGTGACGGAGTGTACTGTCGTTCTCGGAGCCAAAATCCGGTACGCATTTGCGAACAACGGCTGTTGCATCACGCAATAGGATGATAAACGTGCTGGAACTACTTTGCCCCGGCACGATTTACCTTTCTCCCAGCGCGATTATCATCGCGTTGCGTGATGCAACAGCCGTAGTCCGCAATTGCGGACCAGAGTTTGGCTCCGAGAACCGCAGTAGTGGCTTGCTAAACTCTGTTTATATAAGAGTGCACGAAATAGTGGCCCGTAGGTGGGAAATCGGCGACCCGGAAACGTTCGATACGTCACTGCAGCCACTCACTTGTGACCGTATTCGTGAAACTACGGGAGCCTCCCGAGAGGGTGCAAAGTGTGTCCGCCTCATACATCGGCTGAATCTAAAAACCTTTTCCGGGTGGCTCCCGCAGTTTCATGAATACGACCACAGGTGGTGAGTGAATGACTGGCGGCAGTGGCATATAAATCGCTTATACTTCTCGCGAACAGCGACAGCTACAGTGTATGGCCAGGGTCATACTTCCCGCGACCAGCGACAGCGACAGTGCACATCAGGCATATCGATTTTCGGTCGATATGAATGGTAAACATTGCGTTGCGTCCCTCGTCGCTGTAAGTTTGATACCGGCCTCACGGGGTCGGCCGAGAACGCGTCAATCACCGTCGTAAAGTGTCAGGAGAGAACCAGTTGCGGACCATAAGTTTGTGCATTCCGTCACAAACAGAGTACAGTTCACCTCCGCACTGCCGCTCATTCCGCAAAGTGCACGCTGATTCCGAAAGCGTGCAGCGGCGCGGTTACGAGTATCCTCAGGCAAGGATGAGGAGATCACCCGGGCGGTTTTTGTCTTTGGTGTCCGGGTGATCCCACCGCCCGGGTGACCGTCTGAGGAAACTCGCAACCGCGCCGCAGCACGCTTTCGCAATCAGCGGGCACTTTGCGGACTGAACGGCAATGCGGAGGTGAACTGTATACTTGAAGAGACGTTGCACTCAATCGTTGAACAATTAAATGTTATGTGCCCGAGAACAAGTTGAAATCGATGTTTTTCGTTTATTACGGTGACGAGCGGTAAGTTGAGTTGAATGTGGAAAACAACTTGAAGTAAAGCTTCGTAGATGCCTGATGAATAGAAGCAGGATCATACCAGAGAACAAAATCCTGTGAACATCATTTGAATATCTGAATAACACGGAACACCATCATGAAAATACGAACATATTTGCTTGTAGAGCAGCTGCCTGCTGCTAATGGTTCATCTGAGCTAAAAGTCTATCCGAATGAGACTGTCTGCCCATGCCGTCCGCGAGCGTGTTGATCGGTCGTCGCGAAAACATTTTTTCGGACCTGTGAATCGGTTCAATATCCCAGTTAGTACCCCGTGGAAAGGCTCATTCAAAAAATTCCTTCGTTACGGCCGGCTCATATGCACGTCGACCGCGTGCGCTGACCGTTCATTCCGAGAGACTTTTATCTATCCAATACATATCTAGTATGCGAATGGGGAAGAATGGGCAGGGTAGGATTGATTAGCGCTGGTAATAGTCAACAACAATGATAGAACGCATTGGCCGGTATAGCCAAGCAATTCTTCCGAATGTTCCCCTTTGATAATACCATCAGTTGCGAAAATTCCACAGTTTGGGGTGATAAAATGTTTTTTTATTTATTTTTTTGCCAATCGATCAGCGTTTGACGATAAGAACTTAAAATTTACTTCATCACCCACTGCACACCTCTATTTTATTCGTTTGGGACTCTAGCGGCTATAATCACCTGCATTGGATCCATAGCCTTCCTCCCTCATTAATAGCTCGTTAAAGTAAGGCTTACCTGGCTTATGAAGTAAAAATCTCCTTATCCCTGCAATATTTTGCCATGACCAACCGCTCCGCTGCTTGCCCGCCAGGGCTCATCTGAGCGAAGTAGAAATTACTTTTCCGACGCTGGAAAATCTAACCTGTTTCCGGTGATTTCGAGAAGATCCTCAGTGCTTTACAATTTTTCCCCAGCTGCATGACATTTTTTCGTTGTTATGCTTGATTAGGCTCAGTTCAAAGCAGAGATAGGACGGAAAAATCTTCGAAACTGAGTTTTTTTCGTGCACCAAGCAAAAAGTGTGACGGTCGTAAACTTGCATCTTCGGAGAACCATTCGTTTCTATATTGTAGGAGCACCCATCGAAGCGCGATCGAATGGCCGTTTCATACAATGTGTGATAGTTTCGTGATTGAATATACGAAATTCATTCTCAACAACTTCTGATGATTTTTCTAAAAGCCTCAAAGCAGCAACATTTGTTTTAAAGTCGGTGTTGCAGAGCCTTGTTCTTTTTTCTAAAGGAACAAACTGGGATTTTAGATGTTTTTGTTCTTGCAAAACACTTATTTTTTTCACATCCAGTTTCTGGGCCATCTCCCCGGAAAATCTCCTCCCCTCTGCATACCCGAAAAGTTTGATTTGATTTTCGTTGCATTAGGCACTTCCATAGATTTAACTGCACAAGCCGAGGTCAGTTATTAGTGCATCAGGTTCGCAACCAATTTTTCCTTTGTCTTTTTAATAATTATGAATTTCAGTCATGGATACGTGACTGGAGTACATAGGTACCAGTGTTGACCGAACATTCGTCTATTCGAACTATTCGAATATTCCTATATTCAGAAGGATGAATTAATCGAGTTATTTGAATATTCGAATATTCAACATAAACTGTTCAAATATTTGACGACCTTATCGCTCCAGCCGCGAAGCGGCTGGAGAGGTTTGGTTTTGCCTGGCACTTGTGATCACTTAGATTTTGGTAAAGTAGTTAATAAAACCTGTAAAACAAATTTTCTAGAGATTTCCTTCTGGATATAAGTGAGAGAGTCTAGGAGACACCCGCTGACAAAATTTGAGCCAAATCGATTGAAAATTAACGAAGTTAGATCGGCGGAAGCTTAGCGAAAATTCGCGTTTTTTCTTGTAACGCATCCCTCGGGTCCTGTTCCTCGTTCCTCGTTCCTCGTTCCTCGTTCCTGCCACTAGCCACTGCCAGTGGCCACTGCCAGGCGATCAGTTGGGCAGGTAGGTATGTGGACAGATATGATTACTTACTCACTTACTTTAACATTAACTACTTCACCTTTTACTACTTATCATATCAAGTGATATTATCAGTTGGTGGATCAAATCACTGAAACACGTTGTAAGCTGTACTTTTCGATGGGGAGGGACAGGGGAAGTGACTAACAAGTTTGTTAGTTACTGTTTCACATGAACTACTTTACTTCTTACTGCTTATCATATCATGTGATGTTATCAGTTGGTTGATCAAATTACTGAAACACGTTGTAAGCTGTACTTTTCAATGGGAACGGACAGGGGAAGTGACTAACAAGTTTGTTAGTTACTGTTTCACATTCACTACTTTACTTCTTACCGCTTATTATATCATGTGATATTATCAGTTGGTGGATCAAATCACTGAAACACGTCGTAGGCTGTACTTTTCGATGGGGAGGGACAGGGAAAGTGACTCACAAGTTTGTTACTTACTGTTTCACAACAACTACTTTACTTCTTATTGCTTATCATATCAAGTGATATTATCAGTTGGTGGATCAAATCACTGAAACACGTTGTAAGCTGTACTTTTCGATGGGGAGGGACAGGGGAAGTGACTAACAAGTTTGTTAGTTACTGTTTCACATTAACTACTTTACTTCTTACTGCTTATCATATCAAGTGATATTATCAGTTGGTTGATCAAACCACTGGAACACGGTTGAAGCGGTACTTTTCGATGGGGAGGACAGGGAAGTGACTAACGAGTTTGTTAGTTACTGTTTCACATTAACTACTTTACTTCTTATTGCTTATCATATCAAGTGATATTATCAGTTGGTGGATCAAATCACTGAAACACGTTGTAAGCTGTACTTTTCGATGGGGAGGGACAGGGGAAGTGACTAACAAGTTTGTTAGTTACTGTTTCACATTAACTACTTTACTTCTTACTGCTTATCATATCAAGTGATATTATCAGTTGGTTGATCAAATCGCTAAAACACGTCGTAGGCTGTACTTTTCGATGGGAAGGGACAGGGGAAGTGACTAACAAGTTTGTTACTTACTGTTTCACATTCACTACTTTACTTCTTACTGCTTATCATATCATGTGATATTATCAGTTGGTAGATGAACTCCCTAGAACACATCGTAGGCTGTACCTTTCGATGGGGAGGGACAGGGGAAGTGACTAACAAGTTTGTTAGTTACTGTTTCACATTAACTACTTTACTTCTTACTGCTTATCATATCAAGTGATATTATCAGTTGGTGGATCAAATCACTGAAACACGTTGTAAGCTGTACTTTTCGATGGGGAGGGACAGGGGAAGTGACTAACAAGTTTGTTAGTTACTGTTTCACATTAACTACTTTACTTCTTACTGCTTATCATATCAAGTGATATTATCAGTTGGTTGATCAAATCGCTAAAACACGTCGTAGGCTGTACTTTTCGATGGGAAGGGACAGGGGAAGTGACTAACAAGTTTGTTACTTACTGTTTCACATTCACTACTTTACTTCTTACTGCTTATCATATCATGTGATATTATCAGTTGGTAGATGAACTCCCTAGAACACATCGTAGGCTGTACCTTTCGATGGGGAGGGACAGGGGAAGTGACTAACAAGTTTGTTACTTACTGTTTCGCATTAACTACTTTACTTCTTACTGCTTATCATATCATGTGATATTATCAGTTGGTAGATGAACTCCCTAGAACACATCGTAGGCTGTACCTTTCGATGGGGAGGGACAGGGGAAGTGACTAACAAGTTTGTTACTTACTGTTTCGCATTAACTACTTTACTTCTTACTGCTTATCATATCAAGTGATATTATCAGTTGGTGGATCAAATCACTGAAACACGTTGTAAGCTGTACTTTTCGATGGGGAGGGACAGGGGAAGTGACTAACAAGTTTGTTAGTTACTGTTTCACATTAACTACTTTACTTCTTACTGCTTATCATATCAAGTGATATTATCAGTTGGTTGATCAAATCACTGAAACACGTTGTAAGCTGTACTTTTCGATGGGGAGGGACAGGGGAAGTGACTAACAAGTTTGTTAGTTACTGTTTCACATTAACTACTTTACTTCTTATTGCTTATCATATCAAGTGATATTATCAGTTGGTGGATCAAATCACTGAAACACGTTGTAAGCTGTACTTTTCGATGGGGAGGGACAGGGGAAGTGACTAACAAGTTTGTTACTTACTGTTTCACATTCACTACTTTACTTCTTACTGCTTATCATATCATGTGATATTATCAGTTGGTAGATGAACTCCCTAGAACACATCGTAGGCTGTACCTTTCGATGGGGAGGGACAGGGGAAGTGACTAACAAGTTTGTTACTTACTGTTTCGCATTAACTACTTTACTTCTTACTGCTTATCATATCAAGTGATATTATCAGTTGGTTGATCAAATCACTGAAACACGTTGTAAGCTGTACTTTTCGATGGGGAGGGACAGGGGAAGTGACTAACAAGTTTGTTTGTTACTGTTTCACATTAACTACTTTACTTCTTACTGCTTATCATATCAAGTGATATTATCAGTTGGTGGATCAAATCACTGAAACACGTTGTAAGCTGTACTTTTCGATGGGGAGGGACAGGGGAAGTGACTAACAAGTTTGTTAGTTACTGTTTCACATTAACTACTTTACTTCTTACTGCTTATCATATCAAGTGATATTATCAGTTGGTTGATCAAATCGCTAAAACACGTCGTAGGCTGTACTTTTCGATGGGGAGGGACAGGGGAAGTGACTAACAAGTTTGTTACTTACTGTTTCACATTCACTACTTTACTTCTTACTGCTTATCATATCATGTGATATTATCAGTTGGTAGATGAACTCCCTAGAACACATCGTAGGCTGTACCTTTCGATGGGGAGGGACAGGGGAAGTGACTAACAAGTTTGTTTGTTACTGTTTCGCATTAACTACTTTACTTCTTACTGCTTATCATATCAAGTGATATTATCAGTTGGTTGATCAAATCACTGAAACACGTTGTAAGCTGTACTTTTCGATGGGGAGGGACAGGGGAAGTGACTAACAAGTTTGTTTGTTACTGTTTCACATTAACTACTTTACTTCTTACTGCTTATCATATCAAGTGATATTATCAGTTGGTTGATCAAATCACTGAAACACGTTGTAAGCTGTACTTTTCGATGGGGAGGGACAGGGGAAGTGACTAACGAGTTTGTTAGTTACTGTTTCACATTAACTACTTTACTTCTTATTGCTTATCATATCAAGTGATATTATGAGTTGGTGGGTCAAAGCACTGGAACACGTTGTAACCTTAACTTTTCAATGGGGAGGGACAGGAAGTGACTAACGAGTTTGTTAGTTACTGTTTCACATTAACTACTTTACTTCTTATTGCTTATCATATCAAGTGATATTATCAGTTGGTGGATCAAATCACTGAAACACGTTGTAAGCTGTACTTTTCGATGGGGAGGGACAGGGGAAGTGACTAACAAGTTTGTTTGTTACTGTTTCACATTAACTACTTTACTTCTTACTGCTTATCATATCAAGTGATATTATCAGTTGGTTGATCAAATCACTGAAACACGTTGTAAGCTGTACTTTTCGATGGGGAGGGACAGGGGAAGTGACTAACGAGTTTGTTAGTTACTGTTTCACATTAACTACTTTACTTCTTATTGCTTATCATATCAAGTGATATTATCAGTTGGTGGATCAAATCACTGAAACACGTTGTAAGCTGTACTTTTCGATGGGGAGGGACAGGGGAAGTGACTAACAAGTTTGTTTGTTACTGTTTCACATTAACTACTTTACTTCTTACTGCTTATCATATCAAGTGATATTATCAGTTGGTTGATCAAATCGCTAAAACACGTCGTAGGCTGTACTTTTCGATGGGAAGGGACAGGGGAAGTGACTAACAAGTTTGTTACTTACTGTTTCACATTCACTACTTTACTTCTTACTGCTTATCATATCATGTGATATTATCAGTTGGTAGATGAACTCCCTAGAACACATCGTAGGCTGTACCTTTCGATGGGGAGGGACAGGGGAAGTGACTAACAAGTTTGTTTGTTACTGTTTCGCATTAACTACTTTACTTCTTACTGCTTATCATATCAAGTGATATTATCAGTTGGTTGATCAAATCACTGAAACACGTTGTAAGCTGTACTTTTCGATGGGGAGGGACAGGGGAAGTGACTAACAAGTTTGTTTGTTACTGTTTCACATTAACTACTTTACTTCTTACTGCTTATCATATCAAGTGATATTATCAGTTGGTTGATCAAATCACTGAAACACGTTGTAAGCTGTACTTTTCGATGGGGAGGGACAGGGAAGTGACTAACGAGTTTGTTAGTTACTGTTTCACATTAACTACTTTACTTCTTATTGCTTATCATATCAAGTGATATTATCAGTTGGTGGATCAAATCACTGAAACACGTTGTAAGCTGTACTTTTCGATGGGGAGGTACAGGGAAGTGACTAACAAGTTTGTTAGTTACTGTTTCACATTAACTACTTTACTTCTTATTGCTTATCATATCAAGTGATATTATCAGTTGGTGGATCAAATTACTGAATCACGTTGTCACCTGTACTTTTAGATTGGGAGGCTCAGGGGAAGTGGCTAACAAGTTTGTTAGTTACTATTTCACATTAACTACTTTACTTCTTATTGCTTATCATATCAAGTGATATTATCAGTTGGTGGATCAAATCACTGAAACACGTTGTAAGCTGTACTTTTCGATGGGGAGGGACAGGGGAAGTGACTAACAAGTTTGTTTGTTACTGTTTCACATTAACTACTTTACTTCTTACTGCTTATCATATCAAGTGATATTATCAGTTGGTTGATCAAATCACTGAAACACGTTGTAAGCTGTACTTTTCGATGGGGAGGGACAGGGGAAGTGACTAACGAGTTTGTTAGTTACTGTTTCACATTAACTACTTTACTTCTTATTGCTTATCATATCAAGTGATATTATCAGTTGGTGGATCAAATCACTGAAACACGTTGTAAGCTGTACTTTTCGATGGGGAGGGACAGGGGAAGTGACTAACAAGTTAGTTAGTTACTGTTTCACATTAACTACTTTACTTCTTATTGCTTATCATATCAAGTGATATTATCAGTTGGTGGATCAAATCACTGAAACACGTTGTAAGCTGTACTTTTCGATGGGGAGGGACAGGGGAAGTGACTAACAAGTTTGTTTGTTACTGTTTCACATTAACTACTTTACTTCTTACTGCTTATCATATCAAGTGATATTATCAGTTGGTTGATCAAATCACTGAAACACGTTGTAAGCTGTACTTTTCGATGGGGAGGGACAGGGGAAGTGACTAACGAGTTTGTTAGTTACTGTTTCACATTAACTACTTTACTTCTTATTGCTTATCATATCAAGTGATATTATCAGTTGGTGGATCAAATCACTGAAACACGTTGTAAGCTGTACTTTTCGATGGGGAGGGACAGGGGAAGTGACTAACAAGTTTGTTTGTTACTGTTTCACATTAACTACTTTACTTCTTATTGCTTATCATATCAAGTGATATTATCAGTTGGTGGATCAAATCACTGAAACACGTTGTAAGCTGTACTTTTCGATGGGGAGGGACAGGGGAAGTGACTAACAAGTTTGTTTGTTACTGTTTCACATTAACTACTTTACTTCTTATTGCTTATCATATCAAGTGATATTATCAGTTGGTGGATCAAATCACTGAAACACGTTGTAAGCTGTACTTTTCGATGGGGAGGGACAGGGAAGTGACTAACAAGTTTGTTAGTTACTGTTTCACATTAACTACTTTACTTCTTACTGCTTATCATATCAAGTGATATTATCAGTTGGTTGATCAAATCACTGAAACACGTTGTAAGCTGTACTTTTCGATGGGGAGGGACAGGGGAAGTGACTAACAAGTTTGTTTGTTACTGTCTCACATTAACTACTTTACTTCTTACTGCTTATCATATCAAGTGATATTATCAGTTGGTGGATCAAATCACTGAAACACGTTGTAAGCTGTACTTTTCGATGGGGAGGGACAGGGGAAGTGACTAACAAGTTTGTTAGTTACTGTTTCACATTAACTACTTTACTTCTTACTGCTTATCATATCAAGTGATATTATCAGTTGGTGGATCAAATCACTGAAACACGTTGTAAGCTGTACTTTTCGATGGGGAGGGACAGGGGAAGTGACTAACAAGTTTGTTAGTTACTGTTTCACATTAACTACTTTACTTCTTATTGCTTATCATATCAAGTGATATTATCAGTTGGTGGATCAAATCACTGAAACACGTTGTAAGCTGTACTTTTCGATGGGGAGGGACAGGAAGTGACTAACAAGTTTGTTTGTTACTGTTTCACATTAACTACTTTACTTCTTACTGCTTATCATATCAAGTGATATTATCAGTTGGTTGATCAAATCACTGAAACACGTTGTAAGCTGTACTTTTCGATGGGGAGGGACAGGGAAGTGACTAACGAGTTTGTTAGTTACTGTTTCACATTAACTACTTTACTTCTTATTGCTTATCATATCAAGTGATATTATCAGTTGGTGGATCAAATCACTGAAACACGTTGTAAGCTGTACTTTTCGATGGGGAGGGACAGGGGAAGTGACTAACAAGTTTGTTAGTTACTGTTTCACATTAACTACTTTACTTCTTACTGCTTATCATATCAAGTGATATTATCAGTTGGTTGATCAAATCACTGAAACACGTTGTAAGCTGTACTTTTCGATGGGGAGGGACAGGGGAAGTGACTAACAAGTTTGTTTGTTACTGTTTCACATTAACTACTTTACTTCTTACTGCTTATCATATCAAGTGATATTATCAGTTGGTTGATCAAATCACTGAAACACGTTGTAAGCTGTACTTTTCGATGGGGAGGGACAGGGGAAGTGACTAACAAGTTTGTTTGTTACTGTTTCACATTAACTACTTTACTTCTTACTGCTTATCATATCAAGTGATATTATCAGTTGGTTGATCAAATCACTGAAACACGTTGTAAGCTGTACTTTTCGATGGGGAGGGACAGGGAAGTGACTAACAAGTTTGTTAGTTACTGTTTCACATTAACTACTTTACTTCTTACTGCTTATCATATCAAGTGATATTATCAGTTGGTTGATCAAATCACTGAAACACGTTGTAGGCTGTACTTTTCGATGGGGAGGGACAGGGAAGTGACTAACAAGTTTGTTAGTTACTGTTTCACATTAACTACTTTACTTCTTACTGCTTATCATATCAAGTGATATTATCAGTTGGTTGATCAAATCACTGAAACACGTTGTAAGCTGTACTTTTCGATGGGGAGGGACAGGGGAAGTGACTAACAAGTTTGTTTGTTACTGTTTCACATTAACTACTTTACTTCTTACTGCTTATCATATCAAGTGATATTATCAGTTGGTTGATCAAATCACTGAAACACGTTGTAAGCTGTACTTTTCGATGGGGAGGGACAGGGGAAGTGACTAACGAGTTTGTTAGTTACTGTTTCACATTAACTACTTTACTTCTTATTGCTTATCATATCAAGTGATATTATCAGTTGGTGGATCAAATCACTGAAACACGTTGTAAGCTGTACTTTTCGATGGGGAGGGACAGGGGAAGTGACTAACAAGTTTGTTAGTTACTGTTTCACATTAACTACTTTACTTCTTATTGCTTATCATATCAAGTGATATTATCAGTTGGTGGATCAAATCACTGAAACACGTTGTAAGCTGTACTTTTCGATGGGGAGGGACAGGGGAAGTGACTAACAAGTTTGTTAGTTACTGTTTCACATTAACTACTTTACTTCTTACTGCTTATCATATCAAGTGATATTATCAGTTGGTTGATCAAATCACTGAAACACGTTGTAAGCTGTACTTTTCGATGGGGAGGGACAGGAGAAGTGACTAACAAGTTTGTTTGTTACTGTTTCACATTAACTAGTTTACTTCTTACTGCTTATCATATCAAGTGATATTATCAGTTGGTTGATCAAATCACTGAAACACGTTGTAAGCTGTACTTTTCGATGGGGAGGGACAGGGGAAGTGACTAACAAGTTTGTTAGTTACTGTTTCACATTAACTACTTTACTTCTTACTGCTTATCATATCAAGTGATATTATCAGTTGGTTGATCAAATCACTGAAACACGTTGTAAGCTGTACTTTTCGATGGGGAGGGACAGGGAAGTGACTAACGAGTTTGTTAGTTACTGTTTCACATTAACTACTTTACTTCTTATTGCTTATCATATCAAGTGATATTATCAGTTGGTGGATCAAATCACTGAAACACGTTGTAAGCTGTACTTTTCGATGGGGAGGGACAGGGAAGTGACTAACAAGTTTGTTAGTTACTGTTTGACATTAACGGCTTTACTTCTTACTGCTTATCATATCAAGTGATATTATCAGTTGGTTGATCAAATCACTGAAACACGTTGTAAGCTGTACTTTTCGATGGGGAGGGACAGGAAGTGACTAACAAGTTTGTTTGTTACTGTTTCACATTAACTACTTTACTTCTTACTGCTTATCATATCAAGTGATATTATCAGTTGGTTGATCAAATCACTGAAACACGTTGTAAGCTGTACTTTTCGATGGGGAGGGACAGGGAAGTGACTAACAAGTTTGTTACTTACTGTTTCACATTAACTACTTTACTTCTTACTGCTTATCATATCAAGTGATATTATCAGTTGGTAGATCAACTCACTAAAACACGTCGTAGGCTGTACTTTTCGATGGGGAGGGACAGGGAAGTGACTAACAAGTTTGTTACTTACTGTTTCACAACAACTACTTTACTTCTTACTGCTTATCATATCAAGTGATATTATCAGTTGGTAGATCAAATCACTGAAACACGTTGTAGGCTGTACTTTTCGATGGGGAGGACAGGGAAGTGACTAACAAGTTTGTTAGTTACTGTTTCACATTAACTACTTTACTTCTTATTGCTTATCATATCAAGTGATATTATCAGTTGGTGGATCAAATCACTGAAACACGTTGTAAGCTGTACTTTTCGATGGGGAGGGACAGGGAAGTGACTAACAAGTTTGTTTGTTACTGTTTCACATTAACTACTTTACTTCTTACTGCTTATCATATCAAGTGATATTATCAGTTGGTTGATCAAATCACTGAAACACGTTGTAGGCTGTACTTTTCGATGGGGAGGGACAGGAAGTGACTAACAAGTTTGTTAGTTACTGTTTCACATTAACTACTTTACTTCTTATTGCTTATCATATCAAGTGATATTATCAGTTGGTGGATCAAATCACTGAAACACGTTGTAAGCTGTACTTTTCGATGGGGAGGGACAGGGAAGTGACTAACAAGTTTGTTTGTTACTGTTTCACATTAACTACTTTACTTCTTACTGCTTATCATATCAAGTGATATTATCAGTTGGTGGATCAAATCACTGAAACACGTTGTAAGCTGTACTTTTCGATGGGGAGGGACAGGGGAAGTGACTAACAAGTTTGTTTGTTACTGTTTCACATTAACTACTTTACTTCTTACTGCTTATCATATCAAGTGATATTATCAGTTGGTTGATCAAATCACTGAAACACGTTGTAAGCTGTACTTTTCGATGGGGAGGGACAGGGGAAGTGACTAACAAGTTTGTTTGTTACTGTTTCACATTAACTACTTTACTTCTTACTGCTTATCATATCAAGTGATATTATCAGTTGGTTGATCAAATCACTGAAACACGTTGTAAGCTGTACTTTTCGATGGGAAGGGACAGGGGAAGTGACTAACAAGTTTGTTACTTACTATTTCACAACAACTACTTTACTTCTTACTGCTTATCATATCAAGTGATATTATCAGTTGGTTGATCAAATCACTGAAACACGTTGTAAGCTGTACTTTTCGATGGGGAGGGACAGGGGAAGTGACTAACGAGTTTGTTAGTTACTGTTTCACATTAACTACTTTACTTCTTACTGCTTATCATATCAAGTGATATTATCAGTTGGTTGATCAAATCACTGAAACACGTTGTAAGCTGTACTTTTCGATGGGGAGGGACAGGGGAAGTGACTAACAAGTTTGTTACTTACTATTTCACATGAAGTACTCTACTTCTTACTGCTTATCATATCAAGTGATATTATCAGTTGGTAGGTCAAACCGCTAAAAACACGTCGTAGGCTGTACTTTTCGATGGGGAGGGACAGGGAAAGTGACTAACAAGTTTGTTACTTACTGTTTCACATTAACTACTTTACTTCTTACTGCTTATCATATCAAGTGATATTATCAGTTGGTTGATCAAATCACTGAAACACGTTGTAGGCTGTACTTTTCGATGGGGAGGGACAGGGAAGTGACTAACAAGTTTGTTACTTACTGTTTCACATTAACTACTTTACTTCTTACTGCTTATCATATCAAGTGATATTATCAGTTGGTTGATCAAATCACTGAAAACACGTCGTAGGCTGTACTTTTCGATGGGGAGGGACAGGGGAAGTGACTAACAAGTTTGTTAGGTACTGTTTCACATAAACTACTTTACTTCTTACTGCTTATCATATCATCTGATATTATCAGTTGGTTGATCAAATCACTGAAACACGTTGTAAGCTGTACTTTTCGATGGGAAGGGACAGGGGAAGTGACTAACAAGTTTGTACTTACTGTTTCACATTAACTACTTTACTCCTTACTTCTTATCACATCATGTGATATTATCAGTTGGTAGATCAAATTGCTAAAACACGTCGTAAGCTGTACTTTTCGATGGGAAGGGACAGGGGAAGTGACTAACAAGTTTGTTACTTACTGTTTCACATTAACTACTTTACTTCTTACTGCTTATCATATCATGTGATATTATCAGTTGGTAGATCAAATCGCTAAAACACGTTGTAGGCAGTACTTTTCGATGGGAAGGGACAGGGGAAGTGACTAACAAGTTTGTTACCTACTGTTTCACATCAACTACTTTACTTCTTACTGCTTATCATATCATGTGATATTATCAGTTGGCACATCAACTCGCTAAAACACGTTGTAGGCTGTACTTTTCGATGGGGAGGGACAGAAAGTGACTAACAAGTTTGTTACTTACTGTTTCACATTAACTACTTTACTTCTTACTGCTTATCATATCATGTGATATTATCAGTTGGTGGATCAAATCACTGAAACACGTCGTAGGCTGTACTTTTCGATGGTGAGGGACAGAGAAAGTGACTAACAAGTTTGTTACTTACTATTTCACATTAACTACTTTACTTCTTACTGCTTATCATATCATGTGATATTATCAGCTGGTAGATCAACTCACTAAAACACGTCGTAGGCTGTACTTTTCGATGGGGAGGGACAGAGAAGTGACTAACAAGTTTGTTACTTACTGTTTCACAACAACTACTTTACTTCTTACTGCTTATCATATCATGTGATATTATCAGTTGGTAGATCAACTCGCTAAAACACGTCGTAGGCTGTACTTTTCGATGGGGAGGGACAGAGAAGTGACTAACAAGTTTGTTACTTACTGTTTCACAACAACTACTTTACTTCTTACTGCTTATCATATCATGTGATATTATCAGTTGGTAGATCAACTCGCTAAAACACGTCGTAGGCTGTACTTTTCGATGGGGAGGGACAGGGGAAGTGACTAACAAGTTTGTTACTTACTGTTTCACAACAACTACTTTACTTCTTACTGCTTATCATATCATGTGATATTATCAGTTGGTTGATCAAATCGCTAAAACACGTCGTAGGCTGTACTTTTCGATGGGGAGGGACAGGGGAAGTGACTAACAAGTTTGTTACTTACTGTTTCACAACAACAACTTCACTTCTTACTGCTTATCATATCAAGTGATATTATCGGTTGGTGGATCAAATCACTGAAACACGTCGTAGGCTGTACTTTTCGATGGGAAGGGACAGGGAAAGTGACTAACAAGTTTGTTACTTACTGTTTCACATTAACTACTTTACTTCTTACTGCTTATCATATCAAGTGATATTATCAGTTGGTAGACCAAATCACTTAAACACGTCGTAGGCTGTACTTTTCGATGGGGAGGGACAGAGAAAGTGACTAACAAGTTTGTTACTTACTGTTTCACATTAACTACTTTACTTCTTACTGCTTATCATATCAAGTGATATTATCAGTTGGTGGATCAAATCACTGAAACACGTTGTAGGCTGTACTTTTCGATGGGGAGGGACAGGAAGTGACTAACAAGTTTGTTAGCTACTGTTTCACATGAACTACTTTACTTCTTACTGCTTATCATATCAAGTGATATTATCAGTTGGTGGATCAAATCACTGAAACACGTTGTAAGCTGTACTTTTCGATGGGGAGGGACAGGGGAAGTGACTAACAAGTTTGTTAGTTACTGTTTCACATTCACTACTTTACTTCTTACTGCTTATCATATCATATGATTTTATCAGTTGATAGATCAAATCGCTAAAACACGTCGTAGGCTGTACTTTTCGATGGGGAGGGACAGAGAAAGTGACTAACAAGTTTGTCACTTACTGTTTCACAACAACTACTTTACTTCTTACTGCTTATCATATCATGTGATATTATCAGCTGGTAGATCAACTCGCTAAAACACGTCGTAGGCTGTACTTTTCGATGGGGAGGGACAGAGAAAGTGACTAACAAGTTTGTTACTTACTGTTTCACAACAACTACTTTACTTCTTACTGCTTATCATATCATGTGATATTATCAGTTGGTAGATCAACTCGCTAAAACACGTCGTAGGCTGTACTTTTCGATGGGGAGGGACAGGGAAAGTGACTAACAAGTTTGTTACTTACTGTTTCACAACAACTACTTTACTTCTTACTGCTTATCATATCATGTGATATTATCAGCTGGTAGATCAACTCGCTAAAACACGTCGTAGGCTGTACTTTTCGATGGGGAGGGACAGAGAAAGTGACTAACAAGTTTGTTACTTACTGTTTCACAACAACTACTTTACTTCTTACTGCTTATCATATCATGTGATATTATCAGCTGGTAGATCAACTCGCTAAAACACGTCGTAGGCTGTACTTTTCGATGGGGAGGGACAGAGAAAGTGACTAACAAGTTTGTTACTTACTGTTTCACAACAACTACTTTACTTCTTACTGCTTATCATATCATGTGATATTATCAGTTGGTAGATTAACTCGCTAAAACACGTCGTAGGCTGTACTTTTCGATGGGGAGGGACAGGGAAGGTGACTAACAAGTTTGTTACTTACTGTTTCGCAACAAGTACTTTACTTCTTACTGCTTATCATATCATGTGATATTATCAGCTGGTAGGTCAACTCGCTAAAACACGTCGTAGGCTGTACTTTTCGATGGGGAGGGACAGGGAAAGTGACTAACAAGTTTGTTACTTACTGTTTCACAACAACTACTTTACTTCTTACTGCTTATCATATCATGTGATATTATCAGTTGGTAGATCAACTCGCTAAAACACGTCGTAGGCTGTACTTTTCGATGGGAAGGGACAGGGAAAGTGACTAACAAGTTTGTTACTTACTGTTTCACAACAACTACTTTACTTCTTACTGCTTATCATATCATGTGATATTATCAGTTGGTAGATCAACTCGCTAAAACACGTCGTAGGCTGTACTTTTCGATGGGGAGGGACAGAGAAAGTGACTAACAAGTTTGTTACTTACTGTTTCACAACAACTACTTTACTTCTTACTGCTTATCATATCATGTGATATTATCAGTTGGTAGATCAACTCGCTAAAACACGTCGTAGGCTGTACTTTTCGATGGGGAGGGACAGAGAAAGTGACTAACAAGTTTGTTACTTACTGTTTCACAACAACTACTTTACTTCTTACTGCTTATCATATCATGTGATATTATCAGTTGGTAGATCAACTCGCTAAAACACGTCGTAGGCTGTACTTTTCGATGGGGAGGGACAGAGAAAGTGACTAACAAGTTTGTTACTTACTATTTCACAACAACTACTTTACTTCTTACTGCTTATCATATCATGTGATATTATCAGCTGGTAGATCAACTCGCTAAAACACGTCGTAGGCTGTACTTTTCGATGGGGAGGGACAGAGAAAGTGACTAACAAGTTTGTTACTTACTGTTTCACAACAACTACTTTACTTCTTACTGCTTATCATATCATGTGATATTATTAGCTGGTAGATCAACTCGCTAAAACACGTCGTAGGCTGTACTTTTCGATGGGGAGGGACAGAGAAAGTGACTAACAAGTTTGTTACTTGCTGTTTCGCAACAACTACTTTACTTCTTACTGCTTATCATATCATGTGATATTATCAGTTGGTAGATCAACTCGCTAAAACACGTCGTAGGCTGTACTTTTCGATGGGGAGGGACAGAGAAAGTGACTAACAAGTTTGTTACTTACTGTTTCACAACAACTACTTTACTTCTTACTGCTTATCATATCATGTGATATTATCAGCTGGTAGATCAACTCGCTAAAACACGTCGTAGGCTGTACTTTTCGATGGGGAGGGACAGAGAAAGTGACTAACAAGTTTGTTACTTACTGTTTCACAACAACTACTTTACTTCTTACTGCTTATCATATCATGTGATATTATTAGCTGGTAGATCAACTCGCTAAAACACGTCGTAGGCTGTACTTTTCGATGGGAGGGACAGAGAAAGTGACTAACAAGTTTGTTACTTACTGTTTCACAACAACTACTTTACTTCTTACTGCTTATCATATCATGTGATATTATCAGTTGGTAGATCAACTCCTAAAACACGTCGTAGGCTGTACTTTTCGATGGGGAGGGACAGAGAAAGTGACTAACAAGTTTGTTACTTACTGTTTCACAACAACTACTTTACTTCTTACTGCTTATCATATCATGTGATATTATCAGTTGGTAGATCAACTCGCTAAAACACGTCGTAGGCTGTACTTTTCGATGGGGAGGGACAGAGAAAGTGACTAACAAGTTTGTTACTTACTGTTTCACAACAACTACTTTACTTCTTACTGCTTATCATATCATGTGATATTATCAGTTGGTAGATCAACTCGCTAAAACACGTCGTAGGCTGTACTTTTCGATGGGGAGGGACAGAGAAAGTGACTAACAAGTTTGTTACTTACTGTTTCACAACAACTACTTTACTTCTTACTGCTTATCATATCATGTGATATTATCAGTTGGTAGATTAACTCGCTAAAACACGTCGTAGGCTGTACTTTTCGATGGGGAGGGACAGAGAAAGTGACTAACAAGTTTGTTACTTACTATTTCACAACAACTACTTTACTTCTTACTGCTTATCATATCATGTGATATTATCAGCTGGTAGATCAACTCGCTAAAACACGTCGTAGGCTGTACTTTTCGATGGGGAGGGACAGGGAAAGTGACTCACAAGTTTGTTACTTACTGTTTCACAACAACTACTTTACTTCTTACTGCTTATCATATCATGTGATATTATCAGTTGGTAGATTAACTCGCTAAAACACGTCGTAGGCTGTACTTTTCGATGGGGAGGGACAGAGAAAGTGACTAACAAGTTTGTTACTTACTGTTTCACAACAACTACTTTACTTCTTACTGCTTATCATATCATGTGATATTATCAGCTGGTAGATCAACTCGCTAAAACACGTCGTAGGCTGTACTTTTCGATGGGGAGGGACAGAGAAAGTGACTAACAAGTTTGTTACTTACTGTTTCACAACAACTACTTTACTTCTTACTGCTTATCATATCATGTGATATTATCAGCTGGTAGATCAACTCGCTAAAACACGTCGTAGGCTGTACTTTTCGATGGGGAGGGACAGAGAAAGTGACTAACAAGTTTGTTACTTACTGTTTCACAACAACTACTTTACTTCTTACTGCTTATCATATCATGTGATATTATCAGTTGGTAGATCAACTCGCTAAAACACGTCGTAGGCTGTACTTTTCGATGGGGAGGGACAGAGAAAGTGACTAACAAGTTTGTTACTTACTGTTTCACAACAACTACTTTACTTCTTACTGCTTATCATATCATGTGATATTATCAGCTGGTAGATCAACTCGCTAAAACACGTCGTAGGCTGTACTTTTCGATGGGGAGGGACAGAGAAAGTGACTAACAAGTTTGTTACTTACTGTTTCACAACAACTACTTTACTTCTTACTGCTTATCATATCATGTGATATTATCAGTTGGTAGATCAACTCGCTAAAACACGTCGTAGGCTGTACTTTTCGATGGGGAGGGACAGAGAAAGTGACTAACAAGTTTGTTACTTACTGTTTCACAACAACTACTTTACTTCTTACTGCTTATCATATCATGTGATATTATCAGTTGTTAGATCAACTCGCTAAAACACGTCGTAGGCTGTACTTTTCGATGGGGAGAGACAGAGAAAGTGACTAACAAGTTTGTTACTTACTGTTTCACAACAACTACTTTACTTCTTACTGCTTATCATATCATGTGATATTATCAGTTGGTAGATCAACTCGCTAAAACACGTCGTAGGCTGTACTTTTCGATGGGGAGGGACAGAGAAAGTGACTAACAAGTTTGTTACTTACTGTTTCACAACAACTACTTTACTTCTTACTGCTTATCATATCATGTGATATTATCAGCTGGTAGATCAACTCGCTAAAACACGTCGTAGGCTGTACTTTTCGATGGGGAGGGACAGAGAAAGTGACTAACAAGTTTGTTACTTACTATTTCACAACAACTACTTTACTTCTTACTGCTTATCATATCATGTGATATTATCAGTTGGTAGATCAACTCGCTAAAACACGTCGTAGGCTGTACTTTTCGATGGGGAGGGACAGAGAAAGTGACTAACAAGTTTGTTACTTACTGTTTCACAACAACTACTTTACTTCTTACTGCTTATCATATCATGTGATATTATCAGTTGGTAGATCAACTCGCTAAAACACGTCGTAGGCTATACTTTTCGATGGGGAGGGACAGAGAAAGTGACTAACAAGTTTGTTACTTACTGTTTCACAACAACTACTTTACTTCTTACTGCTTATCATATCATGTGATATTATCAGTTGGTAGATCAACTCGCTAAAACACGTCGTAGGCCGTACTTTTTGATGGGGAGGGACAGAGAAAGTGACTAACAAGTTTGTTACTTACTGTTTCACAACAACTACTTTACTTCTTACTGCTTATCATATCATATGATATTATCAGTTGGTAGATCAACTCGCTAAAACACGTCGTAGGCTATACTTTTCGATGGGGAGGACAGAGAAAGTGACTAACAAGTTTGTTACTTACTGTTTCACAACAACTACTTTACTTCTTGCTGCTTATCATATCATGTGATATTATCAGTTGGTAGATCAACTCGCTAAAACACGTCGTAGGCTGTACTTTTCGATGGGGAGGGACAGAGAAAGTGACCAACAAGTTTGTTACTTACTGTTTCACAACAACTACTTTACTTCTTACTGCATATCATATCATGTGATATTATCAGTTGGTAGATCAACTCGCTAAAACACGTCGTAGGCTGTACTTTTCGATGGGGAGGGACAGAGAAAGTGACTAACAAGTTTGTTACTTACTGTTTCACAACAACTACTTTACTTCTTACTGCTTATCATATCATGTGATATTATCAGTTGGTAGATCAACTCGCTAAAAACACGTCGTAGGCTGTACTTTTCGATGGGGAGGGACAGAGAAAGTGACTAACAAGTTTGTTACTTACTGTTTCACAACAACTACTTTACTTCTTACTGCTTATCATATCATGTGATATTATCAGTTGGTAGATCAACTCGCTAAAACACGTCGTAGGCTATACTTTTCGATGGGGAGGGACAGAGAAAGTGACTAACAAGTTTGTTACTTACTGTTTCACAACAACTACTTTACTTCTTACTGCTTATCATATCATGTGATATTATCAGTTGTTAGATCAACTCGCTAAAACACGTCGTAGGCTGTACTTTTCGATGGGGAGGGACAGAGAAAGTGACTAACAAGTTTGTTACTTACTGTTTCACAACAACTACTTTACTTCTTACTGCTTACCATATCATGTGATATTATCAGTTGGTAGATCAACTCGCTAAAACACGTCGTAGTCTGTACTTTTCGATGGGGAGGGACAGAGAAAGTGACTAACAAGTTTGTTACTTACTGTTTCACAACAACTACTTTACTTCTTACTGCTTACCATATCATGTGATATTATCAGTTGTTAGATCAACTCCCTAAAACACGTCGTAGGCTGTACCTTTCGATGGGGAGAGACAGAGAAAGTGACTAACAAGTTGATTTCTTGCTGTTTCACATTCACTACTTTACTTCTTACTGCTTATCATATCATGTGATATTATCAGTTGGTAGATCAACTCGCTAAAACACGTCGTAGGCTGTACTTTTCGATGGGGAGGGACAGAGAAAGTGACTAACAAGTTTGTTACTTACTGTTTCACAACAACTACTTTACTTCTTACTGCTTACCATATCATGTGATATTATCAGTTGTTAGATCAACTCGCTAAAACACGTCGTAGGCTGTACTTTTCGATGGGGAGGGACAGAGAAAGTGACTAACAAGTTTGTTACTTACTGTTTCACAACAACTACTTTACTTCTTACTGCTTATCATATCATGTGATATTATCAGCTGGTAGATCAACTCGCTAAAACACGTCGTAGGCTGTACTTTTCGATGGGGAGGGACAGAGAAAGTGACTAACAAGTTTGTTACTTACTGTTTCACAACAACTACTTTACTTCTTACTGCTTACCATATCATGTGATATTATCAGTTGTTAGATCAACTCGCTAAAACACGTCGTAGGCTGTACTTTTCGATGGGGAGGGACAGAGAAAGTGACTAACAAGTTTGTTACTTACTGTTTCACAACAACTACTTTACTTCTTACTGCTTATCATATCATGTGATATTATCAGCTGGTAGATCAACTCGCTAAAACACGTCGTAGGCTGTACTTTTCGATGGGGAGGGACAGAGAAAGTGACTAACAAGTTTGTTACTTACTGTTTCACAACAACTACTTTACTTCTTACTGCTTATCATATCATGTGATATTATCAGTTGGTAGATCAACTCGCTAAAACACGTCGTAGGCTGTACTTTTCGATGGGGAGGGACAGAGAAAGTGACTAACAAGTTTGTTACTTACTGTTTCACAACAACTACTTTACTTCTTACTGCTTATCATATCATGTGATATTATCAGTTGGTAGATGAACTCCCTAAAACACATCGTAGGCTGTACTTTTCGATGGGGAGGGACAGAGAAAGTGACTAACAAGTTTGTTACTTACTGTTTCACATTCACTACTTTACTTCTTACTGCTTATCATATCATGTGATATTATCAGTTGGTAGATGAACTCCCTAAAACACATCGTAGGCTGTACCTTTCGATGGGGAGGGACAGAGAAAGTGACTAACAAGTTGGTTTCTTACTGTTTCACATTCACTACTTTACTTCTTACTGCTTATCATATCATGTGATATTATCAGTTGTTAGATCAACTCGCTAAAGCACGTCGCAGGCTGTACTTTTCGATGGGGAGGGACAGAGAAAAGGACTCACAAGTTTGTTACTTACTGTTTCACAACAACTACTTTACTTCTTACTGCTTATCATATCATGTGATATTATCAGTTGGTAGATGAACTCCCTAAAACACATCGTAGGCTGTACCTTTCGATGGGGAGAGACAGAGAAAGTGACTAACAAGTTGATTTCTTGCTGTTTCACATTCACTACTTTACTTCTTACTGCTTATCATATCATGTGATATTATCAGCTGGTAGATCAACTCGCTAAAACACGTCGCAGGCTGTACTTTTCGATGGGGAGGGACAGAGAAAAGGACTAACAAGTTTGTTACTTACTATTTCACAACAACTACTTTACTTCTTACTGCTTATCATATCATGTGATATTATCAGTTGTTAGATCAACTCGCTAAAACACGTCGTAGGCTGTACTTTTCGATGGGGAGGGACAGAGAAAGTGACTAACAAGTTTGTTACTTACTGTTTCACAACAACTACTTTACTTCTTACTGCTTATCATATCATGTGATATTATCAGTTGGTAGATCAACTCGCTAAAACACGTCGTAGGCTGTACTTTTCGATGGGGAGGGACAGGGAAAGTGACTCACAAGTTTGTTACTTACTGTTTCACAACAACTACTTTACTTCTTACTGCTTATCATATCATGTGATATTATCAGTTGGTAGATCAACTCCCTAAAACACGTCGTAGGCTGTACTTTTCGATGGGGAGGGACAGGGAAAGTGACTAACAAGTTTGTTACTTACTGTTTCACAACAACTACTTTACTTCTTACCGCTTATCATATCATGTGATATTATCAGTTGTTAGATCAACTCGCTAAAACACGTCGTAGGCTGTACTTTTCGATGGGGAGGGACAGAGAAAGTGACTAACAAGTTTGTTACCTACTGTTTCACAACAACTACTTTACTTCTTACTGCTTATCATATCATGTGATATTATCAGTTGGTAGATCAACTCGCTAAAACACGTCGTAGGCTGTACTTTTCGATGGGGAGGGACAGAGAAAGTGACTAACAAGTTTGTTACTTACTGTTTCACAACAACTACTTTACTTCTTACTGCTTATCATATCATGTGATATTATCAGTTGTTAGATCAACTCGCTAAAACACGTCGTAGGCTGTGCTTTTCGATGGGGAGGGACAGAGAAAGTGACTAACAAGTTTGTTACCTACTGTTTCACAACAATTACTTTACTTCTTACTGCTTATCATATCATGTGATATTATCAGTTGTTAGATCAACTCGCTAAAACACGTCGTAGGCTGTACTTTTCGATGGGGAGGGACAGGGAAAGTGACTCACAAGTTTGTTACTTACTGTTTCACAACAACTACTTTACTTCTTACTGCTTATCATATCATGTGATATTATCAGCTGGTAGATCAACTCGCTAAAACACGTCGTAGGCTGTACTTTTCGATGGGGAGGGACAGAGAAAGTGACTAACAAGTTTGTTACTTACTGTTTCACATTCACTACTTTACTTCTTACTGCTTATCATATCATGTGATATTATCAGTTGGTAGATCAAATCGCTAAAACACGCCGTAGGCTGTACTTTTCGATGGGGAGGGCCAGAGAAAGTGACTAAAAAGTTTGTTACTTACTGTTTCACAACAACTACTTTACTTCTTACTGCTTATCATATCATGTGATATTATCAGTTGGTAGATCAACTCCCTAAAACACGTCGTAGGCTGTACTTTTCGATGGGGAGGGACAGAGAAAGTGACTTACAAGTTTGTTACTTACTGTTTCACAACAACTACTTTACTTCTTACTGCTTATCATATCATGTGATATTATCAGTTGTTAGATCAACTCGCTAAAACACGTCGTAGGCTGTGCTTTTCGATGGGGAGGGACAGGGAAAGTGACTAACAAGTTTGTTACTTACTGTTTCACAACAACTACTTTACTTCTTACTGCTTATCATATCATGTGATATTATCAGTTGTTAGATCAACTCGCTAAAACACGTCGTAGGCTGTACTTTTCGATGGGGAGGGACAGAGAAAGTGACTAACAAGTTTGTTACCTACAGTTTCACAACAACTACTTTACTTCTTACTGCTTATCATATCATGTGATATTATCAGTTGGTAGATCAACTCGCTAAAACACGTCGTAGGCTGTACTTTTCGATGGGGAGGGACAGAGAAAGTGACTAACAAGTTTGTTACTTACTGTTTCACAACAACTACTTTACTCCTTACTGCTTATCATATCATGTGATATTATCAGTTGTTAGATCAACTCGCTAAAACACGTCGTAGGCTGTATTTTTCGATGGGGAGGGACAGAGAAAGTGACTAACAAGTTAGTTACTTACTGTTTCACAACAACTACTTTACTTCTTACTGCTTATCATATCATGTGATATTATCAGCTGCTAGATCAACTCGCTAAAACACGTCGTAGGCTGTACTTTTCGATGGGGAGGGACAGAGAAAGTGACTTACAAGTTTGTTACTTACTGTTTCACAACAACTACTTTACTTCTTACTGCTTATCATATCATGTGATATTATCAGTTGTTAGATCAACTCGCTAAAACACGTCGTAGGCTGTTTTTTTCGATGGGGAGGGACAGAGAAAGTGACTAACAAGTTTGTTACTTACTGTTTCACATTCACTACTTTACTTCTTACTGCTTATCATATCATGTGATATTATCAGTTGGTAGATCAACTCCCTAAAACACGTCGTAGGCTGTACTTTTCGATATATAGGGCATCTGATAACGTCATCAGGATGTCATGCAAAGTACATAGTGCATCTGATGACTTCATCAGGGTAATAGGGCATCTGATGACGCCATCGGGGTGTCATCTAAAGTACATAGGGCATCTGATGACGTCATCAGGATGTCATGTAAAGTACATAGTGCATCTGATGACGTCATCAGGGTGTCATGTAAAGTACATAGGGCGTCTGATGACGTCATCAGGGTATTAAGGCATCTGATGACGTCATCAGGGTGTCATGTAAAGTACATAGGGCGTCTGATGACGTCATCAGGGTATTAAGGCATCTGATGACGTCATCAGGGTGTCATCTAAAGTACATAGGGCATCTGATGACGTCATCAGGGTGTCATGTAAAGTACATAGTGCATCTGATGACGTCATCAGGGTGTCATGTAAAGTACATAGGGCATCTGATGACGTCATCAGGGTGTCATCTAAAGTACATAGGGCGTCTGATGACGTCATCAGGATGTCATGTAAAGTACATAGTGCATCTGATGACGTCATCAGGGTGTCATGCAAAGTACATAGGGCATCTGATGACGTCATCAGGGTGTCATCTAAAGTATATAGGGCATCTGATGACGTCATCAGGGTGTCATCTGAAGTACATAGGGCATCTGATGACGTCATCAGGATGTCATGTAAAGTACATAGGGCATCTGATGACGTTATCAGGGTGTCATCTAAAGTACATAGGGCATCTGATGACGTTATCAGGGTGTCATCTAAAGTACATAGGGCATCTGATGACGTCATCAGGATGTCATGTAAAGTACATAGGGCACCTGATGACGTCATCAGGATGTCATGTAAAGTACATAGCGCATCTGATGACGTCATCATGGTGTCATGTAAAGTACATAGGGCATCTGATGACGTCATCAGGATGTTATGTAAAGTACATAGGTCATCTGATGACGTTATCAGGGTGTCATCTAAAGTACATAGGGCATCTGATGACGTTATCAGGGTGTCATCTAAAGCACATAGGGCACCTGATGACGTCATCAGGGTGTCATGCAAAGTACATAGGGCATCTGATGACGTCAACAGGGTGTCATGCAAAGTACATAGGGCATTTGATGACGTCATCAGGACGTCGTGGAAAGTGAGAAGCGCTTCATTTGTAGCGTGCGCAACAAGTTTGTCGCTTACTGATTATTATAGCAATCCATGCTATTTGAAAAATATTGAAGATTTTTTCATAGATGTTACTTCGTAATATCGATAAAAAGTGAACAATTCTATCAAAAAGAGGTCTTCCAAGCGAAAGAGGTTTGGTTGGCGTCAGAAACGTTCCAAGAAAAAGGGAACAATAGGTAAGTAGATTGAGGAGAGTCTACAAAAAGTGAACAATATTCTGAGAGAGTAATTTTCTTGGTGAACACTTCTTAACAGCGAAAACAAATCGTTGCGGTGTTCTACACGGAAGCACTCTGTGGTTCCAAAAATGGTATTGATTACGCGAGAACCATTTAAACGTAGGTGCATGTAAACCTAACTCTTATCATCAGAATAGAAGATGACGTCGCAAACACTTAGACAGACGGTTAGGTCTTGCTCTAAGGAGAAGCAAAACTATAAAATAGAAATACAGCATTAAGCAGGAGTAATTCCGTAAAATCTCGTTAAACGAATAGAAATCTTTCTTTTCCGAAAGACACTAAACTCATCATCGTAAAATGCCACAACGGTTTGTTTCCGCTGTTAAGAAGTGTTCACCAAGAAAATTACTCTCTCAGAATATTGTTCACTTTTTGTAGACTCCCCTCAATCTACTTACCTATTGTTCCCTTTTTGTTGGAACGTTTCTGACGCCAACCAAACCTCTTTCGCTTGGAAGTTTTGCACTGATTTCCAGCGCGACAAAGACATTGCGTCTGTGTTCCTGTTCGGTGGAGAAGTGTACCCAATGAATTCGCCTGACTTTCCTTGAAGGCACAGTCCAAGCTCAGGGGCGAAATCTGAGATTTCCACATAACTGCGAAGTAGACCCGCCCCGTATACCACTAGCCAAGTGCGAGCTCTCAATTCCTTCGAATAAGCGAGATATAGGAGGAAGCCACCCCTGTGCTCCCACCTCGGGAAGCCACTTTGGCACGCCCCTTTTACGATCTTTCGAGCTCAATAGTGGCAAGATGAGCGATGCTTTCCAACCAGTAGCCCCGTTCTTCCCTTCATTCTCAGCCTCTATCTTCATTCAGGTCAGCTCGCATCCAGCGGTTGCAAATGACGGGAGTCACAAGCCTCGGACAACTCGTCCACCTTGCCTCCGCAGCTCAATTTTTGAAAAGCCATAAACCCGTTCCTAGGGGTTTTGAACGGCTCCAGAGATATCATTGGAATCAGCGTGAGACCGTTTTTAAGATAGATAGGAAAACTGAAAACCGATTCTGAGGTTGGACTGTGCCTTTGAGCAACTGCAGGGCACCTTTGTTGATTCCATTTCGATCATGCCTAGATCAAATCTTATTCTGACCATTCTTCCTTTGATCTATTTATTATTATTTCTTGTCTCCTATTCATTGGATCAAAATCAGATAGCGGATATCCGAATCACAATTAAAATTATGCTTGTATGTAACCCATGCATTCAGATAGATTATGAATGATAGGGAATAGTGGTGAGAAGCGCTACTCTTCTGAACTCATTCGAGAGAATCAAATATCCACGACCCTAGTTTTCAGTGTGATTCGGATATTCGTCTCAGGTCCGATGTATAGTGTCTTCTTTTGGTGCTGTCTCAGCAGGGGAGGGGACAAGTTCTCCGAGAGTTTTGGCCGAGAAATAGCCGTGAAATGCTTGCTTTCCGCATTATAGCCGAGAAGAAGTCGGGAAATAGCTGGTTACCGTTACCGTCAAATAGTGCTTGCCGCGGAATAGCAGAGAATTGCTCTCCAGTAAAGTACCATATACGACGCATTTGTGAAGCATGATTCAGATGCCAACAGGTTTGAGGTGGTTGGAGCTCGTGAAGCAGCTGGCTGACCCGGATGGCGACTCGGCGAGCCGGCCGCGTCTCGGTTCTTTTTGGTTATTTCTCGTTAATTCTCAGTCATTTGTAAGCTATTTCGCAAATAACCAAGAAAACGCCCACCAGGAGCCGCGGAGCATGGCGGGCTATTCCAGGGCTTTTTCTCGGCCAAAACTCCCTAACAATAAGTTGGAAATCATACTTGGCCACGCTCATTTTTCCGCTCCGTAACGACTCTCCTGATTTAGGAAGGGAACCCCGGATTAGTGTTCAAATTTGCGCGGCGGCGTGGTAAATGGGCGTGGCCGGAAAATGTAAGTATATTCATTTAAACTTGAAGTGCAGAACGTGAATAAAATGATCCAACTTTGAAGTGAATAGTTTGTACTTAGCAAATAAATCGAGGCTCTTGAGATACTTATAGAGTCCGCCCGGGAATGGATATCCAGTTGCGTGCCTAGGCGGTAGTAGATTTTACTGCTGTCAAGTGGGTCAGCAGTACTGGTGAGATATATAAAGTCCGACATATGAATCATTTCTATCACTCAGACCAATAATAGCGCGTTTACTGCTAGATTTTCGTTGGCCTCGGCTACTAATCTATTTTCTCTCTGTCTTGTGGCTAATCGTGGTTTACTATTTCTTTGTTTTTTAACGATTTTATTTGTAATTGCCTATAATAAGTAAATCAATAAATAAATGAATAAATTGTGAAACGAAGGGTTTGAGATTGTTCTGTTGTCCCTTTCGGAGCAGTTCAACGCTCATTTACGGTGATCTTTAGGGAATTTTCCTGTTTTTTCTGCGGGATAACCGAATACTTATTCGATTATTCAAAGAAAAGGATTATCCGGATTATTCGAATATTCGAAGAAGTGGATTATTCGAGTTGTTTGAAAATTCGAATTTTCAATGAAGTGGATAATTCAGGTTATTCGAATATTCGAATACTTAAAGAAGTTGATTTTTCGAATTACTCGTTTATTCGAATTTTCGAGAAAGTTTATTCGATGCAACACTCCAGCAGTACGTACGTACACAGGCGCGTTGGCTTACAGTCGAATGCTTTTCTGCTTCTCCTTTAGTGAGAAAAAAAGGGAAAGATTGGAAAGATATATCACCGAGCGATTGTTAGCGTGCAAAACTTCGATAGAAAAGCGGTCGACGACACTTTAGGGGCAGTGTTCACTATAGTTGTGCTCGAATATTCGCAATCGAATAAACATTCGAATAAATTATTCGATTATTATCGAGTAATCGAAAAATCCCGATTATCGATTATTATTCGAAATCGACTATCGACACTGACAATTATTCGAACATATTCGATCTTCGAATATATTCGAATAATCTAACACAGCCGTTACCGGATCCTACACAGAAATTTTTTGAGAGGCCAGTGCACCAGCACTACTGTGGATCAGGGCTGTGCGTAACTGAAATTTTGAATTTTATAATTCGTAAATTGTAATTTTCAAAAACCCTTGTCATTCGTAAATCGTAATTGGTAGTAACAAGCTCAAACACCCCCAAACCTAATTTAACATGGTAACGCCTCAACTTTCCAGTGATGATATGTGTTTCAAAATAATTCTGTTTTTGATGAGAACTTGAAAACAAAGCTTTTATCGGAGCGAATTCCTGGTCCGCAATTGCAGACGGCCGCTGTGGCTGCACGCGACACAATGACAATCGTGGTGGGACCACGTAGTCCCGGCACGATTAGCTTTCGTTCCAGCGCGATTTCATCGCATTACGTTCTGCAACAGCGTCTGTCCGCAACTGCGGACCGCGATTTCCTTCTGATAGGAACGATACTGGTAGAAAGTGCAAATCCTCTCATATCCTACGTTTTTTTTGGGTTTTCAGCCAAACTTGGTGGTTTCCGAAATTGAAACTGAAATTTGATGGAGATCCAGGGTACCAACTGAGCGTCTTTCATTTTTTAGCAGCCAAAGCTAAAGCGGCGAAAATTGATAGGGCAGTTGAACCCACGACATATGCGCTAGATCAAAATATGCACGGGAATCCCCAGTAGGGCGAGATTTGTATATTTTTCCCAACCTTTGACAAGGTGCATCTATGGCTGTCGTCGACGGCCAATTTGGATTTTGTTCTTTTTTTTCGATTTTTGAAAACGAAGTAAAAAAAGGACAATGAAGGATAGGTGACAAAATAAGTATCTCTCAAAAAGGTGAAGTAAATATCAAATACATAGCAGCAAGTGTTGTGGCTCATACTCGTTAGTACAGAAAATGTCGATGTAACAAATGCACGGAAAGCGAAAAAAACTTGAAATCACGCCTTTTGGAGAAATTCCGCGCACACTATTACCAACTCAGACAGTAACACCGTTGGATTCGCTGGCAGCGATGTTCGTAGGTAGAGGTTTGGCAATACCTCATAATATTCAAGTCTGACTTAAAGGCAGTGTCCACGATAATCTTCAATTTTGAGATTATTCGCTATGTTGATTAAGTGATCCCCGGGTAGAACTAAAATGACGTAGAAATTGAGAAAAACGCACCAGAATGGATTTAAACGCACCAGAATGGACACCAGATTTAATGGAATGAATCGAAGGTCTGAAGCTGTTGATATTAAGAGATACCTACCTTACCTTGATACCTTGATGATCCATCTTCACTGCGCGTCGCCGCCGTGTGGACCACATCTCAAGCAGCTCGACCGATCCCGAGCAAGGGACATCCAGTGATGGTGATTTTCAGGAAGCCCTCGCTCGGTGCAGAACGTCTTGACTCTGCCTGAAAATACAGAGTTCCATCTTGTGGGAGGACGGCCTAGAGGCCGGCGGCAATCACGTGGTAACCAGACTGTTGTACGGAGGCTCCATCGGTCATCCATGCGGCGCAACACGTGTCCTGCCCATCGGTGTTTAGACTGGGCCATGAACAGAAGAGGGTTCATTAACTGCGACTGCTTTCGAAGATCGGCACTGCGTAGGCCACCAGCTCGCTGAGCACGACGACTATTCTTCAGTAGTCTGCGTTCCAAGGCCCTGTGAGCTGTCCTTATGGCCTGTGTGGTCGCCTTCGTTTCAGCCCATGTCTCGGTTCCATAGCACAACGCAGGTAGCACCGTGGTGTCGAACAAACGTGCTCGTGTCTTCGCATCCCGCTATTTGTCTGTCACTTCCACTATCGATCCAAGTGCAGACCAGGCCGCTCGTCGTCTTCGTCCGATCTCCGTAGACAAGTCGTTTTGCATGTTCACCTCTCTTCCGAGATAGACGTAGCTGTTCGTAGTGGGTAGGGGAGTGCCAGAGAGACGAATGGGGCTGTCGTCACACCACTGGTTGCGCATCACTTGGGTTTTCCTCAGATTCATTGTAAGGCCGATCGCTTTTCCTGCAGCGTCCAGTTCGTTAAGCATTCCTTCGACTTCTGCGGAAGACGAACCCAGCAGCACAATGTCGTCAGCGAAGCGCAAGTTGGATAGTCTGCACCCGTCTATGTCTGCAAGTTGGATAGTCTGCACCTTTGCCGTCCCAGTCGATGTGGCGCATCACGTCTTGTAACGCGGTCGTGAACAGCTTCGGCGAGATGGTATCTCCCTGTCTGACACCCTTTCCAATCGACACCTTCAGTTTCCTCTCGAATAATTGAATAATGGTGTTGCTTCCGTTGTTGCACTCTTCCAATATTCTGATGTACTGGGCGTCAACACCAGCGTGGATGAGAGCGTTAAGAACAGCCGGGACTTCAACCGAATCGAATGCCTTGGTATAGTCCACGAAGACGAGCGCTAGAGGTAGATGGTACTCCCTTGTCCGTTAAATGACTTGCGATAGCGCCTGAATGTGATCAAGACAGCAGTAACCCTTACGGAAGCCTGCCTGTTCTCTGGGCTGGAAGTCGTCCAGAGCCTTCTCTATCCTGTTTAGCAGAATCTTCGTAAAGACCTTGTACGGCACTGAGAGTAGAGCGATTGGCCTGTAGTTGTTGATGTCATCCCGATCACCCTTTTTGAATAGGAGTATCGTTCTTGACGATTTCCACTGCGCGGATACCAATCCTTGCGCGAGGTATCTGGAGAAGTGTTCCGCAAGAACTTTCCATAAAGGTGAACCACCCGCTCTGAGGGACTCGGTTGTAATGCCATCTGGTCCAGTAGCTGTGTTTTCCTTCATCCTTTTGACAGCAAAAGCTACTTCACTCTCAAGGATTGGAGGCGGGTCATCTGCTATTGCAGGTAGTGGGCTACGCGGCACGGACAGTGTTGAGTTGAAGAGAGTGCTGTAGAAATCCACCACAATTTTTTCCATACCAGCGCGGGACGTGCAAATGCAACCCGAGGAATCCCGAAGTGCTGACACTTGTTCTCTGCGATCTGACAGCTCTCTCCGACAAAACCTGATGCTTTTCCTCTGGTTCACGGTGTCCAACAACTTCCGCGCTCGATATTGCTTCAAATCGCTCGATACCTCAGCTCTGCAACCTTTGCTGATCGTAACACGTTCCAAGTGACTGGTGTTCGGATCGATATGTACCAGGCGGCGTTTTTCCAGCAACAGTTTAGTCTCCTTTCGCAGCCTCTCAATTGGTTCCACTGCTCCAACCAATGAATTTTTTTCGGCGTCCTTTATCTTGCGACACAGGTCCTCGTAATCGTCTGTGGGATCATCAAAAACATTCCATTGCGTATCGGCTACAGTGCGCTGCATCACTTCTGAATCCACGGTTCGGACTTTGCTGCAAAATCTCTGACTAAGATGTTTCCTCGTAAAGTTGTTGTGAAGTCGAAGCTTTGCACGAAGCATTCTGTGGTCAGAGCCTGTCACGAATGATGGAACAGTGCCGACGTCTAGGAGGGCCCATCGCCGATTAACGAGAATATGGTCAATCTCATTGGTCGTCGTTCCGTTCGGTGACTTCCAGGTCCATCTTCGACTTTCGGGCTTCTTGTAAAACGAATTACCGTGGAACACATGATAACAAGAGATAACAAAAGATAACAAACGAATTACCGTGGAACACATGATAACAAGAGATAACAAAACATTAAGAGACAACAAAAAAAAAACCGAAAAAAAATTAACTGAAATGAAGGTATAACAGTTCGTTCTATATTGACCCAGAAGTGGACGAGTTGTTCCGCATTGGCTGAAATAGCGGAGCTAGCGACAAATTTGTTGGAAAAACGACGCTAATGTACTCGTACGTCCTTTTCTGGAACGCTTACGCCGCTAGAAGCGTAAAAAATGAGCCAAAGTGACCGTTATTGGGCATTGAACATTTGTATTGAGGGGAGGAGCCCGTATCGATGGGCGGAGAAAGGATGATATGGCGGCTCAATACCGCTCAAATACGGTCATTTTAACTCGTTTTTAACGTTTGCAACTTTGTGAGGGCTCTTTTAGGGCCCGTACGACCCCAATAATGTAGCTATCTCAACAACTTTTGCGAGCGTGTCTGCTGCCTTTAAAGGCAGTGATCACGATGAAAAACGTTATCGAGAAAACTACAAAAATTAGCTTAGATCAAAAACAGCTAAAAAACCATGAAGGTAGCGCCTTGAAAAATGGGCTAGAAATAGAGCTCTTAAGACCCAAAGATGCTAGTCCGTGCACACGTGCACAGCGCCGACGAAAAAGATAGCAGTCTCATGCCGAGCAGTCCAAAATCATCGACATTCAGAGGGTGAAATAAGTGCAAATTTACCCAATAAAAACAGTTGAGAAATGAAAGAAAGCACTCCATTAAATGTTTTTGAGTAGATGTGTACATAAATCCGAAGGTTCATTGATTGAAATTCAATTTCAAGCCAGCTGATGTTCTTGATATAAGAGGTCATCGATGCTGATGATGTGGAGTGCGCTCGTCCACCATCAAAAAACAAGAAAGTTCAGGCTTCAAATTTTGCTCAAAACAGCGCTTTTTTCGCGATTTTTTCTTATAGGTCCTACTACTCGAGACCCAGAAAAGGGTTTAGAGAGAAAAAGACGACAAGCATATTTGATCGCGACCACTGCCTTTAAGTATCGCAGGAAGTGTTTGTTGTGACAATGAACTTTTTTGTGGACCCGTCCTTTGCAATCCTCTACTCTCTATTGCTCCGTTCCTCCTCAGGGCCCTAACTAATCCTACTTGTCATAAAATATTCTTCTTTTTTTGATTGACCCAATTTTCTACCGGTGACAACAACCGTGAACATGTTTATCCAATCGAACAACTAGTCCATGTTGTGGAATAATGTCATTGAAATACGACGTTTTAATGCGTTTCTCGCCGTTTCTTCGTAATTTCGGTAACACTTGGAGGCCAACGTGTTGTTTTATGTGAAAAACTCGGGGACGAAAATGTCGTGAACACTGCCTTTAACGCTGATAGCCATTACGATGTGAATCAGAGGACCGTTTTCAACCTACGGAAGCTTTTTATGATTTGAAAGTTTCTAAATTTTGGATAAATTTGGCTTAAATTTTTTTTCAATGTGAGCAGCAGATCTGCCGGTTTCACCTAAACACCGTTTCTATAATTATAGTTCGACACAACTAACCGCTCCGCTGCTGACTACCTCTGACTTGAATTTCGGAGAAAAACTGCTTCAAAAATTAGCAATTAGAACAAACGATGGAGGAGTAGTGAAAACAATGAAAAAGACATTATTAGCCTCGCCGCCATAGCGGAGAGTTTCAGGCCACGCGCCCTAAGGCCGGTGTCATACTTCTCGCGACCAGCGACGGCGACAATGCATATCAGGCATATTGATTTTTTGTCGATATTGATGGTAAACATTGCGTCGCGTCGCTCGTCGCTGGAAGTATGATCCCGGCCTAACACGGCGTTCAGAGATTTCGCGGGCGACGCGATTGCACATGTCAGTCCGACGCGAAAATCGCGTCACGCAGTTATTCAGGTGTGAACGCTTTGCGACTACGTGCAACTGCGTATATACGCAATTTCTGGCAATCAAGCATCGAAAATTTTTTTGTAGCGTTACCAGCAGTTTTTTTTTCGTGTTCTTCCAAATGCATGTGGTCCTACATATGATTGTTTCATTCCTCTCATTGTGACAATGGACTTAAGAACGACGAGTCGTTGAGAATTCATCCATCCATCTAGCCGCTACCGAGTTCGGAAACCTGGTCAGGGGTATGGCCAGTGGTGGCGAGCGAAGGGGGTCGGGCCTGTGGTGGTCACTTATATATCGCTTATTTAGAGCACGTGTTATACAGGAGGGGCCTACTACACAATGGAATAGAAACCACAAAATTCTTGTCTGGGGTGCGCTACATATGCATTTAAGTCAAGCAAGTAAGTCAAGTATAGAAACGGAAGTACGTGGCTCCAATCTGTGTGCTGTGGAGTTTTTCGGTATTTTGAACCTGATGGCGTACTTTCGTGGCAAAAAAACTTCGAAAAATTCGAAAAATCCTGTGAAGAGTGTGAAGTTATAACGCGCACTGTAGTAATGCTAATGTTATTTTCGCTATATTACGTTATTTGAAAGACAATTTACTCCCTGAAAGAGCAAAACGTTCGATGTTGGAAAAATCAGCGGACCAGCATTTACACAAATACCCACACATTTCACTTTGCACCATCTATGTAAAAGGAAACAATATAATAGGGATATGAGTGCTTGAAGTGCTCCTTCTTTTTCCACTGGATTTGATCAAACTGATATTCCGAAAAGACCGGAGAGTTCCACCTCATCGCACCTGGATAAGGGTACACATGAACTCGTGAATTGAATTCTCTGGTCAAGATTACACTGGGTGTGGCGGGATGCACATGATTGAAGCTCCTTTCCCGTTTAGGAAGGCGTATTTTCTTAGTGTGTTGGTCATACTTGAACTTATAAACTCAGTTGATATTTAGAAGCACGGCGTTGACAATCATGTTGATCGCTTAAACTGAAACCTGTAATAGTATTGGAAGGTAGGACTTATCTAGTATATTGTCACTAAAAACTTATCGCCGTGATGGCGAAGGAATGAAGACAAGTGAATGGGAATGTGAAGGAGAACGGAAGTCCTTCAAGTCAACTCATTGTGGAATTAAATGAAACACATACAATGAGGGAAAATCAAAACATCAACAAAAACATGCACAAGAGACAACGCTGAACGTTTTTTTTCGATATTTTCTCTATAGGAATGCCTAAAACCACGATTCATGCGGCCAAACAAAAACTCATCGGCCTGGTTTTTTCGAGTACCGAAACAATCCGCTTATTCAAAAAAAAAACCGGACCGATTAGCCATGTAGAGCGCAATACCACTAAATGAGTGAAAAAAAAACCTTCCTGAGAGTGAAAAATGCCGTAGTTGCAACTGCTGGCGTGAGTTGGATGGTTACGAATCTATCTGTTTTTTTTTTGAATGTGACGAAATTAACAATCACAATTTAATTGTCGAAATAAAAGTAGACAGTTTAAATCCTTACTATCTGTGAATGAATGATCTAAGCTTTAGAAGCATCGAGCACCTATTTTTTAGAAATTATATTGAATCTTTTAAGAAAGCAAAACACAACTATACGGAAACCATTCTATTACCGAATGTTTTGGAGAATTTTTCTTCCCAAATTCAGCGAGATCTTCTAAAGTGTTTCTCCCTCTCTCTTGCGACTAACAAAGTCAAAAAGAAAGTGACTTTATTGTTTGTATTTAAGCAGCTTACTATGAATAATGCTCACGAATTGCGATAATTCGTACCAAAGCGATCGAAATTCAAATTGCGGCGCGTTTCAATTTCACTACGCGACGGAATCAATGTATTTAGCTCATGGAGAACAAAGATCGCAGAAAACTGATCGCATCGAAGTGTTTTCTTTTTATGTAGATAGGAGGAATGGCTCAATCACTATGCAACGAGTCGTGAACTGTCAGAATGATAAAGATTTTGTAGAATATATATGACTTGTGTCTTATCTCCAGGAAGCCGCCTTTCTTGGAAACTACCGTTCTATTTTCAGGATAAAGCAATCACAGCAGCGTGGCGAATACCCCCCCCCCCATCCTGTGATCGATGATTCGTGAAGAGAGCCATCTTTTAAGGCACATTTGTGGTAGGTAACGGTAGAAAAATGGAATTATACGTACAGTAACTTGACGTAGTCGTCCAAAAACCACAAACGAACTTCGTATTCGTGTTGAACACCCCAATTAACCCTCGGAGCAAAAACTGGGTGAGAAAATCTTATTCAATTTCTTGACGTAAACCTACCATTCCGAGCATGTAACATTCTGGGATACCGCTATAGACACTAAAGTCAGAGAACACCCAGGAAATTATATTTCAGCTTTTATGCTGATCTTGGAGAGAGTCACACGCTGATCACAGTGGTCCCTCTGAAATCGCCCGAGACCCTCTACGAACAGAGTTATGGCTCCTCAAAAACGCCTAGATTTTGAGGGTGGAAAATTGGTGGACGAGTTGTTCCAGGCCTGTATTTCTTTTCATTCTCAATCGATGTGCGAGTGCGAGCCAGGATAAGGAGAGAGTCTGGCGATGGATTGAAAAACGAAGACTCGTAGGGAATTCATCCATCCATCTAGCTATGATCGAGTTCGAAAATCTGGTAGGGGGTGTGGCCCGTGGTGGTGAGCGAAGGACGTCGGGCCTGTGGTGGTTGCCTATATCTCGCTTATTTGGAGAAATTGATATCTCGCACTTGGCACATGTTATACAGGAGAAGTCTACTACACAATCAAATAAAAATCACATAATTCATATCAGAGGGTGTACTGTGCCTTTAGTCACTCACAATTTTTACTGCTTGTAGTAGCATGGTCGTCCTCGCAAGGTATTACATTTCGCTCACTTCGGACTACTGTTAAATGGTTTCCCTGCTAAATTCACTTATGGTTTCAAGGCAGTGGTCCGGATCAAATGTGCTTGTCTTCTTTTCCTCTCTGAACCCTCTTCTGCGTTTAGAGCAGTGGGAACTATAGGAAAAAATTTCGGGCCAAAGTTCAACCTTGAACTTTCTTGTCTTTTGATGGTGGACGAGCCCACTCCACATCATCGGCATCGATGATCTCTAGCATCAAGAACATCAGCTGGCTTGAAATTGAATTTCTATCAATATACCTTCGGATTTATGTACACATCTAGTCAAAAACATTGACTGGAGTGCTTTCTTTCATTGCTCAACTGTTTTTATTAGGTGAATTTGCATTTATTTCGTCCTCTGAATGCCGATGATTTTTGAATGCTCGGCATGAGACTGCGATTTTTTTTAGCAGCGCTGTGCACGTGTGCACGAACTGAAATCTTTGGGCCCTGGGAATCCTAATCCTAGCCCGGTTTTTTCACCGCGCTACCTTCATTGTTTTTCAGCTGTTTCCACCTAAGCTGATTTTTGTAGTTTTTTCGATAACGTTTTTCATCGTGACCACTGCCTTTAATGGTTCAGTCTGTGCAGTGGGCTTGATTTGAGGAGAATGCCTTGCTGACACTGACATAGATTTAATGAGTACAATTTGATGTTTTTCCGTTGCGAAGAACTTCTCCTCAGGTCGTAATTGAGCTTGGCTAACAAGGGAAACCATTTAACAGTAGTCCGAAGTGAGCGAAATGTAATACCTTGCGAGGACGACCATGCTACTACAAGCAGTAAAAATTGTGAGTGACTAAAGGCACAGTACACCCTCTGATATGAATTATGTGATTTTTATTTGATTGTGTAGTAGACTTCTCCTGTATAACATGGGCCAAGTGCGAGAAATCAATTTCTCCAAATAAGCGAGATATAGGCAACCACCACAGGCCCGACGTCCTTCGCTCACCACCACGGGCCACACTCCCTACCAGATTTTCGAACTCGATCATAGCTAGATGGATGGATGAATTCCCTACGAGTCTTCGTTTTTCAATCCATCGCCAGACTCTCTCCTTATCCTGGCTCGCACTCGCACATCGATTGAGAATGAAAAGAAATACAGGCCTGGAACAACTCGTCCACCAATTTTCCACCCTCAAAATCTAGGCGTTTTTGAGGAGCCATAACTCTGTTCGTAGAGGGTCTCGGGCGATTTCAGAGGGACCACTGTGATCAGCGTGTGACTCTCTCCAAGATCAGCATAAAAGCTGAAATATAATTTCCTGGGTGTTCTCTGACTTTAGTGTCTATAGCGGTATCCCAGAATGTTACATGCTCGGAATGGTAGGTTTACGTCAAGAAATTGAATAAGATTTTCTCACCCAGTTTTTGCTCCGAGGGTTAATTGGGGTGTTCAACACGAATACGAAGTTCGTTTGTGGTTTTTGGACGACTACGTCAAGTTACTGTACGTATAATTCCATTTTTCTACCGTTACCTACCACAAATGTGCCTTAAAAGATGGCTCTCTTCACGAATCATCGATCACAGGATGGGGGGGGGGTATTCGCCACGCTGCTGTGATTGCTTTATCCTGAAAATAGAACGGTAGTTTCCAAGAAAGGCGGCTTCCTGGAGATAAGACACAAGTCATATATATTCTACAAAATCTTTATCATTCTGACAGTTCACGACTCGTTGCATAGTGATTGAGCCATTCCTCCTATCTACATAAAAAGAAAACACTTCGATGCGATCAGTTTTCTGCGATCTTTGTTCTCCATGAGCTAAATACATTGATTCCGTCGCGTAGTGAAATTGAAACGCGCCGCAATTTGAATTTCGATCGCTTTGGTACGAATTATCGCAATTCGTGAGCATTATTCATAGTAAGCTGCTTAAATACAAACAATAAAGTCACTTTCTTTTTGACTTTGTTAGTCGCAAGAGAGAGGGAGAAACACTTTAGAAGATCTCGCTGAATTTGGGAAGAAAAGTTCTCCAAAACATTCGGTAATAGAATGGTTTCCGTATAGTTGTGTTTTGCTTTCTTAAAAGATCCAATATAATTTCTAAAAAATAGGTGCTCGATGCTTCTAAAGCTTAGATCATTCATTCACAGATAGTAAGGATTCAAACTGTCTACTTTTATTTCGACAATTAAATTGTGATTGTTAATTTCGTCACATTCAAAAAAAAACAGATAGATTCGTAACCATCCAACTCACGCCAGCAGTTGCAACTACGGCATTTTTCACTCTCAGGAAGGTTTTTTTTCACTCATTTAGTGGTATTGCGCTCTACATGGCTAATCGGTCCGGTTTTTTTTTGAATAAGCGGATTGTTTCGGTACTCGAAAAAACCAGGCCGATGAGTTTTTGTTTGGCCGCATGAATCGTGGTTTTAGGCATTCCTATAGAGAAAATATCGAAAAAAAATGTTCAGCGTTGTCTCTTGTGCATGTTTTTGTTGATGTTTTGATTTTCCCTCGTTGTATGTGTTTCATTTAATTCCACAATGAGTTGACTTGAAGGACTTCCGTTCTCCTTCACATTCCCATTCACTTGTCTTCATTCCTTCGCCATCACGGCGATAAGTTTTTAGTGACAATATACTAGATAAGTCCTACCTTCCAATACTATTACAGGTTTCAGTTTAAGCGATCAACATGATTGTCAACGCCGTGCTTCTAAATATCAACTGAGTTTATAAGTTCAAGTATCACCAACACACTAAGAAAATACGCTTCCTAAACGGGAAAGGAGCTTCAATCATGTGCATCCCGCCACACCCAGTGTAATCTTGACCAGAGAATTCAATTCACGAGTTCATGTGTACCCTTATCCAGGTGCGATGAGGTGGAACTCTCCGGTCTTTTCGGAATATCAGTTTGATCAAATCCAGTGGAAAAAGAAGGAGCACTTCAAGTACTAATATCCCTATTATATTGTTTCCTTTTACATAGGTGGTGCAAAGTGAAATGTGTGGGTATTTGTGTAAATGCTGGTCCGCTGATTTTTCCAACATCGAACGTTTTGCTCTTTCAGGGAGTAAATTGTCTTTCAAATAACGTAATATAGCGAAAATAACATTAGCATTACTACAGTGCGCGTTATAACTTCACACTCTTCACAGGATTTTTCGAATTTTTCGAAGTTTTTTTGCCACGAAAGTACGCCATCAGGTTCAAAATACCGAAAAACTCCACAGCACACAGATTGGAGCCACGCACTTCCATTTCTATACTTGACTTACTTGCTTGACTTAAATGCAGCATACACGCTCGCAAGCATAGTCGAGATAACAGCATAGATAGGTCCGCACGGCCCGTACTATGTCGTCAACGACGTTTGAAGCGCTGAAAACTGTCCAGGATGACAATATTTGACAATGTTTGAGCAATCTTGCCTTCCACGCCCGTAATTTCATACCCCTTCGAGTAACAGAATGAGAATCGATACTTGAGAAAACATGTGATAACTTAGAATGATAGCACTATCAAATGGGAGTGCACGAGAGAACTAGCTTGTTTTACTTGAGTATAACATGTCTGCATACCTATTGACTCTCGTCCACTTTCGAGAATGCCGCTCTACTTTGGCCGACCTCTTGAAATGGAGGATTTTATCAGTGCACAAACATGTTATTTTGAGGTAAATCGAGTTTTTTCTCTACTGCACTCCCTTTTTATAGTGCTATCATTCTAAGTTATCACATGTTTTCTCAAGTATCGATTCTCATTCTGTTACTCGAAGGGGTGTGAAAATACGGGCGTGGAAGGCAAGATTGCTCAAACATTGTCAAATATTGTCATCCTGGACAGTTTTCAGCGCTTCAAACGTCGTTGACGACATAGTACGGGCCGTGCGGACCTATCTATGCTGTTATCTCGACTATGCTTGCGAGCGTGTATGCTGCCTTTAAATGCATATGTAGCACACCCTCAGACAAGAATTTTGTGGTTTCTATTCCATTGTGTAGTAGGCCCCTCCTGTATAACACGTGCTCTAAATAAGCGATATATAAGTGACCACCACAGGCCCGACTCCCTTCGCTCGCCACCACGGGCCATACCCCTGACCAGGTTTCCGAACTCGGTAGCGGCTAGATGGATGGATGAATTCTCAACGACTCGTCGTTCTTAAGTCCATTGTCGGACTGTATTCTTGTCCTGGCTCGCTATCGACGATTGTGAATGAAGAGAAAAACAGGCCTGAGACAACTCGTCCACCAATTTTTCACCTTCAAAACATAGGCATCTTTAAGGAGTCATATCTCTGTTTATAGAGTCTTGAACGATTACAGAGATAGACAACTCGTCCACCAATTTTTCACCCTCAAAACATAGGCATCTTTAAGGAGTCATATCTCTGTTTATAGAGTCTTGAACGATTACAGAGATAGCTTGTGACCCTCTCCAAGGTAACGATGAATCCTAAGAAATAATTTTCTGGGTGTTCGTGTCCTTTATAGGCAGTGTTCACGATGAATCTTGTTTTTGAGTTTGCAGTGTGAAGCACTACGCTGGTAGATGCTTGAGGGTATAGGGTCAAAGAAAGCAGCCGAAACAGGCGAGAAATCGATAGAAACGGCCGCGAAGAGAAGTTTTCGTTAGCCCAGTACGCTTGCTTAGCCCGCCCCGCCCCTCGTTCTGACGAGTTTGTGGAGCCCAGGACCTTTTCGGTGGCAGATTGCAAAGCATCTCCACAACGTACAGCCTTATCAATTCACGCATACTTTTCCCTGAGCGCGCGCTTGCAGAAAGGAACTCGTCCGCGCCCTGCCTGCACCTGAGTAAGAAACCGCTATTTTAGCTAATTGTGAGCGCTTTTCTCTGCTGTTTCGTCTTTATTCGTAACTCGCGACTAGAGACTTCATTTTTGAGTCGAATCACATTGTGACATTCATCGTGAACACTGCCTTTAATCGGCTGGCTTCGGTCCTCATCCTCGCTGTCCTAGGTGTGCCGTCCAAGAAGACAGCCGTGTCCAGTTGTCACTGCCCTCTGCCACAATTTTAACACAATCCATCCACTAGTCGCTATTCCACTTCCTGCAAAGGAAACATCGGGCCATAACTTATATTCATTGTCGGGTGATTTCAAATCCTCCTTCACCACTTCCGCTCAAAACTGTCGCATACGTTAAGATGGCCGTTTCCAGACAGAACTGAAAGCATCCTGTGATCGTGTCGAGCAGAACGATTTAGCGGTCTCTTTAAAATATGCTCGAACAGCCGAAGTCAACCTTCCGCAGCCGCTTGAAATGGTGTTGGGAGATGGGATTTCTCTCGTGTCAAGCTTTGACATAACGCGTCGATTTTGTTGTAGAGATCTTCGCTGTGGCACATCCCCGGCCAGAAATATCCAAGCAAACGTCTAAACAACCTTCTCTCCGTTCAATCCAACCTTTCGATCTGCGTCCTCAGTGCAGCCCACGTCTCCGATCCGTACATTATGATAGGGTGATTAGGTAGGTGTGCGACTTGACTTCAATCGCGGTGGGGGTAGACCACAAACACTTGGTTAGAGGAAGTGAATGCAGAAGTACTTTTCGCACATTGCTGTTGATTGATACCGTCGTTATCCTAGGAAAAAAAAGCTAAATTTTCAAAGTGGGCTTCTTTCGAACACAACTCGCCTCAAAGTGCTCTGTTTTCGCATTGAAAAGGACCGAAATGTTCATCGTGCCACAATCTATCCAACTATATTGTGGTGAGCGCGAAGCGCTCACCAGATTTGGCTTTGATTCGCCATCGCGCAACCCCCTGATCTCAGTATCAGGGTCCAGAGTAAACGTAGGAAGACCGTTCTTTTTGCATTTAATACACTTTAGAAAGGTGAATAACTGTTCAAAAAATGGTCCGGAATGGTTACCTGAGATTCGAGAAAAAGTGTCAAAACCACGTCATTTTGGTCGAAAAAATGTTCATCTCCTTTTTTTTTCTTTGGCGTTCACGATTTTGTTGGAACACTTATCGTTGAGCTAGAGAGCTCATTTTTGGCCAGGAAGCTGGTTTTGTTTGCACCTAGCTCCTGTCAAATTTTGAAGTTGGTAGCTCAATTTTTGCGGAACCTCAAAATTGAGGGTAAAGAAAGACAAAAACACGTAAACATGTTATTAAAAACCAACCGACGTTTGCTTATTCGTAAAAATGAACTAGTGAAATAAACACCGTTACTGATAGGCTTTTGCTCAGGATTTGACGGGGCAACGCTTCAATCAATACGGCGGGATCTCGGAAGTACTTTTTGAAACGCCGCACGGTGTGACTCAGAAGTGCGCCACAGAACGCCGTAGATACTGTGCGGGACCCCAGCAGGAGTGCGAAAGACGTCGTAGAACATGTGTGTGACCAAAGTAGGAGTGCGCAGAACGCCGTAGAAAGTGTGTGAGACCCAAATGGGTGTGCGCAGAACGCCGTAAAAAGTTTGCGGGACCCAAGTGGGAGTGCGCCGGACGCCGTAGAAATTGTGCGGGACCCAAATGGGTGTGCGCAGAATGCCCTAGAAAGTGTGTGGGACCCAAATGGGTGTGCGCAGAACGCCCTAGAAAGTGTGTGGGACCCAAATGAGAGTTCGCCGGACGCCGTAGAAAGTGTGCTGGACCCAAATGAGAGTACGCCGGACGTCGAAGAAAGTGTGCGGGACCCAAATGAGAGTGCGCCGGACGCCGTAGAAAGTGTGCGGGACCCAAATGGGGGTGCGCAGAACGCCCTAGAAAGTGTGTGGGACCCAAATGAGAGTTCGCCGGACGCCGTAGAAAGTGTGCTGGACCCAAATGAGAGTACGCCGGACGTCGTAGAAAGTGTGCGGGACCCAAATGAGAGTGCGCCGGACGCCGTAGAGAGTGTGTGGGACTCAAATGAGAGTGCGCCGGACGCCGTAGAGAGTGTGCGGGACCCAAATGAGAGTGCGCCGGACGCCGTAGAAAGTGTGCGGGACCCACGTGGGAATGCGCGGGACGCCGTAGAAAGTGTGCGGGACTCAAATGGGTGTGCGCAGAACGCCGCAGTAAATGTGTGGGACCCAAATGGGTGTTCGCAGAACGCCGCAGAAAGTGTGCGGGACCCAAATGGGTGTGCGCAGAACGCTCTAGAAAGTGTGTAGAACCCAAATGATAGTGCGCCGGACGCCGTAGAAAGTGTGCGGGACCCAAATGAGAGTGCGCCGGACGCCGTAGAAAGTGTGCGGGACTCACGTGGGAGTGCGCAGAACGCCGCAGAAAGTGTGTGGGACCCAAATGGGTGTGCGCAGAACGCCCTAGAAAGTGTGTGGGACCCAGTTGAGAGTGAGCCGGACGCCGTAGAAAGTGTGCGGGACCCAAATGGGTGGGCGCAGAACGCCGTAGAAAGTGTGCGGGGCCCTAGTGGGAGTGCGCCGGACGGCGTAGAGAGTGTGCGGGACCCAAATGGGTGTGCGTAGAACGCCGTAGAAAGTGTGCGGGACCCAAATGGGTGTGCGCAGAACGCCGTAGAAAGTGTGCGGGACCCAAATGGGTGTGCGCAGAACGCCCTAGAAAGTGTGTGGGACCCAAATGAGAGTGAGCCGGACGCCGTAGAAAGTGTGCGGGACCCAAGTGGGAGTGCGCCGGACGCCGTAGAGAGTGTGCGGGACCCAAATTGGTGTGCGCAGAACGCCGTAGAAAGTGTGCAGACCCAAATGGGTGTGCGCAGAACGCCCTAGAAAGTGTGCGGGACCCAAATGGGTGTGCGCAGAACGCCCTAGAAAGTGTGTGGGACCCAAATGAAAGTGCGCCGGACGCCGTAGAAAGTGCCGGACCCAAATGGGTGTGCGCAGAACGCCGTAGAAAGTGTGCAGGACATCAGTGGGAGTGTGCAAGATGGAACAGAATGTGGGCAGGACATTAGTGGGGGTGTGCAGGATGTCATAGAAAGTGTGCAGGACATCAGTGAGAGTGTGCAGGACTATAGTGGGAGTGTGCAGCACCTTATAGAAAGTGTGTAGGACATCAGTGGAAGGGTGCAGGACATCAGTGGGTCTGTGCAGGACGTCATAGAAAGTGCGCAGGCTATCAGTTGGAGTGCGCAGGACGTCATAGAAGGGGGGGGGGCAGGACATCAGTGGGTTTACTTTCATCTAACACCACCAGGCATAAATCATGTTAGAAAGGAAACCTTTAGAAAAAATGAATGAAATTCCTGAAAGTTTAGGTTCCTGGCAAAAGTAAAGATTTGGCATGGCCATAGAAATATACTCAGTTAAGAAGGGAAAATAAAGAAAAATGAGAAAAGGTTTTGAAATATTCCTGAGAACGATTTGGCGTAGAATAATTTGTTTAGCGGGAAATGAAGTGAAATAGTTGAAAGTATGATTTGGCAGTCGAGTTTGAACCAACTATTGATAAGAGTTGTGCAAAACGAGAGATCGCCTTGTCTGTGCTTATCCGTAGAACATATCAAAGCGAAATCACGCGTGTTGATTTTACTTCACCTAATACGTGAAGACCGCCGCATTACACCTCCCGAAAAAGTTTTGATGCTTCCCATTTCACGCGTGATTTCGCTTTGATATGTTCTACGGATAAGCACAGACAAGGCGATCTCTCGTTTTGCACAACTCGTATCAATAGTTGGTTCAAACTCGACTGCCAAATCATACTTTCAACTGTTTCACTTCATTTCCCGCTAAACAAATTATTCTACGCCAAATCGTTCTCAGGAATATTTCAAAACCTTTTCTCATTTTTCTTTATTTTCCCTTCTTAACTGAGTATATTTCTATGGCCATGCCAAATCTTTACTTTTGCCAGGAACCTAAACTTTCAGGAATAGAACTATGATTCCGGCCGTTCGATCAAAAGCGACAGAACGCGACCTCTAGCATTGTCAAAATGAAAATATATTTCATCTTGAAAAATAAAGTTTCTCCTAAAATTTTCAGAACATTTTTACTCGATTGAGTGGATCACAACATGCTGAATAATTCGGCGTTTTGAAAATTTAAAACGGAGCGATTTCAATTTGAAACGAGTTATTTTAGGAAGACGCTTGAGTCGCACGCTTCGGGAATTCCGCCCCTTTTTTTTGTGAACGATCCTTTCCAGTTTTGTATTGTTTTCAGCGATTCCTCACTAGGATTAATACGCAGCAGAGAGTGCATTGTTTTCAGCCTTAGGACCATAACGCCGTTCTACAGCTTTATCAGGCGCGAAAAAAATCGCTTACAGGCTCTCGCAATTGAAGAAACTGGTGCGGCTTCTGTGCTTCATCCGTTTCCTCTCCTGCTTTGGAGAAAAATTGTTATTTTACCTTAATGTTCTTCCCAAACTTTAGGCCCTTTTTCTAAATGTTGTTTTATAATTTTTGTTGTCTTGTACCTCACATGACTGTTATCATGTAATAAATGAGTGAATGAGTGAATAGTACAATGTCGTCGGTGTATTTCGACGAGGGAGCGTCCCGATGGTGTTATTAGGTCTAGAAGTTAATTTCCGCGTTTTTACGCTTTTTACACTATTGAAAACTGGACATACTTAAACAAAATTTTTATTCAAAATAATTTCCGTCATTAATAACAACCATTTCCCAGAGTTTGGGTAACTTATGGATTCCATCATAATAAAATTTTTCTGGGTTGCCCTCCACCCATCCATCGAGCCATTCTTTTTCACCTTGACGATCTTGGAGGCGGTGCTCCGCTAGACCATGCGCCATTGACCGAAAAAGGTGATAATCCGACGGGGCGATGTCTGGAGAGTACGGCGGTGCGGTAAGACTTCCCATTTGAACTCTTTTAGCGTATCCTTTACCGTTCTGAGCAACATGAGGTCGAGCGTTATCATGAAGCAATATGGCTTTCGTGTCGACTCGCCCATTCTGGTCTCTTTGCTTCGATTTCATGCCGCAATTGCGCTAGTTGATGTTGATAGCGATTCGCAGTAACTGTTTCGCCAGGTTGAAGAAGTTCATAGTACAGTATACCGCGTTGATCCCACCATATGCACAGTAAGACCTTCTTCCGTGGATGTTTGGTTTTGCGGTCGAAGTTGTTGTTTCACCAGGACTAACCCAATGATTTTCTTCGCTTCGGATTGTCGTAGTACACCCACTTTTCATCGCCAGTTATGATGCGGTGTAAAAAGACTTTCTTTGGAATCGGTCCAACAAGATTTGTGAAGTTGTTTTCTCTGCTCTTTGTTGCGTTCTGAGAGCTCATAGGGGATCCATTTTCCTTCCTTTGAATCTTCCCCATCGCCTTCAATCGAATAGAAATTGCTTTTGGGTGACGCCGAGAGATGCCGCGAGCTGTTCTTGCGTTTGAGCCGAATCTTGATCCAACAAAGCCTGAAGTTCTTCGTCTTCGAACTTTTTGGCTGTCCTGGTCGATCTTTGTCCTTAACGTCAAAATCACCCGATTTGAAACGCTGAAACCATTCTTGGCAGGTTCTTATGGATGGAGCAGCATCCCCGTAAGCTTGGGCAAGCATTTGGTGCGCGTCAGTGGCTTTCTTGAGATGAAAAAGGAAAAGGAGAGCTTCCCGCAAATGGCGTTTTTCCGGCACAAAAGTTGACATATTCTGAAACTAAAATAATACTTTTTTATAAGGTACGTGAAGCAAGTTATATATCAATAGAAAGCTGATAATACAGTGAGCATTATAACATAAAATTCGTTATATAAAATAATTTTATTTTTTACAAAATATCAATAACAACAAAAACGCGGAAATTAACTTCTAGACCTAATAGTATCACGTCGACAAAAAGCTGTCCTGCAACTCTACGCATGATATCCACATTAGCGAAGTTGAATAGAAAAGGTCCTGCTACAGCTCCTTGTCTGCTCTCGCTATCGATCGAGAGCTCTGCCAAGTCTAAAACCAGCTTGTGCATCTGTGGTCGTTTCTTCACGATGTTTGATGAGTCGCTTAAAGGCAGCATACACGCTCGTAAACATGATTGAGATAACTAAGGAAATAGAATGGTATGGCCCAGATCACAACGCCTACGCATTTTGAAGTGTCAAAAACGACCCACAATGCAGCTACATGAGTTAGAAGTTGGCCCCGTTCTGTATTTTCACGCCGCCTGCATTTGCCATTTTCCTGCAACGCAAGGTTGCTGGGTCATATTCACCGTCGTACTGTTGCTAGATTGCCTAACAAGTGAACCACACACGTCACTGACGGTGAAGATGGCCCAGCCACCCTGCGTTGGAGGAAAATGGCAAATACAGGGGGCGTGAAAATACAGGGCGGGGCCAACTTCAAACTCATGTAGCGGCGTTGTGGGTCATTTTTGACACTTTAAAATGCGTAGGCATTATGTTGTAAGCCATACGGTTCGATTCACGTAATTATCTCAACCACGTTTACGAGCGTGTATGCTGCCTTTAAAGGCACAGTACACCCTCAGACAGGATTTTTGTGATTTTTATTTGATTGTGTAAAAGACTCCTCCTGTCAGAAAGAGATAGTAGCAAGAGAGTTGTCAAGGTCCAACATATCGATTGCTGCACTTTCCGAGCTGAGGATGAGCGGATGTCGAACGGTGACCATTCAGGTGCCAGAGAGTAGCGAAAAGATGGTGCCATACTGTTCCGGTGATGACGGACATCGAAGTGGTGTTGGATTTATGCTAGGCAGCCGCGCAGCTGGAAGCGTTTCATTCGAGCCGATTTCTGGCAGAATCGCTGTTCTTGTTTTGAGCGGAACAATCAAGACCCTTGTCGTGTCCATCTATGCACCAACGGAGCCAAGTTCTGACGCTGACAAGGACGAGTTCTACACCCAACTCCAGGACGTGCTGAATACTATCCCGAAAACCGATGTCACCATTGTAGCGGGTAATTTCAACGCAAGAGTCGGTAGTGACAGAACAGGCTGGTAAGGAGTGTTGGGCAGGCTCAGCGTGGGCGAAATAAACGATAATGGACTAAAAACGATAACGTTCGCTGCGTTCAACGAGCTTGCCATCGGTAACAGTCCATTCCGACACCCCAGAAAGCATCAGTTAGCACGGAGGAATGCATTTGGACGAGATGTGGCCACCTTGGACTACGTGCTGATAAACTCACGTTTTAGATCATCACTGAAAGATGTGCGAGCCATTAGAGGGCCTGATTGTGGATCCGACCATTATCTCTTGCGTGCAGTAATGCAGCTTCGTTTACGACGACCTAGGCGTGAGGAGCCCTCTAGAAAGAAACTTGACTGGTCACACTTGATGGCGCAAGGAACAAAAGAAACATTTCAACTCGCGCTGTCGTATCGGTTCGCAGTTCTGGAAGATGCCTTGTCTGTAGACGAGCACGAGAAGCAGACAGTTGAAGTCGCTCTTGAATGCGCAGAGCCTCTCTGCCCTGTTATTCGTCGGCGAACGCAGCCTTGGATATCGGACCATTCTCTCCGTCTCGTGGACGAACGGGAGCAAGTGGAACTAACGGACTTTGGACGGTATCAGCAATTGTGTCAGGAGCTTCGTCAAAAGTTGAAAGAAGAGCGGGAGTCGTACTGGAATAAGGTAGCAGACGAAATGGGAGGAGGCAGTTGGAAGGAACGACTATCGCACATTGTACAGCACACTCAACCGTCTCAGGAAGAAGACCAAACCCATGAGTGATTTTATCAGAAATACGGATGGGTCTTTTTTGCGATCAGCAGATGAGCGTCTGTTGCGATGGAGGAAGTTCGTCGGTGAACTCTATACTCACGATGCGCCGCAAGGTCCACTTGTCGAACCGATACTAGTTGAGGTACCAGAGGAGACAGCACTCGTCTCGGAACCCACCGCGGAAGAATTTAAGTCGGCAATGAAGTCGCTAAAGAATGGAAAGGCGTCCGGTGTTGACAATGCCACTGCTGAGGTCGTCAAGGCAGGAGGAAATGTTCTACTGCGTCAGTTGCATCAGTTAATAACGCGCGTATGGCGGACAGCGCGCGTGCCATCCACCTGGAAAAAGGCTATTGTCGTGCCTATCCATAAGAAGGGCGATGCCAGAGACTGTAAAAACTATCGCGGGATCGGCCTGTTCTCAGGAAATTCGGTATAAGCAAGCGGCTAGCAGGACAGGCGCAAGGGTTAAGTCATTCCCTTGCTGGTGAAAAAGGGGCGTTCCCTGGGCGTTCACAGGCCCCTTGCATGGGCCTTCAAGAGAGGGGAAAAATTCACAAAGCATCGAGTCGTAGATTTTAGCAAGGGGGTTATGATCCAAATACAAGGGGCCTGCAAAGACTCGCAATTTTTTGCAAGGGAGTCATCCTCGGTGAGCAAGGAGTGTTCAACAACTATAGCAAGGGAGGTCATGTCTGATCTCGGCATGAAACTAGTTAAGGGGGGTGCACTCAGGGTTCAGTTGGAGAATGAATGATACCGCTTACAGAGATTGAAGTATTTCCATTGAGTCCTCACGAAAACAATGACTGATAACGCTATCAAGCATAAGATCTCAGCACAAATTTTCATTTTCATGGATGAATTATTTCATTTTCTCGAGTCCCCCCCCCCAACTAGTTTCAAGCCCTAATCTCTCCATGCTTCTCCTACATTGCTGAAGTTTTATCGTCTCCCTTGCTGCTATTATTTGAGTTTTTAGCGCCTGTTCAGAAAAAGAGCTCTTATCGTGCCCGTGTCACTAAATTAGATCTTACTTTACGATGAGACCGCGATCATCCTCTTTGACCTACACGAACACATTACACAAGCATGGTTTATTTTTAATGTGAAAAACAAACAACAAAGAACAAGAGTGAAATGAAGTACCAGAACGAAGGTACCACACATTGCACAAGCTTGGCTAACTTTTAATGCAAAAAACAAAGATCCAAGAACAAGTGAAACAAAGTATGAGCGAGATTTATACTACAGAAACGAAAAACTTTTCAGATTTCTAAATCATTCACAGATACCGCAAGTATAGATATCATAAGCATAAGTATTGACATAGCCTTTTTGCCGATACTGTTTTTATATATTTCCGGGCTGGGCGGGCTTACAAAGGAAGTGTTTGGAGTGTCAAACGCATCTGCGAAAACGACTAGTACAGTTAGTATCTCTTGTGGCTCAATAGTAAAACTGCGCAGTATCCAGCCCTGAGCTGCAGGTTCCAAGAAGTTACAAGCTTAAAGGCAGTGTTCCAGATGAGTATCGCACTCGAGTTCGACTTAAAAAATAGGATTGTTTGGTCGTGAGGTAACTAATAGTGAAGAAAAAGCGTAGAAAAACGTTCAGGATAAGCTAAACTAACGGTTTCTAACGTTCAGGGCGTGGACGAGAATCATGGGCCCTGCTGATTTCCACAAGCGCGCGCTAAATGAGAAATCTGCGCGAATCGCTCAGGCTGGACGCGGCAGAGTTGCTTGGCAATTGGCCATCGAAGCGTGTGCGGCGTCACAATCTCGTCCGACTGGGGGGCGGACCGGTCTAGGTAGACTGGGATAACTTTTTCGAAAATTCGGAAGCGGACCTCATAAATGCGTTCAGCACCCAAAACTACCCCCCTGAGCAAAATTTGGGTGAAGGCACATTTTCCATACTTTGTCCAGACTGACAGTGTTTTGGACTTGTGAGGATTCTCGGGTGGGCGTTTGTTTATACAGAGGGCTCTGGAAGCGTTTTAGAAAAATGTTCCATATTTGTCTTAAAATTCTTTCAGGTTTTTTTTCTGGAGCGCTGATCACGAATCTGTGGTGTATCGGGCGATTTTCCAATGTTTTCGGCTAATTTCGCTCGAAGCTTCCCAACCGCGGAAAATTTTGAGGGAAAAACGCAAATTTCGAGATTTTTGGAGTACTACGGTAGATATTGCTCAAATTGTTTTACTCTGGGTGGTTATTTGGAGTGCTTAACACGGATTTGGAGTCCGTTTATCGATTTTTTGCGGATTATGGTGGGTATACGGTAGTTTGGTCAATAATAATCGAGACACAGAGAAAAATCGTTTGAGCACCGTAATCCAGTCAAGCCGTAAACCGAAAGTTGTATGTGTGATTGCGTTGTGATTTGTGTGTGATTGACTGTGTTTGGTCAAAATCTCAGATTTTACTCAATATTTATATGCGGGGGTTATTCGGGGTGGAGAATTCGAATTTAACGTCCGTTTGTCGATTTTCAGAAGACTAAGGTGGGTTTTGCTCTCTAAATGACATTTTACCTACCGTAACCTACAGTAAACCTCAAAATTTCGACAAGGCCTGTGCAGTACATGTCCTCAAATGATTCTAAAGCGAATAACTTCACAGGGATAAATCTTTGAAAAAATGCCACACTTTGCTGAAGTCCTGGTTCTAAAGAAATGCTGCTAGGAATCATTGTTCTCAAAATGTTGTACAACGATTTTGGAGGTCTTCCTATGGTAAACAAATGACACGTGTTTGGTATTTTTACGGGCATGTCCCGAGGAAATATAGTAATAATTTGGATTAATGCTACAAAATTGTAAATAAACTCCGTATTCAAAAACTGTACATCCGAAATTCAAGCTTGAGTGTGGGTAGGGCATGGTTTATGATACCCTATAACATGTTAGACTTTCATCAAGTTTCGCTTATCCCAGGCCGATATGCGTTTAAAAAATTTATGGCACGCAGTGTAGAGTTCGCGCAATCATTTTAGTCTGATGACTGGATGGGGCTGCGCCAGGTAGATCACCCCGCGCGAATCGAAACCCCATTCTCCAGTGAGGCCGCCAACCCCGCACGGCCAGCCGCCTGGTCCATGCGTCAGACTAGAATGAGAACGGAAACCATACATCGTAAACATATATAAAATTTATCAGCTGATGATTCACTTACTTGGAAACGTCTTCATAACGAGTGCAGGATACTGAATTGGCATGCGGTCTAGAACCAAGTTCACATCGTTCGTGTTGCTCAGCTGCACCATATTCTATAAAAAAAAAGAAATCATTGAAATGTTGACCCTAAAGCCTAGTTTTGACTGCAGGCGGTCGCTGCGGCCATGCGAAGGACAACTGTTCCTTTTTCATCGCGCGTAATGGAAAGCCGCTCCAATTGTGATCGCTTTGTGGCAAACGTCCTACATCGCTGGGTCGCGGCGACGAAATCCTATTTTTACTGCATCGCTGCTTGAAGAGCGATTCTCAACGGTTGCTGATCATCGCTCCGTCGCGGCCAAAATGGCAGCGATGGAGCGATTGCCAGCTAATGACACGTTTCGTCTAGTGAACGTTGACCCTTTCACATGACAATATCAGTGTTTACCAGTCGAAACGTGCTATTGATAACTACCAGCCATTAATTTCACTGATTGATGGAATTTCTTCGATCATCCGTGAGGCTATGCACTATGAACAGAATCGCTGCTACATCGCTGCAGCAGCGGGTGCAAAATCGCTGCGATGAAAAACAGCAGAGATGCAGTCAAAACTAGGCTTAAAGGCCTCGGCATAGTGGCAAATGTGCGAGCGAGCGAGCAATTGGTGGCGTGGCATTGCAAGTTCCGCGGCGGCAACCCCGCAGAGTGTGATTTCGATTAGAGCGTGGATGCAATTTAGAGACTTTCGTTACATCATTTTGGTGAGATTTGATTCCGAAACTATTGTTTCCACTATTTGTCTGTTGACTTTCCTAATTGTCTACTTCCTGGACGTAACCGGGTAAGACACAAACCATCTTCATGGCACATTATTGTCCATTTTAACCTCATGACATCAATTTTTGAATAATATGGAGGATTGATTAATATCGTAACCAAAGATTAGTAAAGAAGCTACAAATCGGTAGCAACTCGCGAATTCGCCTGAAAATATCACAATCGACTCGCGCTTGTCGCTGTGAGCGTCGCCGCGAGCTGGCAATCTCCGCGACGGGCAAACCACTCCGCGACTCCCTCCGTGGCAGCCCATGCGGTACCGTCATGTACGGGTCAAACTGCGTAGCGCTCCCCACCCTTCATCATTGCTCGCTCGCTCGCAGATTCGCCACTATGCCGAGGCCTAAAGGCTGTAAAACCGCGAACTTCTCATGACTCCTACGCGTGCTGGTGCGGAGCGGAGGTCAGAGACGGCCAGAGAGCGGACGACGGACGGAGGCTGCAGCAAAAAGACACACAATACAAGAAAAAAGAAAAAGACATCAGGAGTGGTTGATACGCGTTACTCGGATGGAACCGAGTACATTTCGAGTTTTCGAGAAGCATCAGTTGACAGGTCCAGTCGCGTCAAGAGAAGGACAAGTGAAGACAGGACATTGAAACGACTGGACACATTGACACGATTATAAAGCTATTGCAGCGACGGGGGGGGGCTACTGTATTATCGTAATCGGCCACGCCCATTTAACCGTGCCGCCGCGCAATGCAAGCTCCTAACTGGTGTTCTCCTCCCCTCCAGAATCAGGAAAGTCGGGAAATTGGGCGTGGCCACGTACGATGTCGCCGCGATAGCACCCAAATTCTTGTTCAGTTCTGCAAATTCAAGCCGTATAAATCACTTCATTGAAATCGAACTTTGTTCTGGACTAAATGGGTGATGGGAACGATATGGATGTCCACAAAACTGAGCATTCACACGCCTACCTACAGAAATCGGATTTGCTCAGAAATAATAAAGAATGTCAAAGATTAGAACGAAAGAAGATTAATTAGAACAGGATGACATCACACGACGCTAATCAATGGTGTGTATCATCGACTTTTCTTTGATTTACACCAGCAGCAAGGGGATCGCAAAGCCGATTTCGCTGCGAAACACCTCTACCAACATCAAGGGGCCAGAGGTCATAGGAAGAAGAGCGTAGCAAGTTCAAGGGAATATCAAGGGAATAGGAGAAACAAGAGCACCAAGGGAGGTGAAGTCTTCCTAATGGCTGTTTCAAAAACGATATTAGCAAGGGGGGATACCTCTCCAAATCCGGAATCAGCAAGGGGGCCGAACTGTGACAGCAGCAAGGGAAGTGAGCTCATCGAACCACTCACAGCGCAGAATGGGTTAGGTTACGACATCATCGCGATGCCTCATCTAGCTCTGCAAGAGCAAGGGAGTAGATGTCGAGCGGTGGTCATAACGAAATAGCAAGGGAGTCTAAATCTCTAATAGACAGATACGCCCCCGACCAATCGCGTGCGACCACACACCTAGCAGCAGTGCTCCCTTGATCGGCCTTGAGCCTGCATCGTAGAAAATGGGGCGGAGACTGGACTTTTGCTAGCCCCTTGCTAATATTAGTTTGCCTGAGTTGCCGATTGTTGGTAAAGTCTTTACGAGAACTATCCAGTCCAGACTTCAACGCGTCGCGAAGAACAAGCAGGTTTTCGTCCGGTTCGAGGATGCAGCGATCAAATTTTTGCACTTCGTCAAGTTATGGAGGAAAGGATCAGCTGTGGAAAGCGCGTTGTTATCACCTTCATAAACTTAAAGTCAGCATTCGATTGCGTGCACTGGCCCGCCTTATGGAAATCGATGGAATGCGAACATATGCCAGGAAAAACGGTGGAGCTTCTGCAGGAAACTTATAATGGCTCGACTAGCTGTGCCCGCGTCGGAAACAATCTATCCGAAGAATTCAGAGTCGATGCAAGCGTCCGGCAGGGAGATGTGATTTCGCCGCTCCTCTTTAATACCGTGGTCGATGCTATTATGAGAAAGACCTTCGAAAATAGAAGAGGGGTCCAATTTGGCGATAACGATTTTGTCACGGATTTGATGTTTGCGGACGACAGCGCAGTGTTCACCGATACTGACATGGAAGCCACGCTTTTGTTGAATGATATGGCACAAATCGCGGAATCGTTTTGGCTGCAGATTACTAAGGAGAAGACTAAAGTCATGACATCGGAAGGTTCACGTGCTTCTGTGTTCTTCGAGGGAGCTGAGCTTGAGCAAGTCAAGGAGTTCAAGTACCTCGGATCGGTGGTGCAAGAGCGAGAGGTAGTGGCTACATCGGAGATAGTGTGCAGGATCGGGCAGGCGTCGGCTGCTTTCGCTCCGCTGGGCTGTTGTCTATGGAAGAAGGGTAATGTGTCAATCAAGACAAAGATCCCGATGTTTCGCGCGCTCACAGTGTCAATCCTACTGTACGGGTCAGAGTCGTAGACGTTGCTGAAGTCGGATCACAGCAGGCTGGAGGTCTTCCAAACGCGGTGTTTGCGGCGAATCCTCGTTATAACTTTAAGAGATCGAATACGGAACGACGTTATCCGAAACACTTGCGAACATTAGCCCACGATCGAAGAACAAATTCGAACGAGAAGATAGGGCTGGTTCGGGCACGTATGCAGAATGGGAACCAACCTACTTCCGCGCAGATTGTTATGGAGAGAGCGCCCTGCACTGTGGAAGGTAGAGAGAGCAGCTCCGAAAAAGACGTGGTTGAAGGAAGTTGAGGCGGATCTGAAGTCCCAAACGGTGCAGTGTCCTTAATGCTAGATTAACTGCTGCGAACCGTACTGAATGGAAGAGTATCGTTCAGGCCACAAGAGCTCCTATGGCACCTACAGCAGTGTACTGGTTGAGAGGTCATCCTGCTCCGCCAGCCGCCAGCTAACGGGATGAGTGAGTGAGTGAGTGAGACTCCTTCTGTATAACACGTGTCAAATACGAGATCTCAATTCCTCCAAATAAAGGAGGTATAAGCGAACACCACAGGCCCGACCTTCTTCGCTAACCACTACGGGGAAAAAATTCTAGGTGTCCTGTGCCTTTAAAGGCTCAGTACACCCAGAAAATTGCTTTTCAGTTTTCATGCATATATTGGAGACGGTCACACACTGATTACAGTGGTATCTTTAAAATCGTTCAAGACCCTCCACAAAAGGAGCTATGGTTTCAAAAGAAATCCCGTTGTTGCAGGGCAAAAAAAAATGGTGAACGAGTTGTCCTAGGCCTTCATTTCCTTTCATTCGCAATCGTTGCAAGAGAGTGAGCCAGGATTATGAGAAGGGCCGGTAATGGACTCAAGAACGTAGACTCGGTTGAAATTCATCCTTCCATCAAGCCGATATCGAGGTCGAAAACCAGGAAGGGGTTCGGGCCTCTGGTGGTCGCTTATATCTAGCTTATTTGGAGGAATTGAAATCTCGCACTCGGCATGCGTTATACAGGAGGGGTCTACAACACAATCAAATGAAAATCACAAAATTCATGTCTGAGGGTGTACTGTGCCTTTAATTAATGTCTAAAGCCGTAACCCAGAATGTTTTACGCAAATCTCGATAATTGGGGGCGGGGGGCACCAAGCAATAATTTGTTCCTGAGCGTTTTTTCTGTAATTTTTTACTTTTTTTCACTTTTGTGGTGGCCAGATCTACCATTCAATGGGGATAACACAACAGCCGAATTTATCAACAGAATGCTACCCTCAACTTCCTTTTTATTTCTTGAGGTCTGAGATTGATTCTTTTTTTGAAAAAAAAACGATGCACACATGTCTCCACGAATCGAGCAACATGATTACTGTAGAGCCTTTTATCCTTTTGGGACTTTCGCGGCCTCACAAAATAAATCTTGTGACCAGATTCATCCGCTCAATCTTGTGACAACTTTATCCGCTCATTGTATATGGGATGTACCTTTCAGTATGAAAGGATAATATATCATTAGTATAGAGTTCTGTTTAACATTGCACATTTGTGCACTTTGTGTTTGTGTTACAGCTCTTGCCTTTTAACTTGCACGCTTCATCTTGATGATTGCTTTGATCAAATCACTCATTCCGTCTGCCTTCAGTGTACGATCCAATCCATTAATAGACGAACGCCCCGAAATCGCTTATTCTCAAAGTGGTGACCTTTGGGCCTACTACCACCGCAGGGTTGTCAGGCAGACCGTTGTCCGTTGTCTACGTCTCCCCAATCGGAGATCTAAATTTTTGCAAAATGTCCAAGACTTTCACGTTCCCCAGGTTCTGAAAAAGATTTTTAACAGTTTGCGGTCCAAATTTTCAAAAAAAATTTTCAACCTCAATTTTTTCAAAACAATTATTGCACTCTGTACATTGCATCCGATTTCCAAAATCGCTTTGGATCGGATTTTCGGTTATTGCCGATTTTGCAAAACCGACTCATCGGATAAAACGGATATTGCCCCAAACGAAAATTTCGGATAACAGATCCTATCCGAAACGAGAATTTTCGACCGGATCGGTTATCGGATACTCGATCAGATAAAATCGGATCCACCGGATAATTCGGATGAAAAAACGGAAGAGAAAATTTTCAGTAGTACCGAAGGTTCAACTCCGTGTATTCAAGCAAATACCATTCTAAAACCAAATGTTGTCTTCATATATTATTCGTAGAAACAAGCAAATCACCGGTTTTGGGAAATTTTAAAGCAATAGTTGACATGAGCAGTTGGACCGGTACTAGCAAACATTCAGATTGGAAAAAAATTACAACAAACTATCGCGGTGACCATAAAACAAGACATAATTGGAGATTTTCGACTGATACGGTTGCTTGAATCGTACCGCGCATTTGAAGACACGCGTTCAGTCTACTATTTCGGTGTCGTCTTCCGACACATCTTCCTCTCCGAAAGTAGATTCGTCACTATCCAAGTCAGCTTCATCATAATCGAATTTGACCTCACTGCTCCCATACGTGTTGGTACAGAGAAATTTTCGTGGTCTGACGTTTGGAAAGTAATGTAGCGCAGCGAATTCTGGGCAATTAAATATTTGGGCCGCATTCTTCGCGACGGGGTCGGCCGCGGCACGCAACTGCTCGCGGAGGAAATTCAACAGCGGAAACCAGAAACCTCTCGAGGTAATCAAAATGAGGCGTAAGCAAAATGCTCTGGCCGTACACAGCACGAAACATAGAAAAGATTTAACCCATGATAGGGCGACAAAGAGGTTGTTCGAGAACTGGGTTGCGCCAAGCCGCGGTGACGTCATTGCTCGGTGTTTCACCTTCCGTTTACTTTACAACACCAGGAGTTTCCCTCTCCTTTCAAAATGCGAATAGTAAGTGACCCAGAGGTTTGATATTCTATTTATTTATTTATTTATTTGTCTGCCATTCAATACTATTCCAGTATGTGGCGCCTCCTTTTTCTCATCCATTCCATTTTCGTCATCTCTCTCGCCATCCTTTGCCAGTTGCGCGTCGCCAAACATGTCTGAAACATATCTCGCCATCTTGTTTTTGGCCTACCTACTGGCCGTTTGAGCAGCGGCTGCCACTCCATCAGTCGATTCGACCACTTATAAACTTTTGATGTCGCCAGTTTCCAAGCAGACGACCATTTCTTCTCGATTGCAGAGTCTACCACATCCTTGACCTTGGTTACACCTCGTAGCCACGCATTAGATTTCTTATCTCGAAGGGATACTCCAACCATGCGTCGTTCCATCCTTCGTTGAGCTGAGCCAAGTTGTCGTTCATTCGCTTTGGTGAGTATCCACGTCTCCGACCCATAAAGCAACGCCGGAAGTATGCACATGTTGAAGAGTCTCCGCTTCCATTTCCTCTCCACCTTTCTTGAAGTTAGGAAGTCTTTGTACTGGCAGGAGCTGCTCCACCCCGCTCAAATCCTTCGTGAAATTTCCTTGCTGTGATCTCGATTGAGGGAAATTTCTTGTCCGAGATATATGAACGATTCCACTCTGTCTAGTTGAGCTCCTCTGAGCATTGCGACGGTTGGGTTGCTGGTCATGATCTTTGTTTACGACGTGTTCATCCTTAAACCGTACTTGCTTGAACATTCGTCCAGATAGTTAATCATCGTCTGCAGTTCTCCGGCAGACTTCGCCACAAGTACGACGTCATCAGCAAACCTCAAGTTGGTTAAGTGTTCTCCATTGATTACGTAGCCGTACGTGTCCCATCTCAAATTTCGGAAAAGATGTTCAAGAGTTGCGATAAACAGTTTAGGCGAAACTGTATCTCCTTGACGAACTCCTCGGCAAATTCTGATCGGGATTTTCGTCCCATGAATCTGAACTGATGAGTTCGCGATTTCGTTGATTTGTCGGAGAAGTGCGATAAGCCGCCCACTGACTCCTTGGTCTTGAAGAGCATTCCATACTGCAATCATTTCGATGCTGTCAAAGGCCTTTTCGTAGTCGATGAATTCAAGGTAGAATGGTATTTGATGTTCGCTGCTCCGTTCAATAAATTCATTTATGGCGTGGAGATGATCGACCGTGGAGAACCTTCTTCCAAAAAACACCGGAAATACGGAAACGGGATCGGAAACGGAACAGTGCCGCACAGCCCTGCTCATAAGTATAGCAACACTTGAGAAAAAACGGAAATGCATTGCGATAACCAATTCACTGTACCGCTTTCATGCGTATTTTGTTATATTGGTTTAAAGGCAGCATACACGCTCGTAAGCGTAATTGAGATAACTACGGAATTGGAATGGTATGGCACAGAATACAACGCCCACACATTTTGAAGCGCTGAAACGACCCACAATGACGCTACACCAGTGAGAAGTTGGCCCGCCCCTGTATCTGCCCGCCCCCTGTATTTGCGTCCTCCTCCAAAACAGGGGTGCTGGGCAATTCCTGCCGTCGGCGACGTTTGTAGGTGGTGGAATGGGTACAATAGGTAAACCACACACACCGACGATGGTGGGGATGGCCCAGCACCCCTGTTTTGGAGGAGGACGCAAATACAGGGGCGGGCGGATACAGGGGCGGGATCAGCTTCTCACTCGTGTAGTGTCATTGTGGGTGGTTTCTGACGCTTCAAAATGCGTGGGCGTTGTGTTCGGTGCCATCCCATTCTAATTCCGCAGTTATCTCAATTACGTTAACGAGCGTGTATGCTGCCTTTAACGAGATGCTACTATTTCTCCACTTTCTCGGTGAACCTTGCCTGTCCTCTAACTATTGATTCCTTCCATAATGCTGGACTTGTGTTTCAGTGAAATTCCAGCTAGCTAGGACGACTCCCTGCATATAGTTCCGAGTTATTTATTTATTTATTTATTATAGCCAATTACAAATAAAATCGTTAAAAACAGAGAGATAGTAAAACATGATTGGCCACAAGAGTTCGTGCTTGATGCTGAATTATTCAACGCACGTAATATGGAGCATGAAAAACAAATATCCTCACCGTACTCGGTTCTAAGCTGCAGCTCGCCTAACAACTTCTATCCGAGGCTGTCGGACCTCTTGGTCCCCTTCAAAGGCTCCAAAGAAAACGAAAATCGCCGAAACGTCAGCCAAATAAAGAGGTTTTAACAATCTTGGTCTCGCTTCACCCACCGAATACAACAAGTATCACTACGAATTGTTGCTGAGCTTCTCCGCAGATACCATTTCATGATCCATCGGTCAGTATAGCAACATTATATGATCCGACATGTCCGTAAGGCTGCTAGAGTTGAGCCCGGGCAATCAAACATGGGCATATTCACCTACAATTTGGACAGACCATGTAGAAGTATAGCAACACTTGAGAAACATGAAAACGTTTCGCGACGACCGCCACACTGTACCACTTTCATGTGTTTTGATAATCTCGGTTCAGGGTGATGCTATTTGTCCTTTTTCCCGGTGAGCTTCACCTGCCGTCTGACCACAAATTCCCTGTTACATAGTTCCCTGGACTTTGATTTGGATGGAATTTCAGCTGGCTTGAATGACCAGCTGGATGTACATAGTTCCAACTTCGTGCTGGATCCTGAAATGTTCAACGCCTGTGTTTGCTCACACATCCTATGGAGCATGGGAAATAATCCCCCTGAAACATCCCTCAACGAGTTCCAAGTGTCACGGCGTAGGCCCCTAGAACTCCAATTGTCGCTGAGCTTCTCCGCAGATACCATTCCCTCCTCCATCAAACAGTATGAAAACATTGTGAGCTCCAATATAGAGCATTCTTATCGCTTAGAACATTTTCACAAGGTCGATAGACTCGAGCTCACGCGACCAAACATGAGCACGAACCAGGGGAGCGTGAGTGCTCCACGCAGCTAGGCGCCATTTTGCACATCGTGTGTAATGTCATCTTCTTCATCGATAACAAGTTCATTTTGAATAATCCTTATTGCACAGGATGTCTTTGAAGAGTTCTTAATGACGAGTCTCCTACATGATCTGTCTAAATTGTAGGTGAATATGCCCATGTTTGATCGCGCGGGCTCAACTCTAGCAGCCTTACGGAAATTTTCTGAGCGATGAGGTTGGTCCATGTTGGAGCCCATAATGTTGCTATACTGACCGATGGATCATGAAATGGTATCTGCGGAGAAGCTCAGCAACAATTCGTAGTGACACTTGTTGTATTCGGTGGGTGAAGCGAGACCAAGATTGTTAAAACCTCTTTATTTGGCTGACGTTTCGGCGATTTTCGATTTCTTCGGAGCCTTTGAAGGGGACCAAGAGGTCCGACAGCCTCGGATAGAAGTTGTTAGGCGAGCTGCAGCTTAGAACCGAGTATGGTGAAGATATTTGTTTTCCATGCCCCATATTACGTGCGTTGAATAATTCAGGATCCAGCACGAACTCTTGTGGCCAATCATGTTTTACTATCTCTCTGTTTTTAACGATTTTATTTGTAATTGGCTATAATAAATAAATAAATAAATAAAAAACTCGGAACTATATGCAGGGAGTCGTCCTAGCTAGCTGGAATTTCACTGAAACACAAGTCCAGCATTATGGAAGGAATCAGTAGTTAGAGGACAGACAAAGTTCACCGGGAAAGTGAAGAAATAGTAGCATCTCGTTGAAGGCAGCATACACGCTCGTTAACGTAATTGAGATAACTGCGGAATTAGAATGGGATGGCACCGAACACAACGCACACGCATTTTGAAGCGTCAGAAACCACCCATAATGACACTACACGAGTGAGAAGCTGATCCCGCCCCTGTATCTGCCCGCCCCCTGTATTTGCGTCCTCCTCCAAAACAGGGGTGCTGGGCCATTCCCACCATCGTCGGTGTGTGTGGTTTACCTATTGTACCCATTCCACCACCTACAAACGTCGCCGACGGCAGGAATTGCCCAGCACCCCTGTTTTGGAGGAGGACGCAAATACAGGGGGCGGGCAGATACAGGAGCGGGCCAACTTCTCACTGGTGTAGCGTCATTGTGGGTCGTTTTAGCGCTTCAAAATGTGTGGGCGTTGTATTCTGTGCCATACCATTCCAATTCTGTAGTTATCTCAATTACGCTTACGAGCGTGTATGCTGCCTTTAAACCAATATAACAAAATACGCATGAAAGCGGTACAATGAATTGGTTATCGCAATGCATTTCCGTTTTTTTCTCAAGTGTTGTTATACTTATGAGCAGGGCTGTGCGGCACTGTTCCGTTTCCGATCCCGTTTCCGTATTTCCGGTGTTTTTTGGGCTGTTCCGTTCCGCTTCCGTTTCCGAGTTTTTGGGCACGGAAACGGAATAAATTAGTGCAACACTATCTATGATAGTGGGTCTAGGCAAGGATTTTTGAAGGTTTCATGAGACGCTGAAAATTACATCCGACCTCTTGGTGCTCAAGCGAATAATTGAGCTTGACTGAGATCATTCACGAAGTTTGGGGGCCTGCGATTGGAAAGTTATAAAATGATGACACGAAATGCGCGTGGCAGGAATCTGAACGCCCTTTGAGAATTATTTTTGAAAACATGTACATTTTTCTTTCAAGTTAGATTCAATGATTCCGTGAAGCTTTTCTTCTTGATTCCATTTCTTCGCTTGTTTACCACCACGACAGCAACAAAAATCGAGATGTTTTTTTTGCACGCGCAGTCCGTCTTCCAGGAAGGGGTCTCGGCAAAGACAGGTGTAGGTGACCACGTGCAGCGCCGAGGCTCGTTTGAGGCAGATCATAAGACAATTTTCGCATCTCGCCGAGGAGTTTTTTTCATTTTTCAGTTTCAATAGTTTGATATCCACTCCAGTTCGCAAATATGGTTTGAAAGAAGAAAAAGTAGTCGCTGATTATCTGAAATTGACTTTTGATCAGCCTTGAAGGACACCTCGTGTCGCTTTGAGTGCTTTCTGGGGGACAGGCTGTACACCAGAGGCGTGCGGCAGGGAAAAATGAAATTTTGGCAAACTGCAACGGCGAACCCCAAGACGGCCAGCAAACTCCAACCGGAAAATGGAAATTACCGCGTACCCTGCTGCACACTATTTCGAAAGGCGGCCACATATAAGAAGTATTTTCAGAGGTTGTCTTTTCGGAGTTGCCTTCGAGATCGCTAAATGCCTCGTAGTAACTTTATTTCGAATAAGTATTAGTTTATTGACTGAAATCATTGGTTATTGAACGAGAGCTGCGGCCAATAAGCAGCAGCGAAGCGTGAGAATGAGACAAACCAGAAAAATTTTGGTCTGTTACGCTTCCGTTTCCGCGTTTCCGTCGTTTTTTGGTCATTTTTCTTCCGTTTCCGTTTCTGAAGTCTTGAAAAAGAGTTCTGTACAGCCCTGCTTATGAGTCGTACAAAGTACAAACTTTTTTCCATAACTAAAAGCAAAATGGGGAAGTTGGAGTCATAGCCGGTGATACATCGTTTTTGCCGTAGCAGAAAACATAGAAACTCTCCCCAGCATTCAAAACCTCGATCCAACTAATGATACGCCTATTTCGAAGGTGCTGATATACTTACGCGTCGCAGTGTACAACGTTATTATTCAGAAAAAAACCGTCGGAACAGATCAACCGAAGTCGGGACAAACCTTTTAATAACGGGCGCTTCATAACGGGAACTATTAACCTCATTCGTCTATGGGGGGAACTTTACTTACATCGCGCCACGAAAATCGCACGCGATGTTATTTGCTCTGCGATGTACATCGCGCCAACACATCGCATCGCGCTAAAGAGAAACCATACTTCGACGCCATTTTGCGTCCTCACCCAAACATGCGCAAATCTGATCAAGCAGGGTTTTAGAAGTTTTCGAGCTTATTTTGCTGTTGTTTGGTTTTTGCAGATGTTTATTTTCAGAGTTGTGCGTTAATAATTCGTTGACTTTGGGGCTTATGTAATTCACTGAATTTGGGTGCATCTATATTGGATGAAACGATTAAATTGAGGGAAAATGATGTTTGAGGTCATGGTAGGTGTAGTCATGGTCGTGGCACGTTTCCTCATGAACAGAACGTGATTCGAGTTAAGGTTTTCTGCTAAAAGAGCTCAGAAATGGCTTTGAAATGAACAAGCACTCATAATGTGCTCGAGAAAATGTTTTCGCAACGATTGTTTCTGATTGAGCCTCAGCTATTTTTACAAACAATTTGAGAATTGTGCTATAATAGAGCTGCCAACGAACCACGACTTCCGCAGAGAATACATTGGACGTTAGAAAGCTTGGAAATTTGTCGTAGTGGCAAAGAATTAGATTTTTGATAAGCGTGCGGTCCGAAGTGGTAGTGGTAGCGTGCGGCGGTGAATGGGTTAACAGACCATGATGAGACACATAATAAAGAGGGAATACAAAGAACGAAGAAGAAAGATTGAGATAAACCGAGGAAACTACGAAACATCAGAAAAAAAGCTCCCGCGATGTCCTCACATCGCAGTGCAGGACGCTGCGATGTGATGACATCGCAAACCACGCTAAACAGCAGGCAATCGCGCAAAAACTATGGTTTAGAAGCGATGTGAGCGCGATGCCGTCGCGCGTAGCAGCTGCCACGCAAACGCCGCGCGCGACGGCTGACCTCACCGCGACTCCTCAATTCCTTTGTAGCGCGCGGCGACCAGTGATAGACCACTATAAACAAAAAATGATAGCATATAAGTTTAACCTCAGAGATGATAAGAAAAGTATAACACAATTGGAAAAAAGCATAACATGCTAAGTCTTCACTGTTGATAGGTCGGTGTTCGATACTGTCCAAGATAAGGACTGTGATCATATGGACTTCATTCTGATATTGATAGTATACTATAGCTTCTTGCCCTAATACCTCTTTCTAAAGTTTCAAACACTACTTCACTCTGCTCGGCTCATGCTTTCGTATTCATCCTTCTTCTTCATCGACAGTTCTGTTCCTCACTGAGGAGCCCCGGCAGAGCTGTTTGATAAAGCTCGTCTGAGACCAGGGGCGAAACGAACTTTGTCAACTTCTCTTTCTTACCTTTCCTCTTTTGATTAACCTACCATGAATTATATGAAGATAGGGTCTGATGTAATTGTAAAGTTGGCGATCATCTAATTGTCCATACTTGATGTATATTTCTATACATATGAACTTTATATACGTATTAGTATAATTTATTACTCAGACAAACCATCGCTCGGAGCGGGGCCGGAGTGCTACTCGAGCGGCGCTGTCTCTCCGCTCCCAGCGAAAATTAGGCATCTATTCGGGCGACAGCAGCCGCTCTTCGGGCGACAGCAGTCCCGCTCGGAGAGATCTTCGATCCCAACTGGCACTGCGGTGGCTCTTCGGGCGACTTTCGAAATTTTCCTAACTGCTGTTTTTCTTTACTTCCGCCTCTTCTGGAGAGGATTGAGCCTCCTAAGAGGATAAGGTACTTGTTACAGCCGGTTAATCCTGCCACAGGCCGCAATAAAGATACCATCCCAGCATGGTCCGCAATGAGGAAGCCTTCCCCACCGCGGGCCATGGGAGATCCCCTCGACGGCCAAAAATTGTCCTCCTGAGAGTGACCCGAGGTCACCCCTCAAGCAGGGATGAGCGGAATTCCGATTTCCGATGGATTTTGGCCTTCCGATTTACGAATTCCGATTTCCGAAAAAAAGCCTAAAAATGCGGAAAAAATCGGAAATATCGAACTTTAGATTTTAGAACCCTTTTCCTTGCCAAATTCTTAGGGATATCTGGGGCGCTGAATTCGAATTGGAGGTCCGTCTTCACTTTTCAGAGAGCTACGGTTGAGTGCATCTACAGGAATATTATTCAATAACTAGCGAGACCTAGCGAAGTTTTCGCTCGAGAAAACTTTGACGTGCGCCAACTTCCTGACGCAGATTAGCTTGTCAACTGACTTCCGTCTACCCACAAGTTGCTGCCCGTATGGACCCTCCTAAACAGAGCAGACTGCCGGACATTTATAACTGGGCTTGCGGGTATGAAAATGTCCGATCAAACCGCAAAACATAAGAAGCCAGCGGTAGATCGGTTGTTACCGGCACCAAATCTACGACCTCTGCCATCCCTCCTTCCTTTATGTCGAAACCCTCTGCCCTGCCTTCCGATTTGCAGAATTCCCAAGCGATTATTCTCGCTTTACCATTTCTGTCACGATAAGGAACAACGCACCCGCAATTTAGGTGCTGTTTCCCTGGTTGACCAACACCATGCGCTTGTTCTCAATAAATGAAGTGTGCACGTGGATGTTGATGTTTTATGAAGCAGATTTTCAGAAGCTCGCACTTTCAACATATATAAACCTGGTTTAGGGAAGTTAGTAAATCAAAATGGCTGAGCCGTGGTAATAAGCGACGAACAGGGGTGGGGAAGTGAAGCTGTTGCTTGCTTCCCCAGATTGGCAAGGAAAAGTCTGCGGAGTTCTGCGCCCGTCTCAGAACGCGTCGCACGCTTTCCGAGATACGTGTTCTCCTAGTTTTCTTTGCTACAAAGGGTGGAGATTTGGCATGGAAAAAATGACGAAATCTCTTTTCTTTAAAATTCTACACTCTTGGTGACGTTGCGAACACTATCATTGCAGTCCTGCACTCATTCTATGACGTCCTGCACACTCCCATTCGGGTTCTGCGCTCTTTCTACGACTTCCTGCATACTCCCGTTTGAGTCCTGCACTATGCCATTTGGGTCCTGCCCACTTTCAGTGACGTCCTGCGCACCCCACTTGGGTCCTGCACACTTTCTACGACTTCCTGCATTCTCCCGTTTGAGTCCTGCAAACTCCCATTCGGGTCCTGCGCACTTCCTATGACATCCTGCACACACCCGCTTGGGTCCTGCACACTTTCTTTGACGTCCTGCACACTCCAATTCGGGTCCTGCGCACTTTCTATGACGTCCTGCACACTGCCATTTGGGTCCTGCGCACTTTGTATGACGTCCTGCACACTCCAATTCGGGTCCTGCACTCATTCTATGACGTCCTGCACACTCCCATTCGGGTTCTGCACTCTTTCTATGACGTCCCGCACACTCCCACTTGGATCCTGCACAGTTTCTATGACGTCCTGCACACCCCCGCTTGGGTCCTGCGCATTTTCTATAACGTCCTGCACACTCCCACTGGGGTACTGCACACTTTCTATGACATCCTGCACACTTCCATTCGGGTACGGCACACTCTCACTGGGGTCCTGCACACTACCACTGCTGTCCTGCAGACTCATCACACCCGAGATTCTGTACGGCGTCCCGTAAAATATTACCGAAGACCTGTCGCCGTGATCAGAGCCCCTCTACCGCTGGATGACTCATAGAGGTTTTCATGACCCACGGCTAAAATTGCGCCCCACGGACAAACTCGGATGGCCCAAGGCGCGCAAGAGGAGACTCAGGCTGATTTTTTGGTAATCGATGAGTGTCCTAGCCACGCAAATGTTGGTACCATTTCATCCCTGTTTTAATCGGCCATTCCGAAGATCCACGGGGAAACACAATTACACACACACATACATACATACATACATACATACATACAAACATCGGGACATAACTGCTTTAAGTATAAGGATTATCCTACTATCTACATATAGTGGAGTCCACCAAGAGTGTCTCATTTACTTATCAATAAGAAGGGGGGATCAATGTGCATGAATCCCATACCAGCACGCTCGATACCGATTGAGCGAGAGCGGTTGTGCTGCAACGAGTTTTATGTTCATTGATCTCCAATCGACCGCTTCTCATTGATAAGTAAATGAGACACTCTTGGTGGACTCCACTATATATTTGCATAACTCTGTGTGTGTCTGTGTGTGTTTGTGAGAATGAACGGAAATTTGGTCGTTTTTTTTTCTAGAATGATACGATTCGGTTTGTGGTTATTATGGTGTGATGGCGTGCACTGATAACACGATATAATCAGTTCCCTATATAAAAGCTTGCTGAAGGGGTTCATGAATGGTTGCATGTGAGATTTAAGGCCCGCTGTGAGTTTTCCGAGGGAAGGGTGCGGGACTCCACAGGTAAGGAATTTCTGACAGAGTTACATGCGAATTAAGGGCTCTAGAAATGTTGTCGGCAACCTGTCTTTACAACTTCATGTTACATTTGACCTTAAACATTGGATATATGTTCCACGGTGCGAGTTGAGTTACACGTGACATAAAGGACTGGCGTGTAACTTAAATGTATTATTTTATCGCACATGTAACCTATCTACGCGGCGTGCCGTTTCCTTGGGACGTATACGATGTACTCTGGAGGCAGGACTCAAATGTAGGCAGCGTAGTCCATTCAGTTATCCGAGAGTTGAGGTACTTGGCCCCGCACAACGGCTGGAGGCCCCGCCTGACAGACCGCTGTCGGCTCAGTCGTGCTCGCCGAGCAGGCCTTGTCGTGTGACGGTGTGCTGGCCTCTTCGCTTGTCAATGTGCGGTCCACGTCTCGTGTACGTGTCAAGTAACATGAACAAACAGTGCAAGTTACTCGCAATGTTGTGTATTTATTATTAGTGCATGTTACTTTGATCAAAAATCTCGTCAAATTACACGTAACATCGCTTCAAGTTACTTGTGGACTCAAAGTAAGTTGCGTGAGGCCATCATGCAACTTGCGTTGAAGTTTCAGGTATCCTGCTAAGCGATTTCTGAGTTGAAGTGCGTCAAGCGCCAAAACAGTGCGCTGGGCTTCACTTGGAGTGCGCCGAGCGCTGGAAAAGAGTGTGCTGGAATCTACTGGGAGTGCGCCAAGCGCTGGAGGAACTGTCTGTGTTGCATTCAACTCGGAGTGCTTCGAGCTCCGCGGGGACTGTGTTGGGCACAACTTGGAGGGAACCAAGCACCGGCAAAAACGTGTGGCACCCCAACTAGGAGTGCGCCAAGTACCGGGAAGAAAAGTTTGCGGGACTCTACTGGGAGGGTGCCGATCGCCGGGGAAACTGTGTTGGACCGCCTTGAAGTGCTGCAGGCGCCTGGAAAAGTGTGTGGGACCTAACGGATTCTGCAATGACTCTAAGCGTCACGATACAAGCCTACAAGTACGCGTGGGTGTATACCTTGTTCAAAAAAGTAGGATAAGCCCAAGTTTTTCGCAGGATTAATCACCAGGGGAGTTAAAAATTTTGCGGATCATTTCCGATTTCCGATGGTTTTTGGCGTTTCGATTTCCAAATTCCGATTTCCGAATTTGAGAAGGTCGTTCCGATTTCTGATTTCCGATTTCCGCAATCCAGAAAAAAATTTCCGCTCGTCCCTGCTCTCAAGAGTGGCATCGAAAGGCCTACTACCCGTTTACACGAGACGACCCGCCTTTTATAGCCGCAGGATTGGTTGGTCTTTGAGAGATAACTTGGTGCGCACGTTATCACTCAAAGAACAACCAATTCCGCGTCTCTCCATCTCTGGCGATGGCACCGCTGTCGCCCTAAGAGCGACCGGAGAGCGGCCGACGCTGATATTCCTACCGGACAGGGACCGCGATGCCATTCGCCCTTCAGCCGATGTCCGGGCGATGACGTCACAATTGGGGGGAGCCGGTCCCGCTCCGAGCGATGGTTCGTCTGAGTATGTGTCGTTCGAAATACAAACTTTTTTCCCTAAAACTAAAGGCCAAGTGAGAAAGTTGGAGTCATACCAAAAGATCCATCGCTTTCCCCGTAGCAGAAAACATAGAATTTTTCTCTCCACAGCATTCAAAACCTCGATCCAACTAATGATACGCCTATTTTGAAGGTGTTGCTATACTTATGCGTTGCAGTGTATAGAATAATTTCGATTTTCACAGTATTTGTAAATTCTTGTCACCATCAGAATAAGAATGTTTAATGTTTTCGAATATTTCATTTATGCCTTCTTATGGCATGATATATGATCACAAGATGTCACATGGTAGCTGAGTTGAATACAAAACTTAGAGGTCAGGTAGGACTGAGCCTGCATCGCATAGCTTTCCGGGGGAGAGTGCTACCATTACACCACCAGTCTCCGCCAGCATTTCTCAGCTAGTCGACACAATAACTTTATAGGCCCAATAGCAATCCCCCCACCACGGGTGTGATATGGCAAGCACAAATCGGCATTGAATCCAGTTACGCAGACGCCTCTTTAAAAATGAACGTTTGATGTTTTGGAATATTCTAAGCCTTTCTATGGCATTGTATATGCACAAGATAAAAAGTCTTCAAATATTAAAAATATTGAAAGTTCAACTTTCGAAAGGCCTCAGCTTAACTGAACTTAATGCCGATTTGTGCTTGCCGTAGTGGGGTGATTGCTGTGGTGCCCACACAGTTCCTGTGTCGGAATAGCTGAGGAACGCAGAGCAGGGGTGGTAGCAAACCTCTCGAAATCGCCACTTTACACGAACGTCAAAGTGGCACTTCAGTGCAATCTGATTATCAGAGGGTGACATGACGGGCAGAAGACTGTGAAGCTCTGACAGTTTGCCTTCAAAACAATGTCTAACTATGGATTCGAACCAGCGCTCACCACGCAAAAGACTCGAGTGTTGCCACTGTGCCATAATAGTGGTTGACGTGTCCGGCATTGCGGTCGTTCTTACACCCAAACCCCATTCGAAAGAGCTCCAAGAGCGACGAGAACTTGAGGGCGATTTGCTCTACCACCCAACGACGTTGTGAACGATTCCACAATACCTATTTGTTTCATATAGGGCATCCATAACACCTTTTCGGATGCTCAAAAAAGTTGTTCCCTATACCCTATATGCGATAAGCAGACTCCAATAACTCATAAGCGATTCTTCAACGTTATGGCAGGATGTGTAGAATTCCACGAACTCATCCAATCAAAGAGGATGCGTAGATCGAAGTGGGAAAATGCGTGCTTAGTGCATTCCGCTCTGCGAGTGTTTTCTTTAGCGAACATGTGTTACTCATACACGAGGCCCAGTCAACGAGGAAGCACGGTCAGAGTCAACCGATCTGCTTGGACTCGAAATCCCTATTGATATTGATTTAAATTATTGATTGTATTGCGTCGAGTAATCATCTCGTCGCCTGTTAGTTTTTTTTTCCAAGCTACACATACCGTAGTGAGCAAAAGTATCGGAACACCCACTTCCGAACAGCTCAGTCTTTCGCGTGGGTCTCTCTGCTATAATGAAATATTAACACATTAATTTTCAATGTTCCATGAAGCTTCAATTTCTGCATACAGCTCTGTTTTTAAAGATAGTCTTCACGACAAATATCATGTTCAAGTTGGACTCAAAAATGGGGTTGTTCGGCCGCGAGTTAACGAGTAATGACAAAACAGCAACGACAAGGCCTCAGAATAAGCTAGAACAATGGTTTCTAACCAACGTACAGGCTCAGGGTGCCGACGAGCTTGCGCGTCCTGCTAGTTTCAGCAAGCGCGCGCCAATGGCGAAATAAGCGCGAATCGATCAGGCTGGGAAAAAAATCGACGTGGGGAAGTTGCGTAGCAATTTGCCATCGAAGACATCCGCAACGCCACAAGCTCATCAGAAGGGGGCGGGGCGGGCATATCAGGCGTATGGGGCGGACGAAATCTTCAGTTCGCGGCCGTTGTTATCGATTTCTGACCCGTTTTCGCTGCTTTCTTCGTGCCTATCCCCACCAGCACCTGCCAGCGTTGTCACATTCACACTGAAAACTCGAAAACGATGTTTATGGTGAACACTGCCTTTCTGTTGGCTTCTGAAACGATTATTCATGAGATCTGGATTTTTCAACAAACTTTCAAGGGTATGGGTAGTGTGAAGGCGACATTTCGAAAATTCTCGTTATGAACTGATCAGGCAGTCATGAAAGCGATATCTGTCTTGTTGTGACCTGTGGTCAGTGGTATTTTGGGAAAAAATTTAAATTCAGTAGGTCTATTTTGAAAGGAGTTATGGCAATGCGGAGCTCTGTGCGCTCAAAAAGCGCCGCGAAATGTCGTTTTTATTTCAAAAAATCTGCTCGTACCAGTAGGAGATGTTTCCCCTCAGAACGCGATCAAAACCTATCACAACACTATAAAAAATCTTCACTGAGCTCATCGAATGGGTAATCAATGCAAAAATTTCGGGCAGTGACGGAAGCCGCCCCGAGAAATAATACAAATTTCAACAAAATGCGAGCAGTGCTGTATTCATATTTCTTTTCTAAAATGTGTTACACCAAAATGGACTTCACAAAGGTGTTAGACTTCTGATATTATTAAGAATATCGAGGGAGAACACCTGCAGAAACACGTCGAAAGCAAATCGATAGAAGAACGAGCGAGAGCGGCTGGCGACGGCTGGCATCATCTGCTTTTAAGACAGTCTTGCTATGATGGTGACCAAAATCTACTCGTGGGTAGAATTTCGGAGATGGCGATCCCACTGTCTCACCCTCTCCTCCCACATACTATTTTGCCGTCCTCTCGCGCAGAGAACGAGATGGCGCTCTTGTCGCCATTATGGGGACGACAGGACCACCCGGAAATAGCGAATAATTCTCCCCATGAGGTCGACATAATGTCGACCTCTCGTGTAATTTTTAGATTTTTGAGCGTTTTGCAGCTTAAAGAGCAGTTCTGCAAATTTGTGCCAAAAACTTAAGGTGCCACTTAAGTGGCATCCTAAGCTCATCATTATGTCGAGCTCTCGCTTGGTTTGCTACCACCCCAGGTGTCAATGGTGTAATGGTAACACTCTCGCCCGGAAAGCGATTCGGTGCAGGTCCGAGTTCTGCCTGACCCCTATGCTTTGTATTCACTAGTTTTTAGATGGAAGTTTTCCATAACTGGGAAAAAATCTAATTCTGCTCCCATGAAATAACTTGCACCTATCGTTTTCATGAATAGACGGATTTCTACTTTTCATCGATCACGAGAATTCAGAAACCGCCTAGTGTTGATGAAGAAGCAATAAGGTATAAAAGACCTCATTGCGAAAGATAAGCCACTATGAAATCTATTGAGGATCACGTGTGGGAGAAGAACATTCCCTCTCGCTCTGGACGAGGCCTGAAACAGAATGATTGGTATTCGTTAATTAACAGAGGGCTGTATAACTGAGTATGTAGTATAGCAGAAAGATTTTCATCGCCCCAGGTACTGATGAGCCCATTGTTAAATCTCAACATTATAATTATCGCTGCAGCCGCTTCCCTGCTGAAGTTATTTAGTATTACTCGGTAAATAATTGGATGTACCATCCCTGGGGGACTCACTGGTTGTGCACAAGAAAAACGGTTTGATTTACGAGCCCCCTCTCCCCCGTCCTCATTCTTTCCCGATTGTCAAGTTGAACAGACATCTCCCGGTCGCAAACTATGTTGTTACTAGTGTTTCGCATAATTGCCTCCCCGGTAGACTGGTTGTAAAGTGCGTAACACCGTGTGTCGACGAAATATTACATACCAATACTGCTTAACATTTGCAGGTGATGCCAGTTTCACCATCAGTCTTTGGTAATCGTTTCCGCTATGTGCTTTTATTCATCGGCTTTTTATGTCTCACTTCAATCTGCTCTAATTACATCGTTATCAATTTCACATTCATATGTATGGCAAATGACTCCACGGACAAAGTCGACTCCGGAAATGGGGTGAGCCGCGGTGATTTATGGAACTTCGAAACTCTCGCGTGTATCTCGCCTACAATTTACCCTTTAATTTGAAGAAAAATTCACATTGGTCCTTCCCGTGTGGGCCTTGTCAATGAGAGGGACAGAGAGGTATTGTGCGGGAGAAAGAAAAACGGCGTACGCGTGCGTGCGCACGCACGCGATGGAGCCGAGTTAGTTTCACTTCAGAGAATCGTATCCTGCCGGGTACACATCTGAGCCAGGTTATGGACGTTTTTGAAGCACCATGAAAAGATGAGAAAGAAAACCACCTAACGACCATCACCCACACCACACAGAATCGTTTTAAGCAAAATATCTCTTCACCTTTTGGAAATCGTAAAAAGTCGCAATTCGCCTTCAAACTTCCCTCTTAGTTGAACCGTTGAACCAGATCTGCCGAAATATAAAAAAAAATTGAAGAATGACTCCAGATTTGTGATCAGCGCCACAAAAAACCGTGGGATCTCTGAAGCATCGTTGAGGCAGGCTTAATTGTCGAGATTCCATGACTTCCGAAATGGAATGCCTGATTTCGAAGAGTCCGTATTGAGGTGGCGAAGGCATTGCAGAAAACACCAGAAATTCGTGCTTCAGATCCTTGGAAGGTAACACCGTGAGAAATGAAACAATCTTATTCTTGGAAGTGCGAGAACTCGTAACTAAAATGAAATGAAAAATGCGAGCAAAGTAGACTAGCATTTGCTTAAGTCATGCAAAAAAAAAACTGGTTCAGACATTGGTAAATCGCTTTGATTACGATCCTGCAGAAAAGAGCGCCATCATATGGGCAGTGGCGATTGGCACTATTATTGGCACATTTCCCATAAACTTTTCGTACATCAAGTATGGGGCCAGGTGAGCATCTATGAGACATGCATTATCTCCGTCACAGTGGAGATTTTATGGCACGCATCCATGAAATATCACCTTAGTATTTTAGGTGGCCATTCTTCGTAGCCGGTATTCTGTCTGTGTTTTCGACTGCAATTATTCCTTTGGCTGCCCATCTGGGCCTCCCATTCCTTCTAGTTTTGAGATTCATACAGGTGAGATCTTCAGAAAACGGGTTACATAGTTTCATACAATTACCGGGAACAACATTCCAGGGTCTGGCATATGCAGCCGACTTCGCAGCGATTGGGATTCTTTGTGTACGTTGGGCTCCATTGTCGCAGACGAGTCTGTTCATCAGCATTCTCACCTGCTTCACGCCCGTCTCCACTGTTATCACGAATCCGCTGTCTGGTTGGGCAAGTTCTACCTATGAATGTTGAACTTTCTTCTTCTTTTTTTTTCTTCAATTCCATGGATCTATTACTTAGTGCCTGTTCCAAGACAAAAACAAGACATAAGTTGAATCAAATGTAACAAGGACTTAATGTCTGCACCATTTCAGCTGTGCGACTCAGCTCTCGGATGGCGGTCCGCTTTCTTCGTTCATGCTGGATTTGGATTTTTCATGTTCTCATTATGGATTATTTTCTATAGAGATGATCCTCATCTGCATCCTAGTGTCAGTGACAAAGAGCTGGCGAAAATTCAATTCGACAAAACCAGAGCGCATATCGAAAGGGACAGCTTTGTACCTTATATGGTAAGTTTTATTTAAGAGCTTTCATTAGAATGGATATATGATCTGGTACAGAATACGGCTTGCGTAGTAAAATACTACGTGAGACACAAAATAAATAGCATCAGTCGTAGTATCGATTGCGATTTTCAACGTTCTGTAAAACAAATGGAAAAAACATAGGGTTTCTGAGAAAGGTTTGTTGAAATGATGATTAAATTCGAGGAAACAGTTAACATCGGCATGGATCCTGAGGAGACTTCGCGTTCACTGTTGAAGGTTGGCGAAAACTCGGTGCCATTTGCTATAACATGGGTGGTGGCCATCGTGTATTCCAACCTCTGAAGAGGCGGGAGGAACGAGAGAGACGCAGCGAGTGAGCTGTCGCTAGCCCCGTGTTGCGTCCAATCAGGAACCTCGCTCCTCCCCGTTTCTCCCGCCTCTTCAGGGGTTGAAATACACAATGGCCACCACCCCTATAACATAGGTGTACCGAGTTTGCGCCAACCTCCAATGGGGAACGCAAAGTCTATTCAGGAACCATGCCGGTGTTAGGTTCCGTCCATTGCCAGCCACGAGTTATGAGCTTCATGCCGCCGCAACACTGGCGCACAAAATCACTCTCGCCTCCCTCGCCACCCTATGCCTGTCGCTGTACTATATCGTCGCAGTGCATGCTGCTATCAATTGAACCCGCCCTCTGCCTTTTTAAGGCGAGGCGTTTCGTTGTGGAGGATTCATTGTCATATCTGGTTGGTCTGGAGAGATGACTCTCACAATAAACATTCAAAACCACCAGTCGACGTGATTTGGGCGCCGAACCGAGGCCGAAAAAGAGGGCCAGCCATCCGCCCTTAAAGGCACAGTCCAAGCTCAAGGACAAAATCCGAGATTTCCACATAATTGTGAAGTAGACCCGCCCTATATAACACCTGCCAAGTGCGAAATCTCAAGGAAGCCACTTTGGCACGCCCCTTTTACGATCTTTCGGGCTCAATAGCGGCGAGATGAGTGGTGTTTTCCGAAAAGTAGCCCCGTTCTTCCCTTCATTCTCAGCTTCTCTCTTCGTGCAGGTCGGTTCGCATAAATCGGTTGCAAATGACGGAAGTTACAAGCCTCGGACAACTCGTCCACCATGCTTCCACAGCCCACTCTTTGAGAAGGCATAACTTCGTTTCTAGGGGGTCCTGTTCGATTTCAGAGACATCATTGGAATCAGCGTGTGACTGTTTTCAAGATAAGCAGAAAAACTGAATAGCGATTTCGACGTTGGACTGTGCCTTTAAGCCGCTTCCAAACGGCTACTGCATGTAGTCCTGCTCCTGTAAAGAAAGCAGATAAACCTCTTTCGCGGAGCGATCGGCGTGTGTACTGCCGTACGCTGTGGTATCGGAGATTCATACGTGTCTCTCGAACCGGCGTGTTGTGCATGCGTGTCGATCGATACATGTGAAGTGTTGAGGGTTCTTTGTTGTGGCGTTGGCTACGTTCCGTAGCTCGACCACGTATTGATTAAGGCTGTGTCTCGAGGCCGAAGCCTAACCTGAAAAAGGGTTAATGTCTGCAAGAATCGACGTCTACCAGCAGTAAAGCTGAGGAAAAGTCCATGAAAGTGAGGAGCTTTACGGTTGGCAAGCCCACCACGTTCCAGCAACTATCCGCCATGGAGGCGATGAACCACCTTATAGATAAGGTCTCCAACTTAGTCAATCAGTGCACGGAACTGGCAAGACAGTACAGCACAGCGATTGATGGATGCGTCACAGCCATGAATTGGATCCTGAGAATGTTGTGCAAGAACTCCAGAAAAGCCGAGCCCGTCGGAAATCGGTGGCAAAAGGGTTTGTGCAAGAAGTGGGAATATCCATCACCGAACAGTGCGGAATCATGAAAGTGGAATTGCGAAAGTTTATGCAGGTAGAGAATCTGCTGCAGTCCGTGAGAAGTACACTTTCTGAGGACTTGCCGGCTGTACAGGAGAAGCTGCTACAACAAACTGAGCACGTCGATCAGTGCATGTGAGATCTAGCAAGCTTGCTCCATGTAGATTCTACTCAAGAACTGGATAGGATAAAAACGTTGGTTGACTTTAGCAGACAGTACACTCGTTCGAAGCGCTGTAATAGTGTTTTGTGCCAGCGGTAGCAGCCAACGTTTCTCAGCAGATACACCACACGTCTTCTGTGCAGCCCAACGACGACAAAGTGAACTGTTACTTTGTCCGTAACGCAGAGTGCGATTCAGCACCAAAGGTGAAGGACCAGACAGCACAATCGTCTCAGCATAGAGTTGAGTCTGGGTACGAACTCGCGGATGATCGAAGACGCCCGTTTCACAAAGTAGAGAGCGAATCGCGGCACGAAAGACCCAAAAAGTGGAACTTCCCAACACGGATGAGTCCCGTCCCGCAAGGTTGGTACGCAAATTTCGGAACGCATCTGAGCATAGGAAGGATGTTCGCAGCCATGAGTCTGTCGGATGTGGAGATTTTCGAAGCCACTCAGGGGAAACCGTTCAATGACTTCATCGTTAGGTTTAGGATGAAATATCTTAACCTAGGTCTGGATCAAGGGTGTGCATTTTCCGTTTACCGATTTACCGATTTTCCGGATTTACCGGTGTTTTTCGGAAAATTTTGATTTACCGATTTACCGAAATTTTCTCGAAATTTACCGAAATTTTTACCGAAAAGAAAAAATGGGTGTTTTCGCCGATTCGGCCTACTTCTTACTCGTATTTCACGTGATTGCCACTGTTATGGCATGCCCTCGGCACGATATCTGTTTTCATCCTTATTTTTGTTACTCTTTTTTTAACTGTTTGGCTTACTTTTTGAATATTCAAACGATCTCTTCACTTTTTCTATTAAGTGCTTCTTCTTGTCGAGATATGTACAGACCATAAAACGGCCAAAGTCTCACCGTCGACTGCGTACCACGCGCTGCGCGACCGCACGCGCGTCGGAAGCAGACGAGTTTAACCGCCGCGCGACGAGTTCCGGCCGCCGCGCGGCGTTTCGGCCTCCGCGCGGCGGCCGAAACTCGTCGCGCGGCGGCCAAAACTCGTCTGCTTCCGACGCGCGTGCGGTCGCGCAGCGCGTGGTACGCAGTCGACGGTGAGACTTTGGCCGTTTTATGGCCTGTACCACTACGAGAAATACATCTTTTATTAAGAATATGAAAAGGTTCGCAACGCAGCAAAGGCCTGAAGCAGATATTTCAGGAAGTGGAAAAACTCTTTTGAGCCCCCGGACACAACACTGAATCCAATGCGCAGTTCTGGGATGACTGCATTGTGAAATTATCGTATCCACACTTTTACTCACTGACCATTAAGTTGCTTGTGGGATGGGGGGGCACTTTTGTATCGCACCTGGCCACGCCCATTTTTCCGTGCCGCAACGACTCCCCTAATTTTGGCAGGAGAGGGAAACCCCGGGTAGAGGCTTAAATTTAGTGCGGCACGGTGAAATGGGCGTGGCCAAGTGCATCGAGCCACAGTGCCCTTCCCCCATCCCACATAGCACCACCAATAAAAACTTGTGCGCGCCTCCTGGCACAGTTGAGGCGGAAAGGATGTTTTCCTCAGCTGGCCTAATTTTGAGTCAGTAGGAAAAGGCCTTGACGACAGAAAATTTGAAAATGCTACTCTTTCTCAAAATCAACGTCCCACTTATCGGGTTCAGCCATTGAGCTCAGTATAATATGTAAAACTCGCTCATTATTTGCACTATCCTCATGCACTTTTAAAAATGATGCATAAATATTGTTTATTTGTGCTATAGTATGGGATATGTACCAAAGTTTTTACCGAATTTTCCGTTTTTACCGTATTTGCCGAGAAAAAAATTCGGTAAAAACTTTCGGTAAAAAATTTACCGAAAAGAATTTTCCGCACACCCCTGGTCTGGATGATGACATGCTCGTCCACCTCTTTCTCTCCAAGCTTAATGGGTTTCCAAAAGCAGTGGTTGAAGCTCTGCCAAGAAACGTCCGCGATGGAGGACTAGAAGGAATCATCAATGGAATGCGGAAGAGTCTGAGCGCTAGCGACACTGCACAGCAAATGAAGGCCTATATGGAACTGAAGCACTAAAAGAAGGATGTCGATGTCACCCGATTCTGCATCGAGCTCGAGAGCTTGACAAGGAAAGCGTATCCGAATGCTTCCGACTCAGAACTTTCTAGGACGCTAGCTGGAGAACTGGTTTCACAGCCGAAGGATTGGCCTGAATACTTACAGCGATACTCTACCCTGGAGACCGCGCCAGAGGGTCGTGAGTATGAGATGGTCAAGAGCTTAGCACAACGATGTGAAAGGAGTCGAGAGGTCACTGCGGCCATGAGGAATGTATCGGAAACGAATCGAGCCGAAAACGCGGGAGCCATTTGCGAGAATTCATCTCGGGTGTGGCTACGTAATGAGTCAAAAGCAAGTAGTTGTGCACCGAAGCCAAACTCTTGTCAAGGAAAAGATTCGTCCAAAGTAGGAGAGAAGAAGTTGCTCAAGTGCTATAATTGTGGCAAGGCAGCCCACTTTGCACGACATTATGATCTTCTAGGAAGACCGACGAATCTGGAGATGCCAGTAATGAAGTGACTACCACGTCAGAAACCTTGAAAAACTTCACGGTTACCCTGAATAAGTGGCTGTGTGGAGCCATGGGCTCACAAACTCACCAGGACGAGTTGGTGGGGAAGCAGTTGGTGTCATACGTTAAGCTACTCGGGGTTTCGAGGAAGACCTTACTCGACACGGGATTCCAAGTGAGCATCATACCTCCGGAGATGCTCGAGACAGCTCTGACATCTGGATATGATCTAGATGGAGACGTTGAGGAAATCCCAGTGGAGAGGTTTGCACTCGTATACAATGCTTCAGGAAATCCGATGGCCTTCAAAGGAGCAGTTAGGCTCACCATAAAAGTGGAGCAAGGCAGGAAACGAAGGATCGCATGTTTCGTGCTGAAAGGAGTCGACGGGCTGCTAGTTCTTGGCACGAAGGCTCTAGCAAAGCTGGGATTCAACCTGAAAGGGTTGGCATGAGCGACCATCTCTCATGGCAAGGGCGATGCCATCGGTGCGAATAAGAACAAGCGCAGCAGCAAAACTCAACTGTCCGGTGTGCCGGGGCAAAAAGGATGTACAGTCGAGCAGCTTCTGTGGTCAAAGCTCCTGTCGCTAACACCTTTGCAAGAGCAAAGGTCTCCAAACAGGGGGAGAACGAAGTACCCTGTGGATCAAGGCACGTTGTGTCCACACGAGGCGACGCAAGAGTTGAGTCGCGCAGGAAACGTGTGCTCGCAAAGAACAAGCAGCGGAGCACAGTGAACTGTTGCGCAGCGATGAAACATGAGCGAACGGCCGCTGTGTCCCATTGTCAAAACCAGGCTGACGGTTGTCACAGACAGAGACCATGCAGAATGATCATGTCAGAGACGCATCGAGGGAGCAACTCGGATGTGCTCAGACCTGAAAATCCGGAAAAAGGCTGTCGGCACAGCAGTGTAGGACGTGTGTGGAAGCGACGACCGAAGGAGCCACACACTGGACGAGGTTATTTGAATGCAATAGGACAGCGACACGATTGAAGGGATGCTGATGATGGTGGGAACTGTAGCCGCGGACGCAATGGTATGGACTATGGTACTGCCTGTGAAGGAACTTGCGGTACCGTGGAGATTGTAGAGTCGGGGACGACACTTCTCCGAGGGGGGTATGTTAAGTATTGTAGGCAATACTGTGCTGAAATGCGGCTATTGTACATCGGAATGCTTCCCTAGGCTCCTCTACTAGTGCTAGTGTTTGTTAACATTCGCAGTAATTTTGGCAGTTATCGGTGTTCATTTTCCATTTAGTTTCCTCCTAGCCTATTTCGGTTGCTCATTTGGTTAGCTGTTGTTTCGTCGATCAATCGGCGCAGAGGCAGGGAAGCGAGGAAATCACTCTCGCCTCCCTCGCCACCCTATGCCCGTCGCTGTACTATCTCGTCGCAGTGCATGATGCTATCAATTGACCCCGCCCTCTGCATTTCTAAGGCGAGGCGTTCCGTTGCGGAGGATTCATTGTCATATTTGGTTGGTTTGGAGAGATGACTCTCCCAAAAAACATTCAAAACCACCAGTCGACGTGATTAACCACAATAACTTTAATATAAAAGGCAAGCCACTTAAATATCTCAGGTATCTTACCTTTTATATATGAAACATTCTATTATATTAAAGGTGACCTACTTTCATGTCAAAGGTAAGGCATTGCCCATAGTCGCGAGGGCGCGCGCTCTCGCTGTTGCGAGTTCCTCACAGCTTCCCAACGCTGACGGGTGCCCGTACGCGCAGAAAGACACGGGCCAACACCTGCCTAGTGTTGATTCGATTGCTAATATTTGACCGGGCGATCAATCAGTCGTTCGTTGCGGGACAGGGGCTTTCTACACACCGAGGGAAGAGTTGTCCCGCATTTCGCGACTCTAATTCCACCCGGGGCCACTTCGTTCGCGTTGAGTGGCGTGACGTTTCAAATTGCAAAAACGGGACTACTCTTCCCTCGTTGTGTAGACAGCCCCTGACCCGTTCGTTGCTCATGCACCGGTCTAATATGGCTGTGGTCGGACTATGGGATACGAAGGCATTAGTTTTGGAGTGGGGTCGAGTTTCAATGCTTAATACGCTTGACTTGTTGCTCCTCTTCCGAGGCGAGAGCGAAAGCGAATGCCTTCGATAACGATCAATTTTGAGTGATCGCGCGCTCTCGCAAGGAGTGGATGCTACTCAAGGCCTCTTTCAGAGTTCAGTCGCCGCGCGACGCAACGGGATGATAATCCTGAGCATCGATCAAGATCGCGTCGCGATCTGTATTCAAAGCATGTCATCGCGGCGATCAGCGATGGCAGTGTAAAACAGGCCTAACATACGCTTACATGGGCAGCATGTAACTTACCTTCTGAAAATGCGAAATGCCAGACCGGACATATTGCCAGTGCGGTATGATACCATGGCATTAGCCATTGATTCGACGTGATCAAGGGGTGGGTTGGTGTCATATCAATCAGCAGCCGAAAGGTAGGGATTTCCCTCCCTTTAGGCCCCTGTCAGACTTCGTCGAAAAACCTGCTGAGTCCCACTGAGTCCGAATGAGTCCGGGGTGGAAAAAGCTGCTGAAACCCACTGAGTCCGGTTGCCCCCAGCACCAGCCGGTTTCTCTGCGAAACACGCAATTGATAGTGACGATTATCACCTCAGCTGTGAATCGGAACGTGTTTGGTGGCTGATTTTTCTTGTTTTCAACATGTCTGAATCTGATTTCCGTATCAGCAGTACTGGGGCAGAGCGCAGACGGCGAGAGTCGAGATGCGGCGGGATTCGGCAGGTCGCAGTCGGCCGAAAAAAATGCACCCAAATCACGTGAAAAACACCTATATCGACCGGGTGGGGTGAGGATGACTCCGGTGGGACTCAGTGGGACTCAGTGGGGCTCTGTCGGACTCAGTCGGTGCATTCGCCCCGCCCCTGTACGCATGAGAAATATCAGTATCGACCGGGGGGATCGCGGTGGGCATCAGACGGTCGCAGTCGGACTCAGTGGGTTGATTTTTTTCCACCCGTTTTCCACGAATTCGATGCGTATCGACCGGGTGGGACTCAGTAGATCCACCGACTATGACGGGGGCCTTAGGGACGGTACAGCCGCCAAGTAGGGCTAAAACTGATCACCCCAAAATACCCGATACACGACAGATTTAGCCTCCACGCAGGGGGTTTCTTCCCTGAGCGACGCTGTACCCTCCAGATAGGGTTGAAACTGATTTCCACCCCCGAAATACCCGATACACGTCAGATTTAGCCTCCACGCAGGGGGTTTTTTCCCTGAGCGACGCTGCACTGTCCAGTTAGGGTCGAAGCTGATTTTAACCCCCGATTTGCCCGCCCGATACACGACAGATTTAGCCTCCACGCAGGGGGTTTCCTCCCTGAGCGACGCTGCACCATCCAGATAGGGTTGAAACTGATTTCCACACCAGAAATACCCGATACACGACAGATTTAGCCTCCACGCAGGGGGTTTCCTCCCTGAGCGACGCTGCACTGTCCAGTTAGGGTTGAAACTGACTTCCACCCCAGAATTACCCGATACACGACAGATTTAGCCTCCACGCAGGGAGTTTCTTCCCTGAGCGACGCTGCACTGTCCAGTTAGGGTTGAAACTGATTTCCACCCCAGAAATACCCGATACACGACAGATTTAGCCTCCACGCAGGGAGTTTCTTCCCTGAGCGACGCTGCACTGTCCAGTTAGGGTTGAAACTGATTTCCACCCCAGAAATACCCGATACACGACAGATTTAGCCTCCACGCAGGGGGTTTCCTCCCTGAGCGACGCTGCACTGTCCAGTTAGGGTTGAAACTGATTTCCACCCCAGAAATACCCGATACACGACAGATTTAGCCTCCACGCAGGGGGTTTCCTCCCTGAGCGACGCTGCACTGTCCAGTTAGGGTTGAAACTGATTTCCACCCCAGAAATACCCGATTCACGACAGATTTAGCCTCCACGCAGGGGGTTTCCTCCCTGAGCGACGCTGCACAAATACCCGATACACGACAGATTTAGCCTCCACGCAGGGGGTTTCCTCCCTGAGCGACGCTGCACTGTCCAGTTAGGGTTGAAACTGACTTCCACCCTAGAAATACAGGATTGAAACTGATTTCCACCCCAGAAATACCCGATGCACGACAGATTTAGCCTCCACGCAGGGTTTCCTCCCTGAGCGACGCTGCACTGTCCAGTTAGGGTTGAAACTGATTTCCACCCCAGAAATACCCGATACACGACAGATTTAGCCTCCACGCAGGGGTTTCCTCCGTGAGCGACGCTGCACTGTCCAGTTAGGGTTGAAACTGACTTCCACCCTAGAAATACAGGATTGAAACTGATTTCCACCCCAGAAATACCCGATACACGACAGATTTAGCCTCCACGCAGGGGGTTTCCTCCCTGAGCGACGCTGCACTGTCCAGTTAGGGTTGAAACTGACTTCCACCCTAGAAATACAGGATTGAAACTGATTTCCACCCCAGAAATACCCGATACACGACAGATTTAGCCTCCACGCAGGGGGTTTCTTCCCTGAGCGACGCTGCACTGTCCAGTTAGGGTTGAAACTGATTTCCACCCCAGAAATACCCGATACACGACAGATTTAGCCTCCACGCAGGGGGTTTCCTCCCTGAGCGACGCTGCACTGCCCAGTTAGGGTTGAAACTGATTTCCACCCCAGAAATACCCGATACACGACAGATTTAGCCTCCACGCAGGGGGTTTCCTCCATGAGCGACGCTGCACTGTCCAGTTAGGGTTGAAACTGACTTCCACCCCAGAAATACCCGATACACGACAGATTTAGCCTCCACGCAGGGGGTTTCCTCCCTGAGCGACGCTGCACTGTCCAGTTAGGGTTGAAACTGACTTCCACCCCAGAATTACCCGATACACGACAGATTTAGCCTCCACGCAGGGGGTTTCTTCCCTGAGCGACGCTGCACTGTCCAGTTAGGGTTGAAACTGATTTCCACCCCAGAAATACCCGATACACGACAGATTTAGCCTCCACGCAGGAAGTTTCCTCCCTGAGCGACGCTGCACTGTCCAGTTAGGGTTGAAACTGATTTCCACCCCAGAAATACCCGATACACGACAGATTTAGCCTCCACGCAGGGGGTTTCCTCCCTGAGCGACGCTGCACTGTCCAGTTAGGGTTGAAACTGATTTCCACCCCAGAAATACCCGATACACGACAGATTTAGCCTCCACGCAGGGTTTCCTCCCTGAGCGACGCTGCACTGTCCAGTTAGGGTTGAAACTGATTTCCACCCCAGAAATACCCGATACACGACAGATTTAGCCTCCACGCAGGGTTTCCTCCATGAGCGACGCTGCACTGTCCAGTTAGGGTTGAAACTGACTTCCACCCCAGAAATACCCGATACACGACAGATTTAGCCTCCACGCAGGGTTTCCTCCCTGAGCGACGCTGCACTGTCCAGTTAGGGTTGAAACTGATTTCCACCCCAGAAATACCCGATACACGACAGATTTAGCCTCCACGCAGGGGTTTCTCCCTGAGCGACGCTGCACTGTCCAGTTAGGGTTGAAACTGATTTCCACCCCAGAAATACCCGATACACGACAGATTTAGCCTCCACGCAGGGGGTTTCCTCCCTGAGCGACGCTGCACTGTCCAGTTAGGGTTGAAACTGATTTCCACCCCAGAAATACCCGATACACGACAGATTTAGCCTCCACGCAGGGGGTTTCCTCCCTGAGCGACGCTGCACTGTCCAGTTAGGGTTGAAACTGATTTCCACCCCAGAAATACCCGATACACGACAGATTTAGCCTCCACGCAGGGGGTTTCCTCCCTGAGCGACGCTGCACTGTCCAGTTAGGGTTGAAACTGACTTCCACCCTAGAAATACAGGATTGAAACTGATTTCCACCCCAGAAATACCCGATACACGACAGATTTAGCCTCCACGCAGGGGGTTTCTTCCCTGAGCGACGCTGCACTGTCCAGTTAGGGTTGAAACTGATTTCCACCCCAGAAATACCCGATACACGACAGATTTAGCCTCCACGCAGGAAGTTTCCTCCCTGAGCGACGCTGCACTGTCCAGTTAGGGTTGAAACTGATTTCCACCCCAGAAATACCCGATACACGACAGATTTAGCCTCCACGCAGGGGGTTTCCTCCCTGAGCGACGCTGCACTGTCCAGTTAGGGTTGAAACTGATTTCCACCCCAGAAATACCCGATACACGACAGATTTAGCCTCCACGCAGGGGGTTTCTTCCCTGAGCGACGCTGCACTGTCCAGTTAGGGTTGAAACTGATTTCCACCCCAGAAATACCCGATACACGACAGATTTAGCCTCCACGCAGGGGGTTTCCTCCCTGAGCGACGCTGCACTGTCCAGTTAGGGTTGAAACTGATTTCCACCCCAGAAATACCCGATACACGACAGATTTAGCCTCCACGCAGGGGTTTCCTCCTGAGCGACGCTGCACTGTCCAGTTAGGGTTGAAACTGATTTCCACCCCAGAAATACCCGATACACGACAGATTTAGCCTCCACGCAGGGGTTTCCTCCCTGAGCGACGCTGCACTGTCCAGTTAGGGTTGAAACTGACTTCCACCCTAGAAATACAGGATTGAAACTGATTTCCACCCCAGAAATACCCGATACACGACAGATTTAGCCTCCACGCAGGGGGTTTCCTCCCTGAGCGACGCTGCACTGTCCAGTTAGGGTTGAAACTGATTTCCACCCCAGAAATACCCGATACACGACAGATTTAGCCTCCACGCAGGGGGTTTCCTCCCTGAGCGACGCTGCACTGTCCAGTTAGGGTTGAAACTGATTTCCACCCCAGAAATACCCGATACACGACAGATTTAGCCTCCACGCAGGGGGTTTCCTCCCTGAGCGACGCTGCACTGTCCAGTTAGGGTTGAAACTGACTTCCACCCTAGAAATACAGGATTGAAACTGATTTCCACCCCAGAAATACCCGATACACGACAGATTTAGCCTCCACGCAGGGGGTTTCCTCCCTGAGCGACGCTGCACTGTCCAGTTAGGGTTGAAACTGATTTCCACCCCAGAAATACCCGATACACGACAGATTTAGCCTCCACGCAGGGGGTTTCCTCCCTGAGCGACGCTGCACTGTCCAGTTAGGGTTGAAACTGATTTCCACCCCAGAAATACCCGATACACGACAGATTTAGCCTCCACGCAGGGGGTTTCCTCCCTGAGCGACGCTGCACTGTCCAGTTAGGGTTGAAACTGATTTCCACCCCAGAAATACCCGATACACGACAGATTTAGCCTCCACGCAGGGGGTTTCCTCCCTGAGCGACGCTGCACCGTCCAGATAGGATTGAAACTGATTTCCACCCTAGAAATACAGGATTGAAACTGATTTCCACCCCAGAAATACCCGATACACGACAGATTTAGCCTCCACGCAGGGGGTTTCCTCCCTGAGCGACGCTGCACCGTCCAGATAGGATTGAAACTGATTTCCACCCTAGAAATACAGGATTGAAACTGATTTCCACCCCAGAAATACCCGATACACGACAGATTTAGCCTCCACGCAGGGAGTTTCTTCCCTGAAGCGACGCTGCACTGTCCAGTTAGGGTTGAAACTGATTTCCATCCCAGAAATACCCGATACACGACAGATTTAGCCTCCACGCAGGGGATTTCCTCCCTGAGCGACGCTGCACCGTCCAGTTAGGGTTGAAACTGATTTCCACCCCAGAAATACCCGATACACGACAGATTTAGCCTCCACGCAGGGGGTTTCCTCCCTGAGCGACGCTGCACTGTCCAGTTAGGGTTGAAACTGACTTCCACCCTAGAAATACAGGATTGAAACTGATTTCCACCCCAGAAATACCCGATGCACGACAGATTTAGCCTCCACGCAGGGGGTTTCCTCCCTAAGCGACGCTGCACTGTCCAGTTAGGGTTGAAACTGACTTCCACCCCAGAATTACCCGATACACGACAGATTTAGCCTCCACGCAGGGAGTTTCTTCCCTGAGCGACGCTGCACTGTCCAGTTAGGGTTGAAACTGATTTCCACCCCAGAAATACCCGATACACGACAGATTTAGCCTCCACGCAGGGGGTTTCCTCCCTAAGCGACGCTGCACTGTCCAGTTAGGGTTGAAACTGATTTCCACCCCAGAAATACCCGATACACGACAGATTTAGCCTCCACGCAGGGTTTCCTCCTGAGCGACGCTGCACTGTCCAGTTAGGGTTGAAACTGATTTCCACCCCAGAAATCCCCGATACACGACAGATTTAGCCTCCACGCAGGGGGTTTCCTCCCTGAGCGACGCTGCACTGTCCAGTTAGGGTTGAAACTGACTTCCACCCTAGAAATACAGGATTGAAACTGATTTCCACCCCAGAAATACCCGATACACGACAGATTTAGCCTCCACGCAGGGGTTTCTTCCTGAGCGACGCTGCACTGTCCAGTTAGGGTTGAAACTGATTTCCACCCCAGAAATACCCGATACACGACAGATTTAGCCTCCACGCAGGGTTTCCTCCTGAGCGACGCTGCACTGTCCAGTTAGGGTTGAAACTGATTTCCACCCCAGAAATACCCTGATACACGACAGATTTAGCCTCCACGCAGGGTTTCCTCCCTGAGCGACGCTGCACTGTCCATTTAGGGTTGAAACTGACTTCCACCCTAAAAATACAGGATTGAAACTGATTTCCACCCCAGAAATACCCGATACACGACAGATTTAGCCTCCACGCAGGGGGTTTCTTCCCTGAGCGACGCTGCACTGTCCAGTTAGGGTTGAAACTGATTTCCACCCCAGAAATACCCGATACACGACAGATTTAGCCTCCACGCAGGGGGTTTCCTCCCTGAGCGACGCTGCACTGTCCAGTTAGGGTTGAAACTGATTTCCACCCCAGAATTACCCGATACACGACAGATTTAGCCTCCACGCAGGGGGTTTCCTCCCTGAGCGACGCTGCACTGTCCATTTAGGGTTGAAACTGACTTCCACCCTAAAAATACAGGATTGAAACTGATTTCCACCCCAGAAATACCCGATACACGACAGATTTAGCCTCCACGCAGGGGGTTTCCTCCCTGAGCGACGCTGCACTCTCCAGTTAGGGTTGAAACTGATTTCCACCCCAGAAATACCCGATACACGACAGATTTAGCCTCCACGCAGGGTTTCCTCCTGAGCGACGCTGCACTGTCCAGTTAGGCTTGAAACTGACTTCCACCCTAGAAATACAGGATTGAAACTGATTTCCACCCCAGAAATACCCGATACACGACAGATTTAGCCTCCACGCAGGGGGTTTCCTCCTGAGCGACGCTGCACTGTCCAGTTAGGTTGAAACTGACTTCCACCCTAGAAATACAGGATTGAAACTGATTTCCACCCCAGAAATACCCGATACACGACAGATTTAGCCTCCACGCAGGGGTTTCCTCCTGAGCGACGCTGCACTGTCCAGTTAGGGTTGAAACTGACTTCCACCCCAGAAATACAGGATTGAAACTGATTTCCACCCCAGAAATACCCGATACACGACAGATTTAGCCTCCACGCAGGTTTCTTCCCTGAGCGACGCTGCACTGTCCAGTTAGGGTTGAAACTGATTTCCACCCCAGAAATACCCGATACACGACAGATTTAGCCTCCACGCAGGGGGTTTCCTCCCTGAGCGACGCTGCACTGTCCAGTTAGGGTTGAAACTGATTTCCACCCCAGAAATACCCGATACACGACAGATTTAGCCTCCACGCAGGGTTTCCTCCTGAGCGACGCTGCACTGTCCAGTTAGGGTTGAAACTGACTTCCACCCTAGAAATACAGGATTGAAACTGATTTCCACCCCAGAAATACCCGATACACGACAGATTTAGCCTCCACGCAGGGTTTCTTCCTGAGCGACGCTGCACTGTCCAGTTAGGGTTGAAACTGATTTCCACCCCAGAAATACCCGATACACGACAGATTTAGCCTCCACGCAGGGTTTCCTCCCTGAGCGACGCTGCACTGTCCAGTTAGGGTTGAAACTGATTTCCACCCCAGAAATACCCGATACACGACAGATTTAGCCTCCACGCAGGGTTTCCTCCCTGAGCGACGCTGCACTGTCCAGTTAGGGTTGAAACTGACTTCCACCCTAGAAATACAGGATTGAAACTGATTTCCACCCCAGAAATACCCGATACACGACAGATTTAGCCTCCACGCAGGAAGTTTCCTCCCTGAGCGACGCTGCACTGTCCAGTTAGGGTTGAAACTGATTTCCACCCCAGAAATACCCGATACACGACAGATTTAGCCTCCACGCAGGGGGTTTCCTCCCTGAGCGACGCTGCACTGTCCAGTTAGGGTTGAAACTGATTTCCACCCCAGAAATACCCGATACACGACAGATTTAGCCTCCACGCAGGGGGTTTCCTCCCTGAGCGACGCTGCACTGTCCAGTTAGGGTTGAAACTGACTTCCACCCTAGAAATACAGGATTGAAACGGATTTCCACCCCAGAAATACCCGATAAACGACAGATTTAGCCTCCACGCAGGGGGTTTCCTCCCTGAGCGACGCTGCACTGTCCAGTTAGGGTTGAAACTGACTTCCACCCTAGAAATACAGGATTGAAACTGATTTCCACCCCAGAAATACCCGATACACGACAGATTTAGCCTCCACGCAGGGGGTTTCCTCCCTGAGCGACGCTGCACTGTCCAGTTAGGGTTGAAACTGACTTCCACCCTAGAAATACAGGATTGAAACTGATTTCCACCCCAGAAATACCCGATGCACGACAGATTTAGCCTCCACGCAGGGGGTTTCTTCCCTGAGCGACGCTGCACTGTCCAGTTAGGGTTGAAACTGATTTCCACCCCAGAAATACCCGATGCACGACAGATTTAGCCTCCACGCAGGGGGTTTCCTCCCTGAGCGACGCTGCACTGTCCAGTTAGGGTTGAAACTGATTTCCACACCAGAAATACCCGATACACGACAGATTTAGCCTCCACGCAGGGGGTTTCCTCCCTGAGCGACGCTGCACTGTCCAGTTAGGGTTGAAACTGACTTCCACCCTAGAAATACAGGATTGAAACTGATTTCCACCCCAGAAATACCCGATACACGACAGATTTAGCCTCCACGCAGGGGGTTTCCTCCCTGAGCGACGCTGCACTGTCCAGTTAGGGTTGAAACTGACTTCCACCCTAGAAATACAGGATTGAAACTGATTTCCACCCCAGAAATACCCGATACACGACAGATTTAGCCTCCACGCAGGGGTTTCTTCCTGAGCGACGCTGCACTGTCCAGTTAGGGTTGAAACTGATTTCCACCCCAGAAATACCCGATACACGACAGATTTAGCCTCCACGCAGGGGTTTCCTCCCTGAGCGACGCTGCACTGTCCAGTTAGGGTTGAAACTGACTTCCACCCTAGAAATACAGGATTGAAACTGATTTCCACCCCAGAAATACCCGATACACGACAGATTTAGCCTCCACGCAGGGTTTCCTCCCTGAGCGACGCTGCACTGTCCAGTTAGGGTTGAAACTGACTTCCACCCTAGAAATACATGATACACGACAGATTTGGCCTCCACGCAGGAAGTTTCCCTCTGACGACGCTGCGCACTGTCAGTTGGGAGGTTGACGACTGTCCACCTAAATGCAAGTTGAAACTGATTTCCACCCCAGAAATACCCGATACACGACAGATTTAGCCTCCACGCAGGGGTTTCCTCCCTGAGCGACGCTGCACTGTCCAGTTAGGGTTGAAACTGACTTCCACCCTAGAAATACAGGATTGAAACTGATTTCCACCCCAGAAATACCCGGATGCACGACAGATTTAGCCTCCACGCAGGGGTTTCTTCCCTGAGCGACGCTGCACTGTCCAGTTAGGGTTGAAACTGATTTCCACCCCAGAAATACCCGATACACGACAGATTTAGCCTCCACGCAGGGTTTCCTCCCTGAGCGACGCTGCACTGTCCAGTTAGGGTTGAAACTGATTTCCACCCCAGAAATACCCGATACACGACAGATTTAGCCTCCACGCAGGGGGTTTCCTCCCTGAGCGACGCTGCACTGTCCATTTAGGGTTGAAACTGACTTCCACCCTAAAAATACAGGATTGAAACTGATTTCCACCCCAGAAATACCCGATACACGACAGATTTAGCCTCCACGCAGGGTTTCCTCCCTGAGCGACGCTGCACTGTCCAGTTAGGGTTGAAACTGACTTCCACCCTAGAAATACAGGATTGAAACTGATCTCCACCCCAGAAATACCCGATACACGACAGATTTAGCCTCCACGCAGGGGGTTTCCTCCCTGAGCGACGCTGCACTGTCCAGTTAGGGTTGAAACTGATTTCCACCCCAGAAATACCCGATACACGACAGATTTAGCCTCCACGCAGGAGTTTCTTCCCTGAGCGACGCTGCACTGTCCAGTTAGGGTTGAAACTGATTTCCACCCCAGAAATACCCGATTCACGACAGATTTAGCCTCCACGCAGGGGGTTTCCTCCCTGAGCGACGCTGCACTGTCCAGTTAGGGTTGAAACTGACTTCCACCCTAGAAATACAGGATTGAAACTGATTTCCACCCCAGAAATACCCGATACACGACAGATTTAGCCTCCACGCAGGGGGTTTCTTCCTGAGCGGCGCTGCACTGTCCAGTTAGGGTTGAAACTGATTTCCACCCCAGAAATACCCGATACACGACAGATTTAGCCTCCACGCAGGGGGTTTCCTCCCTGAGCGACGCTGCACCGTCCAGTTAGGGTTGAAACTGATTTCCACCCCAGAACTACCCGATACACGACAGATTTAGCCTCCACGCAGGGGTTTCCTCCCTGAGCGACGCTGCACTGTCCAGTTAGGGTTGAAACTGACTTCCACCCTAGAAATGCAGGATTGAAACTGATTTCCACCCCAGAAATACCCGATACACGACAGATTTAGCCTCCACGCAGGGGTTTCCTCCCCGAGCGACGCTGCACCATCCAGATAGGGTTGAAACTGACTTCCAAACTGACTTCCAGCCCAGAAATACCCGATACACGACAGATTTGGCCTCCACGCAGGGGGTTTCCTCCCTGAGCGACGGTGGAGCCGCATGCTAGGGTTGAAACTTATTTCCATCCCCGAAATACCCGATACACGTTGATATGACCAACCCGCCCGTTGATCACGCCGAATCAATGGCTAATATCATAGTATCATACCGCATTGACAATATGTCCGGTCCTGCATTTCTTCTCCAGTCTTCCCTCTAACATGGTCAGGGGTGAGTCAAGAGCAGAGTTTTTCTATTTTTTAGAGTTTTAAGCAGCATGGGCTGTAATCCTCCCCACGGTTATCAAGAACCATGAGGGGTGAGAATAGACGACTGGGCCAGAGCAAGTGACCACCCCGTCAAATGTCAAACAAAAGGGCCTGAGGTCGGCGGCAGCGTGTTCAACGGCCCGTATGCTGTGCAGGCTTGAAAATGTGTTCAACATGGACCCTCAGTAGCTGGGAATATTGGAATCCTGTCGTTACCTTATGCTTCATGTAATTTACATGGGTAGAGATGATTAACACGTTCAGTTCACGGCAAAGGAAAAAGGCTGTGGTGCGGTTACGGACTCGTCCTTACATAACGTCGATGCTTCCTTCAGAGAGGAGAACGAGGATACGATAGTTTGTTAATGGTATCAATCATTTTTCCGAAACAGCTGTGTTAGATCGGTGAGTCTGTGTTTCTACCGATACGACTATATACATCTGTGGAAGCAATGAAAACAGGTGAAAATGTGAGAGTGGAAACAAAAACTCAACGACCAATCTCTTTTTTTTTCCAAAAAATGAGTGATAACACAATCAGACTACAGTATGTTAGGAAGAGTCCGCAACCGCACCAGGGCCTTCTCCCATTGCTGTAAACCATAACTTCTCAGACATATAGCGGACTGCAGGCGCGGCCCAAGAAACAGCGAGCCCGAATAGTTGACGCGCCTCATTGGATCGTTGTGCGCGGCTCGCTGGTTTGGCGCAGAACGCTGAAAGCCGAGCATCGTTTTCTGGGCCATCCGCGCCCATGAAATCGTCGAGGCGCGTGGGCTATTTTGCGACTTCCCGTGCAAGTCTTCTCTCAACTTCCTCGCTCATTCAGGCACTTGTCCGCGCCAAGTTTTTCACCGATCCGCGCACCTTTATTCATTGGAGCGTTTGCAATACATGATATATTCGTCGATTTTCCCTTCCATTAGCTATTTGAAATACAAATGATAGACGAAACGTTATTGCTGTTATATGCATTTATTATTACCGCTATTCAATACCATTTCATCCAACAATGAATAGCAATAGTACCACTTTAGAACAGATACAGACACATACATATACATAACTATATAGACATAGATAAATAAATAGTCTTCAACACCTATGAATAATGTCCTCTGACATGATATTCACGAGGAAGGATAGTAATGATACCCCCCAAAACCTATCGATAATTCTTCCTGGGAAAGGTATTACCTAAATCATTTTGAGCAGCAACAGAGCCGATCGGCATAGTTAAAGCATAGATCAGAGACCCAAACGAACGAGGAAGACTCGATTAGTTACAAACACATCAGCAGTGTGTCAACGAATGAGTGAGCATGTATGAGCGAGAAACCACATTTCCTCTCAAAAACATGAGGAACACACAACAGTCTTCGAAACCATCTTGTACACGTAGCGCCTATAATGTTCGCATGGTCATACACCTTCATTGCCAAATACAAGCTGTTTGGATTGATTGTGAGAACGATTTTTCTGCTGTATTTTCCTTAGTTACATCTTTTAGAGACCAGGGTCTCAAAAAATTGATTTTGGTGATATTCAATTTCCTCTTTTCGTGCTGTTTTTTTAGGCTTGATGGTGTTTTTAAACCACACTTCAGCAAGGAAATGAGACTCGAGCATTCCACAAACTTTTTGTTCTACGCAAAAGGATAAACATTATGCCTAATGAGCTTATATTCAAGTAGAGGTCCATGACCATGAGAAAGTTTCACTCTGCTACTGATTAAATGATTTTCAAAAACATGTACACAGCGTAGCTACCTTCCATTGAAAAAATATCAACCAGCAGCGGTGTGAATGTAGCCTCAATTGTGGCGCTGATCCGGCACTTCAGTCGGAGGATTGAACCGGCCTTTGCTGGATTGCGATCCAAGCAGTGTCAGTGCCGGTCTTCTCCTTGGTTTGCTTTTAAAACAAAGTAGTTCTTTTGATGTGCTTACAATAAATTAGAACAGTAACGGGGCTCACATTATTTGACTTCCGTGGCTGCTTGGAGTTGTCGTAGTGGAAACCGCAATTCTGTACCTGCTCGCACTGCCATTCATTCATAAAAACTCCGGCCTGTAACTCGCTGTGCCCTATGCCCATCAAAACCAAGAACTCTGCAAATACTTCCTTGATTAAAGAATTCAGAAATCACGATGTGTTACATATACCGATCAACTTGCCTCCTATCACTGTGGGCAGACTGCTTAGCGTCACGTCGCGCCTCGCCCTTCCATTCTTCCCGGAGATGTGTGTCAAAATTCTGAGGTTTACTGTAGGTTACGGTCGGTACCATGCCATTTAGTTGACAAAACCTAAGTATAGTGAAGTCCACCAAGAGCAGTCTCAATTACTTATCAATAAGAAGCGGTCGGCTGGGGATCAATGTGCATGAATCCCATACCACAGCACGCTCGATACCGATTGAGCGAGAGTGGTTGTGCTGCAATGAGTTTCATGTTCCATTGGTCTCCTTCCTCATTGATAAGTAAATGACACTCTTGGTGGGCTCCACTATACCCTCAAAATTTCTAAAATCGACAAATGGAAAGACGATTATAAATTGTCAACGGCACAAAATTCTCATGGTAAACAAAATTGATGATACCCAATTAATAAAGTGGTAGGGTATAAAAAGAAATGAAGAGCGGTGTTTACATTCTCAAACCATCTTTCTCCAGAGTTAAGGGCTGAAGCTTTGAAAAGACCAGGGAGTAGGGAAGCAACTTCACCGGTGATAAAGAAATCACGATTTCAGGCCCTAATCATGGAAAACTCTTGAAAGAAAAACTTCTACACTTCTGTGAGAATTTTGTGGTGTTGGCAAATTATAATCGTGTCATTTTCACCTGTTTTCTTAGCTTCCACTGATGTAGTAATATCTGTTAAAATACAGACTTACCGGATCTACCATAGCAGTTTCGGAAAATGAGTGATACCACTAACAAACGTATGTTAGGGACGAGTCCGCAACGTTACCAAGTCCTACTTACAGTGCTGTAGACTATCACTTCGTATTCGCGACTCCGAATTGAAACACGCTATTTTGCTCTATGAGAACATTATTTCTCGTCCTTGGTAGTGCTCAAGTATTTCAACTACGGGGGTGAAAAACAAGCCCTCGAAATGTTCCTGCTCAATCATTGCCCAGTAGGGTTAATTTGTTCATAAAACAATGAGAGTGGGCTCTTGTTCAGTTTTCCAAAGAATGATAGTAAAGGTAAATCGATGATGATAGAAAGGAACTAGAAATAAACGCAATTTGCAAACAAAGTGTGGAAATTGGCGTCGATTTCTTGGCCTTGCGCAATACAGACATTGCTATTTACTTCACGACATGATCGTGAAGAGCCGCGCCTTATTTGTTGGTCATTTGCGGCTATGATTGTGGCTCGCGGCTCTCTGCTTGCGATTGTTGCGAAATTTTCGGTCGCGGCTGATTTACATTTAATACTCAGTCCCGAAACTTCGCCCGCGGCTTGCCAAAACAGCCGACTTGGGCCGCGGCTGCAGTCCGCTATATGTCTGAGTTACATTGACAGAGATATATTACACGTATCGCCTAGCTCTCTCATTTTGAGCCAGTCGAAGTAAGGCTTATCAGGCTTATCATGTCAAAATCTCCTTATCACTGTTATATTTTGAAAAGACCGACCTCTCCGCTGCTTACTCCGCCCGGGCTCATCCGAGCAAGCTAGGCTCTATATTGCCTTCGTCTCTTACTCAATTTGTGCGTTGGTCAGTATCGATAGGGTAGATAGCAAACGCACGCAGCCGGCAGCAGACGGCCCCGTCGGAACTGGGGCCGTGACTTTCTTCCTCAAGAAAAAACATTCCAATCTCCCCCGCTGCTGGCGCGGGCGGTTTAACTCTCAGCCTCGGCTGGCGGTATGGTAAGCTGATCAGCTGCGCACTTCTCTCGGCCATAATCGATTAGCGATCCGGCGCACGCGACCGCCGCGTGTGAGATTCAAGTGTTTTTTCCTTGAGGAAGCAAGCCATGGGCCTAACTATATATTCTGAACCCCTCTGACAGCATGGCGGTGCTCATCGGCCGGGTGGGTCTCAGCCGATTGGCGAACTGCTCAGAACTTCGTTCCGGGCTTCCCGATGCGAAAAACTGCATTCCGGGCGACCCGGACGAGCAGCGATTGGTCGCCCGGTATTTGGTGATCGGGAAGCGCGGTCCAATGTTCTGAGTGCGTGGGGCCTTTTCATTTTTCTGAGACGTGCTAATGGTGATATTATCGTGATATTATTGACAGCCGATGCAGCTACGATGCCGCCACCATCAGCCAGTTGCTGAAGTACCTCTGAAATAAAATCAATAACTAATTTTAATGATGAGAACTTCAGCGTCACTTGATGCTGGCAGCTAGCTATGGACGGAGTCTTATTGTTGGCCCACCTCGCGAGAAATCTAAATTCACAGGAGATCCTGAGAAACAAAGTGATTCTTATTGTGTGGTTCAATGCATTTACGGAAATGGTGACCGTTACCCTACTTCTTGTCTATGCTCCGACATACTTCCATGTTGTGCTGGGATACGATATTCCTACGACAGGTAAAAATTCGTTATTAACGAAGATAAAATATAGTTACTCTTTTATACATACACTAAAGTGTGCCCGAATGAGAAAGGCGGCCCACGCGGCCGGCGTGCTTGGCAGGCGGCCGTCGCATGTGCCGCCCTCGGACGAGTGTTGGATTTCAACGACGGCCGTCCCCTCTCCCATCGTCTGCAGAGCAGATTGATCGGCGCAGTGCTTGCTGCCAGCCGGTGCCGACCAGTTCGTAGTCGATGGCGGTGGGGACTTTTCGCATGCTCGTCCGAGAGCGGCGAACGCGACGGCCGCCTGCCAAGCACGCAGGCCGCATGGGCCGCCATTCTCATTCTGACGCACCTTACATATACAGTTGCGTTGAAATTTGGAAAATCGCGTGTTTGTGTAACACACTTATTGCTCCTGGCTTCAAATTGTTATATTTCAATTGTTTATGTCTAATGAGTGTGAAAAATGACTTCATTGAGCCCAAACTTCGCTTACACGACGACAGCACCAAGAAAGCTGTTTTTTTTTAAATGGAAAGACTTTTATTCATTTTCGGCACTATGATCAGGTAAAAATAAAAAATGCTCAAGGTAAAGACAAACACAGTGGGAAACCACTCAACAAGGTTCGGAAATGTGTAGATTTTCTAGATTTACGATTGTACTGTGAATCACTCTCTCGAAGTTGCACCTAAATGTAGTCCCCCATCATGGTTTCGTTATACTGTCCTTGGTAACGACGTTCAAAGTCCAACATATCTTGATGAAAGGGCTCGCCTTACTCGTTGAATTTGTCAAAATGCAAATCATTGATATGGACTTTCAGAGACACTCTGCATCTCATTTTGGGGTACTTCTTTATGGGAGTGTATCAATTCCAAATACCAGAAAAGAAAAGATGTGTTGCAACTGGAGAAAATCCAAAACAATTTTACACGTAAGATTTATGTAAGATCTCACATCCAGGCCTATGACAGAATTCCGAGTGCGGGAGTTAGAAATAGAGAGTTGAAACTTCATTCGTTAGAATCTCGCCGTCGACTTTATGATGTTTACATGGTGTTTAAGTTACTGGCTGGCATTGCGAAAACTAATATCTCAAGATTCTATAGGCTAAGTCAGTCAAGGACTAGGTAAAGCAAGATTAAGATTTCATATGTAGCCCCGAAGGGCAATATGAGAGCCCTTTATTTCACTTGTAGAGCCGGATCAACCTTCATCTCTCTTAACCTTGATATTACCCCTGTACGATACCTTCTATCTTGCGGAGTTTCGAACGCATCTCAGGGAAGAAGCTGTTGTGCTTCTAAGGCAGTGTTAGGATCAATATTGAATTGTATTCCATTCTTTCCGGTTCATGGTTTCTGTGCATAATCTTATTTTGGTGTTTATTGCGCTTGCCTTACGTAGCGTACTCACTAAATAAATAAATAAATTCCACATAGCTTTCAGCTTTCTAATCACCTAGGAAGCCGTGAACAACTGCAACGAAACTGCTCCAAGCCGCTCTCTCCGTCCTGTTCAACAGCTTTGCGGAATCCTCACATTTTATGATCCTCTTGATCTGTGGTCCGACGAATATACCAGCCCTGACCTTAGCCTCGGACAGAGTCGTTACCAAGGATAGTATAGCGAAACATGATGGGGCACTACATTTGGGTGCAACTTCGAGAGAGTGATTCACAGTACAATCGTGAATCTAGAAAATCCACACATTTCTGAACCTTGTTGAGTGCTTTCCGACTGTGTTTGTCTATTCCTTGTGCATTTTTGGTTTTCACCTATTCATACTGCCGAAAATGAATAAAACCCCTTCTTTTTTCAACAAAAAACAAGTTCTCTCCGTGCTGTTGCAGTATAAGCGAAGTTTGTTCTGAATGAAGTCATTTTTTCTCATACTTTGGACATAAGCAATTGAAATAAAACACTTAGAAGTCAGGAACTAAAATCGTGTTACATAGTGTAATTGCTCATAGCTTACAAAACTTCTGGATGGGGTTCGACTAGTCCAGGGCGACTTATATAGCACAAATCTTGGAACAGTCAAAATGTGACCCAACCTTGCATTTGAGTTCAAGATTGACAAGTTCCAGGTTTTTTTTTCTTGTGGGAAGGTGAGCTTTGGGTAGCTCTTAGATGAGTAAGGGCAAAGGGACGGTAAAAACAACCAAAAAAGTGAAAATCTAGTGGACCTGACGATCCATTGGATCACTCCGCCGACATCATATGACAGTTTTGCACCCAAAGGTACGTACCACTGCGAAATTTTTTAACACTTTATCTTGAAGGATTCTAACATCCGAGGCTTTTGAGCCATCTTATTTTTAGAGAGCTTTCGATAGAAGGAACGGAAAACAAAGCCATTTAACTAAGAAGTTTAAAGCGCAAAATCGTTTCCCTACGTTTCGATTTTCAAAATTTTGTAACGATAATGATATGGTGTGACCCTTGTTTGCTCATTAACGTGGGTCAACCATTTTCGTTAACTAATGGCCTCAACTTTAGTTGATCAAAGAGAAGTTTTGGAGACCAAGGGGCCAGTCTCGATCATCCTTTTCTTACACTCTTAACAACTGCTAACTCCTTAACTATTTGTCCCAGACTTTTCTTCGTGGCTTCCAGCCATTACCGACATGTTCCAAAAATCCTCGATACAAGTTGTTTCTTGTGTTTCATTGTACCACTCCAGAACACTGGTTCGAACTCGTAGGTTATAGAACATCAGACCATTATACTTTATATACGAATACGGTGAATACGATAAGCACGAATATTGACATTATACATAAGAAGATGAAATTACATAACGATGGATAGACGCAAAAAACATCTGGAAGCATAATACTCATAAACGTGAATCCCTAAATATTGCTGGAAGAGTCGTTCGGGTCACCGGGCCGTCAGGCGGCCGCGCCCAGCGAGACCCTCTCGAGAATGCCTAGCTGACAACCTATCCTCCGTTCCGCCCACCTCTCTGGCTCGGTGGACGGTCGGGTAAATTAAGGGCCGATATTTGTGCTAAGGTATATGTGGTTCATAAGATCACTACAATTTCGGCACTGCGCAAGACACGCTATTGAATCTGAATTGAAATTTGTAGAGGTTTATTAGGAGCAGTTTGTCCACCAAAGTTAAGGGAACTTCGAGATTTGTTTCCTATTATCCTCTGTTTCATGGACTTGCCTACGCAAAAACATCGAAAACAGTGAAAATGTTTTTATCGTGAACCTGAAAGAAGTGGCAAGCTTGAAAACTTCTTCTGTCACTATGAAAGGGGTATAAGCTGGCGAGAGCAGCTGTGAGCGCGCGTAAGCGGCTAGCGAATCACATCCTCGCGATCAACGTCGATGTGACGTATATCCTGCTTTGGAGTGAAATCAATTTTCGTTAATCGCGTGCATCCGCGTATGCTGCGTCTCTGACTCCCCCTCCACTTTCTCGCTGTCTCTACCTTCGCACTGCACGAGCGCGCGAAGGAACAGTGTAAATTTGGCTACGAAATAGAGGATATTTTACACAATTGCGCACCACTCGCAAAAAGTGGAGGCTGCCTCAAGTCCGAGATCGGGGCTGGTATTTCCTGAACAGCGAACTGTGAACTGCAAAGTTTCGGGGACATTTTGGAACAATCCTACTAGGGACCACTTTGAACGCAAAATGGAGTTTTGTAAAACGGTCTTTGGGGGTTGTAGAGGAGTTAGAAAGAATTTTTTTCAGATTTAAAAACTCCACTCAGTCGTCACTGGTAGATCAGAAAGGACCAAAAAAGGAAAGAAATCAGAACGCTGGATTGGGAGGATATAGCACAATTGTGATCTATGCAGTGGTCTTGAGATCATCTGAAAAGGTTCTCCAAAAAGGTTGAAGATGAAATCTAGCTAGGTTCCTAAGTAACGACTTGTTTATTGATCCCCTGAACATTGCTCGTTGCATGCAAACCAGGGCTGTGCGTTATAACGTTAACGTGTTAACGCATTAACGGGTTAACGCGGTTTATTTTGGAAAATTAACGATTAACGCTTAACGAAAAAGTCCTAAAATCACGTTAATTTGAGTTCGTTAATTGCAGTGGAATTATGGCACTGATTGATCTGCTTCAATGGCAGATTCAAAAACTGGGGCCGTGCACGTCGCGTCGGCTTGCGGCGCGGTCAATTTTCGGTTGCTGTGAAATATATCGCTGACCTCAATGTGTCCCATTCCATTGTCTATCTATTTTATTTATTTCCTCCCAATATCGAATAATTCGAACTCGTGTTCCAAAAAAGAAATGTGAGACCTGATCTACCTCTCTACTGTTGAGCAAGCTGTCAAATGAAGGCTGGGAGCGGGAATCGAAGGCCACACACTTTCTAACAAGCGGCACACGCTCTGTATGGAGTGCACCACACGGCGCACACTCCACAAGAAGCGCTTTTCAGTTTCTACCACGCGTCGCACGTTGTACATAACGCGCTACTGACTTTCTAGGACGCGACGCACGCCTGTCTTTCACAACGTCCTGCTGGCGCCATCTGAGCGCTCATCCACTTTCCACGACGTCCTGACGTCGTCATCTGAAGGCCTACCTACTTTCCATGACACTATCTGAAGGCCTACCCATCTTCCACGAAGTCCTGACAGCGTCATCTGAAGCCCCACCCACTTTCCACGACGTGGTGATGACGTCATATGGAGCCCCACCCACCTTTCGCGACGTCCTGACGACGTCATCTGGAGCCCTAGCTATTTCCCACGAGGCGGTGCCTACGGCTTCTAAAGCCCTACTGCTTCCACGACGTCTAGCTGACAGCATTAGAAGGTGTATGTTATTTTCTGGGACCTCTGGTGATTTCTGTTGTGGTCAAGTTATGTTTTGAAAATTTTTAACGAAGTGCAAAATTAACGTGTTAACGCATTAACGGGTTAACGCGGTTTTTTCTCGAAAAATAACGATTAACGCTTACCGAAAAAAATGTTTTTCATTACGCACACCCCTGACGCAAACCACCGATCATTGCAATGAGATAGTGGGGGTGAGCTAGCACTACACCATGGCTCTTCCCGTTAGGCGTTGGATTACGAAGCAATTGAGTGACGGTTCGAATACTTTGGGATTATTACTGTATTAGTGCTGACAGTAATGACATTTCCATGAGTGCACCTTACTTATTTTGAGTTTTACCAGAGCCTCTTCTTTTCTTATATCGTAGAGGCAACGGGTATGAACTATACTTGTTATTCGATGATAATTTTAATAATAATGGATCTATTCGGATAATGCCGATTTCAAATTTTCCGGATACTGGTTCAATTCAGATAATGCGCTCTTTCAAATTTTCAGATAATGGATCGATTCAGATAATGCCATTTTTCCAATGATTCGGATACGGATATCCGGTCGGATAATTTCGGATAACTTCAGATATTTTCGATTTTTGAAAAAAAAAGTTGAAGCAAAACGGTGAAAAACAAACCAGGTACTCAAGGCGAGAATTTAAGAACATACGTAATTGAACAAACAGTAGTACTTCATTGCAGTTGCAGCATGTTCACATACAAACTTCAATCTTCATATATGCATATTAGTAAAAATGTGAAAACAAACCTTCAATTACTCTGTCGTCGTTGGGAGGCATAGTATTATCCATTAACTGGTTTTTTTTCCAGGACAACTAGCAAGAATAAGTATGGAAAGCAACTATGCAAAAAACTTCTACACTGAATAAGTAGCCACTTGGTCATCTCACTTGACCACGCCCATTTTTCGGAGCCGCGACGACTCCTTCGGTTTCGGAAGGAGAAGGAAAATCTTGGGTTGATGTTCTAAATAGAAGGCGGTTCGGAAAATGGTCGTGGCCTAGTGCAATTTTATACAGTCTTATCCAAGAATTATTCGATTTTATCCGAATTTTTACCCGGATTTTATCCGATTTTATCCAAAATTTTATCCGAATTTTATCCGATTTTATCCGAATTTTTGACTCTTCGGATAATGGTTCGATTCAGATAAAGCCGATTTTAAATTTCCCGGATATTTGTTTAAATCAGATAAAGCGTTTTTTTCGAATTTTCGGATACCGGATTAAATGAATATCGGATATCCGGTGGGATATCCGAAAAGGAGTGATTCGGATACTAAGTATAGTATGAACGGAGAACGTTTCACATCTATGTTAAAAACCTTGCAAACTCCAAGGTTTAAACAATTGCTAGAATATCAAGAGTAGGGTAAGACGCTTCTCCCCACATATGCCACACAAAAAAACCGTCCTTAATTCGGTGAAACACTCTAAGGGACTTGTTTTGTTTATGACGCTAGAAAAAAGTTCGGACAACATAAAACCTCGTGAACTTGTTCCTTGATCAATGACCAATCTTTTTTTCCAACAGAAATAATTATTTTAAACAGAAGTGGGTTTACCAAAACTACAAAATCCATTGAAGCAACCTAATACTTTAACGCATGGCTTGAATACCCAAGACAAGTGTTTCATTATCAACTCGAAAATATCGAGTAGAACCGAACCACTCTTTTAGAAACGCAGTTTTTCACGGAACGAATTGTAGTCAGCATGGCCATTCTAGATTAAATGTACTTTTCTGGAACCATTTTTGACGTAGAATTCGACTATGACCTTCGCTGCTTCTCTGAAAAAAAAGAAACTACTCTAAAAAAATTATATGCTTTTTTCAAAGCCCCGCGGCAAGGCAAGGGTACCCATCAGAAATTTTTTTGTGTTTTCAAAAAAAGGTTCGTGTTCGGCTCAAAACCTCTATGGAAGGGTAATCTAGGGTGTTGAACATGAATCTAGAGACCGTTTGTCGAAGTTCTGAAGTTAACTGTAGATTACGGTAGTTGCCATGCCATAAAAGGCCTAAAACTACCTTAATCTATCAAAAAGGGGTCTTCCAAGCGAAATAGGTTTGGTTGACGTCAGAAACGTTCCAACAAAAAGGGAACAATAGGCAAATAGAATGAGGAGAGTCTACAAAAAGTGAACAATACTTTCTGAGACTGATTTTCTTCGCCGGCACTTCTTAACAGCGAAAACAAACCGTTGTAGTATTTCACGAGGAAGAGTTCAATAGTTACCAAAAATTGACTTCTATTCGTTGACGAGAATTTAAGAAAATACTCTTATTTAATACTGCACTTTGGTTTCGCTCCTCGTAGCAGCTGGAGCTAGCCGTCGTTGTAGGTAAAGTTGACATCATTTTCTCTTTTAATAATAACTAATAGGTTCACATACACACATTTTTGTCGTTACTCGCACAATCGGAGTCTATTTGGAACCTTAAAGTACCTCCGTGTAGAATGCCTCGACGGTTTGTTTTCACTGTTAAGAAGTATCGGCGAAGAAAATCAGTCTCTGAAAGTATTGTTCACTATTTGTAGACTCTCCTCATTCTATTTGCCTCCTTTTTGTTGGAACGTTTCTGACGCCAACCAAACCTATTTCGCTTGGAAGACCCCTTTTTGATAGAATTGTTCACTTTTTCTTGGTATTAAGAAGTAATATCTCTGAAAGTCTTCAATTTTTTCCAAATAGCATGGATTGATATGACAATCAGTAAGTAATTAATTAACTTGTTGCGCACGCTACAAATGACGCGCGACTCACTTTCCTCAAAATCCTGATGACGTCATCAGATGCCCAGTGTACTTTATACGACATCCTGATGGCGTCATCAGATGCCCCGTGTACTTTACACGACATCCTGATGGCGTCATCAGATGCCCTGTGTACTTTATACGACATCCTGATGACGTCATCACATGCCCCATGCACTTTGATGACGTCATCAGAAAGTAACATACTTGTTAGTCACTTCCCCTGTCCCTTCCCATCGAAAAGTATAGCCTACAACGTGTTTTAGCGATTTGATCTACCAACTGATAATAACACTTGATATGATAAGCAGTAAGAGGTGAAGTAGTTAATGTTAAACAGTAAGTACAGGCTATACAACGGCGAAATTCACATGGTTCCTACGCGTGCTGGTGCGGAGCGGAGGTCAGAGACAGTGAGAGAGCGGAGGGCAGACGGAGGCTGAGGCAACGCACGCGCCGCTCGCGCCTCGAATAATGTGAATTACGGCGTTTTATAGAGGGTACTCATTGTTTACCTACTCACCAGCCTGCTTATCTGTCCACCTACCAACTTACCTGCCTGCCTGCGACCACTGGGCCACTGGCCACTATTAAGGGTGCGTAACGCACGAGGAAGCAGGAAGCAGGAACACACGCACAACAAGAATTTTCGCTAAGAGTTCGAAGTGATCACAAGTCCCGGGCAAAACCAAACCTCTGCAGCCGCTTCGCGGCTGGAGCGATAATTCGAAAATTGACAAATGAACATCAATCACGGGTGACTGGTCGGTCACCCAGGGGGGGGTATGTCTAGGGTACGTGACCGAACTACTTCAGGCTAATCTTTATTCAATTGAGAGTGGTGAATTCTCACCAACTCTCTTTCCACAAGAAAAGCGATCCGAAGCCGAACCAAAAATGAGTTCTCGCTCGTCTTAGGCTGTGGGCGGGGTCCAAATAGATCGTGCAAATGAATCGATGGTGATAGGCCAGAGAATCTGTGAATGAGGAGCGCGCAAGAGCGCATGACGAAATAAACAAGGCCAATCGGCCAGCTCGATCAACTTACAAGGATATTGATCGACGGAAACAATATAAAGGAGAACTAGCTTAAAGAAGGTAAGAATAGAGCATAAATACAATACTATAAAACTAATACATATTAGCAGTGAAATTACAAAACTACTACAAGATATGTACATAAACACTGCATATCTTAACACATCAAATTCGTATTCGGCACCCCTAATAACCCCCGTTCACTAATTTGGAGTCAAATCCGAGACTTTGACCGGACTACCGTATACCCACCGTAATCTACCGTAATCTGTCGAAAATCGATAATCTGACCTCAGATTCGTCATGAGCATTTAAAATAACCCCCTAAAGCGAAGTTCGGGCCTTAAATTTTTTTCGACCTTTGGAGCACCATGAGGAGTCCAGAGGTCGAAATTTTTCGGGAGTTCAGAGGTTGAAATTTTTTTCACGCTCAAACCCCGCGCAGGAGATAATTTGGGGCGCTTAACACGAATCTGAGGTCTGTTTCCAGTTCTTTGGCGGATTTTGCCAGGTTAGGGTGCACCGAATGGCATTTTACCTACCGTGTGGTCGTTTTTGATTTACCCGTGAGGACAGGGTGAAATTTTAAAATCTTGAATTGTTTATTTTTAAGCCCTCTACAACCCTCGAAAGACCGTTTTTCAAAACTCCACTTTGTGTTCGGAGTGGTCCTTTGTGAGAGGTCAACCCGGGTGGGCATAGCCTGGGAGTTGACCATCATAAATTCTAGCATAGTGGAGAGTAAAGTCGGTGGTTTTCAGGAATTCTTGTCTCATTTGCTGCTTCTATTCATCTGCCATTGAAATTTGCTGGAGGGGTGCTCAGTGATAGAATTACGTAAGCTTTTCGTTTCAATGTATAACCTTTATATCCCTCATCGTAGCATACTTGGAAACCTAAAATGAGAACACTTTGTAATGCATCAAAATCGGAAGACACTGTAGTGGTCAGAGTTATTACGACAGCATTTGAACCCTAACTTTTCTCAGTTTTTTTTTTTACAAACAAATGTCTTTCTTATGAAGAATGCGATACTCTGAAAACGCTCTGTACTATACAGGGTGCGTATTAAATACCCGTACACGGTTCGGACCGCATAACTCGTCAAAGAAGCAAGCGAATTGGAAGCTATTTTCATTATATTCTACTGACAACATAATCATTCAAAATAATCAGATATCATCCGATGTGGCCGCCTCTAGCTTTAATGACAGCTTGAAGACGATTCGGGTAGGCATCCACGGCGGCCCGCAGCACGTCCTGGGGAACCTCACTCCAGGCTTTCTTCAATGAAGATTTGAGTGCGCTGAAGCTGGTGTGTTCTGTAGCGCAGGCTTTCCCCTCCAAAATGCTCCAGTCGCAGTAATCCATAACGCTGATATCTGGAGTTTCTGGCCATTCAATCGCAGCGATGAAATCCGGTAGTTTCTCACGACACCAATGCTGGACCATATTAGACCAGTGAGCTGGAGCCCAATCTTGCTGGAACGTCCATTATCTTCCCTTTTAATGTTGCATCCACCAAAGTAACATATGCTGCCCAAGAATGGCTTACAGATAGGTGTCAGCATCGATTTTCACATCTTTTTCAACAAAAGTGAGAGGCGTGCGAACCACTACGGACGCGTTGTGTTTTACCCTGCGCGAAACGATTCTTCCCGCCTTGGTAGCTTCCTCATTGTCATGTGCAAGCACCCAGACGTTTTGGCTGTTGTAGCTCTGTTACACGGTAAACAGCTTTTCATCTGTGAAAAGCATCCTCAAATGCTGATTTTTTTTCGGCCCGCCGCAGTAGTCCCTTACATTTTCTTACTTTCCCTTCTTTTCTGCATCGCTCAAACCATGCCTTTTCTGTAGCTTGTAGGGGTGCAAATGGACTTGCTCCTTGACCACCTTCCTCACGGTTCCCTCCGACACGTTCCAGTGTCAAGCCATTTCTCTCGTACTCCTCGTGGCTTTGCGTTTGATGCGTCTCTTCCGAATTTTTCTTAGACGTCTTGTCGCTACAGTCACCGTCCGCACTGGAGGAATACGGTCATCAAGCGTACGTCAATTGACTGCACCGTAGAAGGTTTGGCGGGGAACATTAAGAAGAGGAGCGATCCTCGAAGCTGAATGTCCAGCACTTCTGAGCTGAAGAATTGCGGCCCTTTTCGAATTCGGAGCTACCATGCTCTAAAAAGCTAATGTGAGATCCCCAAATTTTGTGCAGGTATTGGAAAGGGTTTAGCCTTGCGAACATACCACAAGCGAGTCAGGAAAATCAAAACCTCACTTTCAAATGCGCTCGTCAAAAGTGTACGGGTATTTAATACGCACCCTGTAGTTGTGCCATTTCGAAAAACAAGTCGAAAATCGAAAAATTTTCGTACGAAAAAAGTGAAAAAGTTTCGTTCGAAAAAATTTCGAACGAACGAAATTCGAAAATTTTTCGAAATTTCGGAGGTCGAACGAACAAATTTCGAAACAATTCGAAATTTCGACTTTTTTCGATACTCCTTCAAAATTTCGGATCTTTTTTTTGGAAACCGGACTCAACGCTTTATTTACAACGCTCAGCCAGAGAATGAATATTCCACATGTGTTTGATTTCTACTAAAGTCGCGAGCATGTATTGCCTTTCTCCCTCATTTCAAGCCGTTTAAAGTGATGTTTATCGGGCCTATTATGTCGAAGTCTCCTAATCAGTGCTATATTTTGCCGTGACCGATCGCTCCGCAGCTTGCTCCGCTCGGACTCATTATGGCAAAAAAGGCTATATTCCCCTGTCCCAAGCACAACTTATTCGGGCAGGCGAGTTGTTCGCTCACGCCCTCACGCAGGGTCAGGCACAGCGGTGGTCCGGGTCGTCCTAAACAACGACCCCCCCCCCAGGGCTGGGCACACGTCCTGGCATACCGATTCTGAATATGCACCCCCTTAGCTCGGTAATTTTTAGGCACCCCCTATGGAAATCGAAATCGGCTGTTTTCCGAAAAGTTGAGCACAACAGCCATGATTTTGACTTCCTGATTTTGATAAACAAGAATTTAAAAAAAGCACTGAATACAGAAATTCCCGAAAATGTCAACAAAAAAGGTAGTGTAATTTTTAAACTTTAAAACAATCCCATGAGAAGTTTGTTAGTAAGACGGTAAGTTATGACAAAAGATAATACAATTCTCATTACAAAACAAATCAACAATTACAAACAACAGAACTACTACTATTGCGATAATTAATGTTTCCTGTCGAATGTTTTCATTAACCTATGAAGGATTAGTTAATCTGTGTTTGGTTGTTCTGATGTGGAAATCAGAACTAATCTGTGTTGGGGAACAATATTAGGATTCATGTGATGCGTAGGGAGGGAAAAACAAGAGTTTTACCCTCCATGAATGCCGCAATCCTTCAGAGATTCGGCTTGCCGTGCGATTCGGTGTTTGTACGCAGTTGCACAGCGCACACGGGAGTGAACGCGCACACAATATTAATAAAAAATGTATTTTGTTACAGAACGGGGAGGAGCAAAGGATTGAAACTGAAAGAAATGGAAGATGGTGAATGTAGTCTATTCTGGGTGTACCCACTTTAGAAATTTAATGTAAATAAACAAAGTTAGAGCGGGTGTAAATATTTAGCCGTGACAAAATGTTCATTCAAACGAACCTAGTTGATCAAATGTAGCATTAAACAAGAGAGCGAAGGATATTTTGAGAAAGATGAGAATCTGGCAAACATTTAAGTCTCAATAGGATCGATTTCTAATGTGATTTAAGGACCTTAAATCTCGTCCCGGTTTTACCCCGAAAACCGGGACAAAACCGGGACGAGTTTTAAGGTCCTTAAGTCACATTGAATATTAAACATATTGCAATAAAACGTTCGCCCGATTCTCCTCTTTCTCTCAATGCTGTTAGTTCTCATGTTGATTGGTGTTTTTAATCAACCAGGTTCATTTGAATGAACCTTATCAAGTCTAAAAAATTCACTCCGCTCCAACTTAGTTTGTTTACATTAAATTTCTATAATTGATACATTGAAAGTATCCTATTTCTGCCTTCTTTCATTTACTTCAGTTTCAATCATTTTCTCCTCCCGTTCTGTAATAAAATACATTTTTTTATTAATATTGTGTGCGCGTCCACTCCAGTGCGCGCTGTGTAGCTGCGGAAAAACACCATATCGCACGGCCAGCCTAGTCTATGAGTGATTACGGCATTCAAGGTGAATAAAACTCGGGTTTTTATGTACAGGGCACTTCTCAGTGGGGACGGCACGGTCATTCGCTTCTTTCATGGGAACTTGCGATCTTCAATTTTACAGTTGGCTCTCTTCATAAGTCACATTCTCATGAATAATAATCTATTGACTAGTTGTGATGCTGACTGTGCTTTCTGTACTTTTAAACTGTCGAAATAAAGCCTAGCCTGCTCGGATGAGTCCGGGAGGAGTAAGCAGCGGAGCGGTCGGTCATGGCAAAATATAACAGTTATAAGGAGATTTTGACATGATAAGCCCGATAAGCCTTGCTTCGACCAGCTCAAAATGAGCGACATAGGCTATACATCAGTCAGCTAATTTTTTTAAACTTGAACGATAGCTTTCCTGGACGCTGTCTTTTACTTTGGCCTCTAATCGGTAGCCACACGCGTAACCAATGAACGTTGCACCAATGAAACATGACAACACATCAGTCCTTACTTGCTACAAGATAACAGAGTAGTGATTTTTCTGTTTGAACTCGGACACGAGGTTGGCAGATGGATTTACTGGCTTACGTACGTTCCGGCGGAATCGCCGTCTTCAGAGCCTGAAAGAAGCAAATCAGAAATGCGCTTATCCGGTCAAACGTCGACTAAACTCTACCTAATTCAAAGAACTCTATTTCCCAAACGTCGTCAAAAGTAAAGAAACCAAGAGATATCCGTATCTTGTCAGGAAGCACGCTAAGAGAATCACAACATAAAACGAATTGTTGAAGCGGAACGGTGATGGTGCCGCTACCTCTCGACGTTAGAATGCGAGAAACTTACACACCCGCGAGAAAGACCCTGGAGGCGTTTTGGATCCAGGCGAACGAGCCAAAAATCAATCGGAAGGGGGAATGCCTATATATAGCCGCTGAACTCAAGCCATACCTCAGACTCGCATTCTAACGTCGAGAGGTAGCGGCACCATCACCGTTCCGCTTCAACAATTCGTTCTATGTTGTGATTCTACTAGCGTGCTTCCTGACAAGGTACGGTTATCTCCTGGTTTCTTCACTTTTGACGACGTTTGGGAAATAGAGTTCTTTGAATTAGGTAGAGTTTAGTCGACATTTGACCGGATAAGCGCATTTCTGATTTGCTTCTTTCAGGCTCTGAAGACGGCGATTCCGCCGAAACGTACGTAAGGGGTCGAATAGAGTCTCGCCGCGCAGCGGCGCGGCAGCATTGTGTGCAGCCGTATCGATCACGCGGTGCCGCGAGGCGGCGCAGCGGGTCGATTAGACCTGATCAGGGCAGAATCTGGCAGCGGCCGCCGCCGGCGGCTGCCGCGTGGCCAGGCGGCGCCGCATTGCAACCCCGAGCGGTGCGGCGATGTGGCGCGGCGACAGCAGACGGTCGAGCCTACTTTCAATGATTAATTGGTCTCGCATATATGTTTATGAGGTGAATATCTCTTTCACTGTGCAAGTACATCAAGGTCACTTCAATTCGTAAGGTTTTGGGCTGGTGAAACGTGATTTCTGATGAGTTTTTTAGGATTTCAACACCAATTCAAGCGCTAATTTTTTTCTAACCTCTGAATTCGAAAACTCCCACGTAACTTTTGAACCACGTTTTTCTATATTTCCATTTGAGGAGCCTATTCTCAGCTGAAAGCAGGTCTTCTATGAATAGCTAATTTTCGAAAAGGTAGAGTTGCCACGATAAGTAATAGTGAGTGCAAGACATGGACATTAGACGCTAGGTTTCCAATGAATTAATGATCCGATCACCATGTTTTTAGAATACGCCAAAGAAATAAATAGTTCGTATGATTACTTCTGCGAAAAACTCGGGCTAATGAGTTTTTTGAATAAACCCTTTCCATTGTACTGTGCTTATCTGGGTCAAATTCCGGTCCGCAATCGCGTCTCAACAGGCTTTGCGGCCGCACGCTCCCGAGTCGGAAGAGTTTCCAGAGCCGCAGCTGACGATCTATTGACTCTAGGTGGGTTTTAGAAGCTGGAGACCAAACAAAATTGAAGAACACTGTAAAAAAAAGCCATATCGTGTCGACTTTGGAGCTGGAAACTCGATTGACTCGAGCGCATGCGGCCGCAAAGCGTGTCGAGACGCAATTGCGGACCGGAATTTCACCCAGATAAGCACAGTAAATTCACCGAATGAATAAATGTATTTATTTGGTCGTGGTGGCTGCTTTTTTTCTCCTTTTTGGCAAGCACGTGAAGCACGTGGAGCTCTGTTAATTCTTTGTTTACTGATTGTTTTGTGATTCTCCTCATTTGCGTGGTTGTTTTTGGTTGAGTCGGAAAAGTCGCAGTCGACTTTTTTTGTTCGTTGCTTTCCTGTCGATTGCGCACCATGAGTGCAAAATAAATATAAATTTTCGGGGGAGAAAGCTCAGGTTTTGAAATAGCTCTGTTTGGCAACTGGTCTATCTTGAAATCATATATATTCTTTTCTTATGCGAGACACTGAACATGACTCGAGCCGCTGTGAAATCGTCTAGCTTCAACTTGGCGAATCTGAATATTACAATCAATCAATTAGATATTTAGATGTGAGGTGCATAGCCCTGTACGTAGTACGCAAAAGCGCGTCGCCGCTCCAGTTTGCCGCGGCCCGATCATAGTAGTTGGAGATCGGCGGCGTCAAGAAATCTTGGGCGGCGCGGCACGCCGCGCCGCTCCTACCTCTGCCGCTCCTTTCAGCGGCGGGACTCTATTCGACCCCTAAGCCAGTAAATCCATCTGGCAACCTCGTGTCCGAGTTCAAACAGAAAAATCACGACTGTTTCATCATGCCGAGGGGAATAGAGAGTCGAGCATGGAAATAGAATAGTGTTTATTCCTTCATCGAAACAAACTTCGACAGCAACTATGAATTATTGCGAACAAAACCTGCCTCTTTATCAATAATTTGAATTCTTTAAGTGTTCGACTCAAAAAGCGGAGAGATAGATACGGCAAATCAGAAGAATATTGTGTATTATTTTCTCCTGAATTTCGACAGAACAGGCACTTCGTTCTTTTTTTGGTGTTCGGTTTAGGCACCCCCCTTTGCCCTCTGCAACGTCTAATATGCACCTCCCTAAGGTCAACCGGGACGCGTGCTCAGCCCTGCTTCCCCACTCCCTTGAGAGGAACATTTTTTTCGGCTCAAAAACGACCTTTCAAGAAAAGTGAAAAAATTGTCAGACGTTACTGACTTGTTTCATTTTGGAGGTTTTTTCAATTTTTGGGGCCTCATCATTCCAAAGGGGAAGGATAGCGTTTTATGCGCTGCCGATATTAAAAAACTTCGGCCAGATGAAAAGCTGAAAAGCACTTCAGAAGCCTTGAAAACCTTCGCCCTCCGTTTTTGGCCACGGTGGTCCGGTGGAGCTTTCGGACCACCGTGAGACCACCGCACCTTTGAACGGCCATAACTCGGCTCAAAATCGATTTTATGCGCTCATCTCCGGAGGTTAACATTTTCTAACATCTGTCTACAGTTTCCAATCTTGCACTAGACCATGTATAAAGACGACCCTTCTTCGATTTTTGGGCGATTTTTTCCATGTCCGGAGGGGTGACAGGCGAAGTTCAGTTTTTGGAAAAAGTTATTTTTTTTACCTATCTAAAATGATTTTTGGAACATTCCCAGTCGATTGGTACCCTCGTTCCGGGTACTATTTCTTGGAACTGACATTCGGCCATTTCCTGACTCGTTTCATTTTGGAGGTTTTCTCAATATTTGGGGCTTCTCACGATTCCAAAGGGGATGAATAGCGTTTTATGCGCTGCCGATGAAATAAAAACTTCAACCAGATGAAAAACTGAAAAGCACTTCAGAAACCTTAAAAATCATCGCCTTCCGTTTTTGGCCACGGTGGTCCGGTGGAGCTTTCGGACCACCGTGGGACCACCGCACATTTGAACGACCATAACTTGTCTCAAAATCGATTTTATGAGCTCATCTCCGGAGGTTAACATTTTCTAACATCTGTCTACAGTTTCCAATCTTGTACTAGGTCATGTATCCTCCATTTCCCCGCTACTCGCAGGGTTGGGCATCATTATCATAGGAGTGGTGCGGTTCTGAGAATGTTTTCTTCATTTTCATAGTTGCTCTTCTCGAGAAACAACCGCTTCACATCTACGATAGTGATAATACGACTGCGAGTAGCTCGGAAATGAATGTTATATAGACGACCCTTTTTGGATTTTTTGGGGGATTTTTTCAATGTCCTTAGGGGTGACAGGCAAAGTTCAGTTTTTGGAAAAAGTTATTTTTTTACCTATCTAAAAATGATTTTTGGAACACTCCCAGTCGATTGTTACCCTCGTCCCAGATATGTACTTTTCTCTGAAACTAACATTCGGCCATTTCCAGACGCGCTTCCTCTCGGCTTTCTCGATTTGGAACTTGTTTCGAATATTCGAGTGCTAAGGTATTAAATGATGACGGAATTGTTGTGTGCTATCTTTCTAAAGTTGCGGAGCAAGAAATGGCATTCGTGTGTAATTTTTTGGAATATTTTTCCTCCTCTGAGAGCTTCAGCACCCAAAGGTATGAGGTGTATGTGAACCAAACAATCGTTTAAGTTTCGCCACCAACTCAGAATTTCTGGTCACGGTCTGCCACAGAAGAGACATGGAAAGCTTCGACCTGATGCAACAAATATTTGCAGACCTTATGCAAAGGATGCAAAAATTGGAGTGGAAAGAGTGTGAGGTCGTTCACATAATGAGAGCTCAATTGCTGAAACTTGCGACAACGCTGTAAGTCCTAGCAGAGATAGACGAGATAGAACTTGCAACGCTGAAAATTTGAAAGCTTCGGATAAGTTTCACGAGGGGTGAGGCGGCGTTCACGCAGAAAGCCGTGTCAAGCTCACGTTTTAACGCAGAATGCTGCAAGATTTCTTGGCACGGATGATGTCTTCAAACTAAGCTTTTGATCCTATCTCGTATGTGGTATCGCTGCTCAGGAAAGTCTAGCGTCCGCTAAACAATTCTCTTATTGTGATGGCAATGAAGTCCGATCCGATGCCTGCTGAATCGCATGACGATCCAACATCTGCCAAGCGTATGGTCAAGAATTCGCACAGCACATGAAATTTGATTTGCTGAAATGTTCAATGAAAAACTACCCCTCCCCTTCTCTCTGTTGAGCGGCGGAACTTCCGACACCGACCGCAATGTTTCTGATGAAGATGATGCACCGACGGTGCACCTGTGATCTCAGGGCACATAAACGGCGTTCACGCAAAACTTCAGCGAATGGTAGATGATAAGACAACACTCGATGGAACTGTGAGAGCAGGTGTGAATCCAATATGATTGAAAGAAATTTTGGATATCTAAATATGTTTTGTTTTAGGGTTTCTTCTCAGAGTCTACGCAGCACATAGCTCAGAATAACTACGTATATCGGTTCGCTCAAGAACAGATGAACTTTTCGTACCTCAAAATGGGGTTGCTACATCAGGTCCGCTGGTCGGCCAGCATGCAGCAAGCGCTCGCCAAGATCCTACGCAACTACCCCGTTTTGATGAGGTGCCTTCAAGCCTTGGCGAACTAAGATACAGCTGAAAGTATCAAAGCAAGAGCTATGGCTGCTGCGTGTATACTCTTCGATGGACCCACTCTTCTAATTCTTCACCACGTGAGCCACACACTATCCCAGCTGACATCTTTTTCAGAGGAACTATTAGGCTGATCGAAAAGTCTTGGCAGCAAAACAAATTTGTCCCAAGTCAAATCGTGAAAAGTAGGGTTCTTGCTAATACAGAGGTGCAAGACCGGGAACCTTCTGCAAGCTTCCATTGTAGGGGTATATAAGGGCGCGAGCTCGTTTGGGATGGTAACTACAATGGATCTCACCCAACCTGAACTTCGACTACTTATCTTCTACGAGTGGCGTCGCGTCTCCTCGGCGTCCGAAGCCGTCACCAACATCAACGCTGCAATGGGCGATGACAACGTTCCCTACAGCACGGTGGCCCGTTGGATCTCCCGCTTCAAGGACGGAGATAGTCTGACCTGCACCCGAAGAAGGTTCTGCTGTGCTGCTTCTGGGACAAACGCGGGATGCTCTACTACGAGTTGCTCCCTCAAGGGAAGACGGTCAGCTCTGCCGTGTACTTACGTCAGTTGGAGGAATTGGCCATCGCCCCTGATAGAGAAGCGCCAGAGACGAGCTGCGGTACACCTCCTTCACTCCCCTCACCCCACATCGCGAAGGAAACCCAATCCAAACTGCAGGAGCTGAACTGGCAAACGGTACCCCATCCGCCTTACTCTCCTGACCTTGCCCCTTCTGACTTCCACCTGTTTCGTCCCCTTAAGGCAATCCTGGCTAAAAATACTTTCGCTGATTATGATGCCATTGGGTAGGCTATTGGTGACTTCTTCGATTCCCAGTCCCCTGTTTTCTGGGAGAAAGGGGTGCAATGACCTTCCTGACAGGTGGACCACTGTCATAGCTAATGAGGGAGACTATATTGTTGATTGAATTGTAATGTTAAGAAAAGGAACTCATAAATTTGAAAAACCTCAATAATGTTGCCAAGACTTTTTGATCAGCCTGACACAATATGGAAAAAGTCTCATGGTTTATGATATGTCTTGCCAGCGCTATTTCGACCACATGATAGGAAACAACGGCGGCAAAAGGGAAAATGTTGCAGAAAGATTATTGAGAGGCAATAACGTTTTGAAAATGAGGAATCCATTGAACTCAAAGGCAGGGTTCGCGATAAAAACAATTTTTGAGCTCTCTTCATAAGAATGTAGATCTGGAGATCACAAAAGTAAAAATAAGTGAGAAAACCCAGAAATTCGCGTGAAAAACGCTCAAAAACGAAGAATAACGGCTAATTACCGGTGTCGGCCGGCCCCCTAATTAACGCGATTTTCATTAAAGCTTGCTTATACGGCATTTATTTTGCTGGTAAAGTAATCAGTAGTCTCCAGAAATGTTCAGAAATTACTTTAGAAGCAAAATAAAAGTTGACAAAGCAGGCTTTTAGCCAAATCTCGATAATTGGGGGTGGGAGGACACCAAGCCATAACTTACTCCTAAGCGTTTTTTCCCCAATTTTTTACTTATTTTCACTTTTGTGATGGCCAGATCTACGATTCCATGGGTATAGCACAACAACCAATTTTATCGAGAACCCTGCCTTTAAGATACGAAAGTGGGACCAAAGTGTTTCTCGATCAGTACCATACCTCTTTCGGAAGCCCAGTATTTGAACACCTGTTGTGTTATGATCCTAAGATATGTAGGGGCTTTGATAGACCGACGTCGCAAAACCATGAAACGCTCTTCAACTTCGGAGTCCCGAAACACGAAGCCAGAAAGACAAAGATGAGTAGTCACACCCCGTCAAAGAGACCAAGACAACGCTTCTCGCTACACCGATTACACTACTTTTTGGCATCGAAGCTCTTAGCTATCCAGCCTTGGGTAAGGTGCATAACGAAGGTATATCTGTTGCTCTGGCTAGCGCTCACATCACTGAATTCTACTCCTCCTATACCAATTAGATTCAAGGGTATATGTCCCCAAGAGTTGACCCTGACGCAGAAAGCAGGAGGACTTCCCCTATTCTTTGGGTCGTCATTTACTGCTGGAGATGACAAATTGTGAAATAGCGAGTTTCGATGATGTATAAACGTGCAAACACCATGATAAACACCAGAGGTTGGCCCAAATATATAGACGACGCGATCAAGATACAGATCATACAGTACGCCAAGATTCGATGACGAACTCAATCGCCTTACACCAAAAGTACTGTGCTATACAGGATGCAGTGCCATCGTTAAAAACCTTCTATGCTACCACTGCCAGTTCTGCACGAAGTTTGCAGTCATGGCCTAAAGACTTTCGACGCAATAAAAACAGTCTCCGTTTCCATCGGATTTCGCTAGAAAACCACGAAGTAATGTCTATTCCGAATGTTGTAGAAGAGGTAATGTTGAGCTAGTACACGTTTGATGATTTACTCCATTTTTCATTTCAAACCGCTCTTGTTCCATCGATTATGTTTACTATTCCACGGTAAATAATCATGGCTTCAAACAATTTTACCTCAAGATTAGATTTTTCGGCGATACAGACATTATCTTAGATGGGGCAAAAAAAAACGACCCCCCCCAAAAAAAATTTAAAGTTTTCCCAAAAAAATAACGACCTTCCTCGGTCCCACGGTGGTCCGCGGACCGCCGTGAGCTCGACCCTGCGCCCACGACAATTCGGCCCGAGCAGTAACAAAACAGTGTAACCCAAGGTTCGAGGAGCGTTTTCAAAATCGACCGAAATTTCGAAAAAAAAATCGATAAATAAGATCTCGAACGAACGAAAATCGAAAAAAAATTCGTTCGACAAAATTTCGAACGAACGAAAACGAAAGAAAAAAATTTCGAAAAAGCTTTCGAAAAGTTTTCGAAAATTTCGTTCGTGTACAACTAACTATACTCTGTACCCACTCGTCTTCAATGTGCTACAAAACTCATCTTATATCGAAAACAGCTGAAAGCTATGAAGATAGCACGGTGAAAAGCGGGCTAGAATTAGCGTTTCTACGGCCGAAAGATGCCAGTTCGTGCTCACGTGCACAGCACCGCCCAGAAAGATCGCAGTCAAAAATCATCGACATTCTGAGGAAGAAATAAATGCAAATTTCCCTAATAAAAACAGTTGAACAATGAATGCAAGCTCTTCAGTCAATGTTTTTAACCAGGTGAGTACATAAATAGTCCGAAGGTTAATATTCATTAATTGAAATTCGATTTCAAGCCAGCAGATGTTCTCGATATTAGAGATCATTGATGCCGATGATGTGGAGTGGGCTCGTCCACCATCAAAAGACAAGAAAGTTCAGGCTTAAAATTTGGCCCAAAACAGCGGTTTTTAGCGATTTTTTAGTACAGGTCCTACTACTCTAGATCAAGAAAAGGGTTCAGAGAGGAAAAGAAGACCTTGATCGCGACCACTGCCTTTAATCTGAAATGACCGTCTGGTCAGTCCATAACGAGGGATTCTCAGGTATGAATATACAAATTTCCATTCATTTCAGGAGTTGAAGCTCTCATTCTGAGCACAATTGTATAGAACTCGTTGAAAGCGATCCGAAACAGTTCAGAATTGAAAACAGACAGCTTTGAATCGAGTTATAGCGACACGGCTCTTTGTTTGCGTACAAACGCCGAAAACGCCGTTTCTGCAAACATTTGTCCGATACTGTATACCGCTGTTGAAAATTCATACAAGCTTACTACATACATAACCAACGCGCCTGATTTCACAGTGTTGACTGACAAAATTTCTAGTGACTGAGAAAGAGCGTTTTCGTAGACTCAAACATTTGATGTTTTAGTCTTTTTTTGCCAGACTCCGGCAATTGATCATGAGGGTGGGATCCTTTCCAGTCAAAAAAGTAGTATCTGGTCATTTGAAGAAAACCTCATGTTTAGCGATTCAAACCGTTTTGGTGGGTTGTTTGGCGACTTTGTGGGTGGAGAGAATCTTACTGACGCATGAATTATTGGCGCCATGTCACGTACAGAGAGCCGAAAATTGGAAGTACGCTTTCTACATTCTTGAAGCAAACCCATATTAGTATTGAACAAACTGAAAAAATGGTGAGAGTTGAAAAGCGAAGTTCAGGAATCGAAAAATAAATACGGCTTCGAAAATGATGATCATATAGGCGAATATAAAAAGGTGACTGAACTGAACTTGAGTTACTGATTTTTAAGGCTGTTCGAAATTCTAGTAGTGCAATGAAATTTATTTTCAGAGATGAAAACAATCAAATATGAGCAGTTCAATAGAAAGACAATGCAGAAGACAGAAGTTCTGATGTACAGCTTTATTAGAAGCACTCAAAATTTCAAAAAAAAACCTCGAAAAATATTCCCTATTCCTTAATCACTTGGATTTTTTGTGAAATTTGTTTTTCAGAATCATATCTGAACGTTGGAAGATGCGCTTCTTCAACTCAATTGCTGTTGGCATGGCTGGAGTGTTCTGCGCGTTGATTGGCGTGTTTCCTGCAAACTGGTCAAAGATGGGAGTCGCGCTCTTCACAGCAGTCATCACTTGCATGGGAATGAATCCCGGTGGTTTCTATAAATGTGGAGTACTTTCATCCCGGTCAGTTATTTTCGCCAAAGTTCTTACCGAGTTCTGATTAACTGCCAGACGAAAAATACTGTGAAAAATCACTCTTTAGTTTATCGCCCGTGGCACAGTCTAGTTTTTGGTGAAAATAATTGTAAAATGTATTCTGCCAATAATGGGATGATTTAGGCGGGTCTTGTAGGAAATTAAGATTGTACTTACGCTAAACAGCTGGCCGGTAGGCCTCAATGCGTCTCTGAACCTTTTGTCAGCCTGCTTAAAGGCAGTAAAAAACCGTATTATAGTTTTCGATGATTTTGGGTAGGTAAGTCCACTAAGAAGAGGTTAATAGGGAAAATCACCACTGAGCAATCAAATAAAGGAGAAAAACTGTTTAAAGCAATCTCTGAAAAAAATAATTGTGCCAGTTTGTGTATTTCCCCGACGTCAGGTTCGATGCGTTCGCATCGAACGTGACGTCGGGAAAATGGTTTCGCGCTTCAAAATTCTTAGGTAGGTGGCTTTGCTTTCTGTTTCTTGCACCAAAAATTTTCTAAAAAATAAGAGGGGTCAATGTACATGCTGGGTTGTTAGAGCCTTTCGCGATGAAGAATGTTCGAAAATTCGCTGTGTGTTGCTACAGTAACACGAATTCAGGACAACTGTTATAGGACATGGGCGGGGTGGCCCAATGGGACGGCTGGCCCACGGGATTTTCACCCACTTCCCGACCGTTTTTCGTTGCACTTCCGTTCTTAATCTTCTTAGAAGGACCCAAAGCTTATTTTTTAGCCAAAAAACGGGCAACTTTTCTTATCGTGAACACTACCTTTAAACCAGGCTGACTGTGGAGCTGACAGCCGAACCGTAACTTGCCTGCGCACATTCTAAGGAGTGGCAGGGTAAGGCATCAGCGCCATACCTGGAGAGGTCACTGAAATCGGACAACGTCAGACGAACTTCACGAGTCATCCGAAAGCTAGCTGCCACGAAAGAAGACTGCTATCGGAGAGGGTTATTATCCCAAGTTCATATTTGCAACTAGCATCCTACGACTTGTTATGATAGTTGGGATGCTACGCGAAATTGCGTGCAGAACGGATGCGAACATATAGAGTTGACGTGGTGGCTAACCTTCTTGAAAGTGCGTCAATCTACGCGCTCCAAGCAGTTCCTTATTTTTCTTGAGAAAGGCTGGAAAGTTTAGTGCCTTGAATAAGTCATGCACTTGGCGAGACGCATCCTACAATTCGTGTATCGCACCTCACCACAACTACTCAGATAATTACACCGGCTGAGCGGGCGGAGAAGTAGGCTCCCCGGCTGAGCGGGCAGGCTTATTTTGGTGGCCGAACCGTCTTACCGGCTGAGCGGGCGGGCATGCATTTTACCGGCTGAGGGGCATGGCTTCTCAGATAATAACACCGGCTGAGCGGGCGGAGAAGTAAGCTCGCCGGCTGAGCGGGTAGGCTTATTTTGGGGGCGGAGCGTCTTACCGGCTGAGCGGGCGGGCATGCGTTTTACCGGCTGAGGGGCATGGCTTTACCGGCTGAGCGGGCAGACATTAATCCACGGCTGAGCATGTCACCGGCTGATCGGGCAGACATAGCATTACCGGCTGAGGGGCATGGCTTTACCGGCTGAGCGGGCAGACACTAAAGCGAACCAGGCTCATGTACGGAGCGGGCTAAATGGACTTCGAGCTGATTCGGGTGTTGGAATTCGAACGGGTGGTCATCCACACGATTTGGATCATTGACCCCTCACCCCTTACGGTTCGTTCTGACCGTGGGGACGTGACAGCGGGTCAGTTCATGATTTTTAAAGCAAGGTAAGGCTTGCCGCTTCAGAAATGAAACGCAAGCTTCGAACTTGCTGGGGAATAGGGAGAGCCTACTAAGGGCTTCATCTAGTCTTGCAGATCGATATCATTCCCGTGGTAAGCAACTAATACCGGCAGAGCTTACCTCCATTTGCTGGCTGAGGGGACAGTGAATGCGGGCTGAAGGGGCAGCCATTTACCGGCTGAGGGGACAGTGAATGCGGGCTGAGGGGGCCACCACTTGCCGGCTGAGCGCTCCACCATTTACCGGCTGAGGGGGCAGTGAATACCGGGGCATGCCCGAATGCAATGTTTAGTCAGCCGGTATTGCCTGCCCCCTCAGCCGGAGTTACTGCCTGAGTTTATGGGGTCAGCGAGCGGACATTGATCCACGACGGAGCATGTCACCGGCTGACCCGGCAGACATAACATTACCGGCTGAGGGGCATGGCTTTACTGGGTGAGAGGGCAGGCATATGCATATCATCGGCCCAATACTGAACAGCTAAGGCAAACCATTGCCACATACGGCGCGGTCAAAATGGGCCTCGTGATGGTTCGGATGATGGCATTCCAACGGGCGGTCATCCGCACGATATGGATCATTGACCCCGCACCCCTTATGGTTCGTTGTGACCGTGGGGCGTGACAGCGGATGGGCTTACAAATTTTTAAATGAGGTGAAGCTTACCGCTTCATGGATGAAGCGCGAGCCTCGAACTTGCTGGGGAATAGGGAAGACTACTAGGGGCTTTATCTGCACCTGGAGATCAATATCATTCATATGGTAAGCAACTAATATCGGGTAAGCGCACCTCCTTTCACCGGCTGAGGGGACAGTGAATGCGGGGTGAGGGGGCCACCACTTGCCGGTTGAGCGCTCCACCATTTACCGGCTGAGGGGGCCGTGAATACCGGGGCATGCTCGGGTACAATTTTAAGTCAGCCGGTATTGCCGGCCCCCTCAGCCGGCGTTACTGCCTGAGTAGGCCACAGTCCTCGACAGCGGTGAGTCCTGATTCCCGTGGGGCGGATGGCTGTTCCTCAACTCAGCCGTCTTTTCAGTAGTTGTTCCGTTTCTCACCGACTGATAGAGAAATTTGGCACAAAAATCCGACCAACGCCATCCGAATTTATCATTTTTCTGATTGGGGTGAACTACGGGCCGTAGATACCAAGCACGATCCTGCAGGTGAGCTGTTTGGGCTTACTGCCAAAAGAGCACGTAAATAGAGGCCTTCTCAGGAGCTTTTCATTGTTTCAAATTTCAGCTTTCGTGTTCGATATTTTGAAAACATTCATATTCCTAAAGTATTCCCAGTTTCCGTTGCAAGCACATTTAAAAAATAGAGTTTGAAGTTGCTGAGAAGTAACATTAAAGGCATCGTAAGCGCTAAAAACCACTTATGCTGGGATCACACTTCCAGCGACGAGCGACGCGACGCAATGTTTACCATCAATACCGACCGAAACTCGATATGCCCGATGTGTACTGTTGCTGTCGTGTGATCGTGGGAAGTATGATCCCGGCCTTAGTGTTTTTCGAGTTTGGATAGTTGATTGGGCCCGTTTTAGAACTTAGGGAAAATGGGTCGTCAACGCTTCGTTGTTAAAGGCATCGTTTGCGCTGAGAACCTATTTCCATTTTCCAGGCTCACTTTCATGAATGAGCCCGGTAGACCACACCGGTTAGCTTCTGCGCGTCAGAAACGTAGGGTTATAGGTTGGAAGGGGTTAAAGATGAGGATCCGCCACCAGTTCTCACCAGTCATCTAGCAATTTTTCATAGAATGTTGATGCGGCCGTCGAACAACATGAAAAACAGTTACGGCACAAACTCCGCATGCAGAAAAACATCGAAAATTGTAGTGATGAGGCCTCCAAAGGCAGAAAAACGTCAAAAACCATTTTGGCTCGAAATTCAAATTCATATTTACAATGTGTTCCGATTGACTTTTCTTCACAAATGACGGTTTTTTATGGGCCTCTTCGACATTTTCGTTCACTAGAGAGGCCAAGCTACACAAAAACATGAAAAATCAATACACGATTTTCCGCGCGTACGATGCCTTTAAGATATATGGGATCGTATGTCTCGAATTCCGTCAAAAGAGGCCGGCAGTCCGACAGTCATCTGGCGCTATTTGCTGTCAGCCATAGAAAAAGTAACTGATCAACAAGTGACGTAGTACAAATGAGTGTAGTACAAATGAGTGGAAGTTCTCAGGTACTCAGGGCGACGGCCGGCGAACCTCTTTGCCGAAAACGAAGACCGGCTCCCCATATTTCGAGGGTGCCGGCCAGCGGCGAACCATGATGCATGCGACGCACACGCAGCGCGGATATTGGCTCGTCGGCGAGCCACAAAACACGCCACGCCATCATTAATTCGGCCGGTTGGAAAGACAATTGATAAACATCACGACTGATCACGTCGTAACGTGCTTATCACGTGCACAGCCGGTATAAAAGGCGCCTCATCTCAGTAGAGTCTTTATTCGGCATTCTAATGCCGGCCCTGGAAGGTGACTTCGAGTCACTCTTCGGGAGCCAGCATATTTTTGACCGCTGAGAGGATACGGGTATCCCCACGGCTGGGGGCGGCTTTCGCCGTGATCCGCGGGGAGGGTGGTTCCTCACCGCAGACTGCGGCGGATCGAGGCGGGGCGTTTCTCCGCCACGGACCCGGTGTGACATGTTTGAGGTAAATAATGATACAAATAATGATCACGGGCCATCTGGTAAAGGTCGGCGGGCCGTCGACATAAGGCTGGCCGGCGAACCAAAAGCGGGCGGCCGGAGGACGGAGACCGCGGGCCAGCTGGGAAAGGTTTGCCGGCCGTCGTCCTGAGTACCTGAGTTGATGCAATATGTTGTTCGATTACGTGAAGAATAACTTTTCTTCACAAATCGGTTATCCTTTCCTTCCCCACGAATTACCTGAAAGAAAGGTGAACTTCATTTGATCGAGAGATCATGGGTCAACAGAGCAATTTCTGGTAGTCGACTCTTCCTTTTTCAGAAATCGATTGAGGAAATTTGGGACGAAAACATCAGTTTACATTAGTTTTTCGCCATTTTCAACGTGGCTGTTTTAAAGGCAGCATACACGCTCGTAAACGTATTTGAGATTATTACGGAAATAGAATCGTTTGGCTCAGAACACAACGCCTATGCATTTTGAAGCGTCAAAAACGACTCACAATGCCGTTATAGGAGTAGCAGGTTCGGCCCCGCCCGTATTTTCACGCCCCCTGTATTTGGCCTTTTCCTGCAACGCAAGGTTGCTGGGTCATCTTCACCGTCGGTGCTGTTGGTGGACTGCCTAACAAGTGAACCACACACGTCACTGACACAGTAACCTTGCGTCGGAGGAAAAGCGCAAATGCAGGGGGCGTAAACTTACGAGCGGGACCAATTTTGCTACTCCTGTAACGACATTGTGGGTCGTTTTTGCCGCTTCAAAATGCGTAGGCTTTATGTTGTAAGCCATACGGTTCGAATCACGTTGTTAGCCCAACCACGTTTACGAGCGTGTATGCTGACTTTAAAAGGTGCAGGAGCTTTCATCATAAATGGAAACCTCGGAAACGAAATCCATCGTGAAAGATGCCTCCAAATTTTCGGAAGAGCCTCTCAGGAAAACAACCGCTCTTTCACTACTTTCTGTTTTTTGGTTTCAAGGAAGCAGAATAAAGGTTTCACTGCTAGCTCGCCCTGATCTCAAAACCATGGTAGGCCAAGATCCTAAATCAGTTTACCACCTACCGGTAGTTTTCTGGGTTCAACTCTAAATCCGAATCTGCTTGTAGGAGCAGCACAACTCAAATACTGCCTAATGGCAACGACATCGATCAAAACCGTCTGAGGGTAAGAACCCGGGAAGCTGGGTCTCATAGCAACAATGAAGTAAAAGAACGAAAGGGATCTCGTATGACGAATGTATACACTCTGAGACACAGATTTCACCTCCATCCAAACTTGGACAGCATAATAACCTTCAGCTCTATTCGCTGCTAATTTCACAACAGTTTGATTGACCTCAGCCTATGTGTTCGATGGGTTAACCCATTCACGACCACGTGTCCCACCGGTGGGACCTGGTTTTCAAAAATCGATTTCTCCGCCGCAAGAAGGAACTTAAAAACCTACATATGATCAAAGTATTGACTCCCCCCCCCCCTTAGACTCGAACAAACCTCGTGGTGCGTCGGTAGGCAAAACGCAACAGCAGATTTGGACCTTTTCAGAAGTAGCGTTAGTTGAGGTGAAAGAAAAGCGCCTTCAGAAGCAACTTATGATTTCTTTCTGGTTCTATCGCTACTTCTCATGTTTCAAAGGAGAAATATATAGTTTGAAACTTGTTCACTCTTCTCAAAACGTTGCAGCTTACAATTAGTTGACCGTGTTGCGGTGTCGAGGTATTGTTCTTCCAAAACGAGAGGGTGCTGGGAGCGAAAAGAGAAAAAGCAATCACCCGTGGAACGCTAATGAACCGGTGGGACACAGTATAGGGTGACACAATATTGCATAGTCGTGAATGTGGTAAAGGCACAATCCAAGCTGAGGTACGAAATCTCAGGTTTCCAGAAAATTGTGAAGTATACCTATCCTATATAGCACCTGTCAAATGCGAGCTCTCAAATCCTTCAAATAAGCGCGATATAGGAGGATGCCATCCTGGGGCGCCCACATCCGGAGGCCACTTTGGCACGCCCCTTTTACGATCTTTCGAGCTCAACAGTGGCGAGATGAGCGATGGTTTCCGATCAGTTGCCCCGTTCTTCTCTTTATTCTCATCCTCTCTTTATTCGTACACCGGTTGCAAATGACGGAAGTTACAAGTCTTGGACATCTCGTCCACCATGCTTCCGCTGCTCAGTTTTTGAGGGGCCACAACTCTGTTCCTATCAGGTCTTGTACGATGTCAGAGACATCACTGGAATCGGTGTGGGACCGTTTTCAGGGCAGGCAGAATAACAGAAAAACGATTGTGGGGTTGGACACTGTCTTTAAAGGCCACTCACAAAATTTGAAGTCTTAAAGTTGAACCGGAATGGAGTTTTTTTCCAGTTGAAAACGTCTTGCTGGGTTCGGGAGTTGGCCTTTGGGTCGACTATCTGTTACGTCCGTTCACAAATGAGAAAAGAAAGTAACTGATCAGCAAGTGATATAGTATAAATGAGTGGAAGTTGATATAATATGTCATATGATTATGTCATTAATGTCTTTTCTGCACATATCGGTCAAAATTTTCTCCCTTGAAAATCAGCTGGAAGAAAGATGAACGGGATTTCATCAGGAGATCATGGGTCAACACATCGATTCGCAGTGATCGACTGTTCCTTTCTCATGCGTCGATTGGTTGAATGGGGTCTGAAAACGAAGAAAAAGGGGTCCGGAAAAGCAGTTTTCAGTAACTTTTCCGCAGTTCTCTCAACGTGGCTGTAGTGTAGGATACTAGAGCTTCCATTATACATTGAAAACTCAAAGACGAATTTCATCGCGAACGATGCCTTTGAGTGCATCGTTCGCGTATGGTGGATATAATAAGAACAGGAAGCCCTGGAAATGTAAACGTGTGCAGTCAATACCGTCCTTCGCCCATTAATTATTCAAACATATTGCGATGATACTCTACCATGTGTATGTAATACGTCTCAAAGTAGTAGTTAAGGCAATACGCTCACTTTGTGGTGGCTACGATTCAGTTTATGAAATGTGTAGCTTTGTTTGTTGGTCCAGCTACAGTGGCACTCTTTGTGCACGATGAGCGACGACATGACCAATGGAGATACGTCTACTGGATTAACGGAGCTCTTCTGATTTTGGTATGCTCTCCGACTGGCTAAAAAGGCCAAGACGTAAAGATTTATTTGCTTCTTCGTCTGTTTTTTCTTTTGAGCTTTATACAATTTATACATATTTGAGGCCAATACCGTCTTCATACCTATTGCTTCTGATCAACCTGCATCCTTCACACTCATCACTCGAGCAACGCGAGAAGCAGAAATGGCGTTGAGGGATACCTTCAAGGTGAGCTGCTATTTCTGCTAATCCTACTACCTACCATTTCGCTGTTCTAGGTGTATTATTAGGTTCAATAGTTGGTTGTTGGTTGTTGTTTCAATCGTTGGTTACGAGAGCGAATCAGATATCAGTTGCTTTTAGAGTGCAACTGTGGAAAAGGACGGGGATGCAGAGCGTTCAAAAACAAACGGCGTCGCTCGATAGAACGGAAAGAAGAGAGCACGGGAATATGAGTGGAGCCATAGACCTTCAGAATGATAACGTACTTTGAATTGATATGTCTCTGATTGTCGTCACATTAATGACTTTATCTCTTATATTTAGTAAGAAAGAATATTCTGAAATAATGTTGATGCATCTGAGGCACTTCGTAGAAAATGAAGTTTTCTAAGACTTTATAAAATTCGTAAATTACTGCGTATTCTCGCTATCAATATCTAAGTTCGTATAACTTGTCAATCATCAACAGCCTTCGAACCTCATCAAACCACCCGGCCAGTGCCGAGAGGATGCCAGCAACTCCTCTTCAGTCTGAAAAAAGGAATGCATGTCTTTCTACTTTTTTCCAAACACGATTCCCACAACTAATTTGTTGCGAGAAAGGAATTATCCCTCAATTTGTCTTTAGCTAGTCAATTGAGAGCTCAATTGCTGCCGTCCGTATTTCAAGTAACCGTTTCTCTGGAAAGTGAGAGCTTCCAAAGCTATAACCCTCGAACCGTCTATATCTGGCTGATAGCTACATCGCAAACGCGAAAAAGGGAGGAAAAATTGTTTCTAGTAGCGGGCCATTCGAAGCAGCCTATCCCGCCCATGGAGAACGTAGTACGATGACGCAATATTTCACGCGATCCAAGCGTACGCTCACCCCAAACGGGCTTGGGGTGAAGGGGCAACAAACTTAGTGTTTTGATTGAGCATGCTTTCAAAGGTTGGTAAAGAAGTTCTAATTAATGATGATTGTGCATTTTGATAATTGGAAGTCTCGAAAAATTCGAGTATGCTTATACCTAAAGAATTCGAATTTCGAGTATTACTCGAAAGTCCATTTTTGTTATATTCAAATTTCGAATTTTATTCGTAAGTTTTTTTTTAACTTTTAAATGTCGAATATCATTCGAAGCCACTTTTTACGTTCTACACGAGTTTCGAATATTATTCGAAAGCCGAAATTTTCGAACTTTGAATGATTTGAAATTTGAAAAATCATCATAATATTTTTGAGCAATATGATTCGGTTCCAAGTATGCGGCATACGTATTCGTTGAAACTCGTTCGGATTCCGCCCTTTTATCCATTTCTTTTCCGGCCGTTTTTTTGCTTTTTGGTAGCAGGGTTCGGCGCGGGGTGTTAATATCCACACTGGGGGTCTGAGCTGCGCAAGGGTTAAGGAAGGGGTGTCTGAGCTTCACCGGGAGACAAAATGAACAATTCTGAGCGCTTCTGATAGGGGGGTCTGAGCAAGTCCCCAAAAGTTTGCTTTTGAAGGAAGGGGGTGTGAGTGAATTTAGCCTTGTCCACACCTTGTGCCGTACCCTGTTTGGTAGTTCCACGACCACCCGACAGCGGGGGCTCTAAAATGAAACTGCGGTGTCGGCCGACCGACGTCTCAGTGCGGTGAAACCATTGACACGACGTCGGAGCAAGTTATGACGGGTCAAAACGTGTTGGTTTCGTCTCATATTTTGCACTGTAGAGTCGGAACTGACGGTTGTTCACCGCAGCTTCCCTCGCACTGCGGCACTCTTATAACGTGTAGGACGGCAACGTCCGGCAGACTGTGGAAGGCGCTTTAGAGAATACCCTTTCTTATCACACTAGGAAGGATCGAACATCAGAGAATACGCTTGTTTTCCAAGCGGCAGTGCATAGGCAGGTACCCCCCCCCCCCGTCGTCCTCCTGCGCTCGCCTCCTCGAGGAAGAAAAATATGTAGATGAAACGAAAGCGTCGCGATTCGCCCCCGACGCTGCGTTCGTTCCCTCGAGTGCGTGAAAAACGACATGGGGGCATCGACTGTGGTTCTCATGGAATAAACAGGTTGGGGCGGCCCTAATCCCTATCCATCTCTCTCATCATCAAATGTGCTGTAGCCAAAGAACTTTGAAGGTGGACACACTACGTCATATTGTAGGTGTATTCATGTGCATTGTCTCCTTATCAAATTAGTCTAGTGGGTGGTGCAGGCTCGATCATTGCTGCTTGCCGTGCGGCGTTGGTGGCATCACCGGCCAAGGGGTTTCGATCGCGCGCGACGATCTACTGTCGCAGCGCCGTCCATCCACTAGACATCCTGCATTTCCAAAGTTATTTCTCTCATTGCCAGGTGATGTCTACGGGCCGCTGGTTTTACGGCGATTGTTTCCGCTATCTTGTCCTATGTGTGTGTTTCTTCTGTCTCAGTTCTATATGTTCGAACTATATGATCATCAACTTCACATTCATTTGCATGGCAAACGATACGACAGAGCTGACTGACGCTGGGAACGGAGTAAGAATTGTAATGCTGTTCAAAGTTTGACAATATCACTCCAGTTCCCGATTTCACCCATAATATTTGTAACATTTTGAATCATCCCTTTTTCAAAGGAAAGGAAATCGAGGCTTAAAAAATTATCAAGAGCGTTTTCTCTCACGACTGCAATCTATAGAGTGCTATACGCGCAACATTTTTGCCGAACTCAGATATGTCAAGTGAGAGGAGTCATGATTGCGTCACCACAGGTAAAAGATGCGTTAATATTCCCAAGAACATCTGATCCATAGTCCCTTTTTCCTCGTTTTCGCGACATGCAGTTCATCTGCACAGAGAAGATTTACGGCGGCGTCGCAAACTGTGTTCGAGGAGATGAACCTGCGCTGGCCGCGGCACCGTTGAAGCACTCGCGCGGGACAAAAAAAAACGCAAACAAATCCGATGCCTAGCCATATATATGTTTCTCATTCTTCAAGTTAGAAAATCTTATTCTCCCATACGGAAACTAAGGCTCCAAACCTTTGCGGTCAAGCGTGTTACGGATAATCTATCTACTCGAGACTCCAACTTCACAGCTGTTCTCTTCGTATGCTGCCCCACCGAAATAGCGCCATGAAAGTAAAGTCGACACGGATCGCAGTGTCCGTTGTGGTTGCTTTGAACCCGAACCCAATAAACAGTCGCGCAAACTCGGTGACCTAACATACCCCGTGTAAAAAATCGAAATTCCCTCACTCAACACGCTGCCTATGCGCTCGATGCTGCTCCCTTCGTCAGTAATACGCTCTCTCGATGTCTCTAACATCCGCTTCGCATCCGTACGCAAAGGAACTCGGGGAAATTGGTTTTTTATGGCCTGAATGTGTGCTACATACGTGCACAGCTTGCGTCAACGTATTGTGAACCGACCAAGGGTAACCACAAATGGCGCTGCGATCGATGTCGACTGTAGCGTTAGCATGAGGTGAAATAAGAAAATTTGTTCCGTCCACAACACGATCGGAGCTTGCAACTTGATTTTCAATATTTTCGCTTTTTTATTTCTCTTGACACCTTTTTTACTGGGCTAACAGCACTTTATTCAATAAGAATGGAATCATTCAGACGTCTATTAATCGCCTTGACTACACTACAAAGGAGAAGAGTGCGATCATCTGGGCGGTCGCGATTGGAACGATAGCAGGAACCGTTCCGGTTAACTATTCATACATCCGATTCGGAGCAAGGTAGAGCCAATCTGGTTGAATAGAAAGAAAAAACGAAATTATTCGGTCGTTCAGAAGAGTGATTGACACGGTGTCGAAGTTTAATTTTGAAAAGTTTGGCAGAATCGCGGTTAAAGGCATCGTACGCGCTGAAAACCACTCTCTGTTTTTTTGGTTCAAATGAGTCTCTGGGCCCACCTAAGAACGTAGGGAGAGTTTGTACGTTTAAAACGCCTCATTCTTAAAGGCAGTGTTCACGATAATCTTCAATTTTGAGATTATTCACTATATTGACTAAGTGGCCCCCAGGTAGAACTGAAATGTTGAAGAAATTGAGAAAAACGCACCGGGAGTACCCGAAATCCTTAAGTATCAGCCCGCCTTTTGAGTATCACAGGGAGTGTTTGTTGTGACAATGAAATCTTTTGCGAACCCGTCCTTTGCAATTCTCCACTCTCTATTGCTCCGTGCTTTCCTTCGGACCCTAACTAATACTGTTTTGCCTAAAATATTTCTCCATTTCTGATTAGCCCCATTTTATACCGGTGACAACCACCGTGAACATGTTCATCCAACCGGACAACTAATCCATGTTATAGAATAATGTCACTGAAATACGACGTTTTAATGCGTATCTTGCCGTTTCTTCGTAATTTGGGTAACACTTGGAGGCCAACTCATTGTTTTATGTGAAAAACTCGGGAACGAAAATCATCGTGAACACTGGCTTAAGATAAATGAAGTTGAATGTCTCAAATCCCGTTCAAAGAGGCGGCCGCCCGTCAGTCATCTGACACAATTTGCTGTCAGAGATCATACAATACCACCCACGAAACGTGTCCAAAAGCGCGTCGCCGACGCAATTTTCCGTCCGCGACGGAAAAACACGACGAAAACGTCAAAAACATTCAGAATGAACATTTCCAGAATCTGAAAGCATCGTTCGATCCGACTCATCGCCGTGATTTCGAAAATGTTTCTAAATTTTAGAAAAACTCAAGTCTTGATCTACTTATGACCCATTTTCTCTCGAGAAGGTAAAATCTTTTAGAGGAAGCATTTTTGAATTCTGAGAGGACCATTCGCTCCGCCTCGCCGAGCTGATTAGAAATATGCATTCGCTTTTCTAATAAAAACGATTTTTGACCTACTTGTGACCTATTCACCGACCGAGAAACCGAATTTTTCAAGATTTGGTATGATTTGAGACTGTTTCGCTCCATACAATTAATATCGCATTGTTGAGGTGGAAAAATGTCTTCATATTTGGAAAAGACGCAAGATTCAGCCTGTTTTTTGGCTATTTATGGGCGAACTCCACCCTGACCTCGCTAATTACCTTTGGTTCTCGCCCTAATTACATATAGTGCGTTCTCGAGAGAATCCACTGCAGCCAATCGAAAGACTGAAAGACTGTGCTAGTAACATTTTTCACAACTGGTAAAATAAAGACAATCCTGGACGCATTTTCATTTATTTTAGCAGCCGAGAAACACTAATGGCATTTAACTTCCTACTGTCTCCGCAAAAGCAGGACTGGTTCATTGTTTTGCTGGAAGACTCATATGAAACTGAGACATAATTGGATCTCCTTTAAATCTACATTCTCATTCACTCAACTGACAATTCAGAAAAAAATTTGAACGTTAGTAAACCTTGCCGTAAATTTAAAAAAAACGATTTCTTTTGAATTTATTATTTTCCAGCAAAATATTACTGCACATTCAATGCATTTGCTATTCTGTTTTTCTCCAATTTTTTGTTAAATTTTGATTTTTTTAATCCATTTCATTCATTAAACTAATTATTTTTTATTGACTTCAATTATTAAATACTGTTCTCTTGAATATTTTTTTCATTATTCTATTAACCTCACTTATAGATCCAAAATTACGATTTTATTATTTTACAGCAAAATATTATCTCATATTCAATGCATTTGCTATTCTGTTTTTCTTTAGTTTTTTTTTCTGATTTTTTAAACAATTTCTTTTATTACACTAATAATTTTTTATTGATTTCAATTATTAGATACTGTTTTCTTGCATATTTTTTTCATTATTTTATTAACCTCACTTAATGATCCAAAAATACAGCTGCAGAAGTTTTGAGATTTCAGAGATTCTAGAGTTTTAAAGAGTCTTTTTAAACAGGTTTGGAACCTTGCCAGAGCTGGCCCTGTGTGTGAGTGACCCGGCACCCCTCACATGCCGGCCGAATTACCAACGCAGGCTGGCCTTCTCCGTCACCGCTGACCAGCAAAATATCGACGGGAAATACCAAGACAGAAATATGAAAGAATCTGCATTAAATATACGTTTCCACTGATTCAGCGGTTGAAAATATAGACGAGTTTTGAAAATTGCTAACCTTTTTTTTGATAAAAAAATAATTTTTACTACATTTATTCAATCAAAAATTTAATCCATATAGAATGTTTTTTTATTGTTTTTTTCGTTTTTTAAAAAAAATTTAAATTGATAGAATAGCAAATGAAACAGAAAAAATTGAAATAACGTAGAATCAAAGGAAAAAACAAAATATCAGAAACTTTAAATATGGAATAAATTTTTGATGAAAAAAATCCAGTGAAAATTAGTTTTTTTTTCAAAAAAAGGTGGCAATTCTTGAGTTGATCTATACTTTCAACCGCTGGATTAGAGGGAACGTAAACTTAATGAAGATTCTTTTCCTATTTCAGTCTTGTATGGGCCTTCCCGTCGATATTTTGCTGGTCAGCGGTGGCGGAGAAGGCCAGCCTGCGTTGGTGATTCGGCCGGCATGTGAGGGGTGCCGGGTCACTCACACACAGGGCCAGCTCTGGCATGGTTCCAAACCTGATTAGAAACACTCGTAAAACCCCTGGAACTTCTGAAATCTCAGATTTTCTGCAGCTTTAGCTGTATTTTCGGATCAATAAGTGAGATTAATAAAATAATGAAAAAGTATTCAAGAAAACAATAATTAATAATTGAAAATAATAAAAAAATAATTAGTGCAATGAACGAAATGGACAAAAAAATCAAAAATTATACATAATAAAAAAAATAACGAATGAATTCAATATGCAGTAATATTTTCAACAGAAACACAAAAAATACAAAGCAAATTAGTTTTTTCTACCCTCAAAAAAGGTTCGCAATTTTTTGAATTCGTCAAAATATGCACCGCTGAATCAGTGGAAACGTATATTTAATGCAGATTCTTTCATATTTCTGTCTTGGTACTTCCCGTCGATATTTTGCTGGTCAGCGGTGACGGAGAAGGCCAGCCTGCGTTGGTAATTCGGCCGGCATGTGAGGGGTGCCGGGTCACTCACACAGGGCCAGCTCTGGCAAGGTTCCAAACCTGTTTAAAAACACTTTAAAACTCTAGAATCTCTGAAATCTCAAAACTTCTGCAGCTGTATTTTTGGATCATTAAGTGAGGTTAATAAAATAATGAAAAAAATATTCAAGAAAACAGTATCTAATAATTGAAATCAATAAAAAATTATTAGTATTATGAATGAAATTGCTTAAAAAAACCAGAAAAAAAAACTAAAGAAAAACAGAATAGCAAATGCATTGAATATGAGATAATATTTTGCTGTAAAATAATAAAATCGTAATTTTGGATCTATAAGTGAGGTTAATAGAATAATGAAAAAAATGTTCAAGAGAACAGTATTTAATAATTGAAGTCAATAAAAAATAATTAGTTTAATGAATGAAATGGATTAAAAAAATCAAAATTTAACAAAAAATTGGAGAAAAACAGAATAGCAAATGCATTGAATGTGCAGTAATATTTTGCTGGAAAATAATAAATTCAAAAGAAATCGTTTTTTAAAATTTACGGCAAGGTTTACTAACGTTCAAAAATTTTTCTGAATTGTCAGTTGAGTGAATGAGAATGTAGATTTAAAGGAGATCCAATTATGTCTCAGTTTCATATGGGTCTTCCAGCAAAACAATGAACCAGTCCTGCTTTTGCGGAGACAGTAGGAAGTTCAATGCCATTAGTGTTTCTCGGCTGCTAAAATAAATGAAAATGCGTCCAGGATTGTCTTTATTTTACCAGTTGTAAAAAATGTTACTAGCACAGTCTTTCAGTCTTTCGATTGGCTGCAGTGGATTCTCTCGAGAACGCACTATATGTAATTAGGGCGAGAACCAAAGGTAATTAGCGAGGTCAGGGTGGAGTTCGCCCATAAATAGCCAAAAAACAGGCTGAATCTTGCGTCTTTTCCAAATATGAAGACATTTTTCCACCTCAACAATGCGATATTAATTGTATGGTCTCAAATCATACCAACTCTTGAAAAATTCGGTTTCTCGGTCGGTGAATAGGTCATAAGTAGGTCAAAAATCGTATTTATTAGAAAAGTGAATGCATATTTCTAATCAGCTCGGCGAGGCGGAGCGAATGGTCCTCTCAGAATTTAAAAATGCTTCCTCTGAAAGATTTTACCTTCTCGAGAGAAAATGGGTCATAAGTAGATCAAGACTTGAGTTTTTCTAAAGTTTAAAAACATTTTCGAATTCATGGCGATGAGTCGGATCGAACGATGTTTTCAGATTCTCGAAATGTTCATTCTGAATGCTTTTGACGTTTTCGTCGTGTTTTTCCGTCGCAGACGGAAAATTGCGTCGGCGACGCGCTTTTGGACACGTTTCGTGGGCGGTATTGTATAAGTAAATGATCAATAATTGATCCAGTACAACTGTGGGGAAGTTGATGGAAATAACTATGCGATTACGTGAAGAATGACTTTTCTACACACATCGATTAACCTTTCCTTCTCCACAAATCACTTGAAAGAAAGATAAACTTTATTCGATCGTGGGATCGTTTGTCAACACATCGATCTCTAACGACCGACTCTTCCTCTCTCAAAAGTCGATTGAGAGATTTTTGATCCGAAAAAGAAGCTTTCAGTGATTTTTCCGCGGTTTTTCCAACGTAGCTGTTATATAGGGTACTAGAGCTTTCATTATATATGAAAAACTCGGAAACGAAATCCATCGTAACGATGCCTTTAAAGACACAGTCCAAGCTCGAAATATCTTGGAGAAAATTCCACGCTGATCACAATGGTGTCTCCAAAATCGCTCAGAACTCACTACGAGCGGAGTTACGGCTCCTCAAAGATTTCGATTTTGAACGGCTAGAAGTTATCGGACGAGTTGTCTCGAGCCTGTATTTTCTCGTTATTCGCAGCCATCGTTCTGTAGCAGGCCACAATATAAAGCCAGACCTAAAACAAATTGAAGAACATAGGTTTTGAATAAAATCATTCGCGCGTCTCTACCCTATTGAGGTCGGAAACCTGGCGGTGGGCGTTACCCACTTTTTCTTTCAAGGGGGCGTTGCCGACTTTTTCCCTGCTTTTTCTCGCTTATTTGAGCGAATTGACATTTCGGGCTTGGCAGGGTTGCTACAGACGGCGACCGGACCATAATATCAAAAATTACCTCTGAGGTTGGACTGTGCCTTTAAAGACACAGTAAAAGCGGTAAAGAATGAAATTCCCATGGTTGCTTCACGTGCGTGTGCGTAGCGGAGGCTAGAGACATGTAGAGAGCGGTGGAGAGACGGAGGAAGCAGTTTCATGCGCATACGCTTTCACGATTAGTAATGGGAATTTTGGTTTTTTACAAAAGATACATACAGGAAATTATTATTCTTTTTATTTCATGCTTATCTTGGAGAGATTGGATGGTATGTCTGAAATTATTCAAAACCCTTTCCCAATGGAAATGTGATTCCTCGGTAATATTTTGAAATTCAAGGGCAAAAGTTGTGACGATCTGCCTAGGATCTCTATTTCCCCCATTCGTGTAGTCGCTGCACGAGGGCGAGCCATGATGAAGAGAGAGAGAGAGAGAGAGAGAGAGAGAGCGAAAAGAAAGTAAAAACCGAAGACCCGTAAGAAATTCCTCCATCCTCCTAGCCGCTATTCAATTCCCAAATCACAGACAGGGGCGTAGCCTTTGGTAGTTACGGGGGGGGGGCGTCGAGCCTGTGTTGGTCGCCCATATCTCGCTTATTTGGAAGAGCTTAGATCCCACACTTCGCGTGTGTTATGCAGTAAGGGTCTCCTACAGAACTATTTAAAATCTCAAAATTCTTGTCGGAGGGTGTACTGTATACTTTTACATTTTCAGATTTTTTTCGAATATTCGACTTTTCGAATAATTCGCGATTTTCAACATTTCGAATATTCGATTTTTCGAATAAATCGTGATTTTGAACTTTTCGAATATTCGGCTTTTCGAATAATTCGGGATTTTGAACTTTTCGAATATTCGACTTTTCGAATAATTCGGGATTTTGAACTTTTCGAATATTCGACTTTTCGAATAATTCGGGATTTTGAACTTTTCGAATATTCGATTTTTCGAATAAAAAGTCGACTTTTTCAATCGACTGTCGAATAATTTTTCGAATTTTTCCATTCGAGTTTTGGAGTAATACAAAAAAATGTCATCGCCACTATTTTCCAGAGAAAAGCCATATTGCTTCAGCTAGCATTATCTATCTTTTTTTTTGGATTGAACCAAACTGTCGAATAGGGAAGCAAACAAACTACTCACGAGACGGTTGTCAATGTCTGAAAAATATACGAATTATGTAGATAACTGCTTCTCATTATTTAATTCCGATAGGAAGTGAGTACAAAACAATAACTCGGGCGTCGGTTCCACAACTAGACTAATAAAACCCACCGCCGCTGCCGTCTTAGTGGCCGAATAGACTCCCGCCTCTGAAAGGCGCTGCAGCATGCAATGGAATAGAGTTGATCATGCGGCACCGTACGATCGATTCCCTCCTTTAAATGCTGCCGCGTATTTCCACGGCGGAGTCTATTCGGCGCGTGACGCGCTGGAAGCGCGGCGGACTATTAAAGTACTCCGCGCGCCGTGCCGCGCATCTAGCGCCGCCATAGCAGCACCGCCCGAACCGCCATGGCGGTTCGGCCATATCAATCAATTTTCCCTTCTCAGTTCAGGTACAATCTAACATCAAGAATTGCGAGACTATCCTACGGTGCCGTATACGCTAGTACAAGCGAGAAATTTCTGTGTATGTCACAGTTAACGCCCAACTTTAACCCCCACCGCCCTGCCGATGCCGCCGAAGATTTCAGTTGTTTCTCGCGCGTCCCGTGCGTGCTGCGCGGTGAAAACTTTCATAGTCCACCGCTCGTGCAACGCTTAGGCCTAGTGCATACTTCGTCACGGGGTCGCCGCGACAGAGTCCTCAACGACGTGAACGGTCATCGGCCGGTCGCCTTGCAAATGGAGTTGACGCAATATTTCGTCCACTACCAAATGCACACATTATATTCTTGACAAAGATCTTCTATCAATAATAGGGTCTAATGTTCTGTAATCTAAGAGCGGTTCATTTGTGGATGCTGAACACGGAGCTGGACTTTGTTTTCGTCCTGCCCCCTTTTTAACTGATTACGCTGTGTGTGAGGTGATTTTGTTCAATTTTAGATTCGACTGAAATCGTGGCGCGCGCGAAGCGCGCACTTAGATTTGGCTTTGATTCCTTACCGCGCGCAACCCGCACAGAGAGTCCACCCACTCACACTGAAGTTAGGAAAATGAGAAGTATACCATTGAAACCGCCCTACAAAGTTAGGTATGTTAGCAATTTTTCATCCCGATAGACCCCCCCATCCAAACTAAAAATGTGACCCCCTAACGTGGGCGTCAAGTCCAACGCGGTCGCCGAAGCCTTCGGAGCGGCTCTTGTCAGCTCCGGCGGCTTCGGGTCCGTGTTGGACCTGACTGAGCAGAAGACGTCTCAACCCTTCTGGCGCGTGATTTGACTTTGAATATTTATATTGCGCTTGCCAAATCTTTTTTTCTACAATTTCACATTATTTAAAAGATTTCGATAATCGCTAAATCCAATGAGAGAATTTTCACAACGATTCATGACTTTGTTCACCGCAAATTCTATCCTCAACATTTTCACAACATTTCGAGAAACCGTTGATCACTGTATTCATTTAAAGGACTTCACAATATTTCAATGATTTCTTTGATCGCCAAATCTAATTTACGATTCTATCCAAAAGGGGTCTTCCAAGCGAAAGAGGTTTGGTGCGCGCCAGAAACGTTCCAACAAAAAGGGAACAATAGGAAAGTGTAGTGAGAAGAGTGTACAAAAAGTGAACAATATTTTCTCCAAGCGATATTCTCGGTCGACTCTTCTATACAGCGAAAACAGACCGTTGCGGTATTCTACTCGGAAGTACTTTGTAGTTCCAAAAATAATTCCGATCATGCGAGAACCGGTAAAAATATGCATGAATTTGTATCTGATAGTTTTAATTCACTGAAAGAGATGATGCCAAACTGGCCAGAGCAGACGGTTAGCTCCAGCTCTTGATAAAAAATGAAACAATTGAAATACATTATCAAGCAAAAGTATTCCGATATAATCTCGTGAACGAATAGAAGTCCTTTTTTTGAAAACCATTATGTTCTTCCTCGTAAAATACCCCAACGGTTTGTTTTCGCTGTATAGAAGAGTCGACCGAGAATATCGCTTGGAGAAAATATGGTTCACATTTTGTACACTCTCCTCACTTCACTTTTCTATTTTTCCCTCTTTGTTGGAACGTTTCTGGCGCGCACCAAACCTCTTTCGCTTGGAAGACCCTTTTTGGATAGAATTGTTCACTTTTTCCGAATATTAAGCAGTAATATCCCTCAAAAATATGCAACACTTATCAATCTTTTTGGACTGATACGATAATCAGTAAGCAATCAACAGACGATTATAAGTTGCTATCGGCACAAAATTCTCATCGTAAAGAAAATTCATGACAACCAATTGATCAAGAGTAGGGTATAGAAGAAATTGAGAGCGGTGTGTTTTCATTCTCACACCGTCTTTCTCTGGAGGTGAGCGGCTGAAGCTGAACAGACTAGGGATTAGGGAAACAGCCTCACCGGTTATAAAGATATCACGATATCTGGGCCTAAACATGGAAAACTCTGGCAAAAATTTTGCTACACTTTCGTGAGAATTGTGTGCCGATGGCTTATTATCAACTTGTGCAATCAACTTGTGAAGCACACAACAAATGAAGCGCAACTCTCATTTCGCGGCAACACGCACATATTACATGAACCGCTCTGCACTTTCCACAACGTCTTGAAGACGTCATTTTGAAGCTCGAAGCACTTTTTCAGGACGTCCCGATGACGTCATCAGAAGCCCGAAGCTTTTTCTCGATGACGTCATCAGAAGCCCGAGGCTTCTTTCACGACGTCCCTATGACGTCATCTGAATCCCGATTGACCTAGAAATCGATTACTGACCAGCCTACATACCTCCTACCAACTTACCTGCCTGCCCAATTGATCGCCTGCTATCATTGGCAGTGGCTACTCCTGACTCAGAAGTTTCAACCCTAGTTACATGTTTTCTTAGTAACATACATTGAAGGGCACAACTAACTTACTTAAAGGCAATGTACACGATAAATTGTTGATGTTCAGTTTCTTACAGATTATGATAGGTCAAGAGCTTGCTGTGACAGCAGCGTCAGGGAAAACTGCAGAAAAAGACGAGAAGGCGCTTTTTTTAACCCTTGCTCTTTGCCGGCTGTTTGCGTGCCCTTCAATGTATGTATGTTACTGAGGAAAACATGTAACTAGGGTTGAAACTTCTGAGGAGTTCCATTAGCAGTGAATGGAAAGCGTGACGGCCTACGGCCCACGGCACACACCATGAATTTTTCTTAAGCTTTAGGGCTCACAACTTTGTTATTTGTGAACCGATTTGGCCCAAATTTTGACAGTTGGTGTGTTTTCGCCCCATTCACGTATACCCGGAAGGGAATCTGCAAGAAATTTGTTTGAATGGTTTTATAAACTACTTTATAAAATTGTAAGTGATCACAAGGCCTAGGCAAAACCAAACCTCTCCAGCCGCTTCGCGACTGGAGCGGTACAATTTCACCACATTTGAAAAAATTTGTCGACCGCCAAATCCATCAAAAGGAATTTCACAACATTTTTTATGAATACCGAATCTTTGACCTTTTCCGCGGAGCCTAACCCTTTTAAAATTGTATCTATGCAGAGTTCCAAGGCACTGATCACTTATAAGATACTTCTTTCAATATGAGATAGTCATGTAAGGTGGCTGAGTGGCGTTTTATACACCGAAAAAATTTGCCATCCATGAAAAATCTCGAGCCGATGGTGACTTACATAGTGATCAACACGCAAAAGACTCATTCTGTGCAATGTTGCATCACCATAAATCCAGAACATTTACCTACCGATGAAGTTATTCGTTTCGGCGTGGCCTTCCCCAACCTTTTAAAAATCGTCCAAGAAATCTCATATTTGGGTTGACCGCCCAAATTAACCCTGGCAGCAGTCCCGAGCGAAAAGTTTCAACCGAATTTAAAAAAGTGGAATAGCGCCAGTTTTTGTGAAATTCAATGTCATTTTTCCATTTTCGTGATTTTTATTCTCAAAATAGAGCGTCTCTATATGAATATCAATGCGAACGTCATTTGGAGAAGGAATAGTGTGCATTTCATTTAAAAAAATCATGAAAAAAGAAAATCTGGATTGATCGTAATCATGAAGAAATCCATGGTAGTATTCAGGAAAATGAAAACCTTCGAGTAGAAGATGGTCGTTACATAAAAATATCTGAAATGAACATATTAGTGCCTCCCAGGCCGGATTTCTGTCACTTGCGTCGCGATGTCGTAGTGCAGTGCACGACGACGTGACACACCATCCAGCTGGCGCTAAACAGCGCGCACGTTGTGAAAAGTGTAGATTGTCCGCGACACAGCCACGACACCGTCGCGTATAGCAGCTCCCACTAGATTCGTCGCGCGCGACGACTGTCAGTGCTACTCAGAAAAATGAAAACAACTTACTTGTAACATAAAAGGCCGAAAACAAGTTACTTGTTACATATCTGGGCCGATGTAAATTACTTGCGACCTATCTCAGGTCATTTAAGTTACATGTAACATATCGGCGGGATACTGCGTGTGGTACGCTTCCGATATGTTACATGTAACTTAAATGACTTGAGCTGAGTCGCAAGTAACTTACATCAGCTTAGATGTGTTAAAAGTAACTTGTTTTCGGTTTCTGAGAGTATACTGCGTCCGGTGCGCCTCCGATATGTCACATGTAACTTAAATGGCACAGTATAAGTCGCAAGTAACTTAAATCGGGCAAAAGATATTTCCAAAATTGATTTACGACGCACTGGCGGGGTCAGGCTTACGACTGGCGTTGCTGTTGGTTCAATTACCCAAGTTTGAGGTACTTGACCCAAACACCAGCAGGGAAGGCCCTGCACAGAATTTTTTTTGCGTAGTGTGTGGTCTGGGGCGCGCACTTTGCGTCGCGTGTCGTCTGCATTACGTCATGTCCACCCATAGTGAAAATTCAAATGCAAGTTACATGTAACATAAGTGTAACTTACATGTAATTTAAATTTAAGTTACATGTAATATAAATGTATGTTACATGTAATATAAATGTAAGCTACTTGAGACATTCAAGTAAGTTACATTTATATTACAAGTAACTTGTTTTGATTTTTCTGAGTAGGCGCGATTGAGTGCTGCGCTGGGCGCGGCGGTATGTATCAGTCCCTACACCGCAGCACCGTCGTTGCGACGCAAGTATGCACTAGGCCTTACGGTAAGGACTGAAAGATTCCTTAGTCGCTTGTCACATGAGTGAGTCATCATTGATAATTTCGCTCTGCCTTGATTTCAAAAACCACCTACGATTTGCGACAGTGTGCATCCTTGGCGCGCGAACTGCTCTTGGGTCCATGGAATGTTCTTGAAAAAAATTTATTCGGTAAATTCGACTATCGAATTCATTCGAATGTTTTCATAGATTTTCGAATATTCGATTTTTCGAATAATTCGGGATTTTAAACTTTTCGAATATTCGGTTTTTCGAATGATTCGGGATTTTGAACTTTTCGAATATTCGACTTTGCGAATAATTCGGAATTTTGAAGTTTTCGAATATTCGAGTTTTCGAATAACTCGAGATTTTGAACATTTCGAATATTCGACTTCTCGAATAATTCGGGAATTCGCCTTTTTCGAATATTCGACTTTTCGAATAACTCGAAGTCGACTTTTTCAGTCGAATGACTTTTCGAGTCATTCGATTCGGTCAAAGTATAGTGTACTGTGCCTTTATACTCAGCAATTACTTGCAAAGACGGAGTCCACCTCGGATTTTTCTCCTGGTTTCCCCACAAGGAAATTAAGCCTATGTTTTAAAATCGGGACTTTTGTGGTTGCCATCGCAGAATAGTTCAGTCGAATCAAATCTGGATGGATATACAGTTTACGGAAATGGAAAAAGACTGTTGTGCGGCTGCGTATTTCCACTAAGCAAACTGTAGGTTGCACCATAATCGACAGCGAAGTTGTAATTTTTCCTGAATTCTGAAGAAAAAACGCCGGATACGTTGAGAAACGGTAGGTCCCCCCTACAACGGATTATCAAAAGATCTGAAGGCTTCACCATAGGGATACACGCAGGAATAACAAGAAAAATGCAAAATTTCCAAAAATGAAAAAAACAGAGAAGTTCTTTTTTTCTTATTCATGCGTGTCTCCATGACGAAGACTTTAGGTATAATGATAATGTTTGAGTGTGGGTGAAAGCTCACCGTTTTTCAACGTCCCCGATGTTTTTCCTCCAAAATTCAGAAAAAAAACTGCAACTGTGTCTTTAATTTTTGCGTCACCGATGTACAGTGTGCTATGTGGAAATACGCAACTGCACAAACGCCTTTTTCCGTTGCCGTAGACTATATAGTCCACAGCAACGGAAAAAAGGGGTGTGTTGCCGTTGCGGACCTATCCTATTACACTGTAGTATCAATCATTTTTCCGAAACAGCTGCCATCGGTCCTTGACTTTCTGTTCCAATGAGACGACTATGGCTGTGGGAGCAATGTAAGCAAACGAAGTTGTCAGATTGAAAATAATAACTCGCCAATAAATCACATCTGACCCGGAAAAATGATTGATATAACAATGGTCATAAAAAATTGCATTGCAAAGCGACCATTGTTTAACAGGAAAAGTTCACGAGGGAAGCTAAGGGAAGCGAGAGGTGGCATTTGGTACTGACATTTCACCCCACATTCCTTTCGACTTCCCCGCGGGTTGATGGCCAATACGAACTCTGGATTTCTCTCCTGATTACTACGAAATAAGTACGAAAGCCGTAGTTCATACATTTCCAATACTTAACACTCGTTCCACAAAGGACACGAGGATCCGACTCACAGCGTACAAAACCTATGTAGGACCGCTTCTCGAGAGCGGACGCGCAGTATTCAGTCCAGATCGAAAGAGGGATATTCTCAGAGAGACAGTACAGTACCGTTTTACCAGGAAGGCTTTCATGACATTAGAAGATTAACAGTACTCTGAAATTCCATATTCAAAGGAAAGAAATCCCAAATCAATACATTCCAATGTATTTAAATACAAAAAAACATCTCCAGCAGCTTCGCGGGTGGAGCGACAATGGAAGTCCGCAACCGTACCACCGCTTTTTGCGTTGCTGTGGACTATACATATTATTAAAAACAGATTCAGCCATGCTCGAAAAGAAGGGAAAATAACAAAAAAAGGATGCAGAAAGCCGAAAATTCCAACCTGCAGGTACACAAACGCTCTCATTTCCCCGAAAAAATAGTTCCTCCTATACAGGGTGCGTAGTAAGTTCTCAGCCACCTTCATAAGTATTTTTAAATGCTAACAACATTCTGGTTCTTTTGGTAATCATATAAAATGTGTTTATTTGACTCAAAACTAACAAAAAACCACAACAAGTGCTCAAAATTTCCACCATCGGCTTCGATGCACTTCTTCAAACGCTTGGGGAAGCTCTGGACGATGGTCGAAAGTTCCGGCACTGTGATTTCGTCCCACGCCTTCTTTAATCCGGTCTTCAGGGCATCCACTGTGCTGAATCGCTTGCCAGAGATCTTGTCTTCCAAGATGGACCAAATGGAGAAGTCGAGGGGGTTCAAATCAGGGCTGTTCGAGGGCCAAATATCCTTACCCCAGTACCCCGGGAACATCTGGTTGCAGAGAGCGAGGTTCGAGCGAGATCCGTGTGCCGGCGCCCAGTCCTGTTGAAGCGTAAAGCCAGCCTGTCCGAAGTGATTGGCAGCCCCGACTCCAGAGCGTCTTTTAACACCTTCTGTTGGTAGACTTGGGCATTGATCTTGACGTTTCGGTCGATGAAGATGAGCGGAGTCTTTCCACTGGCACAGATGCCTGCCCACACCATCACAGACTTCGGGAAATGCTGGCGAACCATCAATTTCGCTGCAAACGTGTTCTTCAGGCCTCTTTTAAGCAATGGTTGGTGATTTTGGCGGTTGTGGGCTGGCTGAACAGTAAAAAATTTCTCGTCGGTGAAGAGGACCCGCTTCAAGCTACCAGCAGCGACCATCGTCCAGAGCTTCCCCAAGCGTTTGAGGAAGTGCATCGAAGCCGATGGTGGAAATTTGGGCACTTGTTGTGATTTTTTGTTAGTTTTGAGTCAAATAAACACATTTTCATATGAATACCAAAAGAACCAGAATGTTGTTAGCATTTAAAAATACTTATGAAGGTGGCTGAGAACTTACTACGCACCTTGTACAAAATGAAGGCAAAGGATTGGAGTGGGAGCACATGATTCACGAAAACTTCCGGAGCTTTTTAGAACCCTTCTGGGAAATTCCTTAATCCTTTTAGCGAATGGGATTCGCAGACTCGAAAAGCCCTTTAGCGGCACCTTTAAAAATTTCTAAAAAATTTGATGCCTTGCGTGCGTAAAATTTTTGCTCACGTTCAAAGCTACCCATATTTTCAATACTTTGAAACATTTACCAGACCGCTTGAGCGTAACCGGCTCCTCCTGTTTGTGACGCCACCGCCTGGACAGCAACCGAGGGTCGAAATGCAGCCGCTGTTCCCATTAGGGTGCATTCAGAGCGATTGCGTTGCCATCACGAGAAATAGAGACTCGGCATCGGCTGTTCTTTGAGTGATAGCTAGTCAGGTGATCAAAAGGTTTATAAGGATTCGTCCATAGCAGACGTCCCAGCGTCCAGTGACGATGGGGGTTTGCATCTTCAACAGTTGGTATTGATCTGACTCTCCAGCGAATCCCCAGCAACAACTGCAGCCGACCTGTCGCTGACAGTGGAGGCATTGCGGCAGTAGCGGCTGCCACTAATGTTAGCAATACCATCGTCAACCCCGCGCCGTCCTCAGGCACGCTGCATGCGCCAGCCTTCGAGCGTCATTCGCCAGCGTTTGAACCACGACTTGATGCCTGCCGCTTGTCGTCTTCTATGGACGGAACCTAAGGCGCCCAATCTCATACAGGCGGCCAGCTGACCTTTCCGGGAGGTGATTCAGAGTCGCTCTGTTTGAGAAAATTTTCGGTCGCTGAGGGGATCATTCATGGCCCAAGTTGAGGGGGCTTCCTCATTGCGGACCATGCCGGGAGTGGTAAACTTGTTGCGGTCGGCGGCAGGATTAACCTCATTGCCCGCAGGCTGCGACAACGATGGCATCCACGTAGGAGGCTTCACTTCCTGACAAGGTGCGGAAAAAGAGAAACATAATAGTTACGAAAAAATAGCCACGACACCAACCGCGGTTAGAAATGAAATCGGATATCGCTCCGAGCGGAGCCGCCTTCACCCGGACAGCAACAGCAGATGCCTGAATAGATAGCCGATTTTCGCTCGGAGCGGAGAGGCAGCCTCACTAGCGTTGCTCTCCGGGTCCGCTCCAAGCGGGGATTCATGTAAGTGCATAAGATAAAGCCTTGTCAATAAAATGCTGGTGCTTGCAGATTACCGTTTTTCATTTGTGGCATGGTATCGGCAATTTCAACTGCTTTAATTCCCATGGCTGCTCACCTAAGTCTACCATATCTTCTGGGTCTTCGTCTTCTTCAGGTTGCTCGATATTCTTGAAATTTGGCGCTGACGAGAGTTTGGCAGCAGTTCCGCTGCGAAGCGAGCGCGCGCTCGTCAATACTACCTAACTACATTCGCTCCCAGTTACATAGAATCCATATTTCATCATTAATCGTACTCACCCTAGCCGCCACAGTTGTCACTGGTTGTAGTAGCTGTAAAAGCTGCCTAATTAAAGGCAGACACGCTCGAAAGCTTTTGAGATAACTACGTTACTGGGGTCGTATGGCTCCAACTAGAACGCTTACGCGGTTGAAAGCGTCAAAGGCGAGCCAAAACTAATGCATTCGAGCCATATAGAAACCAGAAGAAGCAGTCTCCGCCCATTCGCTTTCATGTCTCAAAACACCAATACGAAATTGTCCAGATTGATTTTTTTTGAATACGTTCACTCTGGGTAGCTTTTGAAGCTCTCAACTACGTAAGCGTTCTGGTACAGGCCATAAAACTCTAGTAGGTTCGGTACCCCAGCGACTTTGCCGCTACCTCCGCTATTTCAACCGAGCAGTCATGCTGCGGTGTAACTCGTCCACTCTCACTTCATAAGAGAAATAACTCGTTATTTTTCTAGTTCCATCCATTTTTAGCCGGTCTTTTTGTTAGTTTTCCATAAAACCAGCTACAAACCGTCGATTGAGGCCATAAAATTAATTCCATTCTTGAGCGTGTATGCTACCTTTAATGCTTGTTTCACCTCTGCCTCGTTGTTTTGGAAATTTTGTGAAAAATTTTCTATTTTGTGTTGTTTGTGTGCAGTAATAATTCCCGTTCAGAATTTTCCAAATCCCTCTTGGGATTCCAAAAATGAAGTTAGTGATACTGGCAAATAAACACGAGAAAAAGAACCCACTCACTAACTCAAGAACCACAACTAAAAAACATTCAATGCTGCATGGCGGGAAAAGGATAGGATTTTGATAGTTTCAGTGTTGCAGCTATGAGCTTTTGAGAGAATAAGCTTCTTTTTCTCAGTGTTACGAGATGCTGGCCTAGTATTTTTTGCCTTTTCCTGAAATCCTCTGGAAGTTTCGGTAAGAATTATCGATTCTTAACATTATACCTACAACATCCAAAACATGATTTTCTAAAACAAAGGGGAGAGGACGGAGCATGGCTCAGTAAATTTCCCCTTTGAAAAATGTTCAAAATCGAAAAGGTATCGGTCGTGTGACCCCCTCCATCAATGAGAAAGTTTCAACATTGCTTGAGCGAATTATTAATGTCAGGTGCAGAACGGAAACGCGACACTTGTTGTTATTTGTGATTGTGTGTTTGCAGGGGCTTTCCTATTCTGCTGACTTCGGAGCTATTGGAGTTATCTGTGTTCGTTGGGCACCTCTGGCGCAGTTGAGCTTCTTCATTAGTACTCTTACATGCTTCAACTCCATAGCTATCATGACCACCGATCCCGTAACTGCCTGGGCAAGCTTACTTTTCATGATATCTTGCTAATTTAAATTTGTAATACAAACGTCTTAGCATCGAAAGATGAAATATCGTTCCAAAACCCCAAAACAACGGGCTTCAATTGTCGGGACCAAACTGTGTTTTAGAGCTTTCCGTTGCTGATGTAGCGACGTATACCATAGATGCTAGGCTATTGTCTCACTCAGAAAAGTGAAAGTATGTTTCTTGAGACTATCAAGTAACTTGCCAGTGGTATTGCGAGGAGTTCTATGCATACTGATCTTCGATTGTTCCCATCGAACTCGACAGCAGTTTATAGCAATTGGCAGTTAATATGCATGCGACTCACTACAACACCAGTGATAGTATCAAGTAACATACTTTCATTTTTCTGAGCAGCACGCGAAAGGAGGAGTTGACCCTGTTGCAATTGGAAACATCAGCTTATTCCATTCAAGCAAATCGGTCCCGAGAGGAATTCGAACTACAAAAGACTTCTCCGTTTCTGCGTTAAGTGGCCACACCTGAGAGCAACCGGACCGGAACCGCGGTTGTATTTCGATTTTCGGTTGTTGTCTAGGCGACAACGTAATGAATGGGAGTAGCCGGTTCCGCTCCGAGCCATGGTTCGTGTGAGTAGATGTTAAAGGCAGTGTTTACGATAAAAGTCGTTTTTCTATTTTTTGGCTAATCTTGAAAACGGTCCCATGCGCATTTTAATGATGTCCCTGGAATTGTACAAGACCCCCGGGGAACGGAGTTATGGCCCCTTAAAATTCAGATAGAGAAGCATTGTGGACGGGTTGTCCGAGGCTTGTAACTCCCGTTTTTTGCAGCCGATGTATGCGAACTGACCTGAGTAAAGAGAGAAGTTGAGAATGAAGAAAAGAACGGGGCTTTTGATCGGAAACCATCGCTCATTTAACCACGAATTCAGGGGAACTATTTTAGGACGTGGGCGGAGCGGCCCCATGGGTTGGCTGGCCCACGAGATTTTCACCCACTTACCGGCCGTTTTTCGTCGCACTTCCGTTCTTAATCTTCTTAGAGAAACCCAAAGCTTACGTTTCAGCCAAAAAACGTGCAACTTTTTCTTCGTGAACACTGCCTTTAAGTCGTGTGCCAGCTAAACTTGCGTTTGTATGTATGACCATCGGTCTGCTGTAGTGCCCGTCCCCCCTTTTATTTCATACCAATTGTAATCGCTGAATCCTATTTTTTCAGCTATGTGAATCGAGGCTGAGTTGGCGATCATCCTACTATTTACATGCAGCATTCGGCGTGTTGGTCTTCACTTTGTGGGTTTTAGTGTACAGAGATGATCCACAGCTACATCCAAATGTGAGCGAGAAGGAACTGAGGAAGATCCAAGAGGGAAAAACAAAGGAGCACATAGAGAGGGATAGCTTCGTTCCATACAAGGTAATCTCAATAAGCACTGCGCCTTTTTCATTTGAACTAACTCAGATAATAACACCGGCTGAGCGGGCGGAGAAGTAGGCTCGCCGGCTGAGCGGGCAGGCTTATTTTGGGGGCGGAGCGTCTTGCCGGCTGAGCGGGCGGGCATGCATTTTACCGGCTGAGGGGCATGGCTTTACCGGCTGAGCGGGCAGACATAAATCCACGGCTGAGCATGTCACCGGCTGATCGGGCAGACATAGCATTACCGGCTGAGGGGCATGGCTTTACCGGCTGAGCGGGCAGGCACTAAAGTGAACCAGGCTCATGTACGGAGCGGGTGAAATGGGCTTCGAGCAGATTCGGGTGTTGGCATTCGAACGGATGGTCATCCACATGATTTGAATCATTGACCCCTCACCCCTTACGGTTCGTTGTGACCGTGGGGACGTGACTGCGGGTCAGTTCATGATTTTTGAAGCAAGGTAAGGCTTGCCGCTTCAGAAATGAAACGCAAGCCTCGAACTTGCTGGGGAATAGGGAGAGCCTACTAGAGGCTTTATCTAGTCTTGCAGATCGATATCATTCACGTGGTAAGCAACTAATACCGGCAGAACGGACCTCCATGTACCGGCTGAGGGGACAGTGAATGCGGGCTGAGGGGGCAGCCATTTACCGGCTGAGGGGACAGTGAATGCGGGCTGAGGGGGCCACCACTTGCCGGCTGAGCGCTCCACCATTTACCGGCTGAGGGGGCAGTGAATACCGGGGCATGGCCGGGTACAATGTTTAGTCAGCCGGTATTGCCTCCCCCCTCAGCCGGCGTTACTGCCTGAGTAAGCTATAGTGTACTAGTTGCGGAATGTGCTACGTTAGAGCAAAAGTCCACCCTCCCTCAATAAGAAAAATTAAGCGCAGAAAAAACTATGCTCTGGTGAATTATTTCGTGGAACCTAGGGCAAGCTTAAAGGCAGTGTCCACGATAAAAATCGTTTTCGAGTTTCCACCAGGAAACGAAGGTTTAGAGTCTGACTGTTTCATCAGTGAAGAAAGAATCATGAAAAACGCTGCGAAACATCTAAAATCAGCTCTTCTTCTTGAAAGCCACATTTCAACGGTGAATGAGTTGCGCGGGCATGGGCCTGAAGTAGACAGCGTGCGAAAATGCGCCCCAATGCTAAAACTCAGCCGCGCTCGCGCTCCAATGCTAATGTAGAAGCGTACGAAACTGTTTCTCGGAAAACTCGACCGCAAGCGGACTTCGGAGCCGTATGGAGCTCTTTCAGGCTAGTTTTCGTTCGTTCTTTCGACCCCAGTGCTTCCATGAGACCCCGAACCTTCGATTTCCGGCCAAAAACCGAGGACGAAGTTTATCGTGGACACTGCCTTTAAAGGCTCAGTCCAACCTCAGAATCATTTTTCTGTTTCTCCGCCTATCTTGAAAACGGTCCCATGCTGATACTAATGATACCTCTGAAACCGAACATGACCCCCTAGAAACGAAGTTATGGCTTCTCAAAGAGTGGGCTGTGGAAGCATGTTGGACGAGTGGTCCGAGGCTTGTAACTTCCGTCATTTGCAACCGATGTATGCGAACCGACCTGAACAAAGAGAGAAGCTGAGAACGAAGGGAAGAACGGGGCTACGTCTCGGAAAACACCGCTAATCTCGCCGCTGTTGAGCTCAAAAGATCGTAAAAGGGGAGTGCCAAAGTGGCTTCCTGATGTGGTCGCCCCAGGGTGGCTTCCTCCTATACCTCGCTTATTCGGAGGAATTGGGATTTCGCACTTGGCAGGTATTATATAGGGTGGGTCTACTTTACAATTATGTGGAAATCTCGGGTTTTGTACGTGAGCTTGGACTGTCCCTTTAAAGACAGTGTTCACGATAAATTTCACTTCCGATATCTCCACGGTTTACGGAAGGTCTGGTGCCCTATATAGCAAGGCATGCTTAAAAAGAACACGAAAGACGCGTTTTTGAGCCAAAATAGGCTCTTCCTTGTTTACGTTGATTTTTGAGAGTGGAGGAATTGACCATTAGAAAGATGATGCCTATCAGTGCAGTGAAGCAAACAGTTCACTTACCAGCACTTCCTTCACTTGATCATTCCTATAATCTGAGTCTTCATTTGTTCCTTTCGAGGGACGGACCTGGGGCACCGGGCGTGTCTGGGGCACCAAAACGCTTGTTTGCAGCCGTTATTTTGCCACCCCCGGCTCATTTTCTACCGTTCCTTTGGCACTGGGAGCCTAGAATCCTTCTCCACTATCATTTTGCTGTGGAAAGTCAACGAGGATGATCATCGTGAACACTGCCTTTAAGCAAGATTTTTGATCCGCTGAATGTGGCCAGAGCCCGGTAGAAGTCAGCTTGACCTGCATTTTGGGATGCTCCAAGCAACAAACGATGCCAACAAGGTTTGGGTGTTGCTGTAGTGCGCTGAAAGATAGCGGTATTTCTGACAGAGATGCAAAATGCGGTAGCGGACAAAATTCCACTTTTCGCTTTTTTCGCTATCCGGACACCTGATCCATATCCTCTGAATATCGTAGTCTGTTACTGAGAAGTCAGTTCAGGCGTCTGTCATAGTCCTCACCGCAAGCGCGGCACGAGCGTCACGCTCGTGCCGCCCGTCCAGCGCCGCCATCGCCGCACCGCCCAGACCGCATGGCGGTTCACTATTTGAATTAATACTCGCTTCTCAGTTTGAGTCCACTCAAATAAGAATAAGTTCAACACTATCCTGCGTTACCGTACACGCCAATGCAAGCCAGGGATTTCTGTGCATGTCGCGTGTGCCGCGCGGTGAATAGTTTCATAGCACACCGCTCATCCCGCGCGTCACGCTCCTGCCGCGCTGGCGGTGAGGACTATAAAAGATGCCTTACGAGATCCATTGGCCTTGTCCATATTCTGCCACACGCATGCATACTAGAAACTTGAATATGACTTTTGCCGTTGATTACGAGACAAGCGGAAGGTTATTTTGAAAGTCGAAAACATCTCGAAATCGAAAGTCCGAGAATGCATTTGAGTGTTGAGTAATTTCTCCCAAATATGTTCAGGCTTACTTCTTCCTTTCGACTTTTAATTAGGCCGATAGCGTACAAGAAACACCCCTTTACAAAACCTCGCAGGTCGGCTCAATCTTCTACAGGAGATTGTTACCAACAAAGTCATCCTGATAGTGTGGTTGAACGCTTTTGTGGAAATGGTTACCGCCACTCTACTCACCGTCTATGCTCCGATTTATTTCCATTCGGTGCTCGGATTCGACATTTCGGCCACAGGCAAGCTATATCACATTAGAGCGTTCCATCGAATAATTCCGATTTTTCGATTAATTTAAATATTTCCTCAGAGCCTGAATGGTTTTAACTGTCCTTGGTATCAAACATTACGTGAGGGGCAATACTTCCATAACTGATGGAAAATTAATTTTCTGCCAACTCGCAGAATCTAGTGCTACTACCATTTATTCGAATACTCGGATAAAAACTCAATTAACCAAGGTTGGCAAATAAATGAATAGACGGAGTCCTACTTTTTTTTATCAAATTTGAAAACCTGCCCCTCACCGTAATGTATGATAAGAAGCGCTGTTGAAGCCATTCCGAACATGAAGAGTAAATTAGATTCATTAAAAAATAGCTATTATTCGAAGCAACACTCTAGTATACATGGAGTAGAACAGCAATTATATGAGGCTGTACACGTAAGAACCAATATAGTATTTTACACAAAAAGAAATTTTTGCCGTTTTTATATTTTATATCGCTACACACCTCAATTTTTTTTCCATTTTTCGCGCGACTGAGTGCGTGAGCAACCTTTTGCACGAGGGTTTTTCGCATGCGAGAGTCAACCGATCAAAAAAATGAGGCTATTTGTGCCTTTCGATTTTTGATTTTTAATTTTTTACAAACCAAATCGACCACGGGGCATTTTTTGGCCATACATAGTCTCTATCTGCAGGATCTGGGCTGAAAAAAAATTAAAAAAATATTTTTTCACAGGGCGCGATTTTGAAAATTCTGATAACGCCGATCGATTCCTCATCGATTCTTCACTCCTTCTAAAAAATTGTATCAGAAAAATCCGTTTACATTAAGGATCTATGAGAAGGAATGTTCAAAAAATGCCCAATTTTGAAATTTTAAAACAATTTTTAGAAAAGTTTTCGGAAAATTCTAGAAGCGAGCACCTGAGTTTTTGGGGTCCTCTAGCGATATAAAATATAAAAACGGCAAAATTATTTTTTGTGTACCGATCTATCTCGATTCTTACGTGGACAGTCCCATTATGGTTGCTGGTGGAAGGTCGTAGCACACAACTGTTGGTGGGCTAGCATGATGAAAACATTGCAGACAGTGACGGTTTGAAGTGTATGGTTCCCAAGTTGAAAAGGCCCTTGAAGTGGTCGCATTTGCTGATTTGGGTGCAAGCTCACAGAGAACAATTGTCACTGTCAAGAACAAATGTTACGCAGATTCGAATTCAAAAATTGGAAAATGCATGTGCTTGGCTAACTGACCCACAGTTATTGTGAAGCATCGAACAAGGTTAGAGCAATGGTTTTGTTTGCTTCCATGAGCATGATGTGCATTTTATTTAGGCATCCTCGTCTCATTTGCAGCCAGTCTGCATGTTCCGTTTAAATTTGCAGGTGGAATCATCAACGACTACATGACGTAATGTATTTTCTCCTTTTCTCTTGCAAAATCGAGATTTTCATACCGGTTAGCAAATGCGTAATAGAGGCGCACCACATTTGATCTACTGATAGAGCTGCTTATTTTCTACTATTGGCGCTGCTTGAGAAGAGTAAAGACTGAGAGAAAGAAAAAAGTTTACTGTCAACCGCAAACTTATTCGGGAGGAATTTGCGCCCTAGCGAAACGCCTGACCTGTGCTAAAAAGGGAGGGATCGGTTGTCCTGGTTGCTTCTCGTGAAACCATCGGGGCTCTGTAGTGTGAACAGTGGCAAACAGATCGGGGCACTGCTCACGATGACATTCGTTCTCGATTTTCCCAGTTACAGGCAGAGTTAGCGATAAAAACGGCTGTTGTGTTATCCTTAAATGCACAGTCCTACCTCAGAATCGTTTTTCTGTTTCTCTGCCTATCTTGAAAACGGTCTCACGCTGATTCCAATAATGTCTCTAGAATCTTACGAGATCCCATGTGAACCGAGTTATGGCCACTCAAAAATTGAGCAGCGGAGCCATGGTGGACGAGTTGTCCGAGGTCTGTAACTTCCTTCATTTGCAACCGCTGTATGTGAATAAAGATAGGCTGAAAACGAAGGGAAAAACGGGGCTATTGATTGAGAAAAATTTTCCCGAAAGATCAAAAAGGAGCTTGCCAAAGTGGCTTCCTAATGTGGGCGCCGCAGGCTGGCTCTCCCCCCCCCCCCCCGCCTATATCTCGCTTATCCGGCGGAATCGATAGCTCGCACTTAGCAAATATTATATGGTGTGGTTCTACTCCACAATTATGTGGAAATCTCAGATTGTTTCCTTGAGCTTGGACAGACAGCTTGGACAGTCCTTTAAAGAAAATATATCTGGCCATCAGAAAGCGAAAGAAATGAAAAGACGGCTTCAAGTGTTGAGTAATTGAATGGGTAGTAATTATACAGAGATGAGGCATCCGGTAGAGATACTAACCGAAACGTTACGTGCTGAGAAGTATTTGATAGATTGTAGAAGAGCTTCATCAGCTTAGAAGCTAGGTGCGACGGATCCTTGCTGTTTGGGCGGTTGGGGAGCCTAATGGTAGCAGGTGGCGAGCTCTTGCTTATCGCCACCCGCTTGCCATAATAGGTCGACTAGCTTTTGTAGCACTTGTTGCCGGTGAAAGGTTAGCGAGTCGCGAGCTCTCACGATTGCCCCCCCCCCCCCCCTCAAAAAACAGCGAGCTCTCACGATTGCCCCCCCCCCCTCAAAAAACAATCATAATATCTCCTTCTGTTCTTCACCCACTCTCCTGAACCCAACCCCTCTTCAACCCCCACCCAGACCTCAAAAGCATCCTTTGATGGACAGCAGGTGGCGAGTATCTCAAAAAATGTAGGATTGCGGGTAGCGAGCAAGGCCTGAAATGAGCGCGGGTGGCAAGCACTGACTTTCCGAGTGGAAAATTAAGAAACTGAAATTCAGTTGTGTACCCGAGCGGCTCAAGATGATCATTTTCAACACTGTTGCGGTCGGTCTCGCTGGAGTTTTCTGTGCAATGATTGGCTGTTTTCCTTCTGACTACTCTAAAATGGGTGTCGCTCTATTCACGATCGTCATAACCTGCATGGGATTTGGTCCTGGAGGCTTCTACAAGTGTGGAACACTTACTTCAAGGTCAGTGGATGTTTTAGTTATGATTCCAGCATTTCACTGCGAAAATGTCGCGCTTGAGTTCTTCTTGTGCATTCATCTATATATGATGTGCTTGTAAAATGGGACTAGCTATATTCCAGTGTTTTGTTGCCGCTGGGTTTTGCAAAACTTGTCAATATTTAGTGAGATTTCGAAATTGGCCAACAGTAAACCTGCCGCATTAGTTAGTAGTGGCAGCGGAACGCCAACGCATAACTAGGTTTTAAGACGTCGTTTATAATGTCGTTTAGACGTTACTTCCGCCGCGCGCGGAAAGAAGCCTTCTGGAACCGGACTCATCACGATAGTTCGGATTAACAAAGCTAAGCTAACTACGAGATTTTGATGTTCAGTTATTTGGGGCATGGGGAAGCACAGTTTATTCGGATATACCTAATTTAAACCTCGAATTTACCGCATACTCTTAATGATAATTTAGAAATGATGATCTGAGTGTATTTATTTATTTATTACTTACGTGGATATGCATAACACGCGGTATCAAAAAGAAATACAACATTGATAAGGAAAAGCGAAGAAGCAACAAGAAAGTCAGTAGAAATCAGGAATGTGGTAAACTGCGAAGATCCTCGCTCAGGTACCTGTCGATGAGTCTTTTGCACATGAACAATGATTTTGGCAAGGCATGGCTTTGGAAAATCTTGAAAAGTCGGAGCCCGCTCTCTGTGTAAAGAAGGAGGTCCGTGCAGTGGATTTCGCTCTTGGATAAAGTATTTTGATTGGGCAACCTCTTGTATTCGAAGCCAGAATTGTGTAAAAATCGCTAGGAGAAAGACGAACTTTCCCCGTAAACATTTTATAAATCATGATGAGATCGTAGCGCCTTCTGCGCAGGGCGAGAGAAGACAACTCAAAAATAGTATTGCGGTCAGAAGCTGAAGGGATTGTGGTGTGGTCATAACCATGCAGTCGAATCCAACGTTTTCTGGTGAAACTGTTCTGCACTGACTCAATTCTTTTTATGCTGTATTGGAAATGAGGGCTAAAAACCGTTGTTCCGTATTCAAGTATGGGACGAACATATGATTTATAGGCTGTCAACAGATGCGTTTCCAATTTAGTGGAGAGAGACACAAAAATGTTGTGAACCACCCTTTCAGATCTTTTAGCAATGGATTCGCAATGTTCTGTGAAGTCAAGCATTCCATCAATGATGAAACCCAGATCGCGCAAAGAGTTGACGGCTTCTATTTGACCTGACCAAGGAGATAATTGTACCTAGGTACACAATCAATTTTACCAAGGCGTAAACATTTAGTTTTTGGTGCCGATAGCGGAAGTTTCCAGTTGACAGACCACTCAGCAATACCAGTGATAGCTGACTGGATAGCCAAGTTGTCCTCATGTTTGGAGATGTTCCGATACATCTTTATATCATCAGCAAACATTTGACATGACACACCAAAGTTGTTAACCAGGTCCAGAATTTCAGAAGTGTAAATAATAAAAAGAATAGGAGATAGCACTCCACCCTGCAGTACACCACTGGTTACTGGAAAAACAGGGGAGAATGTATCGCTCACTTTAACTTGGAAAGATCTATTTGTGATAAAGTTCTCGATCCACTCGACGATTCGATGATGTATGCCTACAGTTCTGAGCTTGGCAACAAGTTCAATTAAGGAGACCTTATCGAAAGCCTTCATGAAATCAAAATAAATTACGTCTACACAATTATCATGGTCTATAGCTTTTGTCCAGTCATCCAAAGTTGATAACATCAGAGTTTCAGAAGATTTTTTCGCTCTAAAGCCATGCTGCTGTTTTGGAATGATCCTGTTAGTCTCGATATATTTCACGAGTGCCGACTTCAATGTCTTTTCGAAAACCCTAGCGAAAAAGGAGGTAATACTAATGGGTCGATAATTTGTCACGAGAGTGTGAGGAGCTTTCTTAGGTATAGGGGTAACATAGGCATGTTTCCATCTGTTTGGAACTTCGGCATGCATGAAGCTGAAACTGAATATTACATCGAGAGGAGCAGCTATAGCAACCGCGACTTTTAAAATGAAGTATGCTGGAACATCGTCAGGAGTAATGGAAAGAGCTGACGGCAAGCTATTCAATAATTTGTAAATTTCTTCTTTATAGAACCATACGGAGCTGTCATTTGAAGAATTTTGGAGAGGCGCATTGACATTAGACTCTGAATCAGCATCAACAAAATCAGAGAACGATTTTCTAAAATAAGAAGCCAGCATGCAAGCTTTCTCAAAATCAGAAATTGCCGAATTTCCTCCTTCATCAATTAGTGTGGGAAGCTTGGTAGAAGGTTTTAGCCTTGAGTTCAATAGTTTATAGAGAGAAGCCCTTTTGGGGTTGTCAAGAAACTTCCGTTAAACGTAAATATTGTATTTTTCGAGCATTTTGTCAAACTTGCATTTGATGGTATTGAAATATGCAACTTTCTCCAGAGATGGATCGTTTTGTGACCCTTCCCATGCCTTTTCCTTCAAAAGAAATAATCTAGAAAGGTTTGGTGGTAGATTCTCATTTCGTCATTTATTTGTTTCAATTGTGCCGTTTACACTTTAAGGCTAGAAACCACTTCCCATTTTTCAGGCTCAATTTAAAGGCAGCATACACGCTTGTAAACGTGATTGAGATAACTACGGAAATAGAATGGTATGGCCCAGATTACAATGCCTACGCATTTTGAAGTGTCAAAAACGACCCACCATGCAGCTACGTGAGTTAGAAGTTGGCCCCGCCCTGTATTTTCACGCCCCCTGTATTTGCCCTTTTCCTCCAACGCAGGGTTGTTGGGCCATCTTCGCCGTCAGTGACGTGTGTGGTTCACTTGTTAGGCAACCTACGAACAGTACCGACGGTGAATATGACCCAGCAACCTTGCGTTGCAGGAAAAGGGCAAATACAGGGGGCGTGAAAATACAGGGCGGGGCCAACTTCTAACTCATGTAGCGGCATTGTGGGTCGTTTTTGACACTTCAAAATGCGTAGGCATTGTATTCTGGGCCATACCATTCTATTTCCGTAGTTATCTCAATCACGTTTACGAGGGTGTATGCTGCCTTCAATGAATGGACCGATAGACCACACCGGTGAACGTCGGCGCGTCGAAAACGTAGAGTTATGTACAATACCGCTCGTAGGATTTGGTCAGGAAGTGAGCGAGGTCGGGTTCTTCTCGTCTTTTTCGTCTTCTCTGTATAACTCGCTTCAAACTCAACTTTTATGGAGACTAGGGTGAAATTGATGATCCTGGCGTTGAGGGCTACCCAGCGGTTTAGCCTTTGTGATGATTACGTTGAGAACTATAGAGGTTTCGCAATCAGCCAGGTTTGCAATTTCGGTACAGCGGCGGATGAGGCGCTACCGTCTCTGTCTGTGTTTCCCTGGTTTATCGCTCTGACATTCGCTTGGGAGTTGCCTCGATGAAAAGTAAGAGTTGCCTCGTGACATCGAGGCAACTCCCGTCAAATCGGCTTCGGCGTAGCCTCATTACGGTGAAATTGTAGCCCTAGCTGGGAAAAAAGTGAGGCGATTCTAGTGACTGCCCGATGATATGCCGTCTCGCCTCACTCTAGCCTCACTTTGGCCTCACATTCTTCTCACACTACGGACTCGGTGGGGAAATTGTCGCCTCACATTCTTCTCACACCACGGATTTCGTAGTGAAATTGTCACCTCACATTGTTTCACACTGCGAATTTTGTCGTTGAATCGTGGATTTTCCTATACCTATGCACATATCGCTTCGCATTCCTCTCATAGGTGTTCGAAGAGAGGTCGCGAGCTGAGAGAACTTTTTTCTGGTAGTCGCCCCACATTTTCACCATATTTCCCCCACTTTTTTCGGCCATGGCTTCTGCGCGACTTGAGAATAACTCTGACATTCGCTTGGGAGTTGCCTCGATGAAAAGTAGGAGTTGCCTCGTGACATCGAGGCAACTCCCGCCAAATCGGCTTCGGCGTAGCCTCATTACGGTCAAATTGTAGCCCCAGCTGGGAAAAAAGTGAGGCGACTCTAGTGACTGCTCGACGAGATGCCGTCTTGCCTCACTCTAGCCTCACTTTCGCCTCACATTCTTCTCACATTAAGAGTTCTGTGGTGAAATTGTCGCCTCACATTCTTCTTAAACCAAGAATTTTGTAGTGAAATTTTCGCCTCACATTCTTCCCACGCTGCGAATTTTGTCGTGGAATCGTGGATTTTCCTATACCTCAGCACCTATCACTTCGCATTCCTCTCACAGTAGTAAAAAAATCATTGTATACCATTGTTTATTGATCGAAACCACAACTTCAATTAATCCAACAGTGGGAAAGTGATTACGAAAACAACAAAAGACATTAGAAAAACTTAAAAACTAAAACAATTGTTCGCCTTCAACTAAGCGGTAAAGCCTCTTTCATAGTTTGCCGGCCGAAATCGGACGACTCGTTATCAAATTTGATAAGTTAAGATAGATAAGATGTGTAGGGTAGGGTAGATAGATATTACACATTCGATAACGAGTCGTCCGACGTCGGTCGGGCAAGTGTGAAAGAGGCTTAAGTGAGTACCACATCCTTCCACGGTATTTTGAGCACAATCACCACACTCAACATCAGAATGGGGAAAAAATCACACACAATTGGTCTGCAGGATCACGACAGATTACATCTGATTCGTTAATAACAAGAGGGATAGCAACTTCTTAAATAACCATGATCCTCACAGAAAAGGAGGTAAACTCAATGACATTCACACCACCAGTATGAGGGACTTAAAGCCAGAAAAACCGGTGTCGAGAAAGCCGTAAGAGAGTATGCACCTATAACAAGGAGGAACAACAACTACAACCAGAAATCCTCACTGCAACCTAGTACAAAGAAAAACATAATAAAGCAATGATGATGTGATGACAGGATAGCGTATGAGTGTTAGCATGCGCGCGGGCAGTGGTCGCCGTGAAATTATTGACAGCCGGCCTCCAAGTATACTGCAGATCGACGAGAATCGCCAGATCGCTCGTTTTTGAGGCAGAAAAGCTGGTATTCTGCCATGTTAGCAAGAACGACTTGATTGTAGATCATTTAAACACTAATCAGGCACTGTTAGCTTATCATAATCAACTGAGAAAGTGAAAACCCAACGATTTCGAGAATTTTGGGCTGGGAAACAGAAAATCATGTTGACACAGAAATTGCAAAGTTTATCCTTCTTAACACAAATAAGGAACTGATACCTTATCAAATCGCACTGATAAGGTCATAAGTCTGCTATTTTCATTTTTCGGCCCCTAAAGTCCCTTTCACACTTGCCCGACCGACGTCGGACGACTCGTTATCGATTGTGTAATATATATTTACCCTATCCTATCCATCTTATCTATCTTGACTTATCAAATTTGATAACGAGTAGGACGACTTTGGACGGCAAACTATATAAAGGGCTTTATGGCCCCGGTCAGACTTCGTCGAAAAACCTGCGGAGTCCGAATGAGTCCGGGGTGGAAAAACCCGCTGAGTCCCACTGAGTCCGGTTGCCCCCAGCACCAACCAGCTCCTCTGCGAAACACGCAATTGGTAGTGACGATTATCACCTCAGCTGTGAATCGGAACGTGTTTAGTGGCTGATTTTTCTTGTTTTCAACATGTCTGAATCTGATTTCCGTATCAGCAGCAGGTGGGGCAGAGCGCAGACGACGAGAGTCGAGATGCGGCGGGACTCGGCAGGTCGCAGTCGGCAGAAAAAAATGCACCCAAATCACGTGAAAAACACCTATATCGACCGGGTGGGACTCAGTGGCACTCAGTCGGACTCAGTCGGTGCATTGGCCCCGCCCTTGTACGCATGAGAAATATCAGTATCGACCGGGGTGATTGCGGTGGGCATCAGACGGTCGCAGTCGGACTCAGTGGGTTGATTTTTTTTCACCCACTTCCCACGAATTCGGTGCATATCGACCCGGTGGGACTCAGTAGATCCACCGACTATGACGGTGGCCTAAGAGCGGGGGTTTGCTCCAGATATACTGGGTATAGGAAAATTGATCTTGTTCAACACAATTCAAGTACTGATACCTTATCAAACTGGGCTGATAAGATCATAACTCGACTGTCAGGTTTTCAACACTGAGGAACGGAAATTTGCTTTTCCGCTTTATTCCGAGAAAAACGGATTCCTTCATATTGTTGTTGGAGTATCCATCAACAAAGCAACTTGAATACCTCACCTACCCTCAGTACGATATCCATGCCGTAATTATTAATTTTTCATTACTTTTAGCTCATGCGATGAACGGTTTTTTTTATTCTACACTTCTGCCCCTGTTAGTTTTCACTGTTCAGTATTTCTGTCCAGATGGAGTAACTTCTTCGTTTTTAGAGAATATAGCGTTAGTTGTGATGTTTTTTTGACAAGGAGAAAACAATGAACTTCCTGAATAGGATCACTGGACAGGATTTGGGAGCTACACCAAGCAATCACCACCTCAACTCGAAAGGAGAACCTGGAAACCTAGCTCCGAAACCTAGGAGTACGACAGAAAAAGCAAACCAACAGAGAAAAAATCAAATAGGAATTTTTCTAGAATCGGAATAAACTCAAAAACCAAGAAAATGAAAGCACTAGCTTGGCGGGGTGATATGCAAAAGATAATGAATTAAATCCTGGCAAAACTTTTAGGTCGATACTTATTATTTGTTAAGAAACTGAAGGCCCAGAAGCTCCATGCTTGGACACTTTGAGTGTGGAAACATAGGAGAACTAGAGATTTCCATGAAAAAATCTGAAGTTTTGAGCTAACCAACCCTTGATGAGTGGAGCATATCCTGCTTCGATGCGACGAAACTCAACTATTATTGATAAAGACTACCTTTCAAGGCCCACTGTCACTTTTCTCAACCGTAGTTACTAATTAAGCGTGGGAAAGGTTACTCACCTTCGAATTGATCCCATAGACGACGAAGTGAATGGCGCCGGCAGAGTGTTTCGCAACATAATTGCGGCAACTATTCAAATTTCGCCTAAACAGCGTGCGTTCATGAGAGTTTCGTTGGAAGAAAAGGCGCGAGCTGGGGGGACTTTTTTCTGCAAGTCGCCTCACATTTTCACCACTTTTTTCCCACTTTTTTCGGCAATGGCTTCGGTGCGACGTGAGAATAATGTAGAGCAGCCGAAAAAAGTGGGCGTAACCGGACCCGCCCTACGAGGCAACTCCCAAGCGAATGTCAGAGAATGTAGAATAGCCGAAAAAAGTGAGCGAAATCGGCCCCGCCCTACGAGGCGACTCCCAAGCGAATGTCAGAGCGTGTATAGAGAACTGCTTGGTTGCGAAACCTCGATGATTCTCAATGAAACCCAAACAATGGCTTCACCATTGGATAGCCCTCGGCGCCTGGATATCTCCCTAGTTTCGGTCAAAGTTGTTTTCTCAAAGCTAGTTGCATAAAAAACACGAAAAGGACGCGAAAACCCGACCTCGCTCGCTTCTTGATCAAATCCTACGAACGGTAGTGTATGAGGTTGAAAGGGGTTAAAGATGAGGATCCGCCCCCAGTTCTCACCGGTCATTTACCATTTTTTGATATTAGAATGTTTATGCCACCGTCAAAGGACATGAATAACAGTTACGGCACAAACTCCACTTGCAGGAAAACTTTAAAAATACCAGTGACGAGGTCTCCAAATTCAGAAAATTTTTAAAACCATTTTAGCGCGAAATTCAAATTCAATTTTACAGTGTGTTCAGACTGCGTTTCCACCACAAAAAAGGTTTTTCGTGGGCACTTCCAACATTTTTTTATTCAGTAGATAGCCCAATCTATACAAAAACATGAAAAGATAATAAACGGTTTTCTGCCTGTACGATGCCTTTGAACATTGGACCCTAATTTTTACATGACTCGATAATCCGAATGCGGTCGTTTAATGGATCATAATACCCGAACTTTCGTAAATTCATAAACCTAATTTTTGGAGTTGATGGACACACTCGAAGAAGCATTTCATGTTGATCCCCAATTCATAAGTAGGCAGTTCTCTGAACGATATCATCGAATTATTCCAAAATTACTCGAATAGCTCAGTTGACTTTTTTGTCATCGTCTATTCGAGCATCGACACCTGTATTACGTTCAATATTCATCCAGTTGAATACTCCAGTTTTACGTACGGGCCGAGTACCTGAGGATCTGAAGACTTGCTTTGCTGGTCATATTTTCGAACAGCCGAAAAATCCAATCTCTTCGGTGACTGAACTATTCAGAAAAACGAAGAATATGAAATTCAATCAACATAGACTACTCGAGTCTCAAATTAGAGGCACTGTTCACGACGAACTTCATCCTCGAATTTACCATGACAAACGCTTTTCGTGGCTTTCAGAAGCGAAACAGCCTTGAAGAAACAGGACGAAAAGCCACCCAGGAGCCGCAAAACGGCTTTGAAAAGTGGGCAAACCCCGCCGCTGTGGGCAAGTCCCGCCCCTTTCCGCCCCTCGACGTGAACAAAGGAACACTCGAAATCGTGAGTTGAGCGATGGTTTCCGATCAAAAGCCCCGTTCTTCCCTTCATTCTCAACTTCTCTCTTTACTCAGGTCAGCTCGCTCACATTGGCTGCAAAATACGGAGGTTACAAGCCTTGGACAACTCGTCCACCATTTTCCCTAGCTCAATTTTTGAGGGACCATAACTCCATTCCCAGAAGGTCCTGTACGATTCCAGAAGCATCATTGGAATCAGAATGGGACCGGTTTCAAGACAGGCGAAAAAACAGAAGAGCGATTTCTATCGCGAACAGTGCCTTTAATACGTGAAGACCGCGGCATTCCAGCTCCCGAAGGTGCTTTTACTGCTTGCCTTATCACGCGTGATTTTGCTTCGATATCGCTATGGCATCGTACGCACTGAAAACCACTCCCCATTTTTTCGGTTCAAATGGTTTTCTGGGCCCACCCAAGAACGTAGGGAGAGTTTGTTCGGTTAAAAACGCCTTATTCTAAAGATAAATAAGGCTGAATGTCTCTAATTCCGCCAAAAGAGGCCGGCCCTCCGTCAGTCATCTGGCACAATTTCCTGTCATCATATAAGCAAATGATCAACATTTGATACAGAATAACAGAGGGGAAGTTGATGGAATATACTAGACGATTACATGAAGAATGGCTTTTCTACACACATCGGTTAACCTTTCCTTATGCACAAATCTTTTGGAAGAAAGATAAACTTCATTTGATCGTCAGATCGTTGGTCAAAACTGCGATCACTGGCGATCGACTCTTCCTTTCTCGAGAGTCGATGAAGATATTTTCGGTCTGAAAAAGGGGTTTCCAGTGATTTTTTCGCGCTTTTTTGAACGTGGCTGTTGTACTGGGTACTAGAGCTCTCATTATAAACGGAAAACTCGAAAACGAAATTCATCGTAAACGATGCCTTTAAGAGAGTAACTGCTCACCTTGAATTCTGACTCTGTGTGATATCATATCTCTGGAATACATAGTTTTCTTGCTTTTTCTGAACCGCGGGTTGTTGCAAAGGTCAGTGCGTATGAAAATTCAAGCTTGAAAGCGCAGTCCAACCTATTGTTCGAAAACCTCCGCTCAGAACTTTTGAAACAGGTTGTTAACACGCTAAAAGCCACTTCGTTCGGAGCAAACACGTTATTCGCGTCTTGGTATGGTGCAAGCGAGCTTCCACAGTGTAGACGACCCAGGAAGCACCGAGCAAGCAGCCTTTCTGAGGGTTTTCGAAGCGTTCCAGCAGCTTATTGTACGGTATTAACCAGCTCACTGACACTTCGTTCCGTGCAAGCCTCCTTATCTTGGATCGGTAGGGTGCGAACCAGCTTCGGTTCCGAGCAATCAGCCTTAGGCACGTAAAGCACCGTGCAAGCAGCCTATGGGAGTTGCCGAACCGTTCCAGCAGCTTTGCACGGAGTTGACACGCAATCTTGCAGGTGCGATTCGGCTCTACAGCAATGCCTGCTCATCGATTCGTCTTTTTTTGCTTCATTCATTTGCAGTCGTGCAGTTTCTTTTTCATTTCTCTCTCTCTGATGTTGATGTTTTTAAATTGTTTATTGCCCTTTTTTGGCCTGATATAGCATAAGATAAAGCAAGATAGGCGAGTTGCACACAAAACTCAGATGTCAAGCTTTTAACATTCTAAAAACATCAAAATCACATCTTCCGAGGCCTCAGCTTAAAGGCAGTGTTCACGATAATCTTCGATTTTGAGATTAATCGCTAAATCGATTGTTTGGTCACCGGGTAGAACTGAAATGACGAAGAAATCGAGAAAAACGCCCCGGAAGCGCACCAAATCCTTTACTCTCACCCCACCTTTTTACTCTCACTGGAACTGTTCTTTGTGACAATGAAATATTTTGTGGTGCCGTCTTTTGCCATAATTCGCTTTCCGTTGCTCCGTTGTTTCCTTCGAACCCCAACTAATACTGCTTTGCCTGAAATATTCTTCCATTTTTGATTAATCCTATTTTTCACCGGTGACAACAACCGTGAACATGTTCATCCAATCGGACAACTAGTCCAGGCCAGAGAAAAATGTCGCTGAAATAAAACGTTTTAGTGCGTTTCAAGCCGTTTCTTCGAATTTTCGGTAACACTTGATGGCCAACGTATTGTTTTGAGTGCAACACTCGGGAACGAAAGTCATCGTGAACACTGCCTTTGAAGGTACAGTCCAAGCTCAAAATCGTTATCCAGTTTTCCTGCTCGGTTTAGAGACAATTACGCGCTGATCACATTATTGTTTCTAGATTCGCTCAGAACCCACTACTAACGAAGTTATGGTCCCTCAAAGATTGTAAATTTGAACGGTGAGAATTTCGTGGACGAGTTGTCTCGGTCCTGTTTTCCCTCGTCGCTCTCAGCCATCGCACCGGAGCAGACCACACTATAAAATAGACCGATAACAAATGGAAGAACGTATATTTTGATCAAATCCATGGCGTGTCTCGTCCCTATTGAGACCGAAACTCCTGAAGTGGGCGGAGCGAATGCTGATTCGGGGGGGGGCGGAGGAAATGGGTGCTCGATTCGTTTCGCTTATTCGGAAATGTTGAAACTCAGCGTTTTGCAGGGTTGCTACACACACCGGCTGGACCACAATATCAAATTTTAGCGACGAGCTTGGACTGTGCCTTTAACTGGATTTGATGCCGATATGTGCTTATCAGATCATACCCATTATCGATTGATTGTTGCTGTGCCTACACAGTTTATGTGTGAATAGCTGAGGAATGCAGACCGGGGTGTCGGTGGTGTGATGGTAACACTATCGCTCGGAAACGTGCAATGCAGGCTCGAGTCCTGCCTGATATTTGAGTTCTGCGTTCTACTCAGCTACATTCTGATATCTGCTTAATTCATTATCACTGTCAATTTTATTCCTTTTATCGATAATGTCAAATGATTCACTTTTTGGTATAGTATGATGTAATGATATATATGATATATGGCATTGGTATTATCGCTCCAGCGGCGAAGCGGAGCCGAAGCGCGCGTGATTAGCACTTTGAATTTTGAATTCACCATAATTCTCTTGCAGTCAGATGATCTCAAGAGGCGACATCATTATTCATGTTTTATTTCCCCAATATGGAAGCGGCCTCTTCTCGCTTCAAACACAGTAAGCATCTACAGAGACAAAATTTGTAAACCGCTTGGAATGATTCGACTAATGGATGCTAGAGAATACCAATTCGTCAGTGGCTGCCATTTTTACCTTTTTTGCGTTCCTAAGGTGTTTTCTCCGCGAAAATCAATCAGGATTTCCTATCTCTGACCTGGAAGGTGTCATCGCGAACATGCTCAAAATGGCTGAGTCTTTAAATTATGATCCTTATGAATTAAGTTTCCTGAACATCTGTGCATGTTCCAGCAATGATTTCCGTCGTCGGGTGTGCTAGAACAAGAAACCTAGAAGGACGTTTCAAATGACGATTACGACCTGAGCGGTGACCCAGGCTAACAAGAAATCGTAGCGGATAGCCAAGGATACAATTCAAAAAGGTAAGCGAAATTGACGCGAATGAAATCATGTAACAATTTTTTTGTGTTACGCCTCCAAATCTTGTGATTAGGGATTCAATGTCTCAGGACGACAACTCGTACTACGACCAGTTCGCAGCTGTTCTCATCTCAGCGACAGAAAAGGACGATTAACAAGGTGGGAGAACGTTCTCGCAGCTAGTGAACGTTGCAAACAAGGGAGAATGAGCTGGCGACGAAGCTCGACTACCGTCGAGAGCTTCTGTTTTACGCTCTCCAAATAGTGTTTTCTAACGATGTGTACGTTTTCACTGTTCTGTGATGCGATAGATCTGGCCTTTATGGATTTGATGTTAAATCATTGAAATGCGCACTGAAATATGCCTCCTACATAAGTTATCTGTCTGTTATTGTGTTTATTGTGAGATAAAGCCGATGCCCAGTAACACAGTTGTTATTGCAAGTTTTCTGAGATAAACATATAGGAAATCGATGTTGTTACATGATTCATAGAGTGAGTTAAGGGGCGAATTTCTTATATCTGCGATAATGATCAAGGTAGAATTTGACTCATAGACAGTATAAGGTAACGGTTCCGTGGTATTCTAATTCGAAATGCATTGGTAGTCGAAAAACTAATCATCGTATTTTTTATGCGCTGCTAGCACTAGGTATTTTAACTATCCTCTTTTCGATGGTCCGTACCATAGGGTTTCCCTTGCTACCTCTGAATAAGGTGAGATTCCGCTTGCTTCGCTTAGGATTCCGCTTGCTTTGGCGCATGGTTCTCCCTCCACCCCTTCCGCCAATCGTGAGGTTCCGCTTGCTTGGTATTACCCTCCGCTTGCTTAGCGTTAGCTTCTGCTAGCTTAGCGTTAGCTTCCACTCGCTTAGTGTTAGTTTTTGCTTGCTTCCCATGAACTTCCGCTCGCTCAGTGCTAGTTTCTACTTGCTTCGCGCTTGCTTCGGCTCGCTTCGGTGCATGGTTCCACTCGTTCCCCTGCCTAACGTAAGGTTCTGCTTGCTCAGCGTTAGCTTCTATTTGTTTTGCGTTTGCTTCCGCTCGCGTCGGTGCATGGTTCCACTCGTTCCCCTATCTAACGTAAGGTTCTGCTTGCTTCGCGTTCGGTACGGGGACAATCCGTTACTAGCGGATTGCGTGTTAACAACTTGTTTTAAAAGTTCTGAGCGCTTATCCTGCCACTATTGAGTTTGAGAGTAAAGGAACTTGCCAAAGTGGCTTATTGCTGTGGGAACCCCACGTTGACTTCTTCCTATATCTCGCTGATTCGGAGAAATTCAGAGCTTACACTTGGCAGGTTTCGTACAATAGAGTGGGTCAGCTCCACAAACATGTGGAAATCTCAGATATCGTTCCTGAGGTTAGACTGTGCCTTTAAAGGCAGTGTTCATGATAAAGATCGTTTTTCTGTTTTATCGCCTATCTTGTTAAAGGCAGTGGTCACGATGAAAAACGTTATTGAAAAAACTACATAAATCAGCTCAGATCGAAAACACCTCAAAAACTATGAAGGTAGCGAGGTGAAAAACGGGCTAGAACTAGAGGTATTAAAACCCTAAACTTCCAGTTCGTGCACACGTGCACAGAAAGATCACAGTCTCATGCCCGGCAGTTGAAAATCATCGACGTTCGGAGGAAGAAATAAATGCAAATTTACCTAATAAAACAGTTGAACAATGAGAGCAAGCACTTCAGTCAATGTTTTTGACTAGATGTGTACATAAATCCGAAGGTTCATTGATTGAAACTCAATTTCAAGCCAGCTGATGTTCTTGGTACTAGAGATCATCGATGTCGATGATGTGGGGTGGACTCGTCCACCATCAAAAGGCAAGGAAGTTCAGGCTTCAAATTTGGCTTAGAAGAGCGTTTTTTTCGCGATTTTTTCTTATAGGTTCTACTACTCTATACCCAGAAAAGGGTTTAGAGAGGAAAAGAAGACGAGCTTATTTGTGCGCGACCACTGCCTTTAACGGTTCCATGCTGATTCCAAAGATGTCTCTGGAATCGTACAAGACCTTCTAGGAACGGAGTTATGGTCCCTCGAAAATTGAGTAGCGGAAGCAGGGTGGACGAGTTGTCCGAGGCTTGTAACTTCCGTCATTCGCATCTGATGTATGCGAGCTGGCCTGAGTAAAAAGAGAAGTTGAGAATGAAGGGGAGAACGGGCTATTGATAGGAAATCATCGCTCATCTCACAATCTCGAGTTTTCATTTGTTCACGTAGGAGGGCGGGCATTGCGCTTCTGGGGATTGCCTTGTGCTCAATGTGGCAACCTTCGACCAGGGTACGGCACGAGGTGTGGACAAGGCTAAATTCACTCATACCCCCTTCCTCCACAAGCAAACTTTGGCGATTTTCTCAGGCCCCCCCCTATCAGAAGCGCTCAGAATGGTTCATTCGGTCTCCGGGAGAAGCTGAGACCCCCCTCCCTTAACTCTTGTGCAGCTCAGACCCCCGGTGTGGATATCCACACCCCGCGCCGAACCCTGCCTCGAACTCTTTCATGCTTTTTTTCGACGTTCCTATCCACTACTCATTCCTAGTGGAAACTGAAACACATTTTTTATCGTGAACACTGTCTTTAATTCGACTTTAGTATGTAAAAGTTAGCAGCTGCACGTCACCGCTCCATTTTGACGCGGAGCGTTCGTGAAGCGGGGCGGCGCGATTTCTGGAGCGGCTTGGTTCCGTTTTTTTGCCGCGCTGCTCGCTGGCGGACGTAAGCCCCGTCATAGTCGGCCGATAGGCTGTAGCCAGACCGGGCGATACGTGTGCAATGCACTGCTCACTCAGGTCGAAAAATTCCGCAATGTTTTCGTCCGTGGCCGACCCCGTCTATACGTACGCTTACTGAGGTTAAAAATCCAGCCGTTGTGGCCGGACTGCTCCGTCCGCAGTACGCTCGAGTGCACCAGCCTAAGGCCTAGGGCATACTTACCGCGACACGCGATGCGAAATCATGTTTGGGATAGATATTGATAGAAAATCGATATGGATGTCGCTTTCGCGCGTCGCGGCTAGTATGAACTGGGCCTAACCTATACGCATACGGGCCCGAATAGACTCCCGGGGCGGTATGCACGTACGCGGCGGGTTAGGTTGGGGTTAGGCAGGGTTTGGGGCGTCGGCGCGTTTTATGATTGCTGTGCGAGTGCTGTAGATAATTAATAGTTGGGGTCTCAACGAGGTTTCGGCTGCCCCACCCTCCTACGGAGGGTTTGCGAGGGGAAGATTTTTCAGTGCTAGCCTAACCCCCTTTCACCCCTCGCGCCGCTATCATCAAACGCGCCGACGCTTCAAACTCTGCCTAACCCCAACCTAACCCGCCGCGTACGTGCATGCCGGCCCCGCTGCTGAAAAGCAGGGTGCAGCACGGCGGTTCGGTAATGTCCGAGGAGTTACTATTCCCCTTTCCTTGCCGGACCTCTGCATTACTACCCCCCCCTACCTCCACATGTCGTGTCATAATTGATTCAATCAGGCTCAGAAGCGGATTAGTTGTAGAAAATCCACTTGCTTCCAGAATCCGATCGCAACGTAATATTTCCATTAGTTTTCAACTTCAGACCCCCATCTTCGAGCTGGAAAAGATTTTCTCAACCCTCCATTGAAAAATCGACTCACCCGGAACTTACCTGGAAATTCAGTTTTTCATGATTTCCAGGGTCCCTCACCCAGGTGTAAAGGCAGAAAAAAGTATCCGCCAGGATAAATTTTTATATGGTTTTTGGACAAAATGGAATATTTTGGAACAAAGTTTGGTGTTTGGAAAATTTTCGACTTGGTCCGGACTTCAACGATTTTCGTGTGATTTGTCTGCAACAAAACAGGATTTTGAGGCGTCCATATCTCAACGATGCTGTCGGCTTCGGTCCAGGAAAAATGTTGTGTTGTACAGAAACTTGTTCGCATCCGAAGTTGGGGAAATCTTGAAAACCAAAAAAATTTTCTCGTTGCGATAGGGCTGCGAAGCGTCAACTTTGACCGTACCTTGACGAACTGTCCACTTCAAGGGACCTTCCTGGCTCTTGAAGGCTACCTCACAAGCTTTGCTTGAAATATGGTAAAGAACACAAAAAACACGTTTGGACGCAATCAAAGCCAGCTCAAGTGCTCACTTTGAAGAGGAAATGAAGACACGCTAAATCGAGTTCAAAAAATGGCTGCCCCCAGAATCCATTCGCAACGAAATATTTCCGCCAGTTTTCAACTTCAGACCCCCATCTTCGAGTTGGAGAAGTTTTTGTGAACCCTCAATCGAAAAATCAACTCACCTGGAACTTACATGGAAATTAAACTTTTCGCGAATTTTTTCGAATGCGAACAAGCTTCTATACAACGCAACATTTTTGCAAGTCCGTAGCTGACGGCATCGTTTGGATATGGACGCCTCAAAATCCTGTTTTGTTGCACTCAAATCACACGAAAATCGTTCAAGTCCGGACCAGGTCAAAAATTTTCCAACCACCAAACTTTGTTCCAAAATACTCCATTCGTTCCGAAAACCATAAAAAATTGGTCTTGGCGGATACTTTTTTTTGCCCCTACACCTGGGTGAGGGACCCTGGAAATCATGAAAAATTGAATTTTAAGGTAAGTCCCCGGTGAGTTGATTTTCCGATGGAGGGTAAAAAAACTTCTCCAGCTCGAAGATGGGGGTATGAAGTTGAAAATGAACGGAAACATTTGTACTTTATAATATTTCGAGCAGAATTGGATGTGTTGTCTACAAGAGCCAGGAGGGCCCCTTGGAAGAGTAATTCTCTTGACACTCATGTTTTTAGCACGTTTAATACCGCTTCTTACACTAATACCCCACAACAACACAATCGATTGAAACAAGCCTAACATGTGTTCTGAAAATTAGTTGATTTGGTCACCAATAATCACGTTTACTCTTGGAAAAAAGTGTTCGAGTCCTTTATACGACCCCCTTATCGGCACAACGTACCCCTTCCTTTGGTGTCTCTGTGCCTTTTACGCCTCCTATTTGCAATAATCGCAACTGGTGCTGAACTCTGCTGAAAGGCGCGGTAGCGTGCAATGGGGGAGGATTGATTGTGCGTCACCGCATGATCGATACTCCTCCATTGCCTGCTGCCGCAACTTTCAGCGGCGGAACTCTAATCGGCATCTATAGCCGACCACTCTGCGCTAGGGAGGGCAGAGGACGGCGCAGTCCGGCCTTCGGCCGACTATGACGGGGGGGGGGTGGTAAGGGCTTTCTACACGCAGAGGGAGGAGTTGTCCCGTTCTTGCAGTTCGAAATGTCACGCTACTCAATTCGAGTGAATAGGTCCCAAGCGGAATTAGAGCCACAAAAGGCGAGACAACTCCTTCCCCGGTGTGTAGAGAGCCACCTCCCCGACGGGGGCGGTATAAATAACGCCCCAGGAGGAGGTCTGCCCGCGAAGAGAAATCAGAGCAACCGCGCGGTTGCACGCTAGCTACATGCAGGGTCCAGCAGCCCGTTGGCAAGATCCGCGAAGTACTTACGACACCCTTTTTTGGTGGTTAATCCGCGCCCAAAAAATGGGAAATTGTAACGACCGCCCTAGGAAAAATTGGTCATTACAACGAGCTGTTTTTTTTTCACAAAAGAACAGCTAGAATCAATGAAAAAAAACAGATAGAAGTTCATGAAAAACCAGCCCGCCCGTAGCTCGATCAAAAATCATCCAGTGAAAAAAATCGGCATCATGATGGACAGATTTTAACAAATTTCCAGCAAGAGTTTGCGAAATTTCCAAAAAAAAAGTCATGCTTAAAAAAGCCGCACTCCACTAGCCCAATCGAAATTGTTCCAGAAAAAAAATTGAGGATTACGACGGGCGGTCTTTCACAATAAATCCAGCTGGAATATGCAAAAATTTAAAAAAAAGCAAAACGGCCCGACGCACGGTCAAATGCGTGCGCTCATCGTGATTTTTGGGCAATGCTCTGAAGTTCAAGGGTGGGCGAGCTTTGAAAAGTGCTAGCGAATAGCTTGCTTTATGCATATACATTTTTTGCTATATCTTGTATTTTATGCTAGTGGGATAAAATGAATTAAAGGCGGTGGTCACGATGAGAAAGGTTATCGAAAAAAGTACAAAAATCAGCATAGACCAAAAACAGCTGAAAAACTATGAAGGCAGCGCGGTGAAAAAAGAGCTAGAAGTATAGTTTCTAGGGCCCAAAGAAGCCAGTTCGTGCACATGTGCACAGCGCCGACCAAAAAGATCGCAGTCTCATGCCGATCAGTCAAAAATCATCGACATTTAGAGGGAGAAATAAATGCAAATTTACCTAATAAAAACAGTTGAGCAATGCAATAAAGCACTCCAGTCAATGTTTTTGACTAGATGTGATCATAAATCCGAAGGTTCATTGATTAAAATTCAATTTCAAGCCAGCTGACGTTCGTGATATCTCGACCGATGATGTGGTGTGGGCTCGTCCACCATCAAAAGACAAGAAAGTTCAGGCTTCAAATTTGGCCGAAAACAGTGGTTTTTATGCGATTTTTTCTTATAGGTCCTACTACTCTAGACCCAGAAAAGGGTTTAGAGGGAAAAAGACGACAAGCATATTTGATCGCGACCACTGCCTTTAAGAACGCAATGCTGTTATCATCACTGGTGTGGTAGTAATTCCTTCGAAACTGCGAGTTTCGGAAAGATCGAAACATGCAGGTATTCTGCGAGTTTCGACCTCAAAAGAAGAGCCAATTTTGAGGCGATATGGCAATAAACAGACTTCAATCCGTATCCATAGGGTACCCCCACCTCAAAATGACCTATATTCCAAATCTGGTGCAAAATGGTCAACCGCTCCCTATTCTGTACTCCGTTCTATGGAGCTTATTGCGGGTTTGCCTCTTGGTTTCGGGCACCCTCCCGAGATCGCTGAAACTGGCAGCAGGCTCTGTCTCTAGGCGAGGTGGGCAGCGAAACGCGAAACAGCGCAGCGGTGGAGGAGACGCGAGAGACTCCCAGTTTCGGGGAGAAAAAGTGTTGCGGAGGACTTTTTCGTCCATCATGCGAGGTGGGTGCTGTTTTGCACAGGCTGTCAGCAAGCGCGCAGACAGTGGCTGACATAAAATTATTGACAGCCGACCTCCAAGAATGCACCTCGGATACCTCGGCAAAAATCAGTAGATCGCGCGTTTTCAACGCGGAAAAGCCGGGATTTGGTCACGTTAGCGGGGAAAAACTTGATTGTAGACTATTTTAACTCTAATCTAGCTTTGATAAGTTATGAAGTCGAAGTGATATGAGCATATCCATAAGATTTGGAGCATTTTGAGCCGGAAAAGCGAGTATTAGGTTTGATTAACTTGGAAATAGCGAAATTATTTTTTTTGGCAGAAGTCAGGCGTTGACACCATATCAAACTCAACTGATAGGATTATAGCTCTTCGAGTTTAGTTTTAAGTTTTCACACCAGTGGAGCGATAAATTGCTCCTGATGATCAGGGAATCGCAAAATTAATTCCTTTTGACACAAGTAATAAATTGATACCTTATGAAACTGGTCTGATGATGTCATATATCCATGACTTTCACGTTTTCAGCTGGAAGGCGCGGGTATTTGCTACTGATAGGCTAAGCATAGCAAAATTAATCTTACTTACTACAATTCAGACACTGAAACGTTACCAAATCAAATTTATGAGGTCATAACTCTACGATGTCGAGCAATGTGAACCGAAGTTGTTCCTTAGATTTTTTCCGATCGAATTGATGTTAGAACGCGAATTTTCTTATTTCTTATTTCTTTTTTATATCATTCGGTTTTCGATTACGTTCAGAAGCTTCTTTTTTTTGATTCTTCGATTTCCAAAAAGTGATCGAAGTGTGGTGTTTTAAATTTTGTTATTCAATATTCAATTTCTCGGAGATCCTAATCGGAGTCATGTATAAGGGTGATGCAGAAATTATCGAGCATTGCTTTGCTCGTTCGACTGAGTTTACCAGGCAGATTTTGATACGCCACGAACTCGGACAGTGAGTACAAGTGTAAATATATATAGGTGCAAAAAAAACAAAAATCTTTAACTTATCAAAATTTTCACAATTCTATAACTTCCTAATTTTCTCAAGGAGATCCTCAATTTTCTGTAAATCCGTGGTCTGAGGAAGTAGTCGAAAAAAAGTTTTTTTTATTTGATAAAAAATGATTTTTTCGTCAAGTGCGAGGATCATATGATTTGAATTTTTCATGAAGTTCAATTCGTGATTTCATATGTCTCCATCAACATGCTCAATTTCTGAATTCACAAAAATAAAATTCCGGAACACGTTGCTGGTTGTTCGGGAGGATAAGCGGAAATTCATTTCGGAATTTCACAAAACTCAGGGTATGGGCTGAGCGTAATCAAACGTTTTTACAATTTTTTCACAGTGTCTACAAATTTTCTAGCAAAACTCAAAGCTGCGAAAGTTGGTAGGGCATTTGCACTTTTCATTAGAGTTATGATCTTATCAGTCCGATTCGATAAGGTATCAGAACCCGAAGTGTGCAAAAAAAAAGAATAAATTTGCTATGCCCAAGTTATCAGGAGAAGCATGATTTTTACCGGATGGGTGAGAAAACTTTTTTTCGAACCAACAAAAACTTTCGCTCATGCGGTCGTTCAAGCGATAGAAAAAAGTCAGAGATTAGAAAGTCCTGCTTTTGTGCGAGGGTAGTAGGTGCTGACAAGAAATAGGAAACAGTAGGTTTGACACAAGACTTGAGAGGTGAAAAATGCGGGAAGGATTAACAGCAATCATATTTATAGAACAAATAGAGTCCGTCGAAGAACGTTCAGGAAAATGTCTAGGCGTGTAGTTATTGAGGTCCTTTCATTGTAGTCCAGAAGGCCGATCGAATTTACTCGAATGAGGAACGAATTTAATAGATTCTTTCACATGTCTTATACAAGTAAGTATGTAGGAATTGAGTTTTGAGTTCCGCTTAACCAACCACTCCATTCCATTATAAACGCCTTGAGTGTACAATTTTCAATGCTTCATTTTTCTATCAATTTAAAAGTAGGTACTATGACGTTAACTACTAGTTTGAGCCTCTGCTGTGGCCGGAAACACAATGCTGTGCTCGCAATGGGAGACACCTACAATGAAAACATCATCAGTGCGAAGTGCAATCTTGGTGCAATGCCAGTGATCGCCGCTATGGTTAAAAGCACTGAGGGTTCAACACCTTAGAGTGACGAAGTTTTGCAAATAAACGCAACACCTCGCATGACAATGCGTGTAAGGTCCCGGTTTCAATCAGTGCATTCTGCGAGTTTCGAACGTCAGCTCGCGACATAAAACTCGTAGTTTCGCATGGATTACTACCGTCCCAGGTTTTTTACTCGATTGATGACTTCGTTTTCAGCGGTAATCTTTTAGAAGAATCCGAAAAATACCGATTCGTGTCTACTAGGGCGAAGAATAACGAGAATGACTAAAGGTGATATAGCAATAAAGGAGAGCGCCAAGGCCTTCCACAGTGGTGTCCGGGCCTGGCGCATTTATGACGCCACACATATTTTCATGTATTATTATTTCGGAAGTTTGAGAAGTTGGGAGGAAAAGCTTTGGCGAATTTCTACACAATTCAATTACCTCAACGTTTAGACTATTAGTGGCCCGAGATTCTATTGCTGAAGGGATGTCGTCCCTTGGATAGTGGCGGCAAAAACTCTGTGATTTGCCAACGTGGTCAGCCTACGTCAACCACTCTACCTCGCCTAAAGTCTTGTACTACAGTCGGGCTGGGGAGTGAACCTACGAGAATTTGTGAGGAATTCTATGCGGAATTCAGCATCTTTTTTTTCGAAAATGAAATTTTTATATTGAAAGGCAGCAGACACGCTCGAAAAAGTTGTTGAGATAACTACATTAGTGGGTTCGTGCAGGCCCTAGAATAGCCCTCACGAAGTTGCAAGCGTTAAAAAAGAGTCAAAATGACCGTATTTGAGCCGTAGTCAGTCACGAAATCATCCTTGCTCCGCCCATCGATACGGGCTCCGCCCCTCCATACAGGTATTCAATGCTCGATTGCGGCCACTTTAGATTACCTTTTAGGTTTCTAACGGCGTAAGCGTTCCAGAAAAGGCCGTACGAGTACATTAGCGTCGTTATCCCAACAAATTTGTTGCTAGCTCCGCTATTTCAGCCAGTGCCGTACAACTCGTCCATTTCTGGGCCAATATAGAACATACCGTTATATCTTAATTTCCGTCGATTTGTTTCCGACTTTTTCGTTATTTCTGAATACTAACAGCTTCAGACCTTCAGTTTAATCCATAAAATTGATATCATTTTTGAGCGTGTCTGCTGCCTTTAATGGGGGGTCGTACGCCTTATAGTATTTTTCAAAGACGACGACGTACAAAAATTTTCCGCCTGCAAAGAGGTTATGAACGGTTGAATGGACTTTTCACTGGTTATACTCAAATTGTGAACAGTTGCTGTTTCGTTTTTAAATTGCGAAAACCATTTTTCTACAGTTTATGTAATCTTTTTGTTTCTCTTTCTCCATATATTATCTATTTTTTCCACCCGAAAAATTTACGATCCCCTCTCCAGTCTTCTTTTTCCCACGAATTTCTTACGACCCCCTTTACCTTTCGTTGGGAAGCTATTCACAACTGCTGGACCGTGGCTACATGGGGTATCGACGAACCCATTTACCATTAAAAACACGTTTTTTTTCGCATGGATAGCTGAAAACGGATTTCTACGAGGTCCTGGATGATAGCAGATCGATTATAAATAGATGTTTGGATAGATCAGACGAAGGGGCATGGCGATTGTTTTGAAGAGTGGATTATTTTAAAGCCAGATTAGTCAAAGTGGAAAGAACCGCTCCAAGAGGATGCTATCTTTATCATTCATTCATCGGGATCTACTCATTATCCGAGAAAAATTCTAAACTTTTCGGTCCCGCGCTTAAAGCCTGAGAATCTCAGCGTCTCCCCGTTGTGATAGGATCTTGCCATCAGCAGGTGACCTTCTCAGAGATCTGGGAGCGATTAGTTGGGTGAAAGTTAACGAAAACAGACAAGAAACGGCGCCCTTTAGGGAAATCGATCGGTGGGGCTCAGGTTCTCAAGAGGGGCTCAATCGCTACTCGTTGCTCCTGCAAAGGACAACTATGCTCCCGTCACGACCTTCGATTGTTCTAATACAGTCTTCCCAACCCCGCTTCAGAATTCGGTGATTTGCCTAGACACAAGGGAGGTCCGGTTCGGCCACAATACGCTTTATAATCAAATACCACTTTGACGTGGTCAATCGAAGCGCCACGTGGTTCCCATAGGGAAAGGTTTTGCGGCATCCTCCCCCCCCCCCTAATCAAGCAGTTTGTGCTACGATCGAAGCACGGGATTCTGGCGAAACGTTCCCTTCAGTGTGCGGGTAGAGGTGGGCGCCGGAGTCTGTATCAGAAGGCGGAAAACTTTAAGCAATCGGAGGCTATGATGACAGTCGCAGCGATCCCTCGATTCTCGAGAGCAGGGCACCTACAGACAGTATGTCTCGGCTAATGACGTACACATGTGCAAGCCACACATGCCACCGATTGCATGCTCTTTGTCAGATGAGAGAATTGGTTCCTGAACCTGGTCTTTCCTATTAGCTTATATCGCGAGAAGATTGCAGACAATACGCCCATTTTGTCTTGGCCACCATCCAGTTCATGAAAAGTGTCGCATTGTTCGTCGCTCCAGCGATGATGGCTCTGATGGTCGCCGAAGAGAAAAACCACGACCAATGGCGCTACGTGTACTGGACGAATGGAGCCTTTCTGATTGTGGTAATTTATACATAGTTTTTCTCTATTAAAAATGCACCTCTATTTAAAGGCAGTGTCCAATATAAGAAACCGTATTATAGTTTTCGATGTTTTTGAGTATGTAAGTCCACTGAGTAAGGGTAATAGGGCAAAGTCCCCACAGAACACTCAAACACCGGAAATAAACTATTTCAAGAAATCTTTAAAAAAAATGTTATGTTTGTTTGTGTGTTTCGGAAGACTGCGGACAAGGTATCGAACCTGATCGGGGAAATGGTTTCGCGCTTCAAAAATCTTAGGTAAGCGGCTTTGTTTTTTGTTTCCTATAGCAAAAAGTCTTCAAAAAATAAAAGGGATCAATGCACATGCTGGGTGATAAAACCCTTGGCGATAAAGCATATTCAAAAATTCGGTGCCTATTCTTCTGGGGAAGCGAACGCAGGACAACTGTTGTAGGACGTGGGCGGAGTGACTCAATGGGTTGGCCGGCCCACGAGATTTTCACCCACTTCTCGGCCGTTTTTCGTCTCACTTCCGTTCTTTCCCTTCCTAGAGGGACCCGAAACTTACGGTTTTTCCAAGAAGCGGGCAACTTTATCATCGTGAGCACTGCCTTGAAAGGATAGAAAAATTATTGTAGATCGTCATTCATCTGTTACAATGCTGTTAGACGAAAAGAGGCTATTCAAAAAGAAAACAGAAACATGAGAAATTGAATTCACAGCAAGTGGAGTCGACTGATCCTTATAAAAATTTTTGAAGTGTGGTGTACAGTTCGGTCGGTTGGCGAATGCACATTGCCGCCGGTGGGCGCCGGCGACCGCCGGCCGCCGGCGGGTTCGAGCGTCTTTTTTGCAAATACCCTTTCCGGCGAAAAGTTGATACTCTTACCAAAATAAGAATTCACTGTTTATTCTCATGATCATTAACACTAATTGATAAGAGAAGATAAGTTTCAAAAACAAAACTTCAAGTGTCTTTTTTCCAGATTCTTCATTTTCATCAGACTTTGGCCAGCAAAAAATCTTTTCAAATGTAATTGTTTCTGATTTTTCATCACTATATGAATGTAGATTCAAGGTACTGCTACGTGCCTTCATTAGAGGACACTTACCGAAGAAGTCAGTGAGATATTAAACATCGAATAGCGGTTCCTACGGGATTTGACTTTTCAGCAAAGACTTATGCTATCATATTCCAAGAAAGGAACGACATTCGAGTGTTACTTGTGCTGATATCAGTTTCAGGTTTTCCCAACAATTTTTCAGAGTGGGAAGTTCTATCGTCTTGAAAAAAATTTCGAATTCGAAAAGTTGCGTGGTGTTGTGCCATTTTCATCCTCTTAGAAAGTAAGAAATCGATTTTCAACGTAAGCAAACTTTACATAAATAGAGTCCAGTTGGATATTTGCTCATTTTCGAGTCTTTAACCGAGAGCATGATTACGCCCAAGTCGCTGGCACTGTTTGTCACCAAAGGCAACACTGGCCGCAGACACTTTTGCGCCCCGATGTTGAGACGATTTACCCAATTACTAGAACTTGTATGTATCCAGCTAAAATGATTTCTCCCCCTAGCATCAATTTAAAGTGGTAGGCAGCATCGGGTTTCCAAAATTTTAAAGATGATTTTTAAGAAGTTTTAGACCCGACGAGGTCCCATTTTCTGTCCCATGATATGTTAGAAATTCGAAAAAATTATTAGCAGCTGTAACAGAAATAGAAATCTCTTGGGCCATTCACTCATTTCTGAGTTTTTAGATGAGGTTACCATAGAACCAGGGTGGAGCTCTACCCGAAGAAAGGCAACCCCTGCCGTCGACATTTTGCATCTCCTGTGTTGGTGCAATTTTCTCGATAACTAGAACCCACTCATTCTAACAGTGAGCAACAATATTTTCGGAACACACAACCTCAGAGTACAAAAAGACATTTGGAAGTTATATCGCAATTTTCAAAAATTTAAAAATTTAGAGTTTTTCGGCAGATTTTCTCGAAAAAGTGTCCTATTTCTTCTCTTTCTAGGAAAGCTGGGAGAACCAGCTAACGTTGACTGTGCAGAGGACATTTCGTAGACAGGTATTCCAATTTTTGGAAGAGATGAAGAGCTTTTCGTTTGTTCTATGTTAGTCAAAACATGACTAGTGAGTGTTAATAAAGAATATGAGAGCTCGGATCTGTTTTCTAAGCCCTCTCTTGATCGGATCAATTCCTAACCTGTCTGAAAAAAACTGTTATAGAAACTGTCTCTGATTAACAAAATCAGATTTTCAAGCAAAATCGTAGAGGAACATTCATATAAAACTGAAAAAAAGGAGTTCGTGTAAAATTTTTCGCCCCATATTTCTTCCAAACTTTTCAAAATAGAGTTTCGCTATGTTTCATTTATAAATGCATATGAATGCATCTAATTATCAGAAAAATGTAATCGACTTTTTTTTGAAAACTGTTTTTACCTTATTCAATTTATTTTTTATTTGCATTTATTTTCGCATCGAAAAATGATATTCTTAAATTGGCAGAAACCCTAAAAATAAAAGAGAAGAACAACGTTCTGGTTGATTTCACCAATTTTTACCCTTATTTCAGTTTTTTTTAAATAATGAAGCGCGCTTTGGTTTCTTTAAAACATGCAGTCCTAATATGGAATGAATTTCTTTATATTCTAAAGTCGAATCTTTTTTTTTGTAGTCATTCAGCTAGGGCAGACATGCCTATTTTGATTTGTATTCTCAGCCTTTGCATTCAGCCTAATAAAGTCTGCTCATATCGGTCGATATCTCCATCATTGGATGGCTCGTAGGAATAATGTTATCCAGCCCACCCCCCCCCCCAATCGACTCATTGGCCGTGGGACAGATTTTTGCAATGGAGCAGGCTTTTCGCGCTAGCCTTCCAATCTTCTCAGAAAGTATCAATATCACAATTTCGCAGGATTTCTCAATCGTGCAGACAAATTTCAAGGATAGAATGGCTGGATTCACATGTATAACTAGTTTCGATACAGTCTGACTTTGACTGACTTTGCTATGGAGATTTCTTCTGATTTTATTTATTTCTTCATATTAAAGGGTAGGAAAATGTTCCAGATTTGACTCGAAATCTTCCCAGATGGGTATTTGGGGCGCTGATCACGAATTTGGGATCTAATTTCCGATTTTCCAAAGTTTTCGACTTGATTCGTTCAAAGCTTACCAGCAGGTGAAAATTTGATGGCAAATCGCGACTTTTGATGATTGCCGGTGTACTACGATAGATATGGCTAGAATTGTGTCTCTGGAGGTTATATGGAGTGCTGAGCACGAATCTGACGTCCGTTTATCGACTTTATTCAGATTACGGTAGATCACGATGGGTTTACGGTAGTTTGGTCAAAGTCTCAGATTTGACTCAAAGTTTGTATGCGGGGGTTATTCGGGGCGGTGAACACGAATTCAATGTCCATTTGTCGATTTTCGAATTATTGAGGTACGTTTTGCTCCCAATAGGGCATGGTACCTACCGTAACTCACAGTACACAGTAAACTTCAGAATTTTGACAAACGGACTTCAAATTCGTGTTCAGCACCCTAGATTACCCCTGCATACAAGTTTTGAGCCGAAACCGAGATTTTTCTCCAAAATACCCGAAAAAATTCATGGGGGGTACCCTTAATTCTTTGCCACCAGGCTTTGAAAAAAGCGTATAACTTTTTTTCAGTGTGGTTTCAGGCGGCTGCGAAGACGATAATCGGATTCTGCGCCAAAAATAGTTCTAGAATAGTACATTCATAATCATAATTATACGCTTCACTGATGTCTAAAACGTAATAAAACAGAATGTTTTCATTATAGTTCTTCAGTGATACATTTCACTGTTATGCAGTCAAACTATATCGAAACCAGCTATACATGTGAATTGAGCCATTCTATCCTTGAAATTTGCTCGTACCATTGAGAAATCCTGCGAGATTGTGATATTGATACTTTCTGAGAAGATTGGAAGGCTAGCGCGAAAAGCCTGCTCCAATGCAAAAATCTGTCCCACGGCCAATGAGTCGATTGGGGGTGGGCTGGATAACATTATTCGGCTCGTAGCCTCAGCATATCCATTGGACACAACACATCTCAAGACAAGTAACCCAGGATCGTTAACATGTCCCAATGGCAATTTGCAATGGAAGTGTGGGTAGTAAGGTCATCCACCGCGGACATCAACGAGAATTTAATAGATTGAATACTAAGGCTGAGAACAAGATTTGGAATTGAAAAAATAAACTGTTTTCCTCAGCGAACGACAAATGACAGGCAAAGTAGGAAAAGGGGTGTTTTTCCAGAAGGAAAAGCGATTGTTTGAGAGATCAAAGAAAAAAGAAATCATAAAATTTTACATCAACATCACAAAAAATTCAAGAATTTCGTTGCTGAGCAGGTTCTGTCTTTTTTTCTGATTTTTTTTTCGAATTTTCAAGGGTAGAAGAAACACGTAATGTTGAAAAATCCTATCTGGTTATTGGATGTATTGAACAATAAAGTAGCAATTTCAATCGAAACAATAGATTTTTTAATGAATACAAAAATTTTTTTTTAATTCAGCTCAAAATTTGTTTTTTCCTAAAAGAGTTTGTCAACTGATCCTCCAAAAAATCCTGCAGCAAAGAAACATAATGTCACCTAGAAGGTAACATAATTTTTTTTTGAAATTGAAATGTTTATTTTGAATTTCCGAACTTGTTTCGGGAAGGAATAGCGCTTCCATCTAAGCAATCATTCTTGAATGAAGTATGCACGACTCTTTTTTTTTCTTGTCAACTCAACAGAAACCTTGAAATCAAAGTGAAATCGATTTTCAGAGCATTATAAATATAAATAGATATCAGTTTATTAAATTGAAGGCAGAATACAGAACCAGCAAAATAATATTTATTAGTTTGAAAAAGCGATCGGATGGACGTAAACGCTTTTCCATACTGATTTTCAAGTTGAATAAATTTTCAGTTTGATTTTTTCTCTTTGCATTTTCACGACTAATTTCAGGACATACATTCACTGTATTACATTCACTCGAAAGAAAGCAAGAGACTGATTCGGGGAAATTAACTTAACGAGGACCGTTCGAAAAAAAAACATTCGAAAAAACATTTTCTCATTCGGATTACATAACAGGATTTCTCTGAGAATGTTTAAAAAGAAAAGCATCGAAGTTCTTGAATTTTTGTGATGATGATGTGAAATTTTATGATTTGTTTTTTCTTTGATCTCTCAAACAATCGCTTTTCCTTCTGGAAAAACACCCCTTTTCCTACTTTGCCTGTTTTTTGTCGTTCGATTAGGAAACAGTTTATTTTTTCAATTCCAAATCTTGTTCTCAGCCTTAGTATTCAATCTATTAAATTCTCGTTGATTTCCGTGGTGGATGACCTTACTACCCACACTTCCATTGCAAATTGCCATTGGGACATGTTTACGATCCTGTGTTACTTGTCTTGAGATGTGTTGTGCCCAATGGATATGCTGAGGCTACGAGCCATCCAATGATGGAGATATCGACCGATATGAGCCAACTTTATTAGGCTGAATGCAAAGGCTGAGAATACAAATCAAAATAAGCATGTCTGCCCTAGCTGAATGACTACAAAAAAAAAGATTCGACTGTAGGATAGAAAGAAATTCTGTCCATATTAAGACTGCATGATTTGAAGAAACCAAAGCGCGCTTCATTATCAAAAAAAAGCTGAAATAAGGGTAAAAATTGGTGAAATCAACCAGAACGTTGTTCTTCTTCTTTATTTTTAGGGTTTCTGCCAATTTAAGAATATCATTTTTCGATGCGAAAATAAATGCAAATATAAAATAAATTATATAAGGTAAAAACAGTTTTCAAAAAAAGTCGATTACATTTTCCTGATAATTAGATGCATTCATAAGCATTTATAAATGAAACATAGCCAAAATCTATTTTGAAAAGTTTGGAAGAAATATGGGGCGAAAAATTTTACACAAACTCCTTTTTTCAGTTTTATATGAATGTTCCTCTACGATTTTGCTTGAAAATCTGATTTTGTAGATCAGAGACAGTTTCTATAACAGCTTTTTCAGACAGGTTAGGAATTGATCCGATCAAGAGAGGGCTTAGAAAACAGATCCGAGTTCTCATATTCTTTATTAACACTCGCTAAATTTCTTCACACGAATTATATGTGTAAATCTATAGAAACGTTACGGTCTAACAAAACTAACACTTACCTGAGTTTTTGAACACCGCCTGATTGGTGAATAAATTGCTAATGAAGAATGTTCTAGAAAACACTCGAATGTTCTAGAAAATTCATGGGAGAGGCAATAGCAAAATAAGACATATTAATGATATTTTTTTTAAGTTTCAGTTATGCTACCCGAAGAATGAAAAGTTGTCAAGAGGCTCCACAATTTTCTCAATATGGCATGCTATGTAGTTGGATAAATAGAAAAATATAAAATTGAGTCAAGCTATGGAGAAAATATCCGGATGATATGTATCAACACCAATATTTAAAAAAAATTCTCCGCTTGAGGGCGTGAAAACCATGTAAACCGAAGATATTACAAATTAATATTTTGTTTCGAGGAAGACTCGAATGTGTGTAAAATCTAGGTAATCAATAGGGAAGGTTTCCGTATTTCTCAGATGTTATTTTTGAGCTCTTCGTAAATTTTCAAATTAAAATTATAATATTGATAATGAACTTTCTAGATTTATGAACAATTGTTAGGCCGCGCAACGGAAAATGAAAAGGTTCAGAGTGTTAAACAACATTAGACGATTTTAACATTGCGCGAATAGAGTTATACACAAATTCTAAATCACTGGTGTGTTTCAAAAGAATGGAGAGAGAAAGAAATTAGAGAAAGAGACTCACCTTTTCATCGAATCACTCCTGCGGAAAAATGAGTAATGTATAGCATCAAATTGCGAGTCAAGAAAAGCTCCATGTTAACATGTAAACATGCAAACCTTCATGAGTTAGCAAATCAATGCATTTGGGATGAGTGTTTCTTCTACAGGACAGTCATGGGAAGGAAACAGATCTGTAGAGCAGCGTCTAGTACTTTGGAGTTTAGTGGAATACTGCTGAATAACGTGGAAATTACAAAGGAGAAGGAGCCAGTCTAGAGACAATCTCGTCCGCGACGAGGGGTGGGACCAGGCCCGCCCCACTTGCTCCGCCCACCCCAGAGCGCCTCATCGGGCGCTCTCAATTTCTCTTGAGCCCAAAAATGCTCAAATTTCTAACCCACCGTATTTAATCCCTTTCCCGTTTAAAGTGTCGATGTATGGGTGAATACTAAATTGGCGACTATTTCTCGATTCTATTTCCCATATGAGCCCGACTGGAGATAGGAGAAGTAACAAGAATGTTGTTTTTGGCCGAAGAGTCATGTTTTGACTAACATAGAACAAACGAAATCTCTTCATCTCTTCCAAAAATTGGAATACCTGTCTACGAAATGTCCTCTGCACAGTCAATGTTAGCTGGTTTTCACAGCTTTCCTAGAAAGACAAGAAATAGGACGCTAATTCGAGGAAATCTGCTGAAAAACTCGAAATTTTTAAATTTTTGAAAATTGCGATATAACTTCCAAATGTCTTTTTGTACTCTGAGGTTGTGTGTTCCGAAAATATTGTTGCTCACTGTTAGAATGAGTGGGTTCTAGTTATCGAGAAAATTGCACCAACACAGGAGATGCAAAATGTCGACGGCAGGGGTTGCCTTTCTTCGGGTAGAGCTCCACCCTGGTTCTATGGTAACCTCATCTAAAAACTCAGAAATGAGTGAATGGCCCAAGAGATTTCTATTTCTGTTACAGCTGCTAATACTTTTTTCGAATTGCTAACATATCATGGGACAGAAAATGGGACCTCGTCGGGTCTAAAACTTCTTAAAAATCATCTTTAAAATTTTGGAAACCCGATGCTGCCTACCACTTTAAATTGATGCTAGGGGGAGAAATCATTTTAGCTGGATACATACAAGTTCTAGTAATTGGGTAAATCGTCTCAACATCGGGGCGCAAAAGTGTCTGCGGCCAGTGTTGCCTTTGGTGACAAACAGTGCCAGCGACTTGGGCGTAATCATGCTCTCGGTTAAAGACTCGAAAATGAGCAAATATCCAACTGGACTCTATTTATGTAAAGTTTGCTTACGTTGAAAATCGATTTCTTACTTTCTAAGAGGATGAAAATGGCACAACACCACGCAACTTTTCGAATTCGAAATTTTTTTCAAGACGATAGAACTTCCCACTCTGAAAAATTGTTGGGAAAATCTGAAACTGATATCAGCACAAGTAACACTCGAATGTCGTTCCTTTCTTGGAATATGATAGCATAAGTCTTTGCTGAAAAGTCAAATCCCGTAGGAACCGCTATTCGATGTTTAATATCTCACTGACTTCTTCGGTAAGTGTCCTCTAATGAAGGCACGTAGCAGTACCTTGAATCTACATTCATATAGTGATGAAAAATCAGAAACAATTACATTTGAAAATATTTTTTGCTGGCCAAAGTCTGATGAAAATGAAGAATCTGGAAAAAAGACACTTGAAGTTTTGTTTTTGAAACTTATCTTCTCTTATCAATTAGTGTTAATGATCATGAGAATAAACAGTGAATTCTTATTTTGGTAAGAGTATCAACTTTTCGCCGGAAAGGGTATTTGCAAAAAAGACGCTCGAAACCGCCGGCGGCCGGCGCTCGCCGGCGCCCACCGGCGGCAATGTGCATTCGCCAACCGACCGAACTGTACTGTCCTGATAGGAGCGAAATTCCGCTCTGCCGTTGCGAACAGCTGCTGTTGCAGCACGCTGCATGATGTTGCTGCAACATCGGTTGTCCGCAACTGCGGAGCGGAATTTCGTTCCGGTAGGAACAGCAAACCCGTGCATAATGGAGTCTTTTGACGCCACCGCCCTCTACACCAATGTCAGCAATGACCATGCTATGGAGGCCGTTTTCGAGCTTCTTACCCAACACCAAGGCTCCATTAACATGTTCAGGTTAACGATTGCGCAGCTTATGACACTTTTCCATGAGTGCCTTAAATGCAACATTTTCAGATGGTCAGGACAATACTTTAGTCAGGTCAGAGGGCTGGCCATGGGACAGCGCCTAGCTCCCACGCTTGCCATAGCATTTATGGGTAAAATCGAATCTCCGGTGCTGGCACGGCTCCCAATGCTATACTGTAGGTACATAGACGACTGCTTTGTCCTCTGCCCCACCCAGGAGGAAATGGACCAGTGTTTTGAACTTATCAACAATCAGTCGGAAAATGTTAAATTTACCCGGGAAAACCGGTGGTAGACTGGCTTCCTTTCCTAAATGTCCAAATAAAATTTTCGGGGGGCATTTTCGCTACAAAATGGTATCGCAAACTAAGTAACAAAAACATAATTGTTCATTACCAATCAGCACACCCCTCACAAACAGAAAGGGCGGTTGTTAAAAATATGTATCGAAAGGCGAATTGTGTCTGTACCGGAGAAAACGAGCAAAAAGAATCTGTTCAAATGGCGCAAGAAATCGCTGCTCTAAACGGATATCCCCCCAGTATGGTTCTGCGCAGATCCAGAGGCTCAGTCGCACGCCGCGAAGAGCAGGAATCAGCAGTTGATGACAAAATTCCCATAAAAATGCCCTTAATTTCGGATGAAGTGAGCAAATCTCTGCGAAAATGCCTACGCAAAGCCGGTCTGGAAAGCTCTGTCGCCATTGCTGACATCCCTCCAAATAACCTCAAAAACCGCCTCATCCGAAACCGTCTGTATGACCGCATTTGCACAACTCTCAATTGTGTGGTCTGCCCAACTGGTAGAGAGGGAGATTGCACTGCATGCGGTGTGGTCTACAGGATCTCGTGCCAGCTGTGCGGCGAGCAATATATTGGTGAGACTTCGCGGCCGCTCTGGGTTAGAATCAAAGAGCACTTAGACGGCAAGGATAAGCTGCGGGTATCAAAGATTCTGGGGTGTCACCGTGTTAACGCCCACAACGGCGATAATTACCATGTATAGGTCGAGATAATTGCGCGGGAAACCGATACCCCTGCCAGAAAACCCTGGAGGCATTTTGGATCCAGGCGAGCGACCCAAAAATCAATCGGAAAGGGAGTGCCTATATATAGCTGGAGAGCTCAAGCCCTACCTCAGACTCGCATTCTAACGTCGAGAGGTAGCGGTTTCGATCTGTGCTCCGCCATCCGCCAACCGTTCTATGCTGCTGGTCCTCTAGCGAGTTTCCTGGCAGGGTGCGTTAACTTCCTAGTTTTTCTGTTATTGATCACGTTTTGAAAGAACTTCTCTCAAATTTTAGTAAGGTTTAGTCGACATTTGGCCGAATAAGCACATTTCTGAATTGTTCCTTTCAGGCTCTGGAGACGGCGATCCCGTCGAAACGTGCGTAAGCCAATAAAGCATCTACCAACCTCGTGGTCCAGTTAAACAAAACAACTACTAGTAATAATGTACTCCTGTAATTACTTACCTTTTGGTCACAAGTGCAGTGGAAATCACTGGGGTTTTTTGGCACAAGCAAAGAATTCTAGAACCCTTCTCCCTTCACATGCTTCACATCGCAAGCAATATGCTTTCATGAATTATTTGATCTCAGGCCAACTTTGTATTCATGCTGATAGTCACTGATCGACCCGCTTCGTTCACCTTCATTACGAGAAGGACGAAACATAATGAGGCTCCATTCCAGGTTACTGAGGTGTGTTTTTAGTGTTTGTTTGGGAGATTCAAAAAGAATCGTTGTTGTTAAGCCTTACGAAGCCGTAATGAAGCTGAATGATGTCATCTTGCGGAAGTTCCAAAGAGTCGAAGATTGAATGTGACGCTGTGGGATGATAATGTCTTACGTGCCTACCTGATGTGGGATGATAATGTCTTACACAAGGTCTCATATTGTACTGTAATTCGACCAATGTTTACACCTATTGCTATTGAATAATCATGTTCCATCAGTGCACGTTTCCTGCGCAATCTACAAAAATGTATGCATAGTGGCATCACATCGGACATTGATGACGAACCTAGAGCAAATCTTCTCAATTTTTTGACGCACATGTTGTTGCACTTGACGTCGTGGTCCCCGATTGGGATTGTTCAAGATTTCAATCTCTTCTGTGCCAAACCAGATTTCAAACAGTGAAATCGAATTTATTGACCAGACGCTTCGGGGAGCTCGCCGTTATCAAAGGCCTGAAAAATTGCCGAAACAATTTCTCTACAAAACTACACGGTCAAGCGCTGCCCCCAGTCTTTTTAACAAACAACGCCTCCCAAGAGTATCAGAATAGTAACAGTTAAAATATGAAAACCCAGCCAACGTGTTTCAAGGCAGGGTTCCCGATAAAAAACGGTTATTGTATGTACTATTCTCATCTGAAGGCAGATCTGGCGATTAGAAAGTGGAATTAAGGGAAAATTCGAAGTAAAAACGCGGCGGAACAAGTTAGGGCTGAAGTTCCTAGCGCCCCCTATTAATGAGGTCTCTATAAATGCTTGTTTTGCCATCTTTTATTTTGCTCTCAAAAAAGTTGCTGACCACTTTAGGAGACAACTAACTACTTTGAAAGCAAGATAAAATACTTCAAAATTATATATATATATATATATATATATATATATATATATATATATATATATATATATATATATATATATATATATATATATATATATATATATATATATATATATATATATATATATATATATATATATATATATATATATATATATATATATATATATATATATATATATATATATATATGCGATCATCATACCTCTTCACAAGAAGCTATCCGTCACGGATCCTAAGAACTACAGAGGAATCTGTCTACTTCGTGTCATGTACGAGGTTTTAGGAACGTATCATTCTCGAGCGACTTATCAAACATCGTGAAGGAACGACCAGAGATGAGCAAGCCGGTTTTCGACCTGGAAGATCGACCATCGACCAAGTGTTCGTCGTGAGAAGAGTAATTGAATCGTGGCAGCGGTTTTCGAAGCCATTACAGCTTGCTTTTTTGGACTTTGAAGCCGCGTTCGACTCTCCTCATCGTGATCGATTGCTCAATGCTCTGCGAGCAGATGGAGTCCCGGAAAAGTATGTTCGGTTAATCGAGGACATGAACAAAGGAACAACAGCAGCAGTTCGTACACCTGTCGGATTTACGTCAGCTTTCGAGGTGAAAACAGGAGTAAGGCAAGGAGCCGTTGCAGGACCTTTTCTTTTCAACTTCGCCGTTGATGACATCATGCGTAGAGTTGCAGAACAGTTTCCTGCGGATGTGATCCTAACACCATCAGGACGCTCCCTTGTCGACCTGGAGTACGCCGACGACATTGTGTTATTCGCTGAAAACAACGCAAAACTGCAAAGGATTGTGAACCTCGTTTCGAAGTATGCCGCAGCCTATGGACTTCGTCTTCGTCCCGACAAATGCAAGCAGATGTGGGTCTCTCAGAGGCCTTCAACTGGAGTTTGTGTGGACGGACAACGTATCGAACTGGTGGACGATTTCTGTTATTTGGGCTGTTTGCTGAAGAACGATGGTAGTTATGCAGCGGATATTCGACAACGATGTGCGAAAGCTACGTCTGCATTCAATTCTCTAACCAAGTGTTTGTGGTCTACCACCATCGCGAAGGAAGTCAAGTTGCGCGTCTACCTATCCGCTATTCGCCCTATCATGATGTACGGATCGGAGACGTGGGCAGCACCGAAAACGCAGATGGAAAAGGTTGGATTGCACGGAGAGGAAGCTTTTAGGCGTTTGCTTGGATATTTCTGGCCGCGTGTATGCCATAACGAAGACCTTTACAAGGAAATCGACGCAGTACATCAACGCTTGACACGAGGGAGGTGCCAGCATCTCCTAACGCCATCTCAAGCAGCAATGGAAAGTCGACTTCGACTGCTCGGGCATATACTAAGAAGAACGCCGGATCGTCTCGTACAACACGCTTTAAAAATGCTTCCAAATCCTGTCTGGAAACGGCCACCTGGGCGTAGGCGAAAGTTCTGGACGGATGTGGTTAAAGAGGATTTAAAGTCACTCGGCATCGAAAGACAGTTCAGGCGCGATGTTTCGTTTCGCAGGAAATGGAATAGCGACCAATGGATGGATTGTGTCCAAATTGTGGCTGAAGACCGTGAAAAATGGACACGGCTGACTACTAGGACGGCACACCTCGGTGAAGATGCGGAATGACCGCGTCAGGCGAAAGCCAACCGATTAAGTCAGTAAGTCATATGTATATATATATATATATATATATATATATATATATATATATATATATATATATATATATATATATATATATATATATATATATATATATATATATATATATATATATATATATATATATATATATATATATATATATATATATATATATATATATATATATATATATATATATATATATATATATATATATATATATATATATATATATATATATAGGAGTTAGGCTCGAATATTCGCAATCAGATAAACTTTCTAATAAATTATTTGATTATTTGTTCGATAATCGAGTTATCGAAAATCCTGAATTTCGATTATTAGTTGAAATCGACTATCAGAAAAACCAGATATTCGATCATTATTCGAAATCGACTATCGACACTGACATTATTCAAACATACTCGATCTTCGAATATATTCGAATAATCTAACACAGCCATTGCCGGAACCTACACAGAAATTTCTGGAAGGGCAAGTGCACCAGCAATTCTGTGGGTCAGGACTGTGCATAGCTGAAATTTTGAATTTCGTAAGTCGTAATTTTCAAAAACCCTCGTAATTCGTAACTGGTAAGTAATAAGCTCAATCACAGCCCCAAACCTCATTAAACATGGAAACGCATCAACTTTCCAGTGATGATCTGTGTCTCAAAATAAATCTGTTTTCGACAAGTACTTGAGAAAATGCTCTTAGCGGAGCGGATTTCTGGTCCTCAATTGCAAACACCCGCTGGGGCAGCATGCGACACGGTGATAATCGTGGTGGAACCACATAGAGTTCACGCAATCATTTTAGTCTGACGAATGAACGGGGCTGCGACGGTAGATTGTCCCGCGCGAATCGAAACCCATTCTCCAGTGAGGCCGCCAACCCCGCACGGCCAGTCGCTTGGTCCATGCGTCAGACTAAAATGAAAACGAAAACCATACATAGTCCCGGCGCGATTAACCTTCGCCCCAGCACGATTTCATCGCATAACGTGCTGAAACAGCGTTTGCCCATAACTGGGGACATGAATTTCCTTCTGATAAGGACAATACTGGTCAAAAGCGCAAATCCTTCTCTATCCAACCCTTTTTTTGGGTTTTCAGCCGAAATTGGCGGATTCCGAAATTGAAACTGAAATTTGATGGAGATCCACGGTACGGACTGAGCGTCTTTTATTTTTTAGCAGCCAAAGCTTAAGCCGCGGAAATTGGTTGGGCAATTGAACCTACGGCATATGCGCTAGATCAAAATATGCACGAGAATTCTCAATAGAGCGAGATTTGTATACTTTTACCAACCTTTAACAAAGTGCTTCTACGGCTGTCGACCACGGCTAATTTGGATTTTGCTCTTTTTGTCGATTTTTGAAAACGAAATAAAAAAAGGATAATGCTGAATAGGTGAAAAAATGAGTGTTACTCAAAAAGGTGAAGTAAATATCAAATAGTAGCAAGTTTTGCGGCTCATACTCGTTAGGGCAGAAATTGTGGTTGTCGTAGAGCTCACACCCGTCCCAAACTTCTCACCCACCTAAAACGGCAACAAGCAAGGCCCCATTCCCTTTCCAAATCAAAGGACCAAGTTGCCTGGAGGTTTGATAGTCCACAGAAATTCGAATTTCCAACGCGCCTTATTTTGCATGTATAGAGTTATCTAATAACGCGGAGGGTGTGACTTCTCATAGAAACAGAAAATGTCGATGCAACATAGGCACGAAAAGCGAAAAAAAAGCTGAGAATCATGCCTAATCGAGAAATTCCGCGAACACTACAGTGCGTCGCATAAGTACACGAACATCCTGAAATTTCATAGTTGGACCATTCGAACGACGTTTCAAGCATCGGCACAGGTTTCTATGTTTTCCGCTATGCCGAAAACGGTAGGTCTTATTGTAGGAGGGCAAATCGTACACTCATTCCTTTTTTACATACAGAAATTTATTTTTTAGCCGTCGCATAAGTATGCGAACACTTGGGAAATTCATAAATTTATCGAATATATTCAAACAATACATATGGAAAAACCCTGTAGATCTCGCGAACAATGATTCCCCAAAAGTTCTCGATAGGATTCAGATCCGAGCTGATCGCTGGTCAAGGCAGAGTATCGACGTTGTTGCACAGGAGCCACTCCAGAGTAGATCGGCTGACGTGTATAGGCATTATCTTGGACATAACGGAAGCCCTGACGTCTCCGACGACGAAAATACGGAAATAGATGCGAAGCCGACACTTCCGGCTACTCAAGTGAATCCATACGATTTGATACGAATGCGAGTCCGACCTTCCCAGTTGCTGTGAAGGTTGCCCAAACCATCACGTTTCCTCCGCCAAAGTTCCTGCGGCTGAAGAAAGCCGGCTCCTTCCGAAGATCTCGCCAGTAGCGCCTCGAACCATCCGGACCATCCAAATTAAACTTTTTCTCGTCCGAGAATACAACCTGAAGCAACGGGTTCAGAAATTTTCCATGAAACTGGATAGCACGCCAATCAGCTCACCTTCCTCCAATTTGTACCCAAGTTTGAACGGGCGAACTGGAGCCTGGCCGACTTGCGGCGTTCTTCCAAGCGCGGAGCCTTTTTCATTACAGCCCTTTCGATGTTTTCGTTGCGATGGATCGAACGGAGGATGGTATCTTTTGACACATTCAGCGAGAGTTCGGAGCGGACGGTCGCGCTAGACACCAATGTGTTTGAAGGCATCGTACGCGCTGAAATCCACTTTCCCTTTTTTATGCTCAATCCCTTCCTCGGGCCCCTGTGAGAGCGTACAACGAGTTTGGCTGCTCAAAAACGTACCATTGTGAGCATAGAGGAAGTGGAAAGTAAGGAATTCCGTCAAAAGGGGCCGGCCCTTCCGTCAGTCATTTTGCACTTTCGCAAAATTTGAGCAGAACGTCGTGTCGCTAATTACAGGGCATGCCACTGTACGCTGACGCACCATCGGACGAAAGTGGCATTATCGACTGGAAATTTCTCGTCACACAAAGAGCGATTGCTTCCAACGCTGCGCCAATGGATGAATTGTAGAACTGTTCCTTGCGCACTCCGCGTAACTATCCCGAGTCGATGCCGGCGCGAATTTCAAATGATTTTCAGAAGTTTTTTTTAAACGTTTTTTCTTGAAAAGTTAACGTTTTTGAGCGGGCTTTTCGCTACCTTTAGTCACTATAGGGGGCTAACAACTCAAAAACGCTTAAAAACGAAACATGGTTTTCAGCGCATACGATGCCTTTAAGACTCTTCTGGCGATGCGTCGTTCGTCGTGTCCAGTGGGCTTCCGAGGCCTCCCAGAGCGAACACGCATTCCGTAGGAGTCCGAATTCCGTAGAAACGAAGAGATGCAGCTCGGTGAACGTCCAATTTGCCGAGAGATTTGTCGGACTCCATGACCGGCGGCGTAGAGAGCCCGGGCCTGCGCCTGTTCTTTGGAAGAGAGATGTGAACCGCGTGGCATGATGATAATTTACGCATACAACTAAATTCTTTACTATCCCGCTTGAAACAGGATTTTTTCGTATGTCTCTTGTACAAAAATTTCGTTTCTCTGAAGTGTTCGTATACTTATGCGACGGCTAAAAAATGAATTTCTGAATGTGAAAAAGGAAAAACTGTACGATTTGCCTTCCTACAATGTGACCTACCGTTTTCGGCATAGCGAAAAACATAGAGACCGGTGCCGATGCTTGAAACTTCGTTCGAATGGCCCAACTATGAAATTTGAGGGTGTTCGTATACTTATGCTGTATTACCAACTCAGACAGTAACACCGATGGAATTGCTGGGACGTGGCGGGTCGAACAACTCCCAACTCGCTATACGACCGCTATCGTTTTGGGAGGAAGCCGGCATGGAGATACTGCTTTAGTGCTGCCCGCGATCCGACCGGGGAACTGCTCATAGCCCCAGGGAGCGTTTCGCTTAAAGGCAGTGTTCACGATGAATATCGCACTCGAGTTCGACCCAAAAAATGGGATTGTTTGGTCGTGAGGTAACTAATAGTGAAGAAACAGGGAAGAAAAACGTCCAGAATAAGTCAAAATAACGGTTTCTAAATTCAGGGCGTGTACGAGAATCATGGGCCCTGCTGATTTCGGCAAGCGCGCCCTAATCGATCTCTGCGCGAATCTGCGCGAATCGATCATGATAAACACGGTAGAGTTGCTCGGCAATTTGCCATCGAAACGTGTGCGGCGCCACAAGCTCGTCCGATTGGGGGGCGGACCGGGATAGGTAGGCCTACCGGGATAGCTTTCAGAGCCGTTTTCATCGATTTCTGGCCAGTTTTCGCTGCTTTCTTCGACCCTATCCTTTCCAGCATCTGCCAACTTAGTAAGTCACACCGAGACTTCGAGAACGAGATTTATCGTGAACACTGCCTTCAAAGGCACAGTACACCCTCAGATATGAATTTTGAGATTTTCTTGTATTTGTGTAGAAGACCCCTCCTGTATAACACGTGCCAAATGCGAGATCTCAATTACTTCAAATAAGCGAGATATAAGCGACCACCACAGGCCCGACCTCCTTCGCTCACCACCACAGGCCCGGCCCCTTACCAGATTTACAAACTCGATAGCGGCTTAATGGATGGATGAATTCTCAACATGTCGTCGTTCTTCGATCCATTGCTTTTCCTCCTCCTGTGTTGCTCTCGTGCAGCGATTTCGAATGAAGAGAAATACAGGCCTGAGACAACTCGTCCACAAAATTTTTGCCCTCAAAGTGCAGTCATTTTCAAGAAGCCATATCTCCGTTCGTAGGGGGTCTTTGACGATTTCAGGGATGCCATTGTGATCAGAGAGTGTCTGAGGGTGACTAGTTGAGCGTCTCGGCTCACAGTCCAAGGTTGGTCTATTTTTCCGTTGCATACAATACCGCTCGTAGGATTTGGTCAGAAGGCGCGCGAGGTCGGGTTTTAGCGTCTTTTTCGTCTTTTCCTTATAACTCACTTCAAAATCATGTCTGAGCGAAACTATGGTGATATTCGTGATCCTGGTGTCAAGGGCTAGCAAATGGTATAGCCCTTGTTGGGGTTTCGTTTTGAACTAACGAAGTTTGACAGGCAGGGTATACTGTATATTACCATTTGATGGAAGAGGGGGGCTCGGCGTCCTGTGTCTGCGTCCTCGTGGCTCCCACCACACCGTCTGCAACGCGCTGGCCGTCTGTGGCCTCGCCGACTCGCGTGCTGCCTTTCCCCTGCACACGTTCGGCCTTGCACACTCCCCTATTCATGCTTTCTCTCCCACCAAGGTCAGCAGCGCTGATTTTCGCCGGTCCCTCAACCAGCAACTCAATCGGCGTGGGTGCGTTCACTACCCAATGCGCCCGGCACTAATCGACGTATGTTACGTAAACATACCTCGCCTCCGTCGGTGGCGCGCGCCTCCGCGTCGCGGCTTCGCATTGGAGCGCTTTTTCTCACAACGCAGTGCAGTGCCACACCCATACACTATTCAAGTTAGGTGACCTGCGATCTTTAGTGTATGTGAGGAGTACAAAGGCCTCTGTACAGCGTTGATAACTATTGATAACTACAGTATGGAGGATACGTCGCTCAAAAACGCGATTCTCGCGAAAAATACTAACCTGAGTTCACAATTACTGAGAAACCCGGCAGAGAGTCAGTCGTGCAGTAACTGTATCGTGCGAGCTAGAAACTTTGAGCAGGAGCTGTAAAATTCGTGCAGGGCCCACTTCTTTTCGGCTTCCACGTCTTTAAATCTACATATTGTCCTTATAGGGTTGAATACATATTGGGGAAAAACAATATCGTAGAATGTGTGTAAACAATACACACATTCTACGATACCTTCAAGGCACAGCCCAACCACCTCAAAATCATTTTCCTTTTTTCTTGCTTAGCTTTGTGAGGATTTCGCGCTGATCACAATGGTGTCTCCAGAATCGCTAAGAACCCACCACGGACACAGCCATTATCCATCGTGACCACTGCCTTCCGCTGTGTAGAAAGCGGGATTAATTCACATATTCGCTGTTTCAGCAGGGAATCATAGACCTGCTTTTGAGATTCAATGATCATGCACAATGCTTAAAGGCAGTGTTCACGAAGAAAAAGTTTCCCTTTTTTTGGCTGAAACGTAAGCTTTGGGTCCCTATAAGAAGATTAAGAACGGAAGTGCGACTAAAAACGGCCGGTAAGTGGGTGAAAATCTCGTGGGCCAGCCGACCCATTGGGCCACTCCGCCCACGTCCTATAACAGTTCCCCTGATTTTGTGGTTAAATGAGCGATGGTTTTCGATCAAAAACCCTGTTCTTCCCTTCATTCTCAACGTCTCTCTTTACTCAGGTTAGCTCGCACACATCGGCTGCAAAAAACCGAAGTAACAAGCCTCGGACAACTCGTCCACAATTTTCACTTGCTAAATTTCGAGGGGCCATAACTCCGTTTCCAGGGGGTCTTGTACTATTTCAGGGACATCATTGGAATCGGCAAGGGACCGTTTTCAAGATAGATGGAAAAACAGAAGAACGATTTTTATCGTGAACACTGCCTTTAAATCTGCGGCTCTACGCTGACTCACGCCATGGATCACATACCATTTCCTAGCAGATGGTGAAATTTCTCCGAAAAAAGCATCATCTAATAGTCATCGATGCTGTACCCTTGAAGCATGCGAGGTGGATTGCTCATCTTTATTTTCTCTTTTATATTTTACTGCCAAATATCTCGATGTTGTCATTTATTGTGGTATTTAGCATTTGAAGTACAATACCGCCGCTATCCAAGGGAAAAAAACGGGCGAAATGGGCAAAATGGGCAACTAAAGCGTGTTTCGTCCACAACTCGCCTCAAAGTGCTCCGTTTTCAAATTCAAAAACGCCGAAATGTACAGCATGTCGTGGCCTAGTCGAGCGTGTGAAAATACTTTGCGAAATTTGAGAGCAACTTTATTTTTTAAGGTGGAATACATTTCCATTTTGACCATGCTAGAAATCGCGTACGGTTGTCTTTGCCTGAATGCGCTCGTTATCTTGTGATAACATTATCAAATCCATAGCTAACTCCATCTTAAAAAAAGCGTTTTCATTAGTGAATTCCAATTTTGTCTCACATAGTTAGATTGATTGTGGCACGGTGAACATTTTGGTCCTTTCGAAATTGAAAACGGAGCACTTTGAGGCGTGTTGTGGTCGAAAGACGCTTTAGTTGCCCACTTTGCCCATTTTTTCCCTTGTATAGCGGCGGTATTGTTGCTTTTATGGGTTTATAACAATTCGATGTCGCTTAGGCATTTTTGCTTCTACTGCTTTATAATGCAGAAAAAAGATGAATACAGCAAGTTTAACAACTGCAGTCAGCTGCTTTTCGCCCTGTGAGAACATTTAAACTGAAGAGCGCATTCATGGTCTCATAGAGGACCAGTTCGAGAGAATGAATCCGAAGAAAATTTAAATGAGGTTTTCCTCAATAAAAATCTATAATTAAGCACAGAATCTCCAAATAAAAACAAAAATGCTCGAGCGACATAAAACTGTTATAAACTTACAAGAAATAATTCTATTTATCGAAGCATAAATAGATGGAATATCAGATGATTAACCAGTCAAAATATAACATCAGTTTCAACAGAAAACGAGTCTTTTCCTCACATTTTTGGAGAATAGGGGTGGGTGATGCTGAAGGATTTGCGTGGGAACTTGACCAATTTGGCGCAATGCTATGTATCATATTGTTACCACGATCACAGCTGATAATTTTGTGAGGAGGGAACGTCGAACTGTTCCTTCGCCGCGCGCGGCACCATCCCCGCCGCTTACCCTCGAGATTTCCCAACGGTTCACACCAAATGGAATGATGGTGGGGGAACCGCCGAAAATCTCGACGCCGAGAGGCAGCACGCGAGTCGGCGAGGCCACAGACGGCCAGCGCGTTGCAGACGGTGTGGTAGGAGCCACGAGGACGCAGACACAGGACGCCGAGCCCCCTCTTCCATCAAATGGTAATATACAGTATACCCTGCCTGTCAAACTCCGTTAGTTCAAAACGAAACCCCAACAAGGGCTATACCGTTTGGTAGCCCTTGACACCAGGATCACGAATATCACCATAGTTTTGCTCAGAGTTGATTTTGAAGTGAGTTATAAGAAAAAGACGAAAAAGACGCTAAAACCCGACCTCGCGCGCCTTCTGACCAAATCCTACGAGCGGTATTGTATGTTGCTTCGTGGGTGGTCGGGTTACCTATTGGATGAGATCTGTAGAATGAAATAGCGCTTGATCGAGTAGTTCCCTGAATGTGCTTCGATTTCCAGGCTCCGAAGAAGAGAAGAAGGGATAGACTTGGCAGAAAGGCCCATCGATAATGGTAGAAGTGTTAGAGTGAATTTTGAGGGTGTCCTATAATACTTCCCCACAACTCGCACTTAGTTCGGCTGCAGTTTGGACTGCGACCCGCGTGGCTCGAAGAACAGTTCGTGCTGTGGGTGGCCGGTCGTGGGGGCCAGCCAGGTGGCCATCAGTCGATGCAACACAAATTTTCGTCGTCTCAATCATGTTTTAGCTCGGTGACGGCGCTCTTCCCATGTTGCTCTCGACTAAACTCCCGATTTCAATCTTTTCTGCTGCTCTATCCGATCTCTGCTCTCAGTTTGGGTAAGTTTTTTAACTACATACTTTCATTGTTTTTGGAGTAATTAATTTTTTCAAATATATTCCGATTCGTTCATTCGGTAATTTAATTTTGTCTTCCTTCGTTCGTCATCCATTAACTTTTTATTTACTTAGGAACTAGTATTTTTGTTTTCTTACACAATTATTTAACCTTTTGAATCTATAAATTGTTAATTTGCTTACTCAATATTTGATCTATTTGCTGTCCTAGACATTTGAGTGCATCCATTCGTTTGTTATTACCTCATTCAGTTATTACTAATCAGCAACTTATATATTCAAAAAATAATTTGATAAGTATTGTTTGAAAATTACTTATGGGGCCACTTAGTTCCAATTTCGGGCTTTCAATAGTTACGTTACTGACTGGAAAGTTGAAAATAATTTTAAATGATCATTATGTAGTAATGAATAATTTCGATTTCAGGGTTGCTTCTTTTCATTCGACTAATTCAATTCTATCTGCGGCTGGGTAAATCTGAGGTGGTTTCCAATTATCCCGTAGAAGGAAACATCGTTGTTCCGACGAGATCAGTGAGAGATTTGGGCTTCTTGTATGATCACAAGCTGGACTTCTCCGGTCATATTCAGAATATCCTAAGCAAGGTCCACCTTCGTACATTTCATTTGTCCAAGGCACTTTCTACAGACAACACCGACGTCCTTTTGAGAGCATATAAAACCTATATTCGGCCGTTAGTGGAGTGTGGAACAGCTGTTTCCAACCCTTGTAATAGAAGAGATATCCTAAAGCTCGAAAAATGCAAGAATAGCTTCACTAGAGAGCTATTGATCAAGAGGAATGGTATTCTGTATAACAGAATTCCGAGATCCCATTTTCGGAATAGGTGTTTCAACTTGCCTACGTTAGAATCAAGAAGGAAAGTTTTTGATGCTTGTATGGTCTACAAATAGATAAACGGAAGAATCAAGATTGGTTTCCAAAAATTTTTCCATCTAAGACGAACTAGAATGAGAGGAGAGCAGTATAAGGTTTTCACAGCCCAAGCACGATTTATCATAGCTGCTCATGCTTTCGTTAATAGAGCAGCTAAAGTTTACAGCCAGTTGATGCAGAACACTGCACATATGAACACATTGTCGTGTTTCTAACGTTTTGCTGAAGCCAAGTTGCTCAGCAGTTAGTGATGCGTGTTCAACAGGTTTCCTTGAAAGCAAATAATTTCAAGATTTTTTTCTCCATTTAGCATCTCCTTGTTGCATGCCACGTGCCCTTTTTGTAGTATCGCAGGATTATTGTAATTTTGTTCCCCTTTTTTCTCACGATGTCCTAAATGTCGTAATAAATCTAAATCTAAATCTAAATTCTTTTTTATATTCTCTACACTGACTTGGGAGCAACTTGTTTGAGCTTGTTTGCGCTTAAGGGCAGTGTTCATGATAAATTTCACTTCCAATATGCCCAAGGTTTACGAAAGGTCTGGTGCCCTATATAGCAGCAGGGCATGCTTCAAAAGGACACGAAAGACGCGTTTTTGAGCCAAAATAGGCCCTTCCTTGTTTACGTTGATTTTTTGAGCGTGGAGGAATTGACCGCTAGAGGGATGATACCTACTAGTGCAATGGAGCAAACAGCTCAGTTATCAGCACTTCCTTCACTTGATCATTCCTATAATCTGAGTCTTCATTTATTGCTTTCGAGGGGCGGACCTGGGGCACTGGGCGTGTCTGGGGCACCAAAACGCTTGTTTGCAGCAGTTATTTTGCCGCTCCTGGCTCGTTTTCTACCGTTCTTTCGACACTGGTAGTCTAGGATCCTTCTCACCTATCATTTCAGTGTGGAAAGTCAGCGAGGATGATCATCGTGAACGCTGCCTTTAAGAACTATATATATATATATATATATATATATATATATATATATATATATATATATATATATATATATATATATATATATATATATATATATATATATATATATATATATATATATATATATATATATATATATATATATATATATATATATATATATATATATATATATATATATATACCCAGCCAAAGCGCCACTTCGCTTTGTCCAGGGAACCATAAACCAGGGGGTTCGCGCCGCTTCGCGGCGCACTCTGTCCAGAAACTGTGTGGCTTTTTTAAACAAATTAAATCCCTCACTGTCAGGAAAACCCGGCCAAGCGCCGCTTCGCGGCGCTTTGTCCGGAACCATAAGCCGGGGGTTCGCGCCGCTTCGCGGCGCTCTGTCCAGAAACTGTGTGGCTTTTTTAAACAAATTTAATCCCTCATGGTCTTGAGAACCCCGGTCAAAGCGGCGCTTCGCGTCGCTTTGCCCAGGAACCATAAGCCGGAAGGTTCGCGCCGCTTCGCGGCGCTCTGTCCGGAAACTGTGTGGCTTTTTTGAACAAATTTAATCCCTCATGGTCTTGAAAGCCCCGGCCAAAGCGGCGCTTCGCGTCGCTTTGCCCAGGAACCATAAGCCGGAAGGTTCGCGCCACTTCGCGGCGCTCTGTCAGAAACTTTGTGGCTTTTTAAACAAATTAAATCCCTCACGGTCAGGAAAACCCCGGCCAAAGCGCCGCTTCGCGGCGCTTTGTCCGGGAACCATAAGCCGGGGTTCGCGCCGCTTCGCGGCGCTCTGTCCAGAAACTTTGTGGCTTTTTAAACAAATTAAATCCCTCACGGTCAGGAAAACCCGGCCAAAGCGCCACTTCGCGGCGCTTTGTCCAGGAACCATAAGCCGGGGTTCGCGCCGCTTCGCGGCGCTCTGTCCAGAAACTTTGTGGCTTTTAAACAAATTAAATCCCTCACGGTCAGGAAAACCCGGCCAAAGCGCCACTTCGCGGCGCTTTGTCCGGGAACCATAAGCCGGGAGTTCGCGCCGCTTCGCGGCGCTCTGTCCGAAACTGTGTGGCTTTTAAAACAAATTAAATCCCTCACTGTCAGGAAAACCCGGCCAAAGCGCCGCTTCGCGGCGCTTTGTCCGGGAACCATAAGCCAGGGGTTCGCGCCGCTTCGCGGCGCTCTGTCCGGAAACTTTGTGGCTTTTTAAACAAATTAAATCCCTCACGGTCAGGAAAACCCCGGCCAAAGCGCCGCTTCGCGGCGCTTTGTCAGGGAACCATAAGCCGGGGTTCGCGCCGCTTCGCGGCGCTCTGTCAGAAACTGTGTGGCTTTTTTAAACAAATTTAATCCCTCATGGTCAGGAAAACCCCGGTGAAAGCGGCGCTTCGCGGCGCTTTGTCCGGGAACCATAAGCCGGAAGGTTCGCGCCACTTCGCGGCGCTCTATGCGGAAACTGTGTGGCTTTTAAACAAATTAAATCCCTCACGGTCAGGAAAACCCCGGCCAAAGCGCCACTTCGCGGCGCTTTGTCCGGGAACCATAAGCCGGGGTTCGCGCCGCTTCGCGGCGCTCTGTCAGAAACTGTGTGGCTTTTAAACAAATTAAATCCCTCACTGTCAGGAAAACCCCGGCCAAGCGCCGCTTCGCGGCGCTTTGTCCGGGAACCATAAGCCGGGGTTCGCGCCGCTTCGCGGCGCTCTGTCCGGAAACTTTGTGGCTTTTAAACAAATTAAATCCCTCACGGTCAGGAAAACCCGGCCAAAGCGCCGCTTCGCGGCGCTTTGTCCGGGAACCATAAGCCGGGGTTCGCGCCGCTTCGCGGCGCTCTGTCAAACTGTGTGGCTTTTTTAAACAAATTAAATCCCTCACTGTCAGGAAAACCCCGGCCAAAGCGCCGCTTCGCGGCGCTTTGTCCGGGAACCATAAACCGGGGTTCGCGCCGCTTCGCGGCGCTCTGTCCAGAAACTTTGTGGCTTTTTAAACAAATTAAATCCCTCACGGTCAGGAAAACCCCGGCCAAAGCGCCGCTTCGCGGCGCTTTGTCCAGGAACCATAAACCAGGGGTTCGCGCCGCTTCGCGGCGCTCTGTCCAGAAACTTTGTGGCTTTTTAAACAAATTAAATCCCTCACGGTCAGAAAACCCGGCCAAAGCGCCACTTCGCGGCGCTTTGTCCGGGAACCATAAGCCGGGGTTCGCGCCGCTTCGCGGCGCTCTGTCCAGAAACTTTGTGGCTTTTTTAAACAAATTAAATCCCTCACGGTCAGGAAAACCCCGGCCAAAGCGGCACTTCGCGGCGCTTTGACCGGGAACTCATAAGCCGGGGTTCGCGCCGCTTCGCGGCGCTCTGTCCAGAAACTGTGTGGCTTTTTAAACAAATTAAATCCCTCACTGTCAGAAAACCCCGGCCAAAGCGCCGCTTCGCGGCGCTTTGTCCGGGAACCATAAACCGGGGTTCGCGCCGCTTCGCGGCGCTCTGTCCAGAAACTTTGTGGCTTTTAAACAAATTAAATCCCTCACGGTCAGGAAAGCCCCCGGCCAAAGCGCCGCTTCGCGGCGCTTTGTCCGGGAACCATAAGCTGGGGTTCGCGCCGCTTCGCGGCGCTCTGTCAGAAACTTTGTGGCTTTTTAAACAAATTAAATCCCTCACGGTCAGGGAAACCCCGGTCAAAGCGCCACTTCGCGGCGCTTTGTCCAGGCTCCTCGCCAGGGGTTCGCGCCGCTTCGCGGCGCTCTGTCCAGTAACTGTGTGGCTTTTTAAACAAATTAAATCCCTCACGGTCAGGAAAACCCCAGCCACAGCGCCGAGCAAAGCAAAAAAAACTTTCTGTTTCAAAATAACTTTAAAACACCTGAAACGGGGGATGGTGGTGGGTATCAAAGTCCCGGGAGCCCTATAATTACGATGTCCTGCTCCTAACGATTTGCAGAAATGCAGTTACCGCTTCTATTCGAGAAAATCCTCATCAACTGAAGCGTGCACTATCTCTACACGAATGATATCAATGGTCCGCCACAACTCTGCCGCTTACAAAGAGGTCCAGTAGTGTGTGAAAACACTACATTTTCCTGTCCTGACAGTTCAAATAATGATTTCTATTTCACTTAAAGACTTTTTGAAACTGGATTGAAACTGGACTCTCTCAGGACTGCTCTCACAGAAGAAATGAAAATTCGCCCATGATCCTTGCACGATTTTGTGTGGCGGGCCTTCTCAAACGCGGCAGTGCGCAGCTCCAGACCGTAATTTCACTCCGATAAGGACGCTGCTCACAGTCTGATACAACGAATTTTCGGAACTCTCCACAGTTTCCCCTTCATCTTTGTGATTAACGAACGATTCGTTCAAAATTCTTCATAACCAAAATTTAAGGTCCACTTTGACGTGTGGATTACACGTCAAGTCCGAAAAAGGCCGCTGTAGGTGAAGCTGAAAATGTGACACCATAGCTAGGGTTCCTAGCTCAATAGAAACCGCTAGTCGGTCAGAAAGGTTTTCAAATTTCAGAGTAACAAAACTGTATTCTCCTCATTACGAAAATCTAAAAAAACACAACTGAGAAAAAAATGAAGACACCGACGACAGAACTTTCATCTAAATTTTTCTGTGTAGGGATTAGTGAAGCAGTTTGGTCCTGAGTGAACTTCCAGTACCGCGTCACACTGCACTGACTGAACGCTAGGTTTTGCTGCTTCTGCTCCCTATAATCCGTCTCGGTGGAGAGTCCCAAGAAGCATTGTTATTCCCCCACCTGCGGTTACCCAGTCACCCCTCTTACACAGTTTCTGCAACACCGTAATTCAGAACACCAAATTCACAGTTGTTTCCGCAGACCCTTAATTTTTGTATATTGCTCCAGTTTTTCATGATTACCGTAGAATGGATACTGCGTAAGTAACGTGATTGCGTACCTGCAGAGTGCTGTAGTAGCGCGCTGATATGTATGGCAGGGTTCAGAGCAGCTAAGAGCGGTGACTCGCCATAATTCTTTTTTTTCTGGAATTCCGATTCGGAAAACAGTGAGGAGGGAACTGGCCAACGAAAGAACGACGTTGATCAAATTCCAGCCTTAAAGGCAGTGGTCACGATGAAAAACGTTATCGAAAAAGTTACAAAAATCAGCTTAGATCAAAAACAGCTGAAAAACTATGAAGGTAGAGCGGTGAAAAACGGGCTAGAAATAGAGATTTTAAGGCCCAAAATCGCCACTTCGTGCACACGTGCACAGCGATGACGAAAAAGATCGCCGTCTCATGCCGAGCAGTCAAAAATCATCGACATTCAGAGGAAGAAATACATGTAAATTTACCTAATTAAACCAGTTGAGCAATGAAAGAAAGCGTTCCAGTCAATGTTCTTGACTAGTTGTGTAAATGAATCCGAAGGTTCAGTGATTGAAATTCAATTTCAAGCCAGCTGATGTTCTTGATATAAGAGGTCATCGGTGCCGATGTTGTGGAGTGGGCTCGTCCACCACCAAAAGACAAGAAATCTCAGGCTTCAATTTCGGCCTAAAACAGTGTTTTTTCGCGATTTTTTCTTATAGGTCCTACTACTCGAGACCCAGAAAAGGGTTTAGAGAGAAAAAGACGACAAGCATATTTGATCGCGTCCACTGCCTTTAAGCCACTGCCTTGATCATAAGTGTGAGCTCACTAACCGAATAGAGCGTTATGTGCCTTGTCGCAATAGATCAGTAGCGGGGATGAGCGGATTTCCGATGGTTTTTTGCCTTCAGATTTCTGAATTCCGATTTGCGAAAAAATGCCCCAAAATGCCTGGAAAGTATCGGAAATGGTTAGAAGATCCTACAATTTTACGGAGGTTACGCATTGTAATTTTGCAAGACATTAAGGGTGTTCTTTAAGAGCTAAACCTGAACCGGAGGTTTTGTTTTGATGTTAAAAGAGGCAAGGGGAAGTAAAGGTTCCATATGTCAACAGGATCTATATTTTTTCCGAAATGAACCAAAAACTCACTGTGATTGAGCTCTACTTCTGCCTCATAATTCAGGATTGAACCATTCTCAAACAGAGGCTCTTTTTCAGAGATATGTTGGATTTGTCCATGCTTATTATTGAATCTAATAGGGTCCTGCCGGTGTTTGTTTAGGTGGAGTGAACAGCAGGAACAGAGTTGGAACGTATGATATCTTCTCTCAAGAATGTGTGTGGTGGAAAAAATGGACGGGGACTTCGAAGGGCTTTGACAGCGCGATCGAAACTCTGTTTGCCGGTGGTGTCATGCCAAAATCCGCACTGCTTGCTTTGGCCTGTAGGCGCGCCTCGCCCATCCGCTAGACCATGTGTTCCATGTAAGTGGCCCATTACCTACTATAAAATATTTTTGTTCAAGCCTACTTGTTGTGTGATTATAATGGGTCTATATACATAGCTCTTGTTATCTGAGATGAGTTACACATCACTATTTAAGTTACGGTATTGCACAAAATGATAACTTATTGCTGCTACAGTGAATTAGTGAGTGTTGTCTCAGAAGTCAGGATATCTAAGGAAGTGTGCTACCTGAAAATAATTAATTGAAGCGAAATTTGAGCAGATTTGTCCGGATTCTCTCGGTTTTTGTCGTTGTATCAAAGATTTCAGTGAAAAAATTAGAGAGTAAGAAGAAGAATAAGCCTCATTAAGTCTTTTTTATTGGAGGAGATCTACACTCCCAGCTAGGAAACTAGGAACAGTTTTGAAGGCTCATTCTAGATAAGAAGAGGGTAGGTACATACAGCCACCATGGGTGGTTGGAATCCACATCCAGGTGAACTTATTTCCGATTCTATCCTGATTTCCCCGATGGTTTGGCCTTCCGATTTCCAGAATCAACGAAGTTTCGAAAAAGACTTCGGCTCATCCCTGATCAATAGCCTCTCTGAGCTTTCATGCATTGCACCGCTTGCACTTGGGAGTGGAACAGTAACTGAACAAAGACTATTGATAACCAATGTCGTTTTGTCGTCAGTCCGCACCCCGCCCCTGTAACTTCCAGAGCGCCATATTTAAAAAAAATCCAAAAGCCAGGTAGCTTCGCATGAGGGACTTAGCCTAACTGCCCTCCTTTCCCAACTTGCAAAATCTTACCCATGAAATCCACTTTCTTTTCGACAGTGGTAGAAGGCCCCATCACATGCATGGTGATTCTACTCTTAAAGGCAGTGGTCGCGATCAAATATGCTTGTATGTCTTTTTCTCTCCAAATCCTTTCCTGGGTCTCGAGTAAGTAGGACCTATAGAAAAAATCGCGAAAAAAAACACTGTTTTTGGGCCGAATTTGAAACCTGAACTTTCTTGCCTTTTGATGGTGGACGAGCCCTCTCACATCATCAGTCATGGATGACCCTCTTATATCAAGAGACATCAGCTTCAGCTTGAAATTGAATGTCTCAATCAATGAACCTTCAGATTTATGTACACATCTAAGTGTTCAAAGCATTAGGCTGAAAGTGATTGCTTTCCATTATTCCAGCTGTGTTTTTATTTGTTAAATTTGCATTTATTTCGTCCCTCTGAATGTCGATGACTTTTGACTGCTCGGCATGAGACTGCGATCTGTTTCGTCATCTTTGCTGTGCACGATGTTGCACGAACTAAGCTTCTTTGGGCCCTAAAAATCTCTCAATTGTAGACCGTTTTTCACCGCGCTACCTTCATATAGTTTTCAGCTGTTTTTTGATCTAAGCTGATTTTTGTAGTTTTTTCAATAACGTTTTCATCGTGACCACTGCCTTTAAAATTTTGTGTTTCAGCGCTTCAATGATAGGTGAATTCCTTCTGTACCGGGTTTGAAGGGCAGGGCATAAGTCCAGGAGGGTGTGTGGTTCTAAGTCACGTCGATGATGTTGTAGTGTCCTGCCAACGCACGAAGTGTCGTGACCCCAGAGTGATGCCGAGAATTGAATCTCCTCCACGTAATGAGGGTGAAGTCGTTTGGCTGGCAGAAGAAAAGGAAAGGAACTCGAACTGCTCGCCCAGATTTTGTGGCTGTTTCGATTTGGCCAGAATGTTAAGAACCGAAAAACGTAATCCCCAACGCCTTCCCCTAAATGAGTGCACAATCGTATGAAAGCCTAAATGAGGGCTATTCAACTTTTGAGAGAAGTTTTGGTGAACTGAAATGCACTATACACCTCAATGTACTGTTTGGAGTGGTTAGAGATGTGCACAGAAATAGTGCTATAGTGATGCTGAGGCCCAGGTGGTCGTGCACTTTGTGCTCCGATTCTTTCATTATCATGGAAAGGATCAGAAAGCCTGATGATTTTCAGGCCAAAAAAAATTTCTTCTTTCCCGATGCAGTAAACGATGCGAGAATTGCCGAGTGTCTTGGCGTGGAGTATTTGACGCGCTGATCACGAATTTTGCTATCAATTTTGCATTGTCAAAAGTCTCGTTAAAAGGGAAGTTATGGAGTGAGTTTGGGTTGGGGATGTTGTGTAGTATCAGGGTGAAGGTTATCCAGAGCCGGTGTGGTAAAGAATAGTCCTTGATTACTTTTGCAGATTAAATCCCACCGTGAAGTTTGTGGTCGTTGAAGAAAGGTTTTTAGAGCTACACAGTCATCCTCTAATAGATCTTGGAGCTGCTTGAAAAAATTTTGATAACGGTTCATCAGGGAGTTTGGGTGGGAGCATAAGTCCGGGAGGTGGTTCTAGAGTCACGTCGATGATGTTGTAGTGTCACCAGCACTTGCAAGAGTCGTGACCCCAGGTGATGCCGAGGAAATTGAATCTCACTCCACGTAATGAGGGTGAAGTCGTTTACAGCTACAGAAGAAGAGGAAAGGAACTCGAAACTGCTCGCAGATTTTTTGGCTGTTTCGATGGCAGAATGTTGAGAACCAAAGAAAAACGTAATCCCCAACCTTCCCCTAAATGAGTGCACAATCGTTATGAGCCTAACGCTAAACTTTGAAGGTTTTGGTGAACTGAAATGCCACATACCACCTCAATACTGTTTTTAGGAGTGGTTCAGAAGATGTCACGAGGAAATAGTGCTATAGTGATGGAGGCCCAGGTGGTCTGTTACTTTGTGCTCCGATTCTTTCATTATATGGAAGGATTAAGCCTGATGATGATTTCTAAGGCCAAAAAAAAGAATTTCTTCTTTCCCGATGCAGTAAACGATGCGAAATTGATGTCTAGTGGAGTATTTGACGCGCTGATCACCGGAATTTGCTATCAATTTTGCATTCAAAGTCTCGTTAAAGAGTTGCCTGGAGTGAGTTTGGGTTGGGGATGTTGTGTAGTATCAGAATTTGAAGAGGTTATCCGACCGGTGGTAAAAGAATAGTCCTTGATTGCTTTTGCAGATTAAATCCGTGAAGTTGTGGTCGTTGAAGAGAGGTTTTTAGGCTACACCAGTCATCCTCTAATAGATCTTGGAGCTGCTTGAAAAAATTTTGATAACGGTTCATCGGGAGTTTTGGGGTCTGGGAGCATAAGTCCGGGAGGTGGTTCTAGAAGTCACGTCGATGAATGTTGTTAGTGTTCACCCAACTGCACGAAGGTCGTGAGCCCCAGGTGATGCCGAGAATTGAGATCTCACTCCACGTAATGAGGGTGAAGTCGTTTGGCTGAAGAAAGGAAAAGGAACTCGAACTGCTCACGCAGATTTTTGGCTGTTTCGATGGCAGAAGAATGTTGAGAGACCGAAAAACGTAATCCCCCAACCTTCCCTAAATGAGTGCACAATCGTATAGAGCCTAACTAAACTTTAGAAGGTTTGGTGAACTGAAATGCACATACACCTCAATACTGTTTTGGAGTGGTTACCAGAGATGTCACAGGAAATAGTGCTCTAGTGATGGAGGCCCAGGTGGTCGTACTTTGTACTCCGATTACTTTCATTATATGGAAGGATAAGCCTGATGATTTTCAGGCCAAAAAAATTTCTTTTCTTTCCCGATGCAGTAAACGATGCGAAATTGATGTCTTGTTGTGGGTATTTGACGCTGATCACGAATTTGCTATCAATTTTGCATTCAAAGTCTCGTTAAAGAGTTATGGGTGAGTTTGGGTTGGGGATGTTGTAGCAGTATCAGAATTTGAAGGGTTATCCGACCGGTGGTAATAAGAATAGTCCTTGGGGAGATTACTTTTGCAGATTAAATCCGTAGGAAGAAGTTGTGTGGTTCGTTGAAGAAGGTTTTTAGGCTACACAGATCATCCTCTAATATGAATCTTGGAGCTGCTTGAAAAAGAATTTTGATAACGGTTCTGGCATCAGGGTTTGGGGCAGGGCATAAGTCCGGGAGGTGGTTCTAAGTCACGTCGATGATGTTGTAGTGTCTTTCTGCCAACACACGAGTCGTGACCCCAGAGTGATAAGAATTGCGAATCTCTCCACGTATTGAGGGTGAAGTCGTTTGGCTAGCAGGAAGAAAGGAAGAAGGAACTCTGAACTGCTCATATAGATTTTTGGCTGTTTCGATGGCAGAATGTTGAGAACTTCGAAAAACGTAATCCCAACCTTCCTAAATGAGTGCACAATCGTATGAGCCTTCTAACTAAACTTTGAAGGTTTTGGTGAACTGAAATGCACCCTTACACCTCAATACTGTTTTGGGTGGTTAGAGATGTCACGAAATAGTGTGCTATAGTGATGGGAGGCTGGGAGTGGGTCATTACTTTTGTGCTCCGATTCTTTCATTATATATGGAAGGATAAGCCTGATGATTTTTCAGAGCCAAAAAAATTTCTTCTTTCCCGATGCAGTAAACGATGCGGTTAAATTGATGTCTAGTGGGTATTTGACGCGCTGATCACAAGAATTTGCACTATCAATTTTGCATTCAAAAGTCTCGTTAAAAGAGTTATGGAGTGAGTTTGGGTTGGGGGATGTTGTGTAGTATCAGAATTTGAAGGGTTATCCGACCGGTGGTTAAAAAGAATAGTCCTTGATTACTTTGCAGATTAAATCCGTGAAGTTGTGGTCGTTGAAGAAAGGTTTTTGCCAAAGCTACACAGTCTCATCCACTCTAATAGATCTTGGAGCTGCTTGAAAAGATTTTGATAACGGTTCATCGGGGTTTGGGGGCGGGGCATAAAGTCCGGGAGGTGGTTCTAAGTCACGTCGATGATATTGTAGATGTCACCACAACGCACGAAGGTCGTGACCCCAGGTGATGCCGAGAACTGAATCTCCTCCCACGTAATGAGGGTGAAGTCGTTTGGCTGAAGAAAGGAAAGGAACTCGAAGTTCTCGCAGATTTTTTGGCTGTTTCGATGGCAGAATGTTTGAGAACAGAAAAACATCAATCCCCAACCTTCCCCTAAATGAGTGCACAATCGTATGAGCTAACTAAACTTTGAAGGTTTTGGTGAACTGGAAATGCACCTACAGCTCAATACTGTTTAAAGTGGTTAGAAGATGTCACGCGAAATAGTGCTATAGTGATGGAGGCCCATTGAGTGGCACTTCAGTTACTTTGTGCTCCGATTCTTTCATTATATGGAAGGATAAGCACAGTATGATTTTTCAGGCCAAAAAATTTCTTCTTTCCTGATGTGCAGTAAACGATGCGAAAATTGATGTCTAATGTAGGTATTTGACGCTTTACTGATCCACCCGAATTGCTATCAATTTTGCATTCAAAAGTCTCGTTAAAGAGTTATGGAGATGAGTTTGGGTTGGGGATGTTGTTGTAGTATCAGAATTTGAAGGGTTATCCGACCGGTGGTTAAAAAGAATAGTCCTTGATTACTTTTGCAGATTAAATCCGTGAAGTTGTCGGATCGTTGAAGAAGGTTTTTAGAGCTACATAGATCATCCTCTAATAGATCTTGGAGCTACTATGAAAAAATTTTGATAACAGTTCATCGGGGTTTGGGGCGGGGCATAAAGTCCGGGAGGTGGTTCTAAGTCACGTCGATGATGTGTTGTAGTGTCACCAACGCACGAAGGTCGTGACCCCAGGTGATGCCGAGAATTGAATCTCCTCCACGTAATGAGAGAGTGAAGTCGTTTGGCTGAAGAAAGGAAAGGAACTCAGAACTGCTCGCTGCAGATTTTTGCGGCTGTTTCTAAATGGCAGAATGTTGAGAACCGAAAAACGTCAATCCCCAACCTTCCCCTAAATGAGTGCACAATCATTATGTAGACCTAACTAAACTTTGAAGGTTTTGGTGAACTGAAATGCACATACAGCTCAATACTGTTTTGGATAGTAGTTAGAGATGTGACGAAATAGTGTACTTTATAGTGATGGAGGCCCAGGTGGTCGTACTTTACATTATCCGATTCTTTGTATTATATATGGAAGGATAAGCTACAGATGATTTTCAGGCCAAAAAATTTCTTCTTTCAGCTGATGCAGTGTAAACGATGCTTTGAGAATTGATGTCTAATGGGTATTTGACGCGCTGATCACGAATTTGCTTATCAATTTTGCATTCAAAAAGTCTCGTTAATGAGTTATGGAGTGAGTTTGGGTTGGGGAGGTTGTGTAGTATCAGGGTTTGAAGCGTTATCCGACCGGTGGTTAAAGAATAGTCCTTGATTGCTTTTACAGAATCAATCAACGTGAAGTTGTCGTCGTTGAAGAAGGTTTTTAGCTGCTACGCAGATCATCCTCGAATGGATCTTAAAGCTGCTTGAAAAAGATTTTGATAACTTGGTTCATCGGGGTTTGGGGCGGGCGTATAAAGTCCGGGAGGTGGTTCATTAAATCACAGTCAATGATGTGCATGTCGTGTCACCACCAACGCCTGAAAGGTCGTGACCCCAGGTGATGCCGAGAACTATGAATCTCCTCCACGTAGCCATGAGGGTGAAGTCGTTTGGCTGAAGAAAGAGAAAGGAACTCAGAACACCTTCGCAGATTTTTTTGGCTATGTTTCGATGACAGAATGTTGAGAACAGAAAAACGTAATCCCCCTAACCTACCCCCTCTAAATAGAGTGCTAATCGTATGAGAGCCCTAACTAAACTTTGAAGGTTTTGGTGAACTGAAAGCTGCACATACAGCTCAATACTGTTTTGGAGTGGTTAGAGATGTGTCACGAAATAGTGCTATAGTGATGGAGGCCCATGAGTGGTCGTACTTTGTGCTCCGATTCTTTCTATTATATGTGGAAGGATAAGCCTGATGATTTTTCAGGCCAAAAAAAATTTTCTCCTCTTTCCTGATGTGCAGTAAACGATGCGCGAAATTGATGTGTCCCAATGGGTATTTGACAGCGCTGATCACGAATTTGCTATCAATTTTGCATTTAAAAGTCTCGTTAATGAGGTTATACTGGAGTGAGGTTTGGGTTGGGGAGGATTGTGTAGTATCAGAATTTGAAGCGTTATCCGACTGGTGGTTAAAGAATAGTCCTTGATTACTTTTGTAGAATCCAATCCGTAATAAAGTTGTCGTCGTTGAAGAGATAGGTTTTTAAGCCTACAGTAGAGAAATCCTCGAATGGATCTTAAAAGCTGCTTGGAAAAGAGATTTTTGATAACTATTCATCGGGGTTCTGGGGCGGGGTTATAAAGTCCGGGAGAGTGGTTTTAGAGTCACGTCAATGATGTTGTCGTGTCACCAACGCACGAAGGAATTCAGCTGACCCCAGGTGATGCCGAGAACTGAATCTCCCCCCACGCAATGAGAGGTGAAGTCGTTTGGCTGAAGAAAGGAAAAGAACTCAGATTTGCTCGCTGATTTTTGGCTATTTCTGATGACAATAGAATGTTGAGAACAGAAAAACGTAATCCCCAACCTACCCCCCTAAAATGAGTGCACAATCGTTATGAGCCTAACTATACTTTGAAGGTTTTGGTGGACTGGAAATGCACCTACAGCTCAATACTGTTTTGGAGTGGTTAGAGATGTGACGAAATAGTGCTATAGTGATGGAGGCCCAGGTGGTCGTACTTTGTTATACTCCGATTCTTTTATATTATATGGAAGGATAAGCCTGATGATTTTTCAGGCCAAAAAAATTTTCTCCTTTCAAAGTGCAGTAAACGACGCCGATAATTGGTGTCTAATCAGGGTATTTGACGCGCTGATCACGAATTTGCTCACCTCAATTTTGCATTTAAAAGTCTCGTTAATGAGTTATGGAGTGAGTTTGGGTTGGGGAGGTTGTGTAGTATCAGAATTTGAAGCGTTATCCGACTGGTGGTTAAAGAATAGTCCTTGATTACTTTTGTAGAATCAATCCGTGAAGTTGTCGTCGTTGAAAGAAGAAAGGTTTTTAAGCTACATAGAAATCCTCGAATGGATCTTAAAGCTGCTTTGAAAAGATTTTGATAACTATTTCTTATCATCGGGGGTTTTGGGGCGGGAGTAGTATAAAGTCCGGGAGGAGGTGGTTTTAAGTCACGTCAATGATCTCTGTCGTGTCACCAATGCACTTTGAAGGTCGTGACCCCAGGTGATGCCGAGAACTGAGATCTCTCCTCCACGTAATGAGGGTGAAGTCGTTTGGCTGAAGAAAGGAAAAGAACTCATGAAGTTCTCGCTGAATTTTTTGGCTATTTCGATGACGCAGAATGTTGAGAACAGAAAAAGCGTAATCCCCCAACCTACCCCTAAATGAGTGCACAATCGTATGAGCCTAACCTATACTTTGAAGGTTTTGGTGGACTGAAATGCACCTACAGCTCCAATACTGTTTTGGAGTGGTTAGGAAGATCTTGTCAGACGAAATAGTGCTATAGTGATGGAGGCCCAGGTAGGTCGGGTACTTTTGTGTTAACTCCGATTCTTTATTATATGGAAGAAGGATAAGCCTGATGATTTTTCAGGCCAAAAAAAAATTTCTCCTTTCCTGAAGTGCAGGTAAACGACGCCCAGAAATTGGTGTCTAATGGGTATTTGACGCGCTGATCACGAATTTGCTATCAATTTTGCATTTAAAAGTCTCGTTAATGAGTTATTGGAGTGAGTTTGGGTTGGGGAGGTTGTGTACGTATCAGAATTTGAAGCGTTATCCGACTGGTGGTTAAAGAATAGTCCTTGATTACTTTTGTAGAATTCAATCCGTGAAGTTGTCGTCGTTGAAGAAGGTTTTTAAACTACATAGAAATCCTCGAATGGATCTTAAAGCTGCTTTGAAAAGATTTTGACTAACTATTCAAGTCGAGGGTTTGGGCAGGGTACATTAAAAAGTCCGGGAGGAGTGGTTTTAAAGTCACGTCAAATGATCCTGTCGTGTCACCAACGCACGAAGGTCGTGACCCCCAGGTGATGCCGCCGAGAACTGAATCTCCCCACACACCAATGAGGAATTGAAGTCGTTTGGCTGAAGAAAGGAAAAGAACTCAGAAGTATCTCACGCTGATTTTTTGGCTATTTCTGATGACACAGAATGGTTGAGAACCGAAAAGAAACGCTAATCCCCCAACCTACCCCCTAAATGAGTGCACAATCGTATGAGCCTAACTATACTTTGAAAGGTTTTGGTGGACTGAAATGCACCTAGCAGCTCAATACTGTTTTTGGGAGTAGTTAGAGATGTGACGAAATAGTGCTATAGTGATGGAGGCCCAGGTGAGTGCGTACTTTTGTGCTCCGATTCTTTTATTATATGGAAGGGATAAGCCTGATGATTTTTCAGGAGCCAAAAATTTTTCTTCTCCTTTCCTGATGCTAGTAAACGACGCGAAATTCTGGTGTCATCAATGGGTATATTGACGCGCTGATCACGAAGTTGCTATCAATTTTGCATTTAAAAGTCTCTGTTAATGAGTTATGGAGTGAGTTTGGGTTGGGGAGGTTGTTGTAGTATCAGAGATTTGAAGCGTATATCCGACTGGTGGTTAAAAGAATAGTCGCTTGATTACTTTTTGTAGAATCAATCCGTGAAGTTGCTCGTCGTTGAAGAAAGGTTTAAAGCTACATAGAAATCCCTCGGAATGGCAGATCTTTTTAAAGCTGCTTGAAAAGATTTTGATAACTATTCATCAGGGAGTTTGAAGGGCGGGGTATAAAGTCCGGGAGGTGGTTTCCTAAGTCACGTCAATGATCCTGTCGTGTCACCAACTGGCACGAAGGTCGTGACCCCAGGTGATGCCGAGAACTGAATCTCCCCCCACGCAATGAGGGGTGAGAGTCGTTTGGCTGAAGAAAGTGAAAAGAACTCTGGGAAGTTCTCGCTGATTTTCTTGCAAGCTATTTCGATGACAGCCAATGTTGAGAACAGAAAAACGTACATCCCCCAACCTACCCCTAAATGAGTGCACAATCGTATGAGCCTAACTATACTTTGAAGGTTTTGGTGGACTGAAATGCACCTACAGCTCAATATACTGTTTTGGAGTAGTTAGGAGATGTGACGAAATAGTGTTCTATAAGTGATGAGAGGCCCAGGTGAGTCGTACTTTTTGCCCATGCTCCGATTCTTTTATTATATGGAAGGATAAGCCTGATGATTTTCAGGCCAAAAAAAATTTTCTCCTTTCCTGATGCAGTAAACGACGCGAAATTGGTGTCTAATGGGTATTTGACGGCGCTGATCACGAATTTGCTATCAATTTTGCATTTAAAAGTCTCGTTAATGAGTTATGGAGTGAGGTTTGGGTTGGGGAGGTTGTGCATAGTATCAGAATTTGAAGCGTTATCCGACTGGTGGTTAAAGAATAGTCCTTGATTACCTTTTGTAGAATCAATCCGTGAAGTTGTCGTCGTTGAAGAAGGTGCTTTAAGCTACATAGAAATCTCTCGAATACTAGATCTTAAAGCTGCTTGAAAAGATTTTTGATAACTATTCATCGGGGTTTGGGGCGAGGTATAAAAAGTCCGGGAGGTGGTTCTTAGAAGGTGCATCGTCAAGCTGATCCTGTCGTAGTACTCTCTAACGGCACGAAGGTCGTGAGCCCCAGGTGATGCCGAGAACTGAATCTCCCCACGCAATGAGGGTGGAAGTCGTTTGCAGCTGAAGAGAAGGAAAAGAACTCGGAAGTTCTCGCCTGATTTTTGGCTATTTCGATGACAGAATGTTGAGAACAGAAAAACGTAATCCCCCAACCTACCCCTAAATGAGTGCACAATCGTATGAAGCCTAAACACTATACTTTGAAGGTTTTGGTGGACTGAAATGCACCTACAGCTCTAATACTGTTTTGGAGTGGTTAGGAGATGTGACAGGAAATATGTGCTATAGTGATGGAGGCCCAGGTGGTCGTACTTTGTGCTCAGATTGCTTTATTAGTATAGAAGTGACTAAATGATGATTTTTCAGGCCAAAAAATTCTTCTCCTTTTCCTGATGCAGTAAACGACGCGAAATTGGTGTCTAATGAGGGTATTTGACGCGCTGATCACGGTGCTATCAATTTTGCATTTAAAAGTCTCGTTAATGAGTTATGCGGAGTGAGTTTGGGTTGGGGGAGGTTGTGTAGTATCAGAATTTGAAGCGTTATCCGACTGGTGGTTAAAGAATAGTCCTGATTACTTTTGCAGAATCAATCCGTGAAGTTGTCGTCGTTGAAGAAGGTTTTAAGCTACATAGAAATCCTCGAATGGATCTTAAAGCTGCTTGAAAAGATTTTGATAACTAGTTCATCGGGGTTTGGGGCGGGGGTATAAAGTCCGGGAGGTGGTTTTAAAGTCACGTCAATGATCCTGTCGTGTCACCAACGCACGAAGGTCGTGACCCCCAGGTGATGCCGAGAACTGGATCTCCCCACGCAATGAGGGTGAAGTCGTTTGGCTGAAGAAAGGAAAAGAACTCAGAAGTTCTCGCTGATTTTTGGCTATTTCTGATGACAGAATGTTGAGAACAGAAAAACGTAATCCCCAACCTACCCCTAAATGAGTGCACAATCGTATGAGCCTAACTATACTTTGAAGGTTTTGGTGGACTAGGAAATGCACCTACAGCTCAATACTGTTTTTGGAGTGGTTAGAGATGTGACTGGAAAATAGTGCTATAGTGATGGAGGCCCAGGTGGTTAAGTACTCTTGTGCTCCGATTCTTTTATTATATGGAAGCGATCAAGCCTGATGATTTTTCAGGCCAAAAAATTTTTCTTTCCTTTCCTGATGCAGTAAAACGACGCGAAAATTGGTGTCCTGAGAAAATAATGTGGTATTTGACGCGCTGATCACGAATTTGCTATCAATTTTGCATTTAAAAGTCTCGTTAATGAGTTTATGGAGTGAGTTTTGGGTTGGGGAGGTTGTGTAGTATCAGAATTTGAAGCGTTATCCGACTGGTGGTTAAAGAATAGTCCTGTGATTACTTTTGTAGAATCAATCCGTGAAGTTGTCGTCGTTGAAGAAGGTTTTTAAGCTACATAGAAATCCTCGAATGTGATCTTTAAAGCTGCTTTGAAAAGATTTTGATAACTATTCATCGGGGTTTGGGGCGGGGTATAAAGTCAGGGAGAGTGGTTCTAGAGAGTCACGTCAATGATCCTGTCGTGTCCTGCCAACTACTGAGTCGTCGACCCCAGGTGATGCCGAGAACTGAATCTCCCCCACGCAATGAGGGTGAAGTCGTTTGGCTGAAGAAAGGAAAAAGAACTCTGAAGTTCTCGCCCAGATTTTTTGGCTATTTCGATGACAGAATGTTGAGAACAGAAAAACGTAATCCCCCAACCTACCCCTAAATGAGTGCACAATCGTTATGAGCCTTAACTATACTTTGAAAGCGTTTTGGTGGACTGAAATGCACCTACAGCTCAATACTGTTTTGGAGTGGTTAGGAGATATGTGACGAAATAGATGCTATAGTGATGGAGGCCCAGGTGGTCGTACTTTTTGTGCTCCGATTCTTTCATTATATGGAAGGATAAGCCTGATGATTTTTCAGGCCAAAAAATTTTTCTCCTTTCCTGAGTGCAGTAAACGACGCGAAATTGGTGTCCAATGGGTATTTGACGCGCTGATCACGAATTTGCATATCAATTTTGCATTTAAAAGTCTCTGTTAATGAGTTATGGAGTGAGTTTGGGTTGGGGATGGTTGTGCCTTAAGTATCAGAATTTGAAAGCGTTATCCGACTGGTGAGTTAAAGAATAGTCACTTGATTGCACTTTTTGTAGAATCAATCCCGTGAAGTTGTCGTCGTTGAAGAGAAGGTTTTTTGGCTACTGATAGAAATCCTCGAATGGATCTTAAAGCTGCTTGAAAAGATTTTGATAACTATTCTCATCGGGAGTTTGGGGCCAGGGTATAAGAAGTCCAGGGAGGTGGTTTTAAAGTCACGTCAATGATCCTTGTCATTGTCACCAAATCGAGCACGAAGGTCGTTGACCCCAGGTGTGATGCCGAGAACTGAATCTCCTCCACGCAATGAGGGTGAAGTCGTTTGGCTGAAGAAAGGAAAAGAACTCGAAGTTCTCGCTGATTTTGGCTGTTTTTCGATTGACAGAATGTTGAGAACAGAAAAACGTAATCCCCAACCTACCCCTAAATGAGTGCACAATCGTATGAGCCTAACTATACTTTGAAGGTTTTGGTGGACTGAAATGCACCTACAGCTCAATACTGTTTTGGAGTGGTTAGAGATGTGACGAAATAGTGCTATAGTGATGGAGGCCCAGGTGGGCGTACTTTGTGCTCCGATTCTTTTATTATATGGAAGGATAAGCCTGATGATTTTTCAGGCCAAAAATTTTCTCCTTTCCTGATGCAGTAAACGACGCGAAATTGGTGTCTAATGGGTATTTGACGCGCTGATCACGAATTTGCTATCAATTTTGCATTTAAAAGTCTCGTTAATGAGTTATGGAGTGAGTTTGGGTTGGGGAGGTTGTGTAGTATCAGAATTTGAAGCGTTATCCGACTGGTGGTTAAAGAATAGTCCTTGATTACTTTTGTAGAATCAATCCGTGAAGTTGTCGTCGTTGAAGAAGGTTTTTAAGCTACATAGAAATCCTCGAATGGATCTTAAAGCTGCTTGAAAAGATTTTGATAACTATTCATCGGGGTTTGGGGCGGGGTATAAAGTCCGGGAGGTGGTTTTTAAGTCACGTCAATGATCCTGTCGTGTCACCAACGCACGAAGGTCGTGACCCCAGGTGATGCCGAGAACTGAATCTCCCCACGCAATGAGGGTGAAGTCGTTTGGCTGAAGAAAGGAAAAGAACTCGAAGTTCTCGCTGATTTTTGGCTATTTCGATGACAGAATGTTGAGAACAGAAAAACGTAATCCCCAACCTACCCCTAAATGAGTGCACAATCGTATGAGCCTAACTATACTTTGAAGGTTTTGGTGGACTGAAATGCCTACAGCTCAATACTGTTTTGGAGTGGTTAGAGATGTGACGAAATAGTGCTATAGTGATGGAGGCCCAGGTGGTCGTACTTTGTGCTCCGATTCTTTTATTATATGGAAGGATAAGCCTGATGATTTTTCAGGCCAAAAATTTTTCTCCTTTCCTGATGCAGTAAACGACGCGAAATTGGTGTCTAATGGGTATTTGACGCGCTGATCACGAATTTGCTATCAATTTTGCATTTAAAAGTCTCGTTAATGAGTTATGGAGTGAGTTTGGGTTGGGGGAGGTTGTGTAGTATCAGAATTTGAAGCGTTATCCGACTGGTGGTTAAAGAATAGTCCTTGATTACTTTTGTAGAATCAATCCGTGAAGTTGTCGTCGTTGAAGAAGGTTTTAAGCTACATAGAAATCCTCGAATGGATCTTAAAGCTGCTTGAAAAGATTTTGATAACTATTCATCGGGGTTTGGGGCGGGGTATAAAGTCCGGGAGGTGGTTTTAAGTCACGTCAATGATCCTGTCGTGTCACCAACGCACGAAGGTCGTGACCCCAGGTGATGCCGAGAACTGAATCTCCCCACACGCAATGAGGGTGAAGTCGTTTGGCTGAAGAAAGGAAAAGAACTCGAAGTTCTCGCTGATTTTTTGGCTATTTCGATGACAGAATGTTGAGAACAGAAAACGTAATCCCCAACCTACCCCTGAATGAGTGCACAATCGTATGAGCCTAACTATACTTTGAAGGTTTTGGTGGACTGGAAATGCACCTACAGCTCAATACTGTTTTGGAGTGGCTAGAAATGTGACGAAATAGTGCTATAGTGATGGAGGCCCAGGTGGTCGTACTTTGTGCTCCGATTCTTTTATTATATGGAAGGATAAGCCTGATGATTTTTCAGGCCAAAAAATTTTTTCTCCTTTCCTGATGCAGTAAACGACGCGAAATTGGTGTCTAATGGGTATTTGACGCGCTGATCACGAATTTGCTATCAATTTTGCATTTAAAAGTCTCGTTAATGAGTTATGGAGTGAGTTTGGGTTGGGGAGGTTGTGTAGTATCAGAATTTGAAGCGTTATCCGACTGGTGGTTAAAGAATAGTCCTTGATTACTTTTTGTAGAATCCAATCCGTGAAGTTGTCGTCGTTGAAGAAGGTTTTAAGCTACATAGAAATCCTCGAATGGATCTTAAAGCTGCTTGAAAAGATTTTGATAACTATTCATCGGGGTTTGGGGCGGGGTATAAAGTCCGGGAGGTGGTTTTAAGTCACGTCAATGATCCTGTCGTGTCACCAACGCACGAACGTCGTGTCCCCAGGGGATGGCGAGAACTGAATCTCCCCACGCAATGAGGGTGAAGTCGTTTGGCTGAAGAAAGGAAAAGAACTCGAAGTTCTCGCTGATTTTTGGCTATTTCGATGACAGAATGTTGAGAACAGAAAACGTAATCCCCAACCTACCCCCTAAATGAGTGCACAATCGTATGAGCCTAACTATACTTTGAAGGTTTTGGTGGACTGAAATGCACCTCCAGCTCAATACTGTTTTGGAGTGGTTAGAGATGTGACGAAATAGTGCTATAGTGATGGAGGCCCAGGTGGTCGTACTTTGTGCTCCGATTCTTTTATTATATGGAAGGATAAGCCTGATGATTTTTCAGGCCAAAAATTTTTCTCCTTTCCTGATGCAGTAAACGACGCGAAATTGGTGTCTAATGGGTATTTGACGCGCTGATCACGAATTTGCTATCAATTTTGCATTTAAAAGTCTCGTTAATGAGTTATGGAGTGAGTTTGGGTTGGGGAGGTTGTGTAGTATCAGAATTTGAAGCGTTATCCGACTGGTGGTTAAAGAATAGTCCTTGATTACTTTTTGTAGAATCAATCCGTGAAGTTGTCGTCGTTGAAGAAGGTTTTTAAGCTACATAGAAATCCTCGAATGGATCTTAAAGCTGCTTGAAAAGATTTTGATAACTATTCATCGGGGTTTGGGGCGGGGTATAAAGTCCGGGAGGTGGTTTTAAGTCACGTCAATGATCCTGTCGTGTCACCAACGCACGAAGGTCGTGACCCCAGGTGATGCCGAGAACTGAATCTCCCCACGCAATGAGGGTGAAGTCGTTTTGGCTGAAGAAAGGAAAAGAACTCGAAGTTCTCGCTGATTTTTTGGCTATTTCGATGACAGAATGTTGAGAACAGAAAAACGTAATCCCCAACCTACCCCTAAATGAGTGCACAATCGTATGAGCCTAACTATACTTTGAAGGTTTTGGTGGACTGAAATGCACCTACAGCTCAATACTGTTTTGGAGTGGTTAGAGATGTGACGAAATAGTGCTATAGTGATGGAGGCCCAGGTGGTCGTACTTTGTGCTCCGATTCTTTTATTATATGGAAGGATAAGCCTGATGATTTTTCAGGCCAAAAAAATTTTTCTCCTTTCCTGATGCTATAAACGACGCGAAATTGGTGTCTAATGGGTATTTGACGCGCTGATCACGAATTTGCTATCAATTTTGCATTTAAAAGTCTCGTTAATGAGTTATGGAGTGAGTTTGGGTTGGGGAGGTTGTGTAGTATCAGAATTTGAAGCGTTATCCGACTGGTGGTTAAAGAATAGTCCTTGATTACTTTTGTAGAATCAATCCGTGAAGTTGTCGTCGTTGAAGAAGGTTTTTAAGCTACATAGAAATCCTCGAATGGATCTTAAAGCTGCTTGAAAAGATTTTGATAACTATTCATCGGGGTTTGGGGCGGGGTATAAAGTCCGGGAGGTGGTTTTAAGTCACGTCAATGATCCTGTCGTGTCACCAACGCACGAAGGTCGTGACCCCAGGTGATGCCGAGAACTGAATCTCCCCACGCAATGAGGGTGAAGTCGTTTGGCTGAAGAAAGGAAAGAACTCGAAGTTCTCGCTGATTTTTTGGCTATTTCGATGACAGAATGTTGAGAACAGAAAACGTAATCCCCCCAACCTACCCCTAAATGAGTGCACAATCGTATGAGCCTAACTATACTTTGAAGGTTTTGGTGGACTGAAATGCACCTACAGCTCAATACTGTTTTTGGAGTGGTTAGAGATGTGACGAAATAGTGCTATAGTGATGGAGGCCCAGGTGGTCGTACTTTGTGCTCCGATTCTTTTATTATATGGAAGGATAAGCCTGATGATTTTTCAGGCCAAAAATTTTCTCCTTTCCTGATGCAGTAAACGACGCGAAATTGGTGTCTCATGGGTATTTGACGCGCTGATCACGAATTTGCTATCAATTTTGCATTTAAAAGTCTCGTTAATGAGTTATGGAGTGAGTTTGGGTTGGGGAGGTTGTGTAGTATCAGAATTTGAAGCGTTATCCGACTGGTGGTTAAAGAATAGTCCTTGATTACTTTTGTAGAATCAATCCGTGAAGTTGTCGTCGTTGAAGAAGGTTTTAAAGCTACATAGAAATCCTCGAATGGATCTTAAAGCTGCTTGAAAAGATTTTGATAACTATTCATCGGGGTTTGGGGCGGGGTATAAAGTCCGAGGTGGTTTTAAGTCACGTCAATGATCCTGTCGTGTCACCAACGCACGAAGGTCGTGACCCCAGGTGATGCCGAGAACTGAATCTCCCCCACGCAATGAGGGTGAAGTCGTTTGGCTGAAGAAAGGAAAAGAACTCGAAGTTCTCGCTGATTTTTTGGCTATTTCGATGACAGAATGTTGAGAACAGAAAAACGTAATCCCCCAACCTACCCCTAAATGAGTGCACAATCGTATGAGCCTAACTATACTTTGAAGGTTTTGGTGGACTGAAATGCACCTACAGCTCAATACTGTTTTGGAGTGGTTAGAGATGTGACGAAATAGTGCTATAGTGATGGAGGCCCAGGTGGTCGTACTTTGTGCTCCGATTCTTTTATTATATGGAAGGATAAGCCTGATGATTTTTCAGGCCAAAAGTATTTTTCTCCTTTCCTGATGCAGTAAACGACGCGAAATTGGTGTCTAATGGGTATTTGACGCGCTGATCACGAATTTGCTATCAATTTTGCATTTAAAAGTCTCGTTAATGAGTTATGGAGTGAGTTTGGGTTGGGGAGGTTGTGTAGTATCAGAATTTGAAGCGTTATCCGACTGGTGGTTAAAGAATAGTCCTTGATTACTTTTGTAGAATCAATCCGTGAAGTTGTCGTCGTTGAAGAAGGTTTTTAAGCTACATAGAAATCCTCGAATGGATCTTAAAGCTGCTTGAAAAGATTTTGATAACTATTCATCGGGGTTTGGGGCGGGGTATAAAGTCCGGGAGGTGGTTTTAAGTCACGTCAATGATCCTGTCGTGTCACCAACGCACGAAGGTCGTGACCCCAGGGGATGCCGCCGAGAACTTGAATCTCCCCACGCAATGAGGGTGAAGTCGTTTGGCTGAAGAAAGGAAAAAGAACTCGAAGTTCTCGCTGATTTTTTGGCTATTTCGATGACAGAATGTTGAGAACAGAAAACGTAATCCCCCCCAACCTACCCCTAAGTGAGTGCAGAATCGTCTGAGCCTAACTATACTTTGAAGGTTTTGGTGGACTGAAATGCACCTACAGCTCAATGCTGTTTTGGAGTGGTTAGAGATGTGACGAAATAGTGCTATAGTGATGGAGGCCCAGGTGGTCGTACTTTGTGCTCCGATTCTTTTATTATATGGAAGGATAAGCCTGATGATTTTTCAGGCCAAAAAATTTTTTCTCTCCTTCCTGATGCAGTAAACGACGCGAAATTGGTGTCTAATAGGTATTTGACGCGCTGATCACGAATTTGCTATCAATTTTGCATTTAAAAGTCTCGTTAATGAGTTATGGAGTGAGTTTGGGTTGGGGAGGTTGTGTAGTATCAGAATTTGAAGCGTTATCCGACTGGTGGTTAAAGAATAGTCCTTGATTACTTTTGTAGAATCAATCCGTGAAGTTGTCGTCGTTGAAGAAGGTTTTAAGCTACATAGAAATCCTCGAATGGATCTTAAAGCTGCTTGAAAAGATTTTGATAACTATTCATCGGGGTTTGGGCCGGGGTATAAAGTCCGGGAGGTGGTTTTAAGTCACGTCAATGATCCTGACGTGTCACCAACGCACGCAGGTCGTGACCCCAGGTCATGCCGAGAACTGAATCTCCCCACGCAATGAGGGTGAAGTCGTTTGGCTGAAGAAAGGAAAAGAACTCAGAAGTTCTCGCTGATTTTTGGCTATTTCGATGACAGAATGTTGAGAACAGAAAAACGTAATCCCCAACCTACCCCTAAATGAGCGCACAATCGTATGAGCCTACCTATACTTTGAAGGTTTTGGTGGACTGAAATGCACCTACAGCTCAATACTGTTTTGGAGTGGTTAGAGATGTGACGAAATAGTGCTATAGTGATGGAGGCCCAGGTGGTCGTACTTTGTGCTCCGATTCTTTTATTATATGGAAGGATAAGCCTGATGATTTTTCAGGCCAAAAAATTTTTCTCCTTTCCTGATGCAGTAAACGACGCGAAATTGGTGTTTAATGGGTATTTGACGCGCTGATCACGAATTTGCTATCAATTTTGCATTTAAAAGTCTCGTTAATGAGTTATGGAGTGAGTTTGGGTTGGGGAGGTTGTGTAGTATCAGAATTTGAAGCGTTATCCGACTGGTGGTTAAAGAATAGTCCTTGATTACTTTTTGTAGAATCAATCCGTGAAGTTGTCGTCGTTGAAGAAGGTTTTTAAGCTACATAGAAATCCTCGAATGGATCTTAAAGCTGCTTGAAAAGATTTTGATAACTATTCATCGGGGTTTGGGCGGGGTATAAAGTCCGGGAGGTGGTTTTAAGTCACGTCAATGATCCTGTCGTGTCACCAACGCACGAAGGTCGTGACCCCAGGTGATGCCGAGAACTGAATCTCCCCACGCAATGAGGGTGAAGTCGTTTGGCTGAAGAAAGGAAAAGAACTCGAAGTTCTCGCTGATTTTTGGCTATTTCGATGACAGAATGTTGAGAACAGAAAAACGTAATCCCCCAACCTACCCCTAAATGAGTGCACAATCGTATGAGCCTAACTATACTTTGAAGGTTTTGGTGGACTGAAATGCACCTACAGCTCAATACTGTTTTGGAGTGGTTAGAGATGTGACGAAATAGTGCTATAGTGATGGAGGCCCAGGTGGTCGTACTTTGTGCTCCGATTCTTTATTATATGGAAGGATAAGCCTGATGATTTTTCAGGCCAAAAATTTTTCTCCTTTCCTGATGCAGTAAACGACGCGAAATTGGTGTCTATTGGGTATTTGACGCGCTGATCACGAATTTGCTATCAATTTTGCATTTAAAAGTCTCGTTAATGAGTTATGGAGTGAGTTTGGGTTGGGGAGGTTGTGTAGTATCAGAATTTGAAGCGTTATCCGACTGGTGGTTAAAGAATAGTCCTTGATTCCTTTTGTAGAATCAATCCGTGAAGTTGTCGTCGTTGAAGAAGGTTTTTAAGCTACATAGAAATCCTCGAATGGATCTTTAAAGCTGCTTGAAAAGATTTTGATAACTATTCATCGGGGTTTGGGGCGTATAAAGTCCGGGAGGTGGTTTTAAGTCACGTCAATGATCCTGTCGTGTCACCAACGCACGAAGGTCGTGACCCCAGGTGATGCCGAGAACTGAATCTCCCCACGCAATGAGGGTGAAGTCGTTTGGCTGAAGAAAGGAAAAGAACTCGAAGTTCTCGCTGATTTTTTGGCTATTTCGATGACAGAATGTTGAGAACAGAAAAACGTAATCCCCAACCTACCCCTAAATGAGTGCACAATCGTATGAGCCTAACTATACTTTGAAGGTTTTGGTGGACTGAAATGCACCTACAGCTCAATACTGTTTTGGAGTGGTTAGAGATGTGACGAAATAGTGCTATAGTGATGGAGGCCCAGGTGGTCGTACTTTGTGCTCCGATTCTTTTATTATATGGAAGGATAAGCCTGATGATTTTTCAGGCCAAAAAATTTTTCTCCTTTCCTGATGCAGTAAACGACGCGAAATTGGTGTCTAATGGGTATTTGACGCGCTGATCACGAATTTGCTATCAATTTTGCATTTAAAAGTCTCGTTAATGAGTTATGGAGTGAGTTTGGGTTGGGGAGGTTGTGTAGTATCAGAATTTGAAGCGTTATCCGACTGGTGGTTAAAGAATAGTCCTTGATTACTTTTTGTAGAATCAATCCGTGAAGTTGCCGTCGTTGAAGAAGGTTTTTAAGCTACATAGAAATCCTCGAATGGATCTTAAAGCTGCTTGAAAAGATTTTGATAACTATTCATCGGGGTTTGGGGCGGGGTATAAAGTCCGGGAGGTGGTTTTAAGTCACGTCAATGATCCTGTCGTGTCACCAACGCACGAAGGTCGTGACCCCAGGTGATGCCGAGAACTGAATCTCCCCACGCAATGAGGGTGAAGTCGTTTGGCTGAAGAAAGGAAAAGAACTCGGAAGTTCTCGCTGATTTTTGGCTATTTCGATGACAGAATGTTGAGAACAGAAAAACGTAATCCCCCAACCTACCCTAAATGAGTGCACAATCGTATGAGCCTAACTATACTTTGAAGGTTTTGGTGGACTGAAATGCACCTACAGCTCAATACTGTTTTGGAGTGGTTAGAGATGTGACGAAATAGTGCTATAGTGATGGAGGCCCAGGTGGTCGTACTTTTGTGCTCCGATTCTTTTATTATATGGAAGGATAAGCCTGATGATTTTTCAGGCCAAAAAATTTTTCTCCTTTCCTGATGCAGTAAACGACGCGAAATTGGTGTCTAATGGGTATTTGACGCGCTGATCACGAATTTGCTATCAATTTTGCATTTAAAAGTCTCGTTAATGAGTTATGGAGTGAGTTTGGGTTGGGGAGGTTGTGTAGTATCAGAATTTGAAGCGTTATCCGACTGGTGGTTAAAGAATAGTCCTTGATTACTTTTGTAGAATCAATCCGTGAAGTTGTCGTCGTTGAAGAAGGTTTTTAAGCTACATAGAAATCCTCGAATGGATCTTAAAGCTGCTTGAAAAGATTTTGATAACTATTCATCGGGGTTTGGGGCGGGGTATAAAGTCCGGGAGGTGGTTTTAAGTCACGTCAATGATCCTGTCGTGTCACCAACGCACGAAGGTCGTGACCCCAGGTGATGCCGAGAACTGAATCTCCCCACGCAATGAGGGTGAAGTCGTTTGGCTGAAGAAAGGAAAAGAACTCGAAGTTCTCGCTGATTTTTTGGCTATTTCGATGACAGAATGTTGAGAACAGAAAAACGTAATCCCCAACCTACCCCTAAATGAGTGCACAATCGTATGAGCCTAACTATACTTTGAAGGTTTTGGTGGACTGAAATGCACCTACAGCTCAATACTGTTTTGGAGTGGTTAGAGATGTGACGAAATAGTGCTATAGTGATGGAGGCCCAGGTGGTCGTACTTTGTGCTCCGATTCTTTTATTATATGGAAGGATAAGCCTGATGATTTTTCAGGCCAAAAAAATTTTCTCCTTTCCTGATGCAGTAAACGACGCGAAATTGGTGTCTAATGGGTATTTGACGCGCTGATCACGAATTTGCTATCAATTTTGCATTTAAAAGTCTCGTTAATGAGTTATGGAGTGAGTTTGGGTTGGGGAGGTTGTGTAGTATCAGAATTTGAAGCGTTATCCGACTGGTGGTTAAAGAATAGTCCTTGATTACTTTTGTAGAATCAATCCGTGAAGTTGTCGTCGTTGAAGAAGGTTTTAAGCTACATAGAAATCCTCGAATGGATCTTAAAGCTGCTTGAAAAGATTTTGATAACTATTCATCGGGGTTTGGGGCGGGGTATAAAGTCCGGGAGGTGGTTTTAAGTCACGTCAATGATCCTGTCGTGTCACCAACGCACGAAGGTCGTGACCCCAGGTGATGCCGAGAATTGAATCTCCCCCACGCAATGAGGGTGAAGTCGTTTGGCTGAAGAAAGGAAAAGAACTCGAAGTTCTCGCTGATTTTTTGGCTATTTCGATGACAGAATGTTGAGAACAGAAAAACGTAATCCCCCAACCTACCCCTAAATGAGTGCACAATCGTATGAGCCTAACTATACTTTGAAGGTTTTGGTAGACTGAAATGCACCTACAGCTCAATACTGTTTTGGAGTGGTTAGAGATGTGACGAAATAGTGCTATAGTGATGGAGGCCCAGGTGGTCGTACTTTGTGCTCCGATTCTTTTATTATCTTTACTATATATAAAGGGGATCTGTCAGTCTGTCACGGTATTTGGTCCATGGCGCATCGTATGTCAACCGTGTTACCAAAAAAGGATACGACGCACTTTCCAGCCATGACTTAGGAGTCAACAACGTCGCCGGTTCAATTACCCAAGTTTGAAGCACTTTTGGCCACGCCCTGTCACACGGCGGTCCTGCCCATCCGGTGGTGGCCCCGGTGCCGGCCGCGACGCGCGTCGGTGTGCCGGCCGCGACGCGTGCGGTCGAGATTGCCGGGTGCGGATTCGGGTCTGGGGTGCAAGGGAAGTGTACGGTGGAAGCAAGGTCAAGCCTCCTAAAATGCCGAGGCAAATCACCAGGAGTTTCGTCACCCTCCTTAGGTCACGTGTCTCGTGAGTCCTCCCCACACTGCCTCGCCTCCTATAAGAGCGAACCAAATCGTCAGGAGTTTCGTCACCCTCCTTAGGTCACGAGTCTCGTCAGTCCTCCCCACATTCCCTTTAGTTCCGCGCGTGGTTTCGTCGTGGATGCTCCAACCAGTCATCTCGATTCTCAGTTTCTCTCTTCTCATCCTCTTCTTATCCCTTCTTTCATATTCACTCTTAACCTGTCTCTATTTTCTTCAATTCAATTCCGACAATTACAGGATCATGAGAAAGGGACCTTCTATAGAATCACAGATTTTTGTTTTGTCCCAGTTGCTGAGCGCTGAGCGCATCCTGACTGAATTTTTTGATTTTTCGATGCATAAAGCTGTTTTCAGTATTGTTGGCGATATCCTCATCCCTCAAACGAAATTTATAGTATTTTCGAGGGCTATATCCTGAGAGATTCTGTGAGATATGCACAGAAAATCTGAAATTTTTGATTTCTCGATGCATAAAGCTTTTTTCAGTATTGTTGGCGATATCCTCATCCCGTTAAACCAAATTTATAGTATTTTCGAGGGCTATATCCTGAGAGGTTCTGTGAGATATGCACAGAAAATCTGAAATTTTTGATTTCTCGATGCATAAAGCTTTTTTTCAGTATTGTTGGCGATATCCTCATCCCCTTAAACCAAATTTATAGTATTTTCGAGGGCTATATCCTGAGAGATTCTGTGAGATATGCACAGAAAATCTGAAATTTTTGATTTCTCGATGCATAAAGCTTTTTTCAGTATTGTTGGCGATATCCTCATCCCCTCAAACCAAATTTATAGTATTTTCGAGGGCTATATCCTGAGAGATTCTGTGAGATATGCACAGAAAATCTGAAATTTTTGATTTCTCGATGCATAAAGCTTTTTCAGTATTGTTGGCGATATCCTCATCCCCTCAAACCAAATTTATAGTATTTTCGAGGGCTATATCCTGAGAGATTCTGTGAGATATGCACAGAAAATCTGAAATTTTTGATTTCTCGATGCATAAAGCTTTTTCAGTATTGTTGGCGATATCCTCATCCCCTTAAACCAAATTTATAGTATTTTCGAGGGCTATATCCTGAGAGATTCTGTGAGATATGCACAGAAAATCTGAAATTTTTGATTTCTCGATGCATAAAGCTTTTTTCAGTATTGTTGGCGATATCCTCATCCCTTAAACCAAATTTATAGTATTTTCGAGGGCTATATCCTGAGAGATTCTGTGAGATATGCACAGAAAATCTGAAATTTTTGATTTCTCGATGCATAAAGCTTTTTCAGTATTGTTGGCGATATCCTCATCCCCTCAATTCAAATTTATAGTATTTTCGAGGGCTATATCCTGAGAGATTCTGTGAGATATGCACAGAAAATCTGAAATTTTTGATTTCTCGATGCATAAAACTTTTTTTCAGCATTGTTGGCGATATCCTCATCCCCTCAACCCAAGTTTATAGTATTTTCGAGGGCTATATCCTGAGAGATTCTGTGAGACATGCACAGAAAATTTGAAATTTTTGATTTCTCGATGCATAGAGCTTTTTTCAGTATTGTTGGCGATATCCTCATCCCCTCAACCCAAGTTTATAGTATTTTCGAGGGCTATATCCTGAGAGATTCTGTGAGACATGCACAGAAAATTTGAAATTTTTGATTTCTCGATGCATAAAACTTTTTTTCAGCATTGTTGGCGATATCCTCATCCCTCAAATGAAATTTATAGTACTTTCGAGGGCTATATCCTGAGAGATTCTGTGAGACATGCACAGAAAATTTGAAATTTTTGATTTCTCGATGCATAAAACTTTTTTTCAGCATTGTTGGCGATATCCTCATCCCTCAAATGAAATTTATAGTACTTTCGAGGGCTATATCTTGAGAGATTCTGTGAGATATGCACAGAAAATCTGAAATTTTTGATTTCTCGATGCATAAAGCTTTTTTCAGTACTGTTGGCGATATCCTCATCCCTCAAACAAAATTTATAGTATTTTCGAGGGCTATATCTTGAGAGATTCTGTGAGATATGCACAGAAAATCTGAAATTTTTGATTTCTCGATGCATAAAGCTTTTTTCAGTATTGTTGGCGATATCCTCATCCCTCAAACCAAATTTATAGTATTTTCGAGGGCTATATCCTGAGAGATTCTGTGAGATATGCACAGAAAATCTGAAATTTTTGATTTCTCGATGCATAGAGCTTTTTTCAGTATTGTTGGCGATATCCTCATCCCCTTAAACCAAATTTATAGTATTTTCGAGGGCTATATCCTGAGAGATTCTGTGAGATATGCACAGAAAATCTGAAATTTTTGATTTCTCGATGCATAAAGCTTTTTTCAGTATTGTTGGCGATATCCTCATCCCTCAAACCAAATTCATAGTATTTTCGAGGGCTATATCCTGAGAGATTCTGTGAGATATGCACAGAAAATCTGAAATTTTTGATTTCTCGATGCATAAAGCTTTTTTCAGTATTGTTGGCGATATCCTCATCCCTCAAACCAAATTTATAGTATTTTCGAGGGCTATATCCTGAGAGATTCTGTGAGATATGCACAGAAAATCTGAATTTTTTGATTTCTCGATGCATAAAGCTTTTTCGGTATTGTTGGCGATATCCTCATCCCCTTAAACCAAATTTATAGTATTTTCGAGGGCTATATCCTGAGAGATTCTGTGAGATATGCACAGAAAATCTGAAATTTTTGATTTCTCGATGCATAGAGCTTTTTTCAGTATTGTTGGCGATATCCTCATCCCCTTAAACCAAATTTATAGTATTTTCGAGGGCTATATCCTGAGAGATTCTGTGAGATATGCACAGAAAATCTGAAATTTTTGATTTCTCGATGCATAAAGCTTTTTTCAGTATTGTTGGCGATATCCTCATCCCCTCAACCCAAGTTTATAGTATTTTCGAGGGCTATATCCTGAGAGATTCTGTGAGACATGCACAGAAAATCTGAAATTTTTGATTTCTCGATGCATAAAACTTTTTTTCAGTATTGTTGGCGATATCCTCATCCCCTCAATCCAAGTTTATAGTATTTTCGAGGGCTATATCCTGAGAGATTCTGTGAGATATGCACAGAAAATCTGAAATTTTTGATTTCTCGATGCATAGAGCTTTTTTCAGTATTGTTGGCGATATCCTCATCCCCTCAAACCAAATTTATAGTATTTTCGAGGGCTATATCCTGAGAGATTCTGTGAGATATGCACAGAAAATCTGAAATTTTTGATTTCTCGATGCATAAAACTTTTTTTCAGTATTGTTGGCGATACCCTCATCCCCTCAAACCAAATTTATAGTATTTTCGAGGGCTATATCCTGAGAGATTCTGTGAGATATGCACAGAAAATCTGAAATTTTTGATTTCTCGATGCATAAAGCTTTTTTCAGTATTGTTGGCGATATCCTCATCCCCTCAAACCAAATTTATAGTATTTTCGAGGGCTATATCCTGAGAGATTCTGTGAGATATGCACAGAAAATCTGAAATTTTCGATTTCTCGATGCATAAAGCTTTTTTCAGTATTGTTGGCGATATCCTCATCCTCAAACCAAATTTATAGTATTTTCGAGGGCTATATCCTGAGAGATTCTGTGAGATATGCACAGAAAATCTGAATTTTTTGATTTCTCGATGCATAGAGCTTTTTTTCAGTATTGTTGGCGATATCCTCATCCCCTCAAACCAAATTTATAGTATTTTCGAGGGCTATATCCTGAGAGATTCTGTGAGATATGCACAGAAAATCTGAAATTTTTGATTTCTCGATGCATAAAGCTTTTTTTCAGTATTGTTGGCGATATCCTCATCCCTCAAACCAAATTTATAGTATTTTCGAGGGCTATATCCTGAGAGATTCTGTGAGATATGCACAGAAAATCTGGAATTTTTGATTTCTCGATGCATAGAGCTTTTTTCAGTATTGTTGGCGATATCCTCATCCCCTCAAACCAAATTTATAGTATTTTCGAGGGCTATATCCTGAGAGATTCTGTGAGATATGCACAGAAAATCTGAAATTTTTGATTTCTCGATGCATAAAGCTTTTTTTCAGTATTGTTGGCGATATCCTCATCCCCTCAAACCAAATTTATAGTATTTTCGAGGGCTATATCCTGAGAGATTCTGTGAGATATGCACAGAAAATCTGAAATTTTTGATTTCTCGATGCATAGAGCTTTTTTCAGTATTGTTGGCGATATCCTCATCCCCTCAAACCAAATTTATAGTATTTTCGAGGGCTATATCCTGAGAGATTCTGTGAGATATGCACAGAAAATCTGAAATTTTTGATTTCTCGATGCATAAAGCTTTTTTTCAGTATTGTTGGCGATATCCTCATCCCCTCAATCCAAGTTTATAGTATTTTCGAGGGCTATATCCTGAGAGATTCTGTGAGATATGCACAGAAAATCTGAAATTTTTGATTTCTCGATGCATAAAGCTTTTTTCAGTATTGTTGGCGATATCCTCATCCCCTCAATCCAAGTTTATAGTATTTTCGAGGGCTATATCCTGAGAGATTCTGTGAGATATGCACAGAAAATCTGAAATTTTTGATTTCTCGATGCATAGAGCTTTTTTCAGTATTGTTGGCGATATCCTCATCCCTCAAACGAAATTTATAGTATTTTCGAGGGCTATATCCTGAGAGATTCTGTGAGATATGCACAGAAAATCTGAAATTGTTGATTTCTCGATGCATAGAGCTTTTTTCAGTATTGTTGGCGATATCCTCATCCCTCAAACGAAATTTATAGTATTTTCGAGGGCTATATCCTGAGAGATTCTGTGAGATATGCACAGAAAATCTGAAATTTTTGATTTCTCGATGCATAGAGCTTTTTTCAGTATTGTTGGCGATATCCTCATCCCCTCAAACCAAATTTATAGTATTTTCGAGGGCTATATCCTGAGAGATTCTGTGAGATATGCACAGAAAATCTGAAATTTTTGATTTCTCGATGCATAAAGCTTTTTTCAGTATTGTTGGCGATATCCTCATCCCTCAAACCAAATTTATAGTATTTTCGAGGGCTATATCCTGAGAGATTCTGTGAGATATGCACAGAAAATCTGAAATTTTTGATTTCTCGATGCATAAAGCTTTTTTCAGTATTGTTGGCGATATCCTCATCCCCTCAAACCAAATTTATAGTATTTTCGAGGGCTATATCCTGAGAGATTCTGTGAGATATGCACAGAAAATCTGAAATTTTTGATTTCTCGATGCATAAAGCTTTTTTCAGTATTGTTGGCGATATCCTCATCCCCTCAAACCAAATTTATAGTATTTTCGAGGGCTATATCCTGAGAGATTCTGTGAGATATGCACAGAAAATCTGAAATTTTGATTTCTCGATGCTTAAAGCTTTCTTCAGTATTGCTGGCGATATCCTCATCCCCTCAAACCAAATTTATAGTATTTTCGAGGGCTATATCCTGAGAGATTCTGTGAGATATGCACAGAAAATCTGAAATTTTTGATTTCTCGATGCATAGAGCTTTTTTCAGTATTGTTGGCGATATCCTCATCCCCTCAAACCAAATTTATAGTATTTTCGAGGGCTATATCCTGAGAGATTCTGTGAGATATGCACAGAAAATCTGAAATTTTTGATTTCTCGATGCATAAAGCTTTTTTCAGTATTGTTGGCGATATCCTCATCCCTCAAACCAAATTCATAGTATTTTCGAGGGCTTTATCCTGAGAGATTCTGTGAGATATGCACAGAAAATCTGAAATTTTTGATTTCTCGATGCATAAAGTTTTTTCAGTATTGTTGGCGATATCCTCATCCCTCAAACCAAATTCATAGTATTTTCGAGGGCTATATCCTGAGAGATTCTGTGAGATATGCACAGAAAATCTGAAATTTTTGATTTCTCGATGCATAAAGCTTTTTTCAGTATTGTTGGCGATATCCTCATCCCCTCAAACCAAATTTATAGTATTTTCGAGGGCTATATCCTGAGAGATTCTGTGAGATATGCACAGAAAATCTGAAATTTTTCATACAGAAAATCTGAAATTTTTGATTTCTCGATGCATAGAGCTTTTTTCAGTATTGTTGGCGATATCCTCATCCCCTCAAACCAAATTTATAGTATTTTCGAGGGCTATATCCTGAGAGATTCTGTGAGATATGCACAGAAAATCTGAAATTTTTGATTTCTCGATGCATAAAGCTTTTTTCAGTATTGTTGGCGATATCCTCATCCCTCAAACCAAATTTATAGTATTTTCGAGGGCTATATCCTGAGAGATTCTGTGAGATATGCACAGAAAATCTGAAATTTTTGATTTCTCGATGCATAGAGCTTTTTCAGTATTGTTGGCGATATCCTCATCCCCTCAAACCAAATTTATAGTATTTTCGAGGGCTATATCCTGAGAGATTCTGTGAGATATGCACAGAAAATCTGAAATTTTTTGATTTCTCGATGCATAGAGCTTTTTCAGTATTGTTGGCGATATCCTCATCCCCTCAAACCAAATTTATAGTATTTTCGAGGGCTATATCCTGAGAGATTCTGTGAGATATGCACAGAAAATCTGAAATTTTTGATTTCTCGATGCATAAAGCTTTTTTTCAGTATTGTTGGCGATATCCTCATCCCCTCAAACCAAATTTATAGTATTTTCGAGGGCTATATCCTGAGAGATTCTGTGAGATATGCACAGAAAATCTGAAATTTTTGATTTCTCGATGCATAGAGCTTTTTTCAGTATTGTTGGCGATATCCTCATCCCTCAAACGAAATTTATAGTATTTTCGAGGGCTATATCCTGAGAGATTCTGTGAGATATGCACAGAAAATCTGAAATTTTTGATTTCTCGATGCATAGAGCTTTTTCAGTATTGTTGGCGATATCCTCATCCCTCAAACGAAATTTATAGTATTTTCGAGGGCTATATCCTGAGAGATTCTGTGAGATATGCGCAGAAAATCTGGAATTTTTTATTTCTCGATGCATAGAGCTTTTTTCAGTATTGTTGGCGATATCCTCATCCCCTCAAACCAAATTTATAGTATTTTCGAGGGCTATATCCTGAGAGATTCTGTGAGATATGCACAGAAAATCTGAAATTTTTGATTTCTCGATGCATAGAGCTTTTTCAGTATTGTTGGCGATATCCTCATCCCCTTAAACCAAATTTATAGTATTTTCGAGGGCTTTATCCTGAGAGATTCTGTGAGATATGCACAGAAAATCTGAAATTTTGATTTCTCGATGCATAGAGCTTTTTTCAGTATTGTTGGCGATATCCTCATCCCCTCAAACCAAATTTATAGTATTTTCGAGGGCTATATCCTGAGAGATTCTGTGAGATATGCACAGAAAATCTGAAATTTTTGATTTCTCGATGCATAGAGCTTTTTTCAGTATTGTTGGCGATATCCTCATCCCCTCAAACCAAATTTATAGTATTTTCGAGGGCTATATCCTGAGAGATTCTGTGAGATATGCACAGAAAATCTGAAATTTTTGATTTCTCGATGCATAGAGCTTTTTCAGTATTGTTGGCGATATCCTCATCCCCTCAAACCAAATTTATAGTATTTTCTGAGGGCTATATCCTGAGAGATTCTGTGAGATATGCACAGAAAATCTGAAATTTTTGATTTCTCGATGCATAGAGCTTTTTCAGTATTGTTGGCGATATCCTCATCCCTCAAACCAAATTTATAGTATTTTCGAGGGCTATATCCTGAGAGATTCTGTGAGATATGCACAGAAAATCTGAATTTTGATTTCTCGATGCATAGAGCTTTTTCAGTATTGTTGGCGATATCCTCATCCCCTCAAACCAAATTTATAGTATTTTCGAGGGCTATATCCTGAGAGATTCTGTGAGATATGGACAGAAAATCTGAAATTTTCGATTTCTCGATGCATAGAGCTTTTTCAGTATTGTTGGCGATATCCTCATCCCCTCAAACCAAATTTATAGTATTTTCGAGGGCTATATCCTGAGAGATTCTGCGAGATATGCTGAGAAAATCTGAAATTTTTCATAAAACAAATCTAAAAATTTTGGTTTCTCGATGCATAGAGCTTTTTCAGTATTGTTGGCGATATCCTCATCCCCTCAAACCAAATTTATAGTATTTTCGAGGGCTATATCCTGAGAGATTCTGTGAGATATGCACAGAAAATCTGAATTTTTGATTTCTCGATGCATAGAGCTTTTTTCAGTATTGTTGGCGATATCCTCATCCCCTCAAACCAAATTTATAGTATTTTCGAGGGCTATATCCTGAGAGATTCTGTGAGATATGCACAGAAAATCTGAAATTTTTGATTTCTCGATGCATAGAGCTTTTTCAGTATTGTTGGCGATATCCTCATCCCCTCAAACCAAATTTATAGTATTTTCGAGGGCTATATCCTGAGAGATTCTGTGAGATATGCACAGAAAATCTGAAATTTTCGATTTCTCGATGCATAGAGCTTTTTTCAGTATTGTTGGCGATATCCTCATCCCCTCAAACCAAATTTATAGTATTTTCGAGGGCTATATCCTGAGAGATTCTGTGAGATATGCACAGAAAATCTGAATTTTTTGATTTCTCGATGCATAGAGCTTTTTTCAGTATTGTTGGCGATATCCTCATCCCCTCAACCCAAGTTTATAGTATTTTCGAGGGCTATATCCTGAGAGATTCTGTGAGATATGCACAGAAAATCTGAATTTTTTGATTTCTCGATGCATAGAGCTTTTTCAGTATTGTTGGCGATATCCTCATCCCCTCAAACCAAATTTATAGTATTTTCGAGGGCTATATCCTGAGAGATTCTGTGAGATATGCACAGAAAATCTGAAATTTTTGATTTCTCGATGCATAGAGCTTTTTTCAGTATTGTTGGCGATATCCTCATCCCCTCAAACCAAATTTTATAGTATTTTCGAGGGCTATATCCTGAGAGATTCTCTGAGATATGCACAGAAAATCTGAAATTTTCGATTTCTCGATGCATAGAGCTCTTTTCAGTATTGTTGGCGATATCCTCATCCACTCAAACCAAATTTATAGTATTTTCGAGGGCTATATCCTGAGAGATTCTGTGAGATATGCACAGAAAATCTGAAATTTTTCATACAGAAAATCTGGAAATTTTTTTGATTTCTCGATGCATAGAGCTTTTTCAGTATTGTTGGCGATATCCTCATCCCCTCAAACCAAATTTATAGTATTTTCGAGGGCTATATCCTGAGAGATTCTGTGAGATATGCACAGAAAATCTGAAATTTTTGATTTCTCGATGCATAGAGCTTTTTTCAGTATTGTTGGCGATATCCTCATCCCCTCAAACCAAATTTATAGTATTTTCGAGGGCTATATCCTGAGAGATTCTGTGAGATATGCACAGAAAATCTGAAATTTTCGATTTCTCGATGCATAGAGCTTTTTTCAGTATTGTTGGCGATATCCTCATCCCCTCAAACCAAATTTATAGTATTTTCGAGGGCTATATCCTGAGAGATTCTGTGAGATATGCACAGAAAATCTGAATTTTTTGATTTCTCGATGCATAGAGCTTTTTTCAGTATTGTTGGCGATATCCTCATCCCCTCAAACCAAATTTATAGTATTTTCGAGAGCTATATCCTGAGAGATTCTGTGAGATATGCACAGAAAATCTGAAATTTTTGATTTCTCGATGCATAAAGCTTTTTTCAGTATTGTTGGCGATATCCTCATCCCCTCAACCCAAGTTTATAGTATTTTCGAGGGCTATATCCTGAGAGATTCTGTGAGACATGCACAGAAAATCTGAAATTTTTGATTTCTCGATGCATAAAACTTTTTTTCAGTATTGTTGGCGATATCCTCATCCCCTCAATCCAAGTTTATAGTATTTTCGAGGGCTATATCCTGAGAGATTCTGTGAGATATGCACAGAAAATCTGAAATTTTTGATTTCTCGATGCATAAAGCTTTTTTCAGTATTGTTGGCGATATCCTCATCCCTCAAATGAAATTTATAGTATTTTCGAGGGCTATATCCTGAGAGATTCTGTGAGATATGCACAGAAAATCTGAAATTTTTGATTTCTCGATGCATAAAGCTTTTTTCAGTATTGTTGGCGATATCCTCATCCCCTCAAACCAAATTTATAGTATTTTCGAGGGCTATATCCTGAGAGATTCTGTGAGATATGCACAGAAAATCTGAAATTTTTGATTTCTCGATGCATAGAGCTTTTTTCAGTATTGTTGGCGATATCCTCATCCCCTCAAACCAAATTTATAGTATTTTCGAGGGCTATATCCTGAGAGATTCTGTGAGATATGCACAGAAAATCTGAATTTTTTGATTTCTCGATGCATAGAGCTTTTTTCAGTATTGTTGGCGATATCCTCATCCCCTCAAACCAAATTTATAGTATTTTCGAGGGCTATATCCTGAGAGATTCTGTGAGATATGCACAGAAAATCTGAAATTTTCGATTTCTCGATGCATAGAGCTTTTTTCAGTATTGTTGGCGATATCCTCATCCCCTCAAACCAAATTTATAGTATTTTCGAGGGCTATATCCTGAGAGATTCTGTGAGATATGCACAGAAAATCTGAAATTTTTTTGATTTCTCGATGCATAGAGCTTTTTTCAGTATTGTTGGCGATATCCTCATCCCCTCAAACCAAATTTATAGTATTTTCGAGGGCTATATCCTGAGAGATTCTGTGAGATATGCAGAGAAAATCTGAAATTTTTCATACAGAAAATCTGAATTTTTTGATTTCTCGATGCATAGAGCTTTTTTCAGTATTGTTGGCGATATCCTCATCCCCTCAAACCAAATTTATAGTATTTTCGAGGGCTATATCCTGAGAGATTCTGTGAGATATGCAGAGAAAATCTGAAATTTTTCATACAGAAAATTTGAAATTTTTGATTTCTCGATGCATAGAGCTTTTTTCAGTATTGTTGGCGATATCCTCATCCCCTCAAACCAAATTTATAGTATTTTCGAGGGCTATATCCTCAGAGATTCTGTGAGATATGCACAGAAAATCTGAAATTTTTGATTTCTCGATGCATAGAGCTTTTTTCAGTATTGTTGGCGATATCCTCATCCCCTCAAACCAAATTTATAGTATTTTCGAGGGCTATATCCTGAGAGATTCTGTGAGATATGCAGAGAAAATCTGAAATTTTTCATACAGAAAATCTGAATTTTTTGATTTCTCGATGCATAGAGCTTTTTTCAGTATTGTTGGCGATATCCTCATCCCCTCAAACCAAATTTATAGTATTTTCGAGGGCTATGTCCTGAGAGATTCTGTGAGATATGCACAGAAAATCTGAAATTTTTCATACAGAAAATCTGAAATTTTTGATTTCTCGATGCATACAGCTTTTTTCAGTATTGTTGGCGATATCCTCATCCCCTCAAACCAAATTTATAGTATTTTCGAGGGCTATATCCTGAGAGATTCTGTGAGATATGCACAGAAAATCTGAAATTTTTGATTTCTCGATGCATAGAGCTTTTTTCAGTATTGTTGGCGATATCCTCATCCCCTCAAATGAAATTTATAGTATTTTCGAGGGCTATAGCTCCGTTTACACCACCACAATGAAGAAAACCCTGAGAAATTCTGTTTAATATGCGCAGAAAATTCGAAATTCCACCAAGTTTTGTGTAAGTAATTTTTACCTTCTAGACCTTCGCGTCCATATGATATTTTTCACAGGCAAATATTTCAGTGCGCCCATGCTTACTTCCGCATAAAAACATATACAGTCAAAGAGGGTCTTCATGACACATCCTGAGATATCTAATCATTGGTTTTCATGTCAACTGTTGTATATTACTTGAGTAGATTATGAAGTGTTTTTCTCAAGCAACTTCTCCAACGCGCGAGGCTTTTGCATTGCGATTGAAGTATCTTAATTCAAGGCTACCTTCGCTTATGTCGGCGAACTGAAGCGAGCAATAGCTTTCAATCCCCGCATGATTTCAACACAACGTTCCTTCAATTTTGTCAGAAGCTTCGGCGAACAAGACCCTTTGTTCATTAAGCCAGAAGATTACTGCCTATGATTGAAGGAAAGGGCCGGCGAAGCCGGCCCCTCGTTTGGCGAAGCCAAACGACCTGCGGCGTCGGCCGGCGTCAGCCGGCCGACGACGTAAATGGGGCCGGCGAAGCCGGCCCCCCCGTTTGGCGCAGCCAAACGACCAGCGGCGCAGGCCGGCGTCAGCCGGCCGGCGCCGCTGGTATGGAAGGATAAGCCTGATGATTTTTCAGGCCAAAAAAATTTTTCTCCTTTCCTGATGCAGTAAACGACGCGAAATTGGTGTCTAATGAGTATTTGACGCGCTGATCACGAATTTGCTATCAATTTTGCATTTAAAAGTCTCGTTAATGAGTTATGGAGTGAGTTTGGGTTGGGGAGGTTGTGTAGTATCAGAATTTGAAGCGTTATCCGACTGGTGGTTAAAGAATAGTCCTTGATTACTTTTGTAGAATCAATCCGTGAAGTTGTCGTCGTTGAAGAAGGTTTTTAAGCTACATAGAAATCCTCGAATGGATCTTAAAGCTGCTTGAAAAGATTTTGATAACTATTCATCGGGGTTTGGGGCGGGAGTATAAAGTCCGGGAGGTGGTTTTAAGTCACGTCAATGATCCTGTCGTGTCACCAACGCACGAAGGTCGTGACCCCAGGTGATGCCGAGAACTGAATCTCCCCCACGCAATGAGGGTGAAGTCGTTTGGCTGAAGAAAGGAAAAGAACTCGAAGTTCTCGCTGATTTTTTGGCTATTTCGATGACAGAATGTTGAGAACAGAAAAACGTAATCCCCCAACCTACCCCTAAATGAGTGCACAATCGTATGAGCCTAACTATACTTTGAAGGTTTTGGTGGACTGAAATGCACCTACAGCTCAATACTGTTTTGGAGTGGTTAGAGATGAGACGAAATAGTGCTATAGTGATGGAGGCCCAGGTGGTCGTACTTTGTGCTCCGATTCTTTTATTATATGGAAGGATAAGCCTGATGATTTTTCAGGCCAAAAAAATTTTTCTCCTTTCCTGATGCAGTAAACGACGCTTGAAATTGGTGTCAAATGGGTATTTGACGCGCTGATCACGAATTTGCTATCAATTTTGCATTTAAAAGTCTCGTTAATGAGTTATGGAGTGAGTTTGGGTTGGGGAGGTTGTGTAGTATCAGAATTTGAAGCGTTATCCGACTGGTGGTTAAAGAATAGTCCTTGATTACTTTTGTAGAATCAATCCGTGAAGTTGTCGTCGTTGAAGAAGGTTTTAAGCTACATAGAAATCCTCGAATGGATCTTAAAGCTGCTTGAAAAGATTTTGATAACTATTCATCGGGGTTTGGGGCGGGGTATAAAGTCCGGGAGGTGGTTTTAAGTCACGTCAATGATCCTGTCGTGTCACCAACGCACGAAGGTCGTGACCCCAGGTGATGCCGAGAACTGAATCTCCCCACGCAATGAGGGTGAAGTCGTTTGGCTGAAGAAAGGAAAAGAACTCGAAGTTCTCGCTGATTTTTTGGCTATTTCGATGACAGAATGTTGAGAACAGAAAAACGTAATCCCCAACCTACCCCTAAATGAGTGCACAATCGTATGAGCCTAACTATACTTTGAAGGTTTTGGTGGACTGAAATGCACCTACAGCTCAATACTGTTTTGGAGTGGTTAGAGATGTGACGAAATAGTGCTATAGTGATGGAGGCCCAGGTGGTCGTACTTTGTGCTCCGATTCTTTTATTATATGGAAGGATAAGCCTGATGATTTTTCAGGCCAAAAAAATTTTTCTCCTTTCCTGATGCAGTAAACGACGCGAAATTGGTGTCTAATGGGTATTTGACGCGCTGATCACGAATTTGCTATCAATTTTGCATTTAAAAGTCTCGTTAATGAGTTATGGAGTGAGTTTGGGTTGGGGAGGTTGTGTAGTATCAGAATTTGAAGCGTTATCCGACTGGTGGTTAAAGAATAGTCCTTGATTACTTTTGTAGAATCAATCCGTGAAGTTGTCGTCGTTGAAGAAGGTTTTAAGCTACATAGAAATCCTCGAATGGATCTTAAAGCTGCTTGAAAAGATTTTGATAACTATTCATCGGGGTTTGGGGCGGGGTATAAAGTCCGGGAGGTGGTTTTAAGTCACGTCAATGATCCTGTCGTGTCACCAACGCACGAAGGTCGTGACCCCAGGTGATGCCGAGAACTGAATCTCCCCCACGCAATGAGGGTGAAGTCGTTTGTCTGAAGAAAGGAAAAGAACTCGAAGTTCTCGCTGATTTTTGGCTATTTCGATGACAGAATGTTGAGAACAGAAAACGTAATCCCCAACCTACCCCTAAATGAGTGCACAATCGTATGAGCCTAACTATACTTTGAAGGTTTTGGTGGACTGAAATGCACCTACAGCTCAATACTGTTTTGGAGTGGTTAGAGATGTGACGAAATAGTGCTATAGTGATGGAGGCCCAGGTGGTCGTACTTTGTGCTCCGATTCTTTTATTATATGGAAGGATAAGCCTGATGATTTTTCAGGCCAAAAATTTTCTCCTTTCCTGATGCAGTAAACGACGCGAAATTGGTGTCTATTGGGTATTTGACGCGCTGATCACGAATTTGCTATCAATTTTGCATTTAAAAGTCTCGTTAATGAGTTATGGAGTGAGTTTGGGTTGGGGAGGTTGTGTAGTATCAGAATTTGAAGCGTTATCCGACTGGTGGTTAAAGAATAGTCCTTGATTACTTTTGTAGAATCAATCCGTGAAGTTGTCGTCGTTGAAGAAGGTTTTTAAGCTACATAGAAATCCTCGAATGGATCTTAAAGCTGCTTGAAAAGATTTTGATAACTATTCATCGGGGTTTGGGGCGGGGTATAAAGTCCGGGAGGTGGTTTTAAGTCACGTCAATGATCCTGTCGTGTCACCAACGCACGAAGGTCGTGACCCCAGGTGATGCCGAGAACTGAATCTCCCCCACGCAATGAGGGTGAAGTCGTTTGGCTGAAGAAAGGAAAAGAACTCGAAGTTCTCGCTGATTTTTTGGCTATTTCGATGACAGAATGTTGAGAACAGAAAAACGTAATCCCCCAACCTACCCCTAAATGAGTGCACAATCGTATGAGCCTAACTATACTTTGAAGGTTTTGGTGGACTGAAATGCACCTACAGCTCAATACTGTTTTGGAGTGGTTAGAGATGTGACGAAATAGTGCTATAGTGATGGAGGCCCAGGTGGTCGTACTTTGTGCTCCGATTCTTTTATTATATGGAAGGATAAGCCTGATGATTTTTCAGGCCAAAAATTTTTCTCCTTTCCTGATGCAGTAAACGACGCGAAATTGGTGTCTGATGGGTATTTGACGCGCTGATCACGAATTTGCTATCAATTTTGCATTTAAAAGTCTCGTTAATGAGTTATGGAGTGAGTTTGGGTTGGGGAGGTTGTGTAGTATCAGAATTTGAAGCGTTATCCGACTGGTGGTTAAAGAATAGTCCTTGATTACTTTTGTAGAATCAATCCGTGAAGTTGTCGTCGTTGAAGAAGGTTTTTAAGCTACATAGAAATCCTCGAATGGATCTTAAAGCTGCTTGAAAAGATTTTGATAACTATTCATCGGGGTTTGGGGCGGGGTATAAAGTCCGGGAGGTGGTTTTAAGTCACGTCAATGATCCTGTCGTGTCACCAACGCACGAAGGTCGTGACCCGAGGTGATACCGAGAACTGAATCTCCCCACGCAATGAGGGTGAAGTCGTTTGGCTGAAGAAAGGAAAAGAACTCGAAGTTCTCGCTGATTTTTGGCTATTTCGATGACAGAATGTTGAGAACAGAAAAACGTAATCCCCAACCTACCCCTAAATGAGTGCACAATCGTATGAGCCTAACTATACTTTGAAGGTTTTGGTGGACTGAAATGCACCTACAGCTCAATACTGTTTTGGAGTGGTTAGAGATGTGACGAAATAGTGCTATAGTGATGGAGGCCCAGGTGGTCGTACTTTGTGCTCCGATTCTTTTATTATATGGAAGGATAAGCCTGATGATTTTTCAGGCCAAAAAAATTTTTCTCCTTTCCTGATGCAGTAAACGACGCGAAATTGGTTTCTAATGGGTATTTGACGCGCTGATCACGAATTTGCTATCAATTTTGCATTTAAAAGTCTCGTTAATGAGTTATGGAGTGAGTTTGGGTTGGGGAGGTTGTGTAGTATCAGAATTTGAAGCGTTATCCGACTGGTGGTTAAAGAATAGTCCTTGATTACTTTTGTAGAATCAATCCGTGAAGTTGTCGTCGTTGAAGAAGGTTTTTAAGCTACATAGAAATCCTCGAATGGATCTTAAAGCTGCTTGAAAAGATTTTGATAACTATTCATCGGGGTTTGGGGCGGGGTATAAAGTCCGGGAGGTGGTTTTAAGTCACGTCAATGATCCTGTCGTGTCACCAACGCACGAAGGTCGTGACCCCAGGTGATGCCGAGAACTGAATCTCCCCACGCAATGAGGGTGAAGTCGTTTGGCTGAAGAAAGGAAAAGAACTCGAAGTTCTCGCTGATTTTTGGCTATTTCGATGACAGAATGTTGAGAACAGAAAAACGTAATCCCCCAACCTACCCCTAAATGAGTGCACAATCGTATGAGCCTAACTATACTTTGAAGGTTTTGGTGGACTGAAATGCACCTACAGCTCAATACTGTTTTGGAGTGGTTAGAGATGTGACGAAATAGTGCTATAGTGATGGAGGCCCAGGTGGTCGTACTTTGTGCTCCGATTCTTTTATTATATGGAAGGATAAGCCTGATGATTTTTCAGGCCAAAAAAATTTTTCTCCTTTCCTGATGCAGTAAACGACGCGAAATTGGTGTCTATAGGGTATTTGACGCGCTGATCACGAATTTGCTATCAATTTTGCATTTAAAAGTCTCGTTAATGAGTTATGGAGTGAGTTTGGGTTGGGGAGGTTGTGTAGTATCAGAATTTGAAGCGTTATCCGACTGGTGGTTAAAGAATAGTCCTTGATTACTTTTGTAGAATCAATCCGTGAAGTTGTCGTCGTTGAAGAAGGTTTTTAAGCTACATAGAAATCCTCGAATGGATCTTAAAGCTGCTTGAAAAGATTTTGATAACTATTCATCGGGGTTTGGGGCGGGGTATAAAGTCCGGGAGGTGGTTTTAAGTCACGTCAATGATCCTGTCGTGTCACCAACGCACGAAGGTCGTGACCCCAGGTGATGCCGAGAACTGAATCTCCCCACGCAATGAGGGTGAAGTCGTTTGGCTGAAGAAAGGAAAAGAACTCGAAGTTCTCGCTGATTTTTTGGCTATTTCGATGACAGAATGTTGAGAACAGAAAAACGTAATCCCCAACCTACCCCTAAATGAGTGCACAATCGTATGAGCCTAACTATACTTTGAAGGTTTTGGTGGACTGAAATGCACCTACAGCTCAATACTGTTTTGGAGTGGTTAGAGATGTGACGAAATAGTGCTATAGTGATGGAGGCCCAGGTGGTCGTACTTTGTGCTCCGATTCTTTTATTATATGGAAGGATAAGCCTGATGATTTTTCAGGCCAAAAATTTTTCTCCTTTCCTGATGCAGTAAACGACGCGAAATTGGTGTCTAATGGGTATTTGACGCGCTGATCACGAATTTGCTATCAATTTTGCATTTAAAAGTCTCGTTAATGAGTTATGGAGTGAGTTTGGGTTGGGGAGGTTGTGTAGTATCAGAATTTGAAGCGTTATCCGACTGGTGGTTAAAGAATAGTCCTTGATTACTTTTGTAGAATCAATCCGTGAAGTTGTCGTCGTTGAAGAAGGTTTTTAAGCTACATAGAAATCCTCGAATGGATCTTAAAGCTGCTTGAAAAGATTTTGATAACTATTCATCGGGGTTTGGGGCGGGTATAAAGTCCGGGAGGTGGTTTTAAGTCACGTCAATGATCCTGTCGTGTCACCAACGCACGAAGGTCGTGACCCCAGGTGATGCCGAGAACTGAATCTCCCCCACGCAATGAGGGTGAAGTCGTTTGGCTGAAGAAAGAAAAAGAACTCGAAGTTCTCGCTGATTTTTTGGCTATTTCGATGACAGAATGTTGAGAACAGAAAAACGTAATCCCCCAACCTACCCCTAAATGAGTGCACAATCGTATGAGCCTAACTATACTTTGAAGGTTTTGGTGGACTGAAATGCACCTACAGCTCAATACTGTTTTGGAGTGGTTAGAGATGTGACGAAATAGTGCTATAGTGATGGAGGCCCAGGTGGTCGTACTTTGTGCTCCGATTCTTTTATTATATGGAAGGATAAGCCTGATGATTTTTCAGGCCAAAAAATTTTTCTCCTTTCCTGATGCAGTAAACGACGCGAAATTGGTGTCTAATGGGTATTTGACGCGCTGATCACGAATTTGCTATCAATTTTGCATTTAAAAGTCTCGTTAATGAGTTATGGAGTGAGTTTGGGTTGGGGAGGTTGTGTAGTATCAGAATTTGAAGCGTTATCCGACTGGTGGTTAAAGAATAGTCCTTGATTACTTTTGTAGAATCAATCCGTGAAGTTGTCGTCGTTGAAGAAGGTTTTTAAGCTACATAGAAATCCTCGAATGGATCTTAAAGCTGCTTGAAAAAGATTTTGATAACTATTCATCGGGGTTTGGGGCGGGGTATAAAGTCCGGGAGGTGGTTTTAAGTCACGTCAATGATCCTGTCGTGTCACCAACGCACGAAGGTCGTGACCCCAGGTGATGCCGAGAACTGAATCTCCCCACGCAATGAGGGTGAAGTCGTTTGGCTGAAGAAAGGAAAAGAACTCGAAGTTCTCGCTGATTTTTGGCTATTTCGATGACAGAATGTTGAGAACAGAAAAACGTAATCCCCAACCTACCCTAAATGAGTGCACAATCGTATGAGCCTAACTATACTTTGAAGGTTTTGGTGGACTGAAATGCACCTACAGCTCAATACTGTTTTGGAGTGGTTAGAGATGTGACGAAATAGTGCTATAGTGATGGAGGCCCAGGTGGTCGTACTTTGTGCTCCGATTCTTTTATTATATGGAAGGATAAGCCTGATGATTTTTCAGGCCAAAAACATTTTTCTCCTTTCCTGATGCAGTAAACGACGCGAAATTGGTGTCTAATGGGTATTTGACGCGCTGATCACGAATTTGCTATCAATTTTGCATTTAAAAGTCTCGTTAATGAGTTATGGAGTGAGTTTGGGTTGGGGAGGTTGTGTAGTATCAGAATTTGAAGCGTTATCCGACTGGTGGTTAAAGAATAGTCCTTGATTACTTTTGTAGAATCAATCCGTGAAGTTGTCGTCGTTGAAGAAGGTTTTAAGCTACATAGAAATCCTCGAATGGATCTTAAAGCTGCTTGAAAAGATTTTGATAACTATTCATCGGGGTTTGGGGCGGGGTATAAAGTCCGGGAGGTGGTTTTAAGTCACGTCAATGATCCTGTCGTGTCACCAACGCACGAAGGTCGTGACCCCAGGTGATGCCGAGAACTGAATCTCCCCACGCAATGAGGGTGAAGTCGTTTGGCTGAAGAAAGGAAAAGAACTCGAAGTTCTCGCTGATTTTTGGCTATTTCGATGACAGAATGTTGAGAACAGAAAAACGTAATCCCCCAACCTACCCTAAATGAGTGCACAATCGTATGAGCCTAACTATACTTTGAAGGTTTTGGTGGACTGAAATGCACCTACAGCTCAATACTGTTTTGGAGTGGTTAGAGATGTGACGAAATAGTGCTATAGTGATGGAGGCCCAGGTGGTCGTACTTTGTGCTCCGATTCTTTTATTATATGGAAGGATAAGCCTGATGATTTTTCAGGCCAAAAAATTTTTCTCCTTTCCTGATGCAGTAAACGACGCGAAATTGGTGTCTAGTGGGTATTTGACGCGCTGATCACGAATTTGCTATCAATTTTGCATTTAAAAGTCTCGTTAATGAGTTATGGAGTGAGTTTGGGTTGGGGAGGTTGTGTAGTATCAGAATTTGAAGCGTTATCCGACTGGTGGTTAAAGAATAGTCCTTGATTACTTTTGTAGAATCAATCCGTGAAGTTGTCGTCGTTGAAGAAGGTTTTTAAGCTACATAGAAATCCTCGAATGGATCTTAAAGCTGCTTGAAAGATTTTGATAACTATTCATCGGGGTTTGGGGCGGGGTATAAAGTCCGGGAGGTGGTTTTAAGTCACGTCAATGATCCTGTCGTGTCACCAACGCACGAAGGTCGTGACCCCAGGTGATGCCGAGAACTGAATCTCCCCACGCAATGAGGGTGAAGTCGTTTGGCTGAAGAAAGGAAAAGAACTCGAAGTTCTCGCTGATTTTTGGCTATTTCGATGACAGAATGTTGAGAACAGAAAAACGTAATCCCCAACCTACCCCTAAATGAGTGCACAATCGTATGAGCCTAACTATACTTTGAAGGTTTTGGTGGACTGAAATGCACCTACAGCTCAATACTGTTTTGGAGTGGTTAGAGATGTGACGAAATAGTGCTATAGTGATGGAGGCCCAGGGGGTCGGACTTTGTGCTCCGTGTCTTTTATTATATGGAAGGATAAGCCTGATGATTTTTCAGGCCAAAAAATTTTTCTCCTTTCCTGATGCAGTAAACGACGCGAAATTGGTGTCTAATGGGTATTTGACGCGCTGATCACGAATTTGCTATCAATTTTGCATTTAAAAGTCTCGTTAATGAGTTATGGAGTGAGTTTGGGTTGGGGAGGTTGTGTAGTATCAGAATTTGAAGCGTTATCCGACTGGTGGTTAAAGAATAGTCCTTGATTACTTTTGTAGAATCAATCCGTGAAGTTGTCGTCGTTGAAGAAGGTTTTTAAGCTACATAGAAATCCTCGAATGGATCTTAAAGCTGCTTGAAAGATTTTGATAACTATTCATCGGGGTTTGGGGCGGGGTATAAAGTCCGGGAGGTGGTTTTAAGTCACGTCAATGATCCTGTCGTGTCACCAACGCACGAAGGTCGTGACCCCAGGTGATGCCGAGAACTGAATCTCCCCACGCAATGAGGGTGAAGTCGTTTGGCTGAAGAAAGGAAAAGAACTCGAAGTTCTCGCTGATTTTTGGCTATTTCGATGACAGAATGTTGAGAACAGAAAAACGTAATCCCCCAACCTACCCCTAAATGAGTGCACAATCGTATGAGCCTAACTATACTTTGAAGGTTTTGGTGGACTGAAATGCACCTACAGCTCAATACTGTTTTGGAGTGGTTAGAGATGTGACGAAATAGTGCTATAGTGATGGAGGCCCAGGTGGTCGTACTTTGTGCTCCGATTCTTTTATTATATGGAAGGATAAGCCTGATGATTTTTCAGGACAAAAAATTTTTCTCCTTTCCTGATGCAGTAAACGACGCGAAATTGGTGTCTAATGGGTATTTGACGCGCTGATCACGAATTTGCTATCAATTTTGCATTTAAAAGTCTCGTTAATGAGTTATGGAGTGAGTTTGGGTTGGGGAGGTTGTGTAGTATCAGAATTTGAAGCGTTATCCGACTGGTGGTTAAAGAATAGTCCTTGATTACTTTTGTAGAATCAATCCGTGAAGTTGTCGTCGTTGAAGAAGGTTTTTAAGCTACATAGAAATCCTCGAATGGATCTTAAAGCTGCTTGAAAAGATTTTGATAACTATTCATCGGGGTTTGGGGCGGGGTATAAAGTCCGGGAGGTGGTTTTAAGTCACGTCAATGATCCTGTCGTGTCACCAACGCACGAAGGTCGTGACCCCAGGTGATGCCGAGAACTGAATCTCCCCCACGCAATGAGGGTGAAGTCGTTTGGCTGAAGAAAGGAAAAGAACTCGAAGTTCTCGCTGATTTTTTGGCTATTTCGATGACAGAATGTTGAGAACAGAAAAACGTAATCCCCCAACCTACCCCTAAATGAGTGCACAATCGTATGAGCCTAACTATACTTTGAAGGTTTTGGTGGACTGAAATGCACCTACAGCTCAATACTGTTTTGGAGTGGTTAGAGATGTGACGAAATAGTGCTATAGTGATGGAGGCCCAGGTGGTCGTACTTTGTGCTCCGATTCTTTTATTATATGGAAGGATGTTTACGTGTTTTTGACTTTCCTGACCCTCAATTTTGAGGTTCCACAAAAATTGAGCTACCAACTTCAAATTTTGATAGGAGCTAGGTGCAATCATAACCAACTTTCTGGCCAAAAATGAGCTTTCTAGCTCAACGTTAAGTGTTCCAACAAGATCGTGTACGTCAACTGAAAAAAGGAGATGAACCCTTTTTTCGACCAAAATGACGTGGTTTTGACAATTTTTCTCGAATCTCAGGTAACCATTCCGGAACAATTTTTGAATAGTTAATCAGCCTCCTAAAGTGTATTAAATGCAAAAAGAACGGTCTTCCTACGTTTACTCTGGACCCTGATACTGAGATCAGGGGGTTGCGCGATGGCAAATCAAAGCCAAATCTGGTGAGCGCTTCGCGCTCACCACAATACTTTTCTAAAACCATTTTTTGACGAAAAGTCCGACTATGCCCATCACAGCTTCCTAACCTCACTCTGAAAAAAGGTATGAGCGTTCTTGAAGCTTCGCGGCAAGGTAAGGGCACTCCCCATGAAATTTCTAGGGTGTTTATAAATTTTTATCCGGATTTTGCTAAAAACATGTTTGTAGCGGTAATCTGGAGTGCTGAACACGAATCTGGAGTTCGTTTGTCAAAATTTTAAGGTTCACTCTGTAGGTTAAGGCAGGTAAAATGTCATTCAGGAAGCAAAACCTACCTTAATTACATACATGGGATATTACTGCGTAATATCGATAACAAGCGAGCAAGCAAAACCAAACCTCTCCAGCCGCTTGGCGAGCGATAATTCGAAAATCGACAAATCGACATAGAATTCGTATTCAGCACTCCTAATAACCTCCACATAGAAACTTTGAGACAAATCTGAGATTTTGACTAAACTACCGTATACCCACCGTAATCTACCGTAAGCTATCAAAAATCGATAAACTGGCATCAGGTTCGTGTTGAGCACTCCAAACTACACTCAGAAGTACGATTTGAGCCACATATGTCGCCACATTCCTGAAATCGTCAAAAGTCGATTTTGCCGTAAATTTTTTTCTGCAGGTGGGAAGCTTTGAACCGTGCAAATCCGAAACACTATCAGTCTGCGCAAAGTTTGGGAACTGTGCTTTCACCCGAACTTTGCCTAGGGGGATTGTTTTGAGCCCTGGACACGTTTATGAGGTCCGTACCCGGCTTTTCGTGAAAATAATGCGCTTTTCGGAGGGTACAGTAAGTACGAAAATCAGAGAAAAAAAAACGCCTACAACTTTTTAAAGAGTGATTCTAAGCAGCTGCGATGAGCATATTCGGACTTTTCGTCCGAAAATTATTCTAGAAAAGTACATTTAAGTTGGAATCGTTACTATGACTTATAGTGGTTCTCTTGTGAGGCCGGGTATGCTATACCCGACGGAACGCATGAGTAGCAGAGCTGAGAGGCTGCAGCCTCCCTCCTGGCTGGTCTCTTCTCCGTGTCCGTGCTCACGCCTGCCTCTGCTCTCACACGCACCGAGGAGCCCCTGTTGAAGCTTCGACCGGAAGGCCCAATATTGGTTGCCATGTGTCGAGCACGAGAGGGTTATGCCCACTTCCGGCGCCCGCGGTTTCACGAATACGGTCACTCGTTGATATCCTTATACTTAAAGCAGTTATGTCCCGATGTGTGTGTGTGTGTGTGTGTGTGTGTGTGTGTGTGTGTGTGTGTGTGTATGTGTGTGCATGTGTCCCCGATATCTTTGGAATGGCCGATCAAAACTTGTATGAAATGGTACCAACATTTAGGTGGGTGCGACATTTATCGATTACCAAAAAATCAGCCCGACTCACCTCTTACGTGCCTCGGGCCAACCGAGTTTGTCCGTGGAGCGCACTTTTGGCCGTGGGTCATGATAACTTCTGCGAGTCGTCTAGCGATGCAAAAATGCAGGGCGTCATAAAAGGTGTGCAGGACCCCAGTGAGGGTGTGCAAGACGTCATAGTAAGTGTGCAGGACCCTAATCGGAGTGTGCAGGACGTCATAAAAAGTGCGCAGGTCCTAAGTAGGAATGTGCAGGACCCCAGCGGAAGTGTGCAGGACGTCATAGAAAGTGTGCAGGACCCTAATCGGAGTGTGCAGGACGTCATAGAAAGTGTGCAGGACCTCAGTGGGAGTGTGCAGGGCGTCATAGAAAGTGTGCAGGACCATAATCGGAGTGTGCAGGACGTCATAGAAAGTGCGCAGGTCCTACGTAGGAATGTGCAGGACCCCAGTGGGAGTGTGCAGGGCGTCATAGAAAGTGTGCAGGACCTCAGTGGGAGTGTTCAGGGCGTCATAGAAAGTGTGCAGGACCCTAATCGAAGTGTGCAGGACGTCATAGAAAGTGCGCAGGTCCTAAGTAGGAATGTGCAGGACCCCAGTGGGAGTGTTCAGGGCGTCATAGAAAGTGTGCAGGACCCTAATCGAAGTGTGCAGGACGTCATAGAAAGTGCGCAGGTCCTAAGTAGGAATGTGCAGGACCCCAGTGGGAGTGTGCAGGACGTCATAGAAAGTGTTGCAGGACCTCAGTGGGAGCGTGCAGGGCGTCATAGAAAGTGTGCAGGACCCTAATCGGAGTGTGCAGGACGTCATTGAAAGTGCGCAGGTCCTAAGTAGGAATGTGCAGGACCCCAGCGGAAGTGTTCAGGGCGTCATAGAAAGTGTGCAGGACCTCAGTGGGAGTGTGCAGGGCGTCATAGAAAGTGTGCAGGACCCTAATTGGAGTGTGCAGGACGTCATAGAAAGTGCGCAGGTCCTAAGTAGGAATGTGCAGGACCCCAGTGGGAGTGTGCAGGACGTCATAGAAAGTGTGCAGGACCTCAGCGGGAGTGTGCAGGGCGTCATAGAAAGTGTGCAGGACCCTAATCGGAGTGTGCAGGACGTCATAGAAAGTGCGCAGGTCCTAAGTAGGAATGTGCAGCACCCCAACGGAAGTGTGCAGCACGTCATAGAAAGTGTGCAGGACCCAAATGGTAGCGTGGAGGGCGTCATAGAAAATGTGAAGAACCCAACGGGAGTGTGCAGGACGTCATAGAGAGTGCGCAGGTCCCCAGTTGGAGTGTGCAGGGCGTCGTAGAAAATGCACAGGTCCCGAGTGGGAGTGTGCAGGTCATCGAAAGTTAGCAGGACCGCAGTGGGAGTGTGCAGGACGTCACCAAGAGTGTAGAATTTGAAAAAAGGTTTTTCAATTTTTAATGCTAAATCTTAACCTTTTGTGGAGAGGAAATAGATAGGAAAATATGAATCTTGAGAAGCGTGGGACGCGTTCTGAGATTGGCGCAGAACTCCTGCGACATTTTTTTCCAGTTTTAGGATACAAGCAGCAGCTTCACTTACGCACCTTCTCTGTTCGCCACTCATTGCAACCGCTCAGTCATTTCGAATCCCTAACTTCCAAAAACCAGTTTTATATATGTTGCAAGTCTGAGCTTATCAAAATCTGCACCACAAAAACATAAACAACCACCTACTAATTTCATTCATTGAGAACAAGGGCATGATGTTGGTCAACTAGGGAAACATCATATAATATGAGAATGCGTTTTTCCTTATCATGATATAGACGGTAAAGCGAGAATAATCGCTTGTGAACTTTACAAATTGGAAGAAAGGGCAGTGGGTAGCGACGTAAGGGAAGGAAGTACAGAAGGGGTTCTGAATTTTGTGCCGGTAGCAACCGACGATTTACCGCTGGCTTCTTATGTTTTGCTTTATGATCCCACATTTTGATATACCCACGGCCTGCTGTAAATGTACGGCACCTTGCTCTGCTCAGGAGAGTACTTTCGGGTAGGCGGAAGTCAGTCACCACCGTTCTAACAAACTAATCCGTCTCAGGTAGTTGGCTCATGCAAAAGTTTCTGTGAGCGAAAACTTCGCTAGGTCTCGCTAGTTATGAACTAATTTACTTAGAAAAATTTTGGCATATTCCGAACTGTCAGTAGCAAATGATAGAGTGTTCACTCTTTTAGATGGCATGGGCTGAAAACGATAACGTCGGATGTGGAATCCATCTGTGTGGCGGAAGCTATGCTATTGTTTGTCTCTATGACCCGAAGTTCGTGAGCTTGATATTTTTTGGTATCGAAATGGCCCCTGTTGCTATCAATGCCGCCTCCCCACGAACCACTATGTTGTCTCATTTAATTCGTTTTCTTCAGGGTGAATACACTTGGCCAACATGTGTACCAGGTTGGAAACAAGGCATGCGACAGCTGCCCCGCCAACTATAGATGCGAGAAAGAGTCTGGCCTATGTTGGGCTAATTTCTGAATGAAGCGAATGCTCTTTCACTGAACTTTCCTTTCTTAGTACACTCACGCTTCATGAGGGTATCTTCACGAATGAATTTTCGCAAGTCACAGTTCTTCTTTGCTGTTCCTGGCAGGCACACAAGCGATTTCCTAATGAGTACAAGTAAGCGAAACTCTCGATCGTAGCGGAAAGAACGGGAAATTTCACGTCTGGCTCTATTATTCTGAAAAAAAATTATGATAGTTTCTGCTTTTCACTGCTCCGTTCTAGGCAGCTGGCCTATCAAAAGAAATTGTCAGGAATACTAACTAAGGATATTCCATCATGTCGCTTCCATGAAAACAAATTAAGTATAAGAAAAATCCGTAGCATAAACTGGGCATTGCTCTCATAGCAACAAGAAACGGGGAAAGTAAAGCAGCCAGGGTCGGTGAGATGTATTACCCAGTTACTTCCTCTCAATAGGCATTGCTTCGTTACAGGAGAGTGCCTCACGAGAGAATTCCCTTTAGTAAAAAAAGGCCATTCCGAATGAATACTATACTAGAACCGTTCTCGAAAGCAGAGTGTTCAAATAAGCCGTTCGCAGCTGCCTAGAATCACACTGAGAGAAGTCATGAGCGTTTTTCAAGCTTCACGAGGAAGAAATTTGGGGTGTTTCGAATTTTTTTTTCCGGATTCTGCCAAGAGCTTGTACGAAGGGATAGTGTACGAAACACGAATCTGAAATCTCCTAGATGAAAGTCTGAGGTTTACTTTAGATTGCGGTAGGTACCATGCCACGGCAAAACTTACCTTAATAATTCGAAAATCGGAAAGTGGACATCAAACTGGTATTAGGCACCCCGGATAACCCCCACATAGAAATTCTGAGCCTAATCTGAAACTTTCACTAAACTACCATATACCTATCGTAATCTAACATGAGATGTCAAAATCGATAAGCGGACATCAGGGGCCGTATGCACATCTCTCCCCGCGCGTCCCCGTCCCCGCAAAGGCCATCCATGATTGGTCAATTTCGCCTGATGACCAATCACAGGGTGGCTTCGCGGGGACGGGGACGCGCGGGGAGAGATGTGCATACGGCTCCAGATTCGTGTAGAGCATTCTAAATTGTCCCCGTACGGAAATTTGAGCCACATCAAACGTACTATTCCGGAAACCGTCAAAATTAGTCTTTCACCTTTCAACTCTCCCGCGGTGCAAAGCTTCGAGCAAGAGAAGTCGAAAACTCTGGCAAAATCGGCGAACAAACCTAAGACTCGTAATCAGAACCCCAAATTACGCTCGTGGGGAATTTTCAAGTCAAATCTGGAGCAATTCTAATAAACACTTCTAGACACTGGTACAAATAGGCAGACGCTAAGTCAACAATCGGCGCAAGTGGAAACTACCTGATACTCTGTTGAGTGCCCGAAATATATGCTTCAATCCATATTTCGTTTACGGGAAATGAGGACCGCTTGCAGATTTTCGAAGGGCTACGTTGTGGAAGGTACAGCAAGTACAGAAAACGAACGTCGTGAGCTTATAACACATGGTTAGGTCCGTGGCTTGTTTCCTCATGAAAGAACTTAAATCTCACCCGCGGCTGGCGCGCTAATCAATTCAGGCCGAAAGGAGAGCGCAGCTGATCAGCTTACCATACCGGCCGCCGCGGTTTAGATTTAAATGTTTTTTTTTGAGGAAACAAGCCACGGACCTAACTGTATTTGAAGTATAGTTGCACAATTTAGAAAAAATGTCGAACGAAAGAAAATCGAAATTTTTTCGTTCGAGATCTTTTCGAACGAACGAAAAATTGAAAAATTTCGAACGAACGAAAATCGAAGTTTTTTTTCGTTCGAGATCGTTTCGAACGAACGACGAAATTTCGAACAAACGAAAAACGGAAAAATTTCGTTTGCAAAAATTTGGAAAGTTCGAAAAAAAATTGTGCTTTTGTGTGTAATGCTTCTGTGCCCCACAAGTTGTTATGGTGGAACTATTTATTTTCTGGGCTGACGTTTCGACGGTATCTTCGTTATCAAAGACCTAAAATAGCTCGAAGAATGAATTTTGTGATCACTACCCGTTCGAAAAAGATCAGTTTAGGAGTAAAACCACACTCTCAAAATCGATTGAGAACTAAGGCATCACATTCATTAGGCACGTCACCTGTGAGCCGCCATCACCACTTGCTCAGACTCGGATCGGTCTCTCAAGGTTCCTGACAAATTTTTCCTTTTCTTCATCTGAGCTGTCGCCAGAAGAAGCCGAAGAAGGAAGCGGCCGACCCGAACGAAATGCAGGTTTTTCGAATAATTGAAAAAAAATCAAATTCGACTTTTCTTGCTGTGCTCCGTTTCTTGGTATAGAGCTATGTATAAGCGACAGGTTGCGATGGGTGAATGGCCTTCCCGTACCGTAACCCAACAACATAGCCTGAAAACTGAAAAAGGCACTCATATTCGTGTTTGGCGCCCTTATTGAGCCCTCTGGATGATCTTTTAGCGGCTCATAGAGAAAGGGAGCCCCTGTGGAATTTTGAAGCGGCGAAAATCGAAAATAATTTCGCCCGAAAGGGAGAGGAATTTGGAGCGCCGAAAACTATTATGGGGTCCATTTTCGGTTTTGAGGAAGACCCAGGTATGTAGCTTACGGTGGGCATAATGACAATTGATTTTGGTAATCCACAAATAAACGTCTATTACTCCGTTCAAAGAAATGGAGCGCATCTATGAGAGTCAAATTCGATTTTTCCGTCAAAAATAGATCCTTAAAAGTTGCGTTTCGTTTGTAATAAAATCCAAGATTAGGCCTGGTCAGTGTTCGAAATGGCTGTATTCATGCCACTGTTTTCCTTTCCATCACGGGGTCCATAGATCAAACATGGAGCATAAGTGCTTTCAAAGATTTTCTATCGATCTGTGTACATACTATCAACTCCTCTCAAAAACCGATGAAATCGACCGATTATTGATTCTTTTAAACGTCAATCAGAAGTGCGAAATTCGATGAAGCTTCTTCAATCGAATTTTACCCCTATATCAGATAATTTTATCAGTCATTCTTATTTTTTTATAATTCGATAGAAATACTTCGATCTCTGAAATCGGAATCACTCATTGTGCACTTGATCTCTAAGCGCTCCCCCCCCCACAAACCCAACTAAGTTTGCATCCATATATTTAATGTCTAACAAGTTGGAGGCACCACAGTTCGTGACATCGGTTAAACCAATTTTTCGAGAATCAAAAAAAATATTAAAAAAATCTTTTAAAAAGTGGTCCAGAATAAATACATATAATCAGATGCACTTTGAAGCGATTCTCGGCCCCGAGCTGCACCGAACAGGAAATGGAGCCGCCTGACAGTTAGACTCGTTGTCTCAGCCTCCGGGCTACTGCTGTTGGCGTTCAGGCGAACTGGACGATCCCGGACAGCAACAGCAGTGGCCAGGAAAGCAACAGAAGTCGACCCGCAGATTGGGAGAACGAGCCGAGCTGTCAGGCGGCCCCGATTCCTGTTCGAAGCGGCTTGGGACCTGGAATAGCCTGAGCTGTCTGTAATACTTATCTGTGGAGTTGGGCGCCATGAAATGACTGAATGATGAGGATAAAAAAAAACTAAATTTGCGAGATTTGATTTTTGGATAATCGGATTTTAGGCTAGTTCAAGGTAGATACTTTTTCAGTGATTCGAATTTCGGCTCGGATTTGGCGTTTTTTCGGGGTACCGGATTCTGAATCGTCAGAGTTTCGAATCACTCGGACGGATATCCGAAGCGGGTTCAATGTATACTTGACCATAAAGCTTGCCGCCTGGATGATTTTAAGGGACGCGAACAATAACGAAAATGTAGCTGACCCGAAACTGACAGAGCCTACATATAGATTTCAGAAACTTGAAGATGAGCCAGTTGCCGGCCAGTTGCCAGCCAGTTGCCAGTCATCACCCAGGAGGTGTTTGGCAACTGAAAAATTGTTGTCAGCGGTCTGCTGCTCCTACTGTCTTAAGGTTTCTGCCGTAACATTCAGGGCGAAAATCATCAGATCTTAACCGAAACCTACAATTTTCTAACAGTTTATTGAGAGATGTTTAAGGTGTCTTCCAACCATGGACATTCAAATACTTGCAACTGTTGAAACAGTGCTGGGCACGAACCGGTGAGCTGAATTGGTGCAGAAGGAACGTATGTTCTACTTTCATGAAGTGAAGTGCGGCCTATTAGTTCTTTGTATACAAAGGAATGATCAATGCTCTTCTTTCATAGTTGTCGGGAGTCCATTGTGAAGTCACTGTTTGAAACGTGATATTTTCGAGACCAACTATACGCCACTGATGGCATCATCAAACAGTCCAGGTGGTCCAACAATGGAGCGTAACACAGCACTTTACAGAATTGTGAAGGCATATGATGACTTCGAAATTTTCAGTCTAGTAAACGATCTGTAGAAAAAGCCGAAGAAATTCACTGAAAATTTAGACTTTCCCGGAGTTTTGCCACTACCAAGGGAAGTATCGTGCCCAGCGCCCTAAACTACTCCTCTGAACAATGTTTGATTGAATTGAGAGCACATTCTCCGAACCTTGTACTCTGTAAATGCGTAGCTAGATGCCTCCGAGGGCGCGGCCTGAAACGCCGCCCCATTGCTATAGCGAGAATTTAAGAGTTTTAGCTACGATAGCTAAAACCCGCATATTCTTGTATCGTTCGAACCATTGTTCTCTCTGACGCTAAACCCGTATATTCTCGCTATAATTTTGTAGCGAGAATCTACGGATTTAGCGGCAGGCTGCGTTGAAATACAATCTTAAAGGCATCGTACGCGCTGAAATCCACTTTCCATTTTTTATGCTCAATCCCTTCCTCGGGCCTCTGTGAGAACGTACAATGAGCTTGGCTGCTCAAAAACGTACCATTGTGAGCATAGAGGAAGTGGAAAGTAAGGAATTCCGTCAAAAGGGGCCGGCCCTTCCGTCAGTCATTTGGCACATTCGCAATATTTGAGCAGAACGTCGTGTCGCTAAGTACAGGGCATGCCACTGTACGCTGACGCACCGTCGGAAGAAAGTGGCATTATCGACTGGAAATTTCTCGTCACACAACGAGTGATTGCTTCCAACGCTGCGCCAATGGACGAATTGTAGAACTGTTCCCTGCGCCCTCCGCGTAACTATCCCGAGTCGATGCCGGCGCGAATTTCAAATGATTTTCAGAAGTTTTTTTTAAAACGTTTTTTCTTGAAAAGTTAACGTTTTTGAGCGGGCTTTTCGCTACCTTTAGTCACTATAGGGGGCTAACAACTCAAAAACGCTTAAAAACGAAACATGGTTTTCAGCGCGTACGATGCCTTTAACCCGCGTTACGCGGAACGCAGGGATGGCGTTCTATCAGTCCTGGCCCAGTCAACCCACGAATAACTTGACACTCTGTGGGTGGTCGTGGAGGGTGACCCGGTGTCGCTCTCTGAAAGACCTTGCTAGAGACAATTTTGGCCGCTGGGATGCTGCAGGCCGTGGAGAAGAAACGGCGATGCGCTCGATCGCAGCAGGGACCGTCTTTCTAGTACAGATCAAGACTGGGTGAGTCGATGGACCGTGTGCTGCAACGAGAGTAAGCGTAGAATATGCGGGTGCTGTAGCGAGAATTTACGTAGAATATGCGGGCGCTGTAGCTAAAATTCCACCAACTGAGGCTAAACTTTCCGTAATTTACGTAAATTCTCGTGTAAAAATTAGACTAGATGCCTCCGAAACCCTGGGCATCTCTGGTATCCGTGTGAGGCATTTAGCTACGCGTCGGCGGAGTACATAGCGATGCCGTTTTGGACTTGTACGGAGTTTGTTGCCCGATTCCTCTAGCAAATAGGGGGTTCTAAAAGCGTTTAAATATTTTTTTTTAGATTTGACATGAAAGTTCCTTATGGGGGGTCGGTAGTTTTGTGGTTTACGGGACAGGATATAGTAAACGCAGAGAGAGAGAAAGAGAGAGGGAGAGGGAGAGAAGTGAAGCCGGAGATAGATAATGTAGGGAGTAATAGGGATATTGATATAGGGGTATGAAGAAGATATGAAGACATAGACAGGACAGAATGAGAGGGAGAGAGCGAAAGAGGTCGGTTCAGGGTTCAATTATATCAATTAGGGCAGCTACCACTTTTTGAATTCATTCCCATGGCTGGGAACAACTTGGCCCAATGGCGGAGCTAGGTGCCTAAAAATATGTCATTACGAAGATATGGAGTTCCAATGTGAAGCAATCCACCAAATTTTACCAGCCATCTATCATTATTTTCCCGCCACGACCCGACATTGAAGAAATTGCTTGCAATCCGGAGCAGCTGTTCAAAAAACAAAATTGCTAAAATTCACCGTTTTTTTTACAAGTGGTGGGTTTTGAACATATTTTTAGCCATCTTCATTTATATACGTAAAGGCATTCCCTAATAGGCGTATATAGGTTATAGGTTTATTACGTTCGCATAAGGCAAGCGTTAAAGAGGCACGCAACAATACAAAAATGGTCAAATAATAACAATTATATGGTATGCATTAAAACTACACAATGTATGGTAATGGAGAACGCGATAATATAATGAAAGCGATCGATGACAGAAAAACTCAAGGCAACTCATAGCACTGCAAAAGTTGGGACACACTCCTCCTGAACTGAGGAAAGGTCATAGTGGAACCTGGATTATTTTTTGTAACCTTGAGGAAAAGACTTCAAGCTCTGAAAGTGAATGATTTAGCGCGAATGGTTGTTTTCGGTCTAGGCAACGTGACCTTAGAGTGACTCCCTCTGGTTCTAGTGAAAACAATTTGAAAAAAGTTTCTTGGCCGAAAAGCACCTGCTGAATACAGAAGCTTATGAACCATGCATACATCAAATACTCGGCGTCGAGATTCAAGTGTGGGTAAACCTAGATACTTGTTCCGGAAAGCAGCTTTTGGGATCCGGTGATACAAAAATCCTCCAATCCTTACAAGCAGTTTACGAGTGAAGTTGTTTTAAACTTTCTCTATGGCATAAATATGCTTTTTCTTAAACGGACAAAAAACTGTAGTACTTGATTCCACAATAGGCCTGACATAAGTTTTGTAAGCTCGTAAAAGCAAGGGTTTACATTTGAGTGAAAGCCCTCTAAAAATATGAGATGTTCGCATTAGAGCTTGCTTACATTTAGCCCTTATGTGAGCAGTAAAGTCAAGTCCATTGTTGTATAGAAATCCAAGATCTCTCACCTCTTTCACTTCAGATATAGCTACTCCATCAATCATATATGCCTGCTTAGACATAGCCAATCGCGAACCCAACTTCATACAAACTGTCTTGTTTGGAGACAAAGGCAATTGCCACTTTTTAGCCCATTCAGCCATAGCATTTATGGCATCCTGCACTTTGCACTCATCACCCGCCTGGGACAGTACTCTATAGACTTTTATATCGTCAGCATACATTTTACATATTGAACCAGTGTTATGTATGATATCAGGAATTTCAGCCGTGAAGATGTTAAAAAGGATTGGTGACAGGACACCTCCTTGTGGAACCCCACTCCTAACATGGGCGATGTTCGACAATGATTGTCCCACTTTTACTTGAAAAGTTCGTCCTGAAAGATACTCCTCTATCCACTGTAAAATTACTGGGTGCAGCTGCAGAGCATGCAATTTACTCATAAGTTTTTTGTGAGAAACACGATCAAAAGCTTTAGCGAAATCAAAGTAGATAATATCACAATGGGCCTTGTTGTCAAGGGCCAGAGACCATTCATCTAAGCATTCATTCAAATTGGTTTCAACTGAGCGACCGGGAACGAAGCCATGTTGGCTGTTCGGAATTACGTTATTGATAGCGAGATGACTAAGAATACATTCCTTGAGGATTTTTTCAAAAATTCTACAAAATATAGACGTTATGCTCACTGGACGATAGTTACCTGGATCAGACGCAGGCTGCTTTTTCAGTATCGGGGTTACTATAGAATACTTCCAACGAGAAGGAACTTGACTAGACATCAGTGACTGATTAAAAATGTAGGCAAGAGGGCCACTAATAGCGATAGCTACTTTTTGGATAAAGAAAAAGGGATGAAATCTGGCGTGACAGATGCAGAACTAGGCCACTTACTCAGCGAATTATAAATTTGATCCAAATAGAAGCACGGGAAATGCTCCATGGGCGAGCAAATATCGAAAAAAACCTCAGGAATGGACCCATTATCATCATCAAAAGATCTAGAAAAATGATCAGCTAACATATTCGCCTTGTCAACCGCAGATGATGCCACGATTCCATCATTTTGCAAGCACCCTATATGATTATTCTTATCCTGAAGTTTTGTATTCAGGTAATTATAGAAACTTCGCGTACTACCTGATCCAATGATTTTTCGCTCGATGGATTCGTTGTACTTCTTAAGCTTCTTCAGGAATTTCTGCGAAAAATTATTGTACTCTGTCCAGCTATTTGTACGCCTAGCTTCATAAAACAAGCAGTCCCGATGGCTCAGCATATTCTGAAGGTACTTTGGAAGATGGGCCGATTTGACTGAAGAAACCAATTTCCACGGAACAAAACGTTCAATTGTTTCATTAAGAACCTCAAGAAATTTTTCATACTTCTCGTCAACACTATTCATTGAATCAAGCAAACCTCTCCAATGTATCTGGGCTAGACTTGCGCAAATGATGGAAAAATCACAAGCAGAGAATACTCTTCGATAGACAGGTGTGGCTAAGGCTTGACAACAATCAACTTGGAACGAGATACTACTATGATCGCTATTACCCACCGGAGGAAGAATGTGTAAGTCATTTATCAGAGTTTTACTACTGGAAAAAACCAGGTCAAGTACGTTCATTCCTCTGGTAGGATCTTCAACAAGTTGCATAAATTCATGGCAAAAAACTAACTCTTCCAGAGAAGACATTTTAGATGTAGTGGCAAAATACTCCTTGTCAAAGTGCTGGTCTGGCATATTGAAGTCTCCTACAATGACAGTGTCCAGTTCGCAAGCAGCCAAGTCACTCAAGACTTTAGAGAGCTGTTCGGTTTTGGCAGCCACACAATTTGGTGATCTGTACACTATGATAAACCTAAACTACCCTCGCAGCAAATGTCAACGCCAAGGATTTCGTATGCATTTTCAACCGCTTCTGACAGTACCACTGATAGAGAGAGTCTATGATGAGCTATGATCATCACGCCACCCCCGACCTTTCTCGGCCTATCGCAACGTCGTATATCATAATCTGCGGCCATACCCCCCAATAAAGAAGGTATAGAATGACTGGGCTTTAGCCAAGTCTCACAAAAAGCATAAATGTCGTATTTTCGATTTAGAACAGTGCTAACATAATCCGCGTTTTTCGACATTGACCGTACATTCGAATAAAAACATTTCAAAAGGGCATAATTGTACCGAGGAGAAAATCTCAGTTTACCTGATTGGAAACTTGGCTAACTGTAGAAGTCGAGACCGCATTTGTAGGGCTGGTATCATTACGCATACTTGAAGGGCCTGAGCCCGAGGGCTGCGTTATGGTAGCATCCCTAGGAGATGAGGTACGACGCAAACGAGCTTCTTTCCTACGTTTTAACTCTTCATCAGAGAGAGACTCCCGGAGGAATATCCCACGACTAGCGGAAAAACGTAAGCGAGAAGAACGGCTGATAGCCATACGTTGGAAGACAGAGGCAGGAAGTACAACCTTCAGCAATCTATCCCTACCAGGAGTAGGCATGCCTAATCGATAAACCGACACAGGATTGCACTCAATATTAAGAAAGTCCAGTATGTTGCAAACATTACAAAAATCATACGAAACACGCTCTCTGCTATGGGTAGACTTCAACTCAGGAACACCGCATACCACTATAGAGCGAGATCTTTCAATATCCTTAAATGAGCAATCAATATCAGTGCCCGGAGAGGAAATAACGGAATTGACAACGGTAGGTGGAGGAGTACTGATAACTGTTTCGGCAGAAATATTATCACGAAGCAAATCAATTTTACGTTTAAGTGAAACGTTCTCACGACGGAAGAAACTCAGCTCCTTTGTGATCGTTTCTATGACCTTCTTCACGCACTCGGGGACCGTCCTCGACTTGTTGATTTTCAGCAACTGGTCCTGCAGCTCCTTCGATAGCGACGATTCCGGACATCCATTGAGCTCATTGATCATAGCGTTACCCTCGATGACATCAGAAGAAACCGCAGCAGAATCCATGAAGTGGAGTACCAAGTAGCAGAAGATCAAATATCCGATAATCGATACCACAGCAGTCAATACGGCGAAAACTGACGATCAGACCACTCGTTGACGGGGTAGAAGTGGCACGGGAAACGGATGAAAATCAGACGAACGAATAGATAGTTGGTTATCCTCAACCACGGATAGGACGATCAGCAACAGAAGAAAGCTAATCGCAATCTGACGACAGAAATGGAGCGGAGGCTGCAGAGGGCGCCGATTGTCGACCGCTCACGGGGTGCGGGTGCGAGGGAATGATCAATATGCTGGCTATAGAGCCGTAAGGGGAGCAATAGCCTAGCTTGATGCTTCGAATTAGTGATGCTCAGTGGCTCCCTAATAAATTGAAGGCACGGTCTAAGATAAATATCATTTTCAAGTTCTCAGTGTGAAAAACTCGTTCCAATTTTCCAGAGCATTCAGCTTCCTTTTTTCACGTCTGTCCGGTGTGTCTTGTGTAATACACAAATGTCGGAAAACGGGACGTCTGAAATGGTTTAGCCCTTCTAACTTCTTAGGTTGATTATTTTTTTCCCTTGCATTGTAAAAAGTTTTCTAAAAACAAGAAGCTTTCAATGTACACTATTGATCGTGACAATCTCTCGAAATAAGGAATATAGAATCTTGAATTTCCGCTGATCAGTCGAATGCTGATCCGCAAATGGTTCAGTTAGCTAAAAATTCTATAAAAAGTTGAAGGACACAGCTGGTCAGGTAATATGTACATGCCAAAGAATATTTCAACAACCACAACAAAGTTCCAGCTATAGCCAGGTATATGCGAAAAAATCTTGAAAACTGGAAATAATTCAATCAAGAAACAAAGATTTTCTTTCGAAGACCAAAATTTTTGCTGCCGACGAACAGGAGGGAACGAACGTCGGCAGCAAGACGATCAGGGCGGCAGCCACGCCCCGACGGCAGGGAGGCCGCCGGTGATCTATGCTGAACCGAAACCAATCAGTCCGGCCAGCCAGGCCACATTCGGGAAAATCCATGGACCGAAAAGTAGATTATCAAGACGGAACCTAAAGGAAGCATTTGGATTCTGAAAAATCTGTTGACATTTCCCCTATTATTGACTAAAAATCGCTTCCTATTGATAGAGACCGAATTCATCTTGACAGTGTTCTATTGATCCTGTAGAGGCAGGCTGTCTGGGTGGTCTACCTCGGATTTTGGCACCGTTTTGAATCGATCCACCTATACATGGAACCTACTGAGTAACTCTTAGGTCTTTGAAGATTAATGGGTTCTGCATGTTATTCAGGCTTCAGGAGAGCCCTGGAACAGAAATTTTCATCAGAGAATGAGTGTGAACCCTCAGGTGAAGGTAAGGAGCGCTGCCAATCTCCAAAAAGCTTGATCCAAAAAAAGGTATCTATACTAGTGGGAGGGAATTTGTCAATAAAGAGAGTGAAAGTAGAGACTGTGAAACGATACTTATAAGAATAGAAGGAGATGACTCAAAGGCAGTGGTCACGATAAAAATCGTTTTCTGCTCTTACGCCATGCTGATTCCAATGATGTTTTTGGAATAGTACAAGACCTTCTAGGAACGGAGTTATGGTCCCTTAAAAATTAAGCTAGGGAAGCATGGTGGACGAGTTGTCCGAGGCTTGTAACTTCCGTCTTTTGCAGCCGTTGTATGCGAGCTGACCTGAGTAAAGAGAGAAGTTGAGAATGAAGGGAAGAACGGGGCTAATGATTGGAAATCATCGCTCATCTCACAATCTCGAGCATTCATTTGTTTACGTCGGTGGGCGTGGAAAGTGCATCTGGGTGTAACGAGCTTGATGGGTGTCCAACTTTGGGGCCGTCGGGGACCTTTCCGAGCTCAATTTTCTTAGTTTTTTAATTAGTTTTTTAAACGTAAGGGTTGCGCTAGGCCCCACAACTGCCGACCGAAAACTCAGACATGGTTTTTATAGTGGACACTGCCTTTAAGCACGGTAAGGGTAAGTCAATAGTGACCTGAACCCACCTTGAAACCTGGAAGAGAGCTCGCATCGAGCGACACCACGGAGATGGACGAGGACGGACAGTGCTGGGAACAAACGTCGGCAGCAGAGGCCAGATTTATCATTGAATCAACCGTGGGTTTGTGGATTTGGGATGGGTTACGCGCCAGCATTAGCTCGCGTGTGCACGAGCTAAGCCCAACCCAAATCGACAAAGGAGACAACTCACGAAAATCTCGCCCCTCAAATTACCACTCTCTAAAGGCGGTGAAAAGCAGCTACCATTTTTAGACTTCATTCCCATGGCTGGGACCAGCTTGGCCCAATGGCAGAGTTGGGTGCTTCAAAAATATGTCATTACGAAGATAGGGGGGTTCCAATGTGAAGCAGTCCACCAAATTTCCGCACCCATCTATCACTATTTTTCCGCCACGACCCGACACTGAAGAAATCGCTTGCAATCCGGCGCAACTGTCTAAAAAACGAAATTGCGGAAACTCACCGTTTTTTTTTGCACAAGTGGTAGTTTTTGAACATCTTTTTAGCCATTTTCATTTATATACGTGAGGGCACACCCTATTAGGCGTTTATGCTGCCTTTAGTGCCATAATGGGAGCAATAGCCTAGCTTGATGCCCAACTTAGTGATGCACAGTGGCTCCATAATGAATTAAATAAAGGCTGTGTCCACGACAAATATCATTTTCAAGCTTTCAGTGTGATAAACTATGCTGGCAGATGCTGGGGGGTAGGGTCGAAGAAAGCAGCGAAAACAGGTCAGAATTCGATAAAAGCGGCCGCCAAGTGAAGATTCCGTTAGCTCAGTACGCCTCCTTAGCCCGCCCCACCCCCCGTCCTGAAGAGCTTGTGGCGCAGCGGACGTGTTTGATGACTCGCGCGCGTTTCGCCATTAGCGCGCGCTTACGGAAACTAGCAGGGCGCGTAAACTCGTCCGCAACCTGAACCTGTACGTACGTTAGAAATCGCTATTTGAGCGTATTCTGAGTGTTTTTCTCCGCTGTTTCTCCACTATTCGTTGACTCACGACCAAAAAACCCCATTCTCGAGTCGAATTCGAATGTAATCCTCATCGCAAACACTGCCTTTAAAAGCCCACTTCAATCTCAGAATCGTTTTCTTGTTTTCTGCCTGTCGTGAAAATGGCTCAACGCTGATTTCGATTATGTCTCCGGAATCGTGAAAGACCCTCAGGAAACGAGTTTATGGCCCCTCGAAAATTGAGCTACGGAAGCATGGTGGACGAATTATCCGGGGCTCGTAAGTTCTGCCATTTGCAACCGATGTCAGCGAGCCCACCTGAACAAAGAGAGAAATTAAAAACGAAGGAAAGAACGGGGCTATTGATCGGAAGCCATCGCTCACCTCGCCACTGTTGAGCTCGAAATATTGTAAAAGGAGCGTGTCAAAGTGGCTTCCGGGTGTGAGCAGCGCCCCAGGGCGGTTTCCTCCTATATCTCGCTTATGCGGAGTAATTGAGATCTCGCGCTTGGCAGGTGCTAGATATAGCGGGTCTACTTCGCCATTATGTGGAAATTTCGGATTTCGCTAATGAGCGTGAACTAGCCTTTAAGGGGCCATTCATACCGCTCAGTGCGGCAGGCGCATGATGCCCGCTCTACCATGGCGGGTGCGGCCGTAAAAGATGTTTCATCACTTCCAGAAATAATCCATCATCAATTTGATTCCGCACCATGATAATGATATCCAGTACTATCTTCTGCTACCATGAGAGCAAACTCGTGTACAGATTTTCCTTACTCGGCGAAGTTATGTCCACTTTGATTCGCTACACCATAGCGCCCCCGTAGAAAGTATTCATACTGCAAAGCTACGCCCGCCTGAACCCACCTTGAAACCTATAGGAGAGCTCGCATCGACCTACATCACGGAGATGGACGAGGACGAACAGTGCTGGGAACGAACAGCGGCAGCAGAACGATCACGGCGGCAGCCACGCTCCGACGGCAGGGAAGCCGCCGGCAATCTGTGCTGGACCAAAAATAATCAGTCCGGCCACCCAGGCCACACAAGGGAAAAATCTGTGGATGGGAAAGTGGAAAATTGGGGCGGGATTTGAAGGACGCATTAGGAATCTGGAGAATCTGTGAAAAAGTTGTGTATAATTACATGAAAATCGTTGCCTATTGGTATGGACAGGATCGATCTTCTAGTTTTCTATTGATCCTGAGGAGGCAGCTCAGATAAAAACAGCCCACTTCCCGCCGGCCAAGTCGGGGTAGTCGACTTCGCGCGGCCCAAGATTTGTGGGCGTGGCACAGCGCCCCACTTCCCGCGGAGAGAGAGGATTTCCAGTCTTCCCGCGGAGTGTCTGGGGGCAGTCGGCTATTCCTGGGGGTCATCGATTCCCTCTTTGATATCGCCATTGCACCACCCACTAGAGTGGAACCAGCGGACGAATGCTGAGCAGAGAACGCTCTGCTGAGACTCTTCCCAAAACCCTCGCTGTATGCGACGCTGGCTTTAGGCAGATGGGCCATGTTCTGTTGATGGCATCTGCGGATGAAAAGACTGCAAGGGCAAGTGAGTGTAGTGAGCAACCCTGTGTAAGCTTACTCCTTACTTGTCACAAGCATCTCAAGATGAAGAGCCCAGAGGTGGATTTTTAAAATTTTGTTCCAACAGACCTTTATGTAAAGGGTGATTTTCAAGTGTGCCGAAAACTGCTTCTCCGCACTGCTTCTTCAAACTTCGCAAGATCAATGCTCTACCTTCATAGTTGTCGGGAGTCCATTGTGAGAACACTGTTTGAAACCTGATATTTTCAAGACCAACTATACGCCACTGATGGCATCATCAAACAGTCCAGGTGGTCCAACGATGGAGCGTAAAATAGCACTTTTCAGAATTGTGAAGGCATATGATGACTTCGAAACTTTCAGTCTAGTGAACGATCTGATGAAAAAGCCGAAAAAGTTAACTGAAAATTTAGACATTTCCCAGAGTTTTGTCACTAACAAGGAAAGTATCGTGTTCAGCGCCCTAAACTACTCCTCTGAACAAAGTTTGATTGAATTGAGAGCACATTCTCCGAACCTTGTACATAGCGATGTCGTTTTGGACTTGTACAGAGTTTGTTGCCCGTTTCCTCTAGCAAGTAGGGGGTTTTAAAAGCGTTTAAATATTTTTTTTAGATTTGACATGAAAGTTCCTTATGGGGGTTAGGTAGTTTTGTGGTTTACGAGACAGGATATAGTAAACGCAGAGAGAGAGAGAGAGAGAGAGAGAGAGAAATGAAGCCGGAGATAGATAATATAGGGAGTAATAGGGATATTGATATAGAGGTATGAAGAAGATATGAAGTCAGAGACATAGACAGGACAGAATGAGAGGGAGAGAGCGAAAGAGGTCGGTTCAGGGTTCAATTATATCAATTAGGGCAGCTACCACTTTTTGAATTCATTCCCATGGCTGGGACCAGCTTGGCCCAATGGCGGAGCTAGGTGCTTAAAAATATGTCATTACGCAGTTATGGAGTTCCAATGTGAAGCAATCCACCAAATTTTACCAGCCATCTATCATTATTTTCCCGCCACGACCCGACATTGAAGAAATTGCTTGCAATCCGGAGCAGCTGTTCAAAAAACGAAATTGCTAAAATTCACCGTTTTTTCTACAAGTGGTCTGTTTTGAACATATTTTTAGCCATCTTCATTTATATACGTAAAGGCATTCTCTAATAGGCGTATATGCTGGCTTAAGAGCCGTAAGGGGAGCAATAGCCTAGCTTGATGCTCAACTTAGTGATGCACAGTGGCTCCGTAATGAATTAAATATAGGCTGTGTTCACGATAAATATCATTTTCAAGCTTTCAGTGTGAAAAACTCGCTCCAATTTCCCAGAGCATTCAGCTTCCCTTTTTTACGTCTGTCCGGTGTGTCTTGTGTAATACACAAATGTCGGAAAACGGGACGTCTGAAATGGTTTAGCCCTTCTAACATCTTAGGTTGATTATTTCTTTTTGCCCTTGCATTGTAAAAAGTTTTCTAAAAACAAGAAGCTTTCAATGTACACTTTTGATCGTGACAATATCTCGAAATAAGGAATATAGAATTTTGAATTTCCGCTGATCAGTCGAATGCTGATCCGCAAATGGTTCAGTTAGCTAAAAATTCTATAAAAAGTTGGAGGACACAGCTGGTCAGGTAATATGTACATGCCAAAGAATAATTCAACAACCACAACAAAGTTCCAGCTATAGCCAGAGATATGCGAAAAAATCTTGAAAACTGCAAATCATTCAATCAAGAAATAAAGATTTTCTTTCGAAGACCAAATTTTTTGCTGCCGACAGTCCTTTTGGAACGCGGCCTTTTTTTCGAAAAATTTTCGGTTTTTTTCTTGGTAATGATCTTTCGAAAAAACCGAAAAAACCCAAAATTTGAAAAAACGAATAATCGAAAAAAAATTTCAACGTAGCATAGTGTAGGGAAGCATTCTACAAACTTCTGACCGAAAAATTTCGTTTTTCGATTTCAAGAATTTTCCGCACACCCCTTGCTCGAACCCTTAGGGAGAATCGGGGAACGTTTTTACCTCAGAACTTCAGAATCAGAATTTATATTAAGTTCAGGTCCTCAATCAATAGCAGAAAAGCACTTTATACCGCCTCATTATAGCGTTCACAAATGCTAAAACTCTTTCAAATATGTTCCCTAGCGGCTAGCATAATGTTCCTAGCGGAACAAAAGTCCAGTCCACAGTTGCAGAAAGCCTCTGGAGCACGCAGCCCGGATATACAAAAATTAGTTGTGCCAGGACCACGCGATACCACTATTACTTTCGAGCTTCGAGCTGCGGCAGCGGACCAGAAACCCTTTTCGATGAAGACAGTGAGCACCCTCTAATTTTTTACTTCATGGAATCTTATTCCTACGCATAAACTTTGATACAGGACAAGGTAAGAGTACGGGGCGGGGTTACTCGCTCCATAGACCAATCTAAGAGGATTTCACACTAAGACGTTGATGATTGGTCCACAAAGGGAACAACTCTACTCCTTAATCCTGCGTCCACCAGCACTCATCCGATCAAAACTTTGCTCTCTCTCTAAACTGTGCTTCCCAATGAGAGTTAGGAGAGGAAATTACGACGACAATCTGACGCCTAGAGAATGTGGATAGCTGTTAAATAGGACGCTAACTGTGAATCAAAAGGATGTAAACACGAGAACAGGAGGGAACGAACGTCGGCAGCAAGACGATCAGGGCGGCAGCCACGCCCCGACGGCAGGGAGGCCGCCGGTGATCTATGCTGAACCGAAAACAATCAGTCCGGCCAGCCAGGCCACATTCGGGAAAATCCATGGACCGAAAAGTAGATTATCAAGACGGAACCTAAAGGGAGCATTTGGATTCTGGAAAATCTGTTGACATTTCCCCTATTATTGACTAAAAATCGCTTCCTATTGATAGAGACCGAATTCATCTTGACAGTGTTCTATTGATCCTGTAGAGACAGGCTGTCTGGGTGGTCTACCTCGGATGTTGGCACCGTTTTGAATCGATCCACCTATACATGGAACCTACTGAGTAACTCTTAGGTCTTTGAAGATTAATGGGTTCTGCATGTTATGCAGGCTTCAGGAAAGCCCTGGAACAGAAATTTTCTTCAGAGAATGAGTGTGAACCCTCAGGTGAAGGTAAGGAGCGCTGCTAATCTCCAAAAAGGTTGATCCAAAAAAAGGTATCTATACCAGTAGGAGGGAATTTTTCAATAAAGAGAGTGAAAGTAGAGACTGTGAAACGATACTTATAAGAATAGAAGGAGATGACTCAAAGGCAGTGGTCACGATAAAAATCGTTTTCTGCTCTTACGCCATGCTGATTCCAATGATGTTTTTGGAATAGTACAAGACCTTCTAGGAACGGAGTTATGGTCCCTTAAAAATTAAGCTAGGGAAGCATGGTGGACGAGTTGTCCGAGGCTTGTAACTTCCGTCTTTTGCAGCCGTTGTATGCGAGCTGACCTGAGTAAAGAGAGAAGTTGAGAATGAAGGGAAGAACGGGGCTAATGATTGGAAATCATCGCTCATCTCACAATCTCGAGCATTCATTTGTTCACGTCGGTGGGCGTGGAAAGTGCATCTGGATGTAACGAGCTTGATGGGTGTCCAACATTGGGGCCGTCGGGGACCTTTCCGAGCTCATTTTCCTTAGTTTTTTAATTAGTTTTTTAAACGTAAGGGTTGCGCTAGGCCCCGCAACTGCCGACCGAAAACTCAGACATGGTTTTTATCGTGGACACTGCCTTTAAGCACGGTAAGATTAAGTCAATAGTAACCTGAACCCACCTTGAAACCTGGAAGAGAGCTCGCATCGAGCGACACCACGGAGATGGACGAGGACGAACAGTGCTGGGAACAAACGTCGGCAGCAGAGGCCAGATTTATCATTAAATCAACCGTAGGTTTGTGGATTTGGGATGGGTTACGCGCCAGCATTAGCTCGCGTGTGCACGAGCTAAGCCCAACCCAAATCGACAAAGGAGACAACTCACGAAAATCTCGCCCCTCAAATTCACACTCTCTAAAGGCGGTGAAAAGCAGCTACCATTTTTAGACTTCATTCCCATGGCTGGGACCAGCTTGGCCCAATGGCAGAGTTGGGTGCTTCAAAAATATGTCATTACGAGGATAGGGGGGTTCCAATGTGAAGCAGTCCACCAAATTTCCCCACCCATCTATCACTATTTTTCCGCCACGACCCGACACTGAAGAAATCGCTTGCAATCCGGCGCAACTGTTTAAAAAAACGAAATTGCGGAAACACACCGGTTTTTTTACAAGTGGTGGTTTTTCAACATCTTTTTAGCCATTTTCATTTATATACGTAAGGGCACACCCTATTAGGCGTTTATGCTGCCTTTAGTGCCATAATGGGAGCAATAGCCTAGCTTGATGCTCAACTTAGTGATGCACAGTGGCTCCATAATGAATTAAAGGCTGTGTCCTCGATAAATATTATTTTCAAGCTTCCAGTGTGTTAAGCTATGCTGGCAGATGCTGGGGGGGAGTAGGGTCGAAGAAAGCAGCGAAAACAGGTCAGAACTCGATAAAAGCGGCCGCCAAGTGAAGATTCCGTAGCTCAGTACGCCTGCTTAGCCCGCCCCACCCCCCGTTTTGAAGAGCTTGTGACGCAGCGGACGTTTTCGATGACTCGCGCACGTTTCGCCATTAGCGCGCGCTTACGGAAACTAGCAGAGCGCGTAAACTCGTCCGCACCCTGAACCTGTACGTACGTTAGAAATCGCTATTTGAGCGCATTCTGAGTGTTTTTCTCCGCTGTTTCTCCACTATTCGTTGACTCACGACCAAAAAACCCCATTCTCGAGTCGAATTCGAATGTAATCCTTATCGCAAACACTGCCTCCAAAAGCCCACTTCAATCTCGGAATCGTTTTCTTGTTCTCCGCCTGTCGTGAAAACGGCTCAACGCTGATTTCGATGATGTCTCCGGAATCGTGAAAGACCCCTCAGGAAACGAGTTTATGGCCCCTCGAAAATTGAGCTACGGAAGCATGGTGGACGAATTATCCGAGGCTCGTAAGTTCTGCCATTTGCAACCGATGTCAGCGAGCCCACCTGAACAACGAGAGAAATTAAAAACGAAGGGAAGAACGGGGCTATTGATCGGAAGCCATCGCTCACCTCGCCACTGTTGAGCTCGAAATATTGTAAAAGGAGCGTGTCAAAGTGGCTTCCGGGTGTGAGCAGCGCCCCAGGGCGGTTTCCTCCTATATCTCGCTTATGCGGAGGATTTGAGAGCTCGCGCTTGGCAGGTGCTAGATATGGTGGGTCTACTTCGCCATTATGTGGAAATTTCAGATTTCGTTCCTAAGCGTGAACTAGCCTTTAAGGGGCCATTCATACCGCTCAGTGCCCGAGCGGCAGGCGCATGATGCCCGCTCTACCATGGCGGGGGCGGCCGTAAAAGATTTGTCATCACTTCCAGAAATAATCCATCATCAATTTGATTCCGCACCATGATAATGGAATCCAGTACTATCTTCTGCTACCATGAGAGCAAACTCGTGTACAGATTTTCCTTGCTCGGCAAAGTTATGTCCACTTTGATTCGCTCCACCATAGCGCCCCCGTAGAAAGTATTCATACTGCAACGCTACGCCCGCCTGAACCCACCTTGAAACCTATAGGAGAGCTCGCATCGACCTACATCACGGAGATGGACGAGGACGAACAGTGCTGGGAACGAACAGCGGCAGCAGAACGATCACGGCGGCAGCCACGCTCCGACGGCAGGGAAGCCGCCGGCAATCTGTGCTGGACCAAAAATAATCAGTCCGGCCACCCAGGCCACACAAGGGAAAAATCTGTGGATGGAAAAGTGGAAAATTGGGGCGGGATTTGAAGGACGCATTAGGAATCTGGAGAATCTGTGAAAAAGTTGTGTATAATTACATGAAATTCGTTGCCTATTGGTACGGACAGGATCGATCTTCTAGTTTTCTATTGATCCTGAGGAGGCAGCTCAGATTAAAAGAGCCCACTTCCCGCCGGCCAAGTCGGGGTAGTCGACTTCGCGCGGCCCAAGATTTGTGGGCGTGGCACAGCGCTCCACTTCCCGCGGAGAGAGAGGTTTTCCAGTCTTCCCGCGGAGTGTCTGGGGGCAGTCGGCTATTCCTGGGGGTCATCGATTCCCTCTTTGATATCGCCATTGCACCACCCACTAGAGTGGAGCCAGCGGACGAATGCTGAGCAGAGAACGCTCTGCTGAGACTCTTCCCAAAACCCTCGCTGTATGCGACGCTGGCTTTAGGCAGGTGGGCCATGTTCTGTTGATGGCATCTGCGGATGAAAAGACTGCAAGGGCAAGTGAGTGTAGTGAGCAACCCTGTGTAAGCTTACTCCTTACTTGTCACAAGCATCTCAAGATGAAGAGCCCAGAGGTGGATTTTTAAAATTTTGTTCCAACAGACCTTTATGTAAAGGGTGATTTTCAAGTGTGCCGCAAACTGCTTCTCCGCACTGCTTCTTCAAACTTCGCAAGATCAATGCTCTACCTTCATAGTTGTCGGGAGTCCATTGTGAGAACACTGTTTGAAACCTGATATTTTCAAGACCAACTATACGCCACTGATGGCATCATCAAACAGTCCAGGTGGTCCAACGATGGAGCGTAAAATAGCACTTTTCAGAATTGTGAAGGCATATGATGACTTCGAAACTTTCAGTCTAGTGAACGATCTGATGAAAAAGCCGAAAACGTTCAATGAAAATTTAGACATTTCCCAGAGTTTTGCCACTAACAAGGGAAGTATCGTGTTCAGCGCCCTAAACTACTCCTCTGAGCAAAGTTTGATCGAATTGAGAGCACATTCTTCGAATCTTGTACATAGCGATGTCGTTTTGAACTTGTACGAAGTTTGTTGCCCGTTTCCTCTAACCAATAGCGAGTTCTAAAAGCGTTTAAATATTTTTTTTTTAGATTTGACATGAAAGTTCCTTATGGGGGTTAGGCAGTTTTGTGGTTTCCGAGACAGGATATAGCAAACGCAGAGAGAGAGAGAGAGAGAGAGAAAGAAAGAGAGAGAGAGAGAGAGAGAGAGAGCGATGAAAAAAGAAAATACAGAGTCATGGGCAATGTAGACAGATGGAGGGAGCGCAGGCCGAGAGATTGACAATGACCGACCAAGGAAGTGGGTGGATAGAGACATGAAGCCGGAGATAGGTAATGTAGGGAGTAATAGGGATATGGATATAGGGGTATGAAAAAGAATTGAAGTCAGAGACATAGACAGGACAGAACCAGAGGGAGAGAGTGAAAGAGGGAAAGGAAAGAGATAGAAAGCTACAGGTATTTGTCAGAGAAATGAATTATCAGAGAGGTAGGATATAAAATTATCTAGAGAGGTACGGAAGTATAGAGAGATGCAAACATAGCGACATGATGACACTCAGAAGAAAAATAGTTAAAGATTCAGAATCAGAGACACTTGAAGGTAGACAGAGACAGAAAGAGTCAATGAAACTTTTAAAGACAGAGATAGAGATGGGGTTAGAGGTCGTTGCGGTGGGTAAATGATCTCACCGCACCATAGCCCAACAACAGCCAAAAAACTGAAAAAGGACCCCAGATTCGTGTTCAGCGGCCTTTTTAAACCCTCTGCACGTTGTTTCAGCGCGAAATGGTTTTTCGACATGTGGAGTCCCATAGAGAGAGGGAGCCCTTGTGGGGTTTTGGAGCGGCGTAAATCGAAAAAAAAATTCCGCTCGAAGTTTGCCTAGAGGCGGGAACAAGGTAATTTGGGGCGCCGAAAGCGATCATGAGGTCCATTTTGTGTTCTGAGGAAGATCCAGGTAGGTTACGGTGCGCATAATGTCAAGTAACTATGGTGATCCACAAATAAACGTCTATTACTTCGTTCAAAGAAGCGGAGCACAGCTATAAGAGTCAAAATGGATTTTTTCGTCGAAAGTCGATTTTCAATTCAAAAGTTGCATTTCGTTTGTGATAAAATCCAATATTACGCCAGGTCAGTGTTCAAAATGGCTGTATTCGTGCCACTGTTTTCGTTTCCGTCACGGATCATAGATCTAAAATGGAGCATATGTGCTCCTAAATATTTCCTATCGATCTATGAACTCTTCTCAAAAATCGATGAAATCGACACCTCTGCAAGTAACAAACACATTTGCAAGAACCCTGTCTTTGCTTTCGCGCCGAGTTTGGCTTACTGCCAGCGGATTTCGATGTGGTCCCGAAACGACTGTCTGTAACGATAGATGGTGAAGCCTGTAAAAGTCCTAGCTTCAACGTCTTGGGATTAAAGGTATCTATTTCAACTCCACAGAAGTCTAGCGCTATCGTAACCCAAAATTGGCTTTGGAGCGAGTTACGGCACCCTGCCAGCATCATTAGGTTTCTAAAATCCATTGAAGCGCCCCAAAGCCTTGCAAAGATTAGAGTAACTGTCAGGTTAGAAAATATCCCCTCAAAACAAAACTACTGCAAAAGCGAAATTTCACGCAAGTAGGTCTGCCATCAAATCGGCGTGCTTTTGTGCGACTGCGGACTCTGCTCCTAATATGACGGCAAATTAGCGTAAAATCCTAGCGGGGCGTCTCTTTCTATCCCTTCACATGTCTGTGTCTCAACCCTCGCTCGGCACACGCACGCGAGGGTATTAGAGGGCACATTAAAATTCACCCCAAAATGGAGTATACACTGAGTGTAGCAACAACGGTTATCCGCAATCGCGGACCGGATATTCGATCCCATAAGAACAGAACCCCAGAAGTTCGAATTTCTGAAATGCACCAAACATACGAAGCAGGCGTAAGTGAAAATGTTCAGGAGTTTTTAAACAGTTTTTTTTCTTCCAAAGTTCAAGTTTTGCGGGGACTTCCCGCTTTATTTTTCTCTAATTCGTGGACTGACCTGAGCGAAAACATTGAAAACTACATGCGATACGGCCTTATTGTCGTGAACACTGAACTTAACGCCAGATTGGGCTTTGGATGAATCCGATTAAACAATCCGGGTCCATCTTTATAAGAGATCGTCTCGTGGATCGAAATTACACCCAACTGGGTCTGAATATCAAAAATACAAGTGGTTACCGATTTCATAAAGATGAGTAATGTGTGTCCAAATGAATCTGCACGCCCACGCACCCAGCGTGCGCGTCGAGCTACCGTCGCGAACGCATTTTTCAGCGTTCAAATCGATTACCATGAACATTAGATGAAGAATGAATAATAAAATAGTCGACTCCTTGCAGCCGTGGAAAGGCTCGTCCAATGCCTTTGGGACGACCGCTTGACGCGCACGCCGACCGCGTGGGCGGACAATCTCATTCGGACAGACTTTAATAACGGCCTACAAGGGAGATGTGCGGAAGATTTTCATCCGGAAACGGAAAATGGAGACAAAATAACTCCGGAAGCAGAGAATGGATCATATGAACTGGACCGAAAGGCGAAAAACGGGAAATGGAATGATGCGAAAAATTTGAAGCTCTCGCTTCATCCCGTTTTTCTTCAGTTGTTCGGAAATTCTCCTACCAAAAAGCCAAAAACGGATATGCGAAGTTGGCCGGAAGACGAGAAACCTATATTTCGGCAAACTTTTATTATACAAACAGATGCCTGTGTTTGTAAATATACCAAGGGTTAGCTCAGGTATACCTCGCCAAGAGCACTTCAATTACTCATTCAGAAACAAATTTGACTAGAAATTGCCCCAGCAAAACGAAACTAAATTGGCATGGAGACGGGTTGAGAATGGCCCGAGGACTGAGGAAAGAAGTGGTGGGTCGAAAACTTCATGACAACTGACACGGGGAGAGTTCATAGTTGAATATGGAATCAACAATAGAAAAGAGTCAGACAAACCGAGAAGAAGAGCAGCAGCAGCAGCTCCACACACGGCTGACCACCGAGAGAATATGTCCAAGTCGCGGCGGCCACCAGACGTGTATCGATGAGATCATTGTCAGAGATGGAGGGCCGCAGCAACTTGGACAGGGTCAACTCTCCTACGGCTTTTAGAATTTGAGTAGATCCAACTCACTTTGGAAATGAAAAGTTTGACTTGACTCCTTAGTGCAGAAGAGCCTGAGTGTGAGCTGGAGCAGTCTAGACCTGAAGACTTGCAGGGTAGGTGACAAATGATCTGGCCATAGAACTGATCGGCCAGATCGCTGCAGTCGGCTGCTTTACCGAGAGATCGAGGAAGAAGAGGTAGTTACAATGCCAAACTTGGAAATCGCAAATATATGTAGTTGAGAGTAAATTTATTCTCCGAAAAGGATAACGACTAAAGTTTTCTTTCAGAGAAATTGTTGAACGATTAGCGGTCAAAAGTTAGAGAAAATCCCTTCCAAAAACTCTCTACTTGAGAAAATTCAAGCAAACCAATCATCAATACGTTCCTTGATGTACTTATTACATCTAACAAGCACTTACTATCGTTCTCTGGGCCAAATTCCGGTCCGCAATTGCTGACTACGGCTGTTGCACCATGCGGCACGTGATAATCGTGCTGGAAGAAGGGTGAATCGTGCCGGGAGGTCCAAGTGGTCCCAGCACGATAAACACGTGTCACATAATGTAATAGCCGTAGTCCGCAAATGCGGACCGGAATTTGGCCCAGAGATCGACATTACACATTGCTCCTTGGATTTCTTTTGGATAAAATCGTTTTTTGACGTGGGCCATGTTTCGATTTTCTAGACATCCTATCTTCAGTTATGTTCAAAAATTCCACTTTTTCGACTCTTCGATTTTTGAATATGTTCGTAAGTGCAATTTTTGACGTCCCGATAACCGAATATGTTCAAAATTTTAATCTTTCGAATATTCGACTATCGGCTGAATCGATTTTGAACAAACTCGTATGCCTATCGCGAATGTTCGAAGTGGGAAAATTTGTGTGGCTCTGATTATGTTTCGATGGTTTTCAGATATGCATAGTCGGAATTTGATTCGAATACTCGACTTTACTTCTCCGTACATTCTTCTATCCGAATCGAACATGTTTGAAAAGTCAATCGCGACTATTTCAGTCGGAGCAATGTACAGTCGACATGGATCCCAGTGATACTTCGTGTTCCGTACTGAAGGTTGGCGCAAATTTGGTGGTATATGCTATAACGTAGGCGCACCGAGTTTACGCCAACTTTCAATTTTGAACGGAAAGTATCACTAGGGACCATGCCGACCGTCTAATAATACATATGGAGTCTGTCCGGATGAGACTGTCCGCCCACGCGGTTGGCGAGCGGCCGTCCTTAAAGCATTTTTCGGACGAGCCCACCCACGACTGAGATACGCTTGACTGGGTTCACTATTCGTTCTATATTCCTGCTAATCCATTCACAGGCCCGAAAAATACAACGGGCGACCAAAATGCCCGCCGACCGCGTGGGCGGACAGTTTCATCCTAGGAAAATTAGACATTCTAGGCTAGATGTCGCCCACTTCAGTGAATTCGTCCCTGTTAAGAATAACCGGGAACATGGGTTTCAGACCTAGTTCACGAAACTGGAGAGCTACCCTTAGCGCCTTTCACACATCGAATTCCACCAGGGACCTCTTCACTTGAATTGGGAGACCTCTTCCGCAGTTTGAATTCCAAGGAGTTCGGACTGCAAAAAAAAACGGGTTCACTCCTGCATTTTTGTGTACTGGGCCTACCACCTTGAGAACATATACAATTACAAAAAAATACTTTACATTTGGCGAAACATGGTTTGGAATCGCTACCCGACCCAAATTGTAGAAGTGCTAATTTCGTGCATTCGAAGTACATTGTTCACGCCGTATAGCATTCGATCAGATCCGAATTTTCCCTTTTCATGCCTGAGGGCATTTCGGATCAAGATGCCGCTAAAGAATCTGGTTCACTGGAAGAAGCCCGCTAACATGCGTGTCATTACAGAATGGCTCCAGCCGACGGCACTAGTGTTCTATCCGGTACCACTCAGCTTCCAGCGCATTGCTACGACAGATATCACCAGGTTAGCCAACAATCATACTTTTGTTGAAGAGAAAAAAACAAATTTATGCATGCAATTATTGAAAATAACAAGATCATAAATTCTCTTGAATCAAATCGGAGTAATATCACTGGTTTAGGAAGCCGAACAGGAGAACAAAACAACATTCAGTCGGCACGGATTGCTCTGACAGTTTAAGCTCCCTCCTGAGGGTGTAATTTGCGTTGGCGCAAACTCGGTGCACGTATGCGATTGCACCTGGTTTGCGCCAACGCGAACGGCACAGCCAAGAGGCCATCAAAACGATCAACGCGATTCCTGCCAACAGTCCACTTCCATTCTAACGAATGAAACCTATACAATATTCTACTAGACAGGTTGTACAGGCCAGTAAACGGCCAAATTCTCACCGTCGACTGCGTACCACGCGCTGCGCGACCGCACGCGCGTCGGAAGCAGACGAGTTTTGGCCGCCGCGCGACGAGTTTCGGCCGCCGCGCGACGTTTCGGCAGCCGCGCGGCGGCCGAAACTCGTCGCGCGGCGGCCAAAGTTCGTCTGCTTCCGACGCGCGTGCGGTCGCGCAGCGCGTGGTACGCAGTCGACGGTGAGAATTTGGCCGTTTTATGGTTTGTAGGCGCTCTATCAGAGTGTGACCACGAAAATAGAATTTTAACACAATCTGCGAACTAAAAAAGGACAAAATTTCGACAAATGGGTGTGAACGACACTTACAAAATGCTATGCAAATCAATCTCTAATGATTTCCCATCTATATGAGCCTATTTCGACTACAAATCAAACTAATCGTCCTTCAAATACTGTTGAATGAATGTGGAAAATCCCTCCTCGGCGACTTTTCTCAGGGCTTCCGCCAATGTATCCTTCTTATTCTTATGTGCATCGGCCTGCTGAAATGTGGCGAACTTCAAGACCTAATTCAAAATATTTTTTTTTGATATTACCTACAATACCGCCAGAATTAAATGCAGTTGTGTTAGTTCAAATCGGGGGGTGGGGGGAGGGGTCGACGAAATTTCAGCCCAAAAATGATTATTTCATGTGGGTGTCGTAGAAATTTTACATCAAACACGAAAACTAGAAGAGGGGATCACGAAAACTTACGAAAGTTTTAATCATGAAAGGGAGGAAATTGCAACTTTGCTGAAGTCTTAGACGGCATGAAAATGTTTTTCTCGGGTTGCGATAGTCGCGTTCGAAACGATGTTAATTGCGCGACAGAAGGGTTCACGAAAATCAGACCGGAAAAAAGTTTAAGTCATTGTTACCGCGCGAACATACTCTATACATATTTGCGTGTTTCGCAGCCCTTCTCCTGTTTTCGGAATTCGGGTGCGAAGAGGACGAAAACGCGCTCATAGTCAAATAAAAGGCATGCAACAGGGCGTGTGCGCTACGTTGCGGTCGGTGAGCGTCGAGCGCGACGAAGTGGGCGGCGACGACGCCACGTTTTCGTATTCAGATGAAATCAAGTTAATGGGAATCTCCTGGCGCATTGATTCCTCGTAGATGACGTTGAAAACTCTTCCAAACAATAGTGGGTTTCCCGCGTTCGCGACACTCACCATACCATGACGCGCATGCACGCGTGTGAGCGACGTCATACAGCTCAAGTGACACGATCGCTCGCTACTGGTGATATTCGAAATGAAATGAAGAGTTCGCACTGTGAATCCCCTCCTCCAACCTCAACTCCAAGAGCAGCAGCTAGTCATAAACATCGTGAAACAGCCTGATCACCCATCAAAACGGATATTGAATTCAGTGGGGGAGCGAGATAGAAGAAGGCTTTTTGCGGATGCTCCCGATAAAGTTAATTTACAAAAATGGTATGACTCCCAACTGGTTTGTGTGCGTCTTTTACGTGCGGAGCACACCGAATTCGTCAGGTATTACTTGTGTAAGGTGGCCGCCCATCCCATTTAGGAGTTCGTACCGCCTGTAATCAGCAACACCAAGATGGAACTCTGTAGGAAGGCTAGAAGTGCTCTTGCGTAATTACGCTGCGGACATTCCCGTATGCTGATGTCATACTTGCATAAGATCGAAAGCAGTAAGCTTGACGAGTACCCGGATTGTGGTTACCCTGGCCACACTACAGTACACCTAATCAACTGCCCGAAGAGGCCCTCTACACTGATCACGGTAGATTTGTGGACAAACCCTACTTTGGTCGCCCGGTTCCTGAACCAATGACAAAAACCTCTACGCGGCTGCAAAGAATCCCTACCTCCTTGATGGTGCGATGAAGACGAGCTATCTCTGCATCGCAATCGGCTAGCTGGCGGCGTAGACTCGAAATTTCTCTGCTCATTTCTACCACTATATCTAGTCGAGTTTTCGATAGCTGGGATTCTCTGAAATGATGATATTTAACGAGAAATGAGTCAAAAATGAGTACGCGATGCGGCTCCTATATTAAGGATGAGGTTCGAAGGAAACTACCAAAAAGGCAGATAGGGGGCAATATTTGAGACGGAGTGACTGGGACAGAAAAATTCCTTCATGGGTGAGTACAGTCACGCGACAAGGTCAGTGAGAACGCAGAAAGGGCGTAAGGAGCCGTTTCAGTAGCTCAGAGGTTGATTACAGCAACACATCCGCTTGCGCTAAGAGAACCTGGCCGCCACCTCTAATTCAATAACTATGTTTAAGCATGTGGACGGAAGGCTGGTCGCATGGTCCAGCGCGGTTGTGTATAGGGTGGGCTTTAAATATGGTGACAAGATTTCAAATCTCATCCTGTCGACATATATGCGTGACTCAATAGCTTCTATATTCTTTTTTTCCTACTAATCTCTCTCTCAAAGCGGACAAAATTTCGTGGCGTGGAATCATTTTCGAAATCAATGGTAGGCAAACGCCTGAGGGGTCATGGAATAAATCGCAGTGAGGAAGAATATTGTTTATCGAATTTTGTACTTCTCACTGATTCTCAAGAAAACCGACGTTTGATCAATTTTATCGATTTTCGAGAAAAGTTGGTAATGTGTGTACGGGTCGGTCGAAAATCTTCGGGGGCACTTATGCTCCAAGTTTGACGCCTGTGTGTCGTCAGGTAAACGAAAAAAGTGGCACGAATTTAGCTAACTTGAACACTGACCTCGGGTGCGTTCCAAGAAAGTTCCCACGACGTCGTGGGAGGACAAACAAGCTACCCATGGACACTTTTGCTTTCCATGGATGCAAGTTGTTACTGAAAATTGCTTCCACGCCGCCATAGCTACGTTTCCTTAGAATCCTTTTGCCAAGGGAGCGTTCTCAAGACGCACCCTTTGGCCAAAAACGGATTTCTGCCATTTGCCCTCGCGTTCTTTCAATAGGTGGTCCAAGGACTTAAGCTATTGTATTTTTCAAGAATACACCCTCTGCTCGAAAATAATCTCATTGGAGCAGTTTCTCACGGTCACATGGGGGAACGAGCAACAATTACCGAAGCCGACTCGATGACGAGCTCCACTGTGAAATTCAGAAGCCCTTCAGGCCTTCGCTCACCATTTGCTTCAGAAACATATGACTCTGAGGGACAAGATTTGGAACCTTGTCACCATATTTGAAGCGGACGCTGTATTTCCTGCACCGGTTGTGGTAGGGGTGGCAGAAATTCTGGATAAAAAAAGAAGAAGTCGGGTGGGGATGGTAATAATTTCGGCCATAAAACGAAAATCTGCAGAGGGAATCGTGAAAATTCCCGAAAATGCTAGCCATTAAGAAGGGAGAATCGTAGCTCTTCTGAGGTCCTGCACAGCGGCTTATTTTATTCTGGGTAATAGCAGATGACTGCAGTAGCGCGACAGCCGGCGCTAATTCTGAGAGGAGCGAAATCACGATCTACGATGGTTTTCGAATTTCGATTCAGAAAAATGCCCCCAACTGCGGAAACTAATGGGTGAAAAGGGCCGAAGAAAACCTATGCACAACCGAAGCGTACCCGCATGCCTCCTGTGGGCCAGGCTCATCATCTGCAGCAGCGCTCAAACAATTTCTGACTGGAGAATACGGACAGACTACTGGCAAGCGAAGTAGACCTCAATGAACATGAATAGGGCTCGAACGAATATATTAGTGGTCAAAAACGTGGGGAAACAACGACTATTAAATACTTACTTTCAGGCTTTGGGAGGATTTTGTCCAACTCATTATAGACTTCTAACACTCTGTAGGTGCCTCCGTCAATCTTGAAAGTCAGAGACTTCCTAGGCGGTCTTCTAAAGGAAATACTAATTATGGCCATACAATCAAGTTTCAGCCACAAACTATCTCCACTGTTCATAGGAAATATCACACACATAACAAATCTCGTAAATGCGCTGCAGCGCTCGCCCTGCGGCGAACGCGGCGCAACCGCGCGCGGATTAAATCTGACAAGAAGCCCCTGTTTGTCGATTTCTAGCCCGAGTTATTTCGCGAGAGAGCTGGGATAATATAGTGATAAGAATTTTCGCCCAAAAATGAGAAATTTTCAAAAGCGAAAAATTTTCGCAATAGAAATTATATAGGGTCTTGGATTTCATGATTATTAGGTGTGTATCGTCGATCACTGGTCGAGAGATCGCCGCGTTCGTCGAACACAAGTGGCACGCACGCAAGCAAGGTAAACAGGTAATGATACTATCATTACTGTGCTTTTCTGGGCCGAATTCCGGTCCGTAATTGCGTCTCGACACGCTTTGCGGCCGCACGCTCTTGAGTCGGAAGGGTTTCCAGCGCCGCAGCCGTCAGTCTGTTGACTGTAGGTGGGTTTTGAAACCTGGAAACTTTAAAAAATAGCAGAAAACTGTATAAAAATGTCACATCGAGTCGGCTTTGGCGCTGGAAACTCGACCGACTCGAGCGCGTGCGGTCGCAAAGCGTCGAGACGCGATTGCGGACCGGGATTTGGCCCAGAGAAGCACAGTAGCTCCTCGCTTGCGTGCGTGCCACGTGTGTTCGACGCGGCGATCTCTCGACCAGTGATCGATCATAGCAAAGTGACGACGGAAATTTGTCCCAATTCACTAAGGCCTATGGCTAGTCACGGGTTCAAGAGCAAAAGCACGGAGCGAAAAAGCACGGCGTTTGATCTTCCAAGTTGATCATGAATAAACAGCCGCCGGCCAGCCGCGCAACCTCGGCGCGTTGCTTTTGCGCATCAGCCGCGGCCGATGGCGAATCGGACTGAAATTTCCATCTCGAATGTACAGACATTGGCCCTACATATGTATGTCACTAGGTTGTAGGTCCAGTACACAAAAATAGCGGCGCTACCGTCTTTTGCAGATCGAAACCCATTCCAGAGCGCTTTATTTGGATGAATAGCCTGAGGTATAGAACCGCAAAAGACGACTATTCCATCCCGGCGAAACTGTCCCAAGTGGAACTCAAACTGCAGAAGACGGGTTAACTCCTCCTTTTTGAGTCTACAACTTCAACGCCACCTTTCGGACTCGGAATAAAATTATTATTCAGAAATCTATATTCAGAAGGGTTATTGGTCAAGTTAAACTCTAATACGAGGCCCATTTCAGGAAGAATACGGTGGAATATAGAATAGGCACTACAGTAAGTAGATGTTTTCAATTCACTTGAAACTTCGCCTGGGAGAAGGTCGTTGAGGTGCCAGTTACCTTTTTTCGATTAGACTATGATAGGTTACGGTAGGCACAATGTCGTTTGGCCACCCTGTCGTATTCCTTCGAAAATTGGAAACCGACAACGCTTTCGTGATAAGCACCCGAAGAGCTACTCTCAGGAAGCATCCAATCCAATAAGGCCTTGATCAAATTGTGGAATATTAACGGCAACCTTCAGAAAAAATCTCATAACCGTGCCCACAACCCTAATAACCCCGAAACACGCCCCGATGAGATAATTTTCAACCTATAAAATCCAAAAAAATCCCATCTCCTTCCTAAACCCGAATATGAGGTTCGTTCCGAGTTTTAGGGAAGATAACGGTAGGCATGCTGTAGTTTCTTCGGAGTCTCCGATTTGGAGAAAATTTTGTTTGAGACCCTCCTAGGGGCTCTTCTACACACTGAGGAAGTTGTCCCAACTTTTAGGCTTTATTTCAACTCGCAACCGCTTCGCTTGAATTGAGTGGCGTGACGTGTCGAACAGCAAAAAACGGGACAACTCCTCCCTCTGTAGACAGAGAGCCCCTACCCCTTTGGATTCTGGTCGCGGATCCATTGTTCATTTCCAAATTTTTGAAGGATTAAGGTAGATCACTGTAGCTGAATGGCAGTAAACCTATCGTAACCTACCATAATCCTTTCAGACTCAGAAAAACAATATTCGATTCGTCATCAGCACCTTGATAGTTCGCTAGTGACAAAGATTTAGCCTCAAAAATCAGGTGTGCAACGCATATTTCGGAGCGAAATTCACTCTGTTTCTTGGCGTGCGTGTGAGGAGCGAGAGTGGCGACAGTGAGAAACTGGGGGGGGCAGGAGACGCAGCGTACGCGCGCAGAAGCACGCAACGAACACGAATGAATTTCGCTCCGAAATAGTGTGTATATTGACTATTGATTCACCAAGTCCATTATTCTAAAAATTCAAATTTTCGAAAATATAGAAAACAATAAATCTGCAACTTTTTCGAAGAGTCGGAATGTCGAGAAGTGCAAACTCTTGAGCTAACATGGAATTTAGAAAAATAATATGAAAAGGTAGAAGTATGCCCCGTTCCCGTTTGTGATGTGGCGATGAGTTGGAAACAAATTTAAAGAAAAAAACCTCGATCCTGGTTGCTTGGTAATGTCGAATTGCAGAATAATTTGTTCAGTTAGTCCCATTTTCGGCTTAGGGAGGGCAAGGAATTCGTTAGCATGAAAAGTTTCCTGCAATAAAAAAAGTTATAATACTGCTCATTTCAAAGAAAAACTTCGGTCCGCAATTGCAGACAACCTCTGTTGCAGCACACAGTCCAAAGATACTGATGCTGAAGCTACGTGGTGAAGTCAGGCTCTAGTTATACATTGGCGCCTCCCTGCAGCTGAATTTTGCGGCAAATCTGCCATTGCTCAATTCTGAAATCTCACCAATTGTAGACGTCCCACAGAAACTAGGGGCAGCGAAACGCTGATGTATCACTGAACCCTAATCTTCGTCATAGCACGATTATCTTCGAATCGCGTACTGCAGCAGCAGGCCTGAATTTCTCCCTGGCATGGACAGTAACGAGCCGCGTAGAGCAGAAAACAACTACCTCGACACGACCTATTCTGAAAGTTCTCATCCACTGGTTCACAACAAGACATCCATCGAAGTACTCTTCCAGAAGGCTGTCATAGAAATCTAGCTTACATCTGACATATAAAGGATCCGCCTGAAAAAGAAAGTACAATCAATCCTCATTCATACAGTCGTGCGATCCACAATTACGGGTGGCGCACACTACTCACCAGTGTGTGTACGCGGCACGGTCGATGGGCGCGGCGCGCAGCTAACTACACAATTTCACGCGCTTCGAAGATGTATTGCGTTTTTTTCCTAAATTCGAATTCAAGACTTTTACAACGGTGCTTTGCGGAATTATGCGACATATCAAAGTTTTTGCTCTTCTACATTCAGTCTGAATGTAGCGAGCAAATGTTGTATGCCAATCGAGGCAACACCCTCGAAAACCCTTGGGTACGATTTTTCAGAAAATATGGTCAGCTGCGAGGAAACTGAACCAGAAAAAAAAAGATATCAAAAATGATCATTGCAAAACAATACGGCATGGCTGACTTTCTCGCGAAAGTTCCAATGCTGTAGCCTCTGTATTAAACCGTCCATGGTAAGAACCACCAGAACTGTTAAGTTGATAGTCTCAAAAGTTATTATGGCCCAAAAGTCCTCCAAGAACTCTGTTCTGAATGATTCAACCCAATTTTTCAAGGCCGCTGCCATTAATCTGCGCCCATTCGCTTAGAACGTATAAATTGAGCTGTACCACAGGCTCACATCATCCGCTCTGAGAATGGGCTAGACGCCTTATAATGTACTACAAGTTTTACACCTATTTGAGGTATAGTTAACAGTCAGGCCATGGAATCAAGGCGACATGATTGGCCTGCAGCCAAGCCCTTCTTACAAAAAGAAGAGGCGAATACGACATAGAAATAACACATAAGTGAATTTCGCACACTTTCAGATAAATTGTGATGTTGATACTACATAGTTCGGACAGGTGGTCCAGCTTGTCATGTCATCTTTGTCAGACCAAACCCATACAACTTCCTTCTCAAAAGCTCGAATTCGAGAGTAAGCATAGCTCTTCAAGTGGATTAGGAAGACTTCAATGCAGTTGGATGTGTTGGGCATTTTAAACAATGGAAAAGTCTACAAGAGGATCAATACTTATTTTCGAATAGGAACTTTGGAGGATGACATCTTATGGATTCGACCTGCTTTAGTTGATAGGACAGGCGAATCCGCACTATGCAGAAGATTAACTGGAAGTGTGAGAAGATCACTCTTGTTCTTTCTATGTCGCATTCGCATCTTCTTTTTGTTAGGAGGGCAACGCAGGCTTGCTTGCAGGCAAATCATGTCGTCCATGGCCTACCTGTTCGCCGGACCTCAAATGGACCGAAAACTCGTGAGAAAATAATCAGAATTGCGCTCACACTCAAAGCAGACGATACAGATGATGTGAGCCTGTGGTTAAACTCAATTTATGAGTTTTCAGCACACTGAAGGCGGGGGCCTTAAAGGTGGGATTAAACATATCAAACAGACATCTGGGCGGGGGCTCTCGGCCACGGTAACTTTTTAGACTATTGTCTTAATGTTTGTTGCAGTTCTTACTATAAAAGAATCAATGCAGAGGCTGCAGAGTTGGAAACTTTGCGAGAACCTCAGCCATGTCGAATAATTATGCAACGGCCTATTCCAACCTGTTTTGGTGTCAGCTTCCTGGCAGTCGATCCAATGTTCTGAAAATCTGTACCCTGGGTTTTCGAGTGAGCTGCATCGCTTGACAACTACCGTTTGTTCACTAAACTCAGGCGAGGTTCGGGACCACATAAATGGGGCATTTTGAGTAATTGTGCAACTTCAAGTGCACCTTGACCGGGTGAATTAGTGTGCATAGAGGTCAACGTCCGCTGGGCGGGCTGTGGACGGACCCAGGCGGACTCATCAGGGGCATTTTCTGAGCCCCGTTTTCACCTTTCTGGCACGTGTCGACAGGGTGGAACTCGGCCAATCAGCCAGCTCTGCTGGGAGCCACAGCGCCAGACTGGCTGCAGTGGTAGCTAGGGAGTAAAATCCATAACAAGTGATAATGGTGCGACCCCCTGCGTCACCTGAAGCCTGGAGTTCGCTATGGACGCTGCCTAAGAGCGCACTTTTTGGTAAAATACACTAATTCTTACCGGCTCTCGCGGAGGAAGGTTCGGCGAGGGATGTGACTCTACAGGGGGAGTGTGAGTTGCGGGGCGGTTGGGCAGGGGGGAGGGATGGGGTGAGCTCCGCCGCGAGACCGAATAAACCCTTCTGAGTGGATTGCACACTGTTTAGGTACCCCGTCGCAAAACTCTAGTCCGTGACCTAATTCACTGTTGGAGCCTTGTTTTTTGAATAAAATCTTCCTCTTCTCCTAGTTTTTTAGATAACAGACAAAGATCGCAAAAAATGTGAACAAATAACGCTCCTCGGAGGGGAGGGGGTGGGTCTGAATAAAATTCCCCTTCTCCACATCTCGTGCAGTACCCTGCATTTAAGATGGTTTGGGGCGGAGGTAGCCCAGCCCAGGGTTGAACAGGCCGTTGCGACAATTTTTGGCGCAGCTATAACGCCAGGAACCACTGAAACGTAGCCATTTAGGCCTCTTTCAGCGTGCGATCGCTGTTCGCCGCGATGACATGTTTTGAATACAGATCGACGTGCGACGCGATCTCTAACGATGCTCATGTTTATCATCCCATCGCGTCGCTCGGCGATCGAACTCTGAAAGAGGTCCTAGGCCTCTTTCAGAGTTCGATCGCTTTGCGACGCGACCGAATGAAAACACTATGTATCGATCTGGTCGCGTCGCGCGATCAGGTCGCCGGCCTTTCAGACAAGATAGCGGGGAAAGTCGCCCAATCGCGCGATTGGGCGACTGAGATGGCCAGATCGCGTCGCCGCGACCGATCGCGGCGACCGCTTCATATGTCCTCGTTCAAATTCCTCATTTTTCACGTTGATTCAGGCAAAATAAGTATAAGTAGGCAAAACAATCACAATACAAAACAATTATTATCATAAAATGATTATTATAACAAAATGACAGACCACAGTGCACCTTTTTATCATAGATGATTAACCAATTGCGCGACACAGCTCCGACACTGGGAGAGGACATCTACTGGAGATACCCGGAGGATCTACTGCTATCAGCTGTAGATGAACGGAATTCTCCAGTAGATGACCGAAACCTATTATGTGTTAAACAGGTATACTAGCACTGCAGTAGAACAGAACTCGATTTTGAAGGGAATTTCAAATCCCAGTGTAGGCGGTAAACTAACCTGTTTTCACATGGATACACTTTTCCTGGGTTCACTCAGGGGACCCCGGGGACATGCCACTGGGGTAATCCCTTTTGGTGTCACCACAGGGGGGGGGGTTGACCCCACCGCCACGGTTCGCAGTGGGATGCACCCCGCCGTGGACCGTGGGGAGATGGTCCTACAGTTGGGTACCACGCCCCCCCCCCGCCCGAGCCGTGGAGAGCCCCCTTCTTTCGGCGACAAAAATTATCCTCCGGTATCCGGTGGATCTTCAGGTGAGTGACTCGAGGCCACCTTCCAGGGGTGCGTTCCAAGAACATTCCCAAGACAAAAGGTTTCCATGGATGGCAGTGTGGAAGCAAACAGCAAATATAATTCGTAGCCATGGAAAGCAAATTCGTGCATGGAAAAGCTATTTGCCCTCCCACGGCATCGTGGGAAGATTCTTGGAACGCACCCCAGGTCCGGCTCCGAAGAGCCGACTGAGGCACACCGTGATATGAGGAGCCTTTCATACGAGCAACATTGTCAATGCCTTTGTCCAAACATGTTAGTGATCCTGACAGATGTCTGGCGTCATATTCGAGGTTTGCAAGTGTTTATTGCGTTCAGTACATTTGAAATGACGGCAAAACATTTGCATCGCGGCTGCAGAGCGGCGATTACTCCATTACTTCACCTCATCATCTTCATTCGTTCATCTGTAGTGCAATATACCTTCTGTAGTTTCTCCAAAGCGTCAATTTCTCCCGTAGATCTACTCTCCCAGTGCCGGAGCGCGAACATGAAATAGGCGTCGATTAGAATGTGTACGTAAAAGTGCGTGGTCGCCAACTTCCGCGATTGGGCCTTCACACTTCCAAAATCTGCGATTTCCACGGCGACGCGACGGTCGCGTCGCCGTGCCCACGATCGCGTCGCAGAGCGATCGAACTCTGAAAGAGGCCCTACAGATAATGCTCGAGTGGTTGCGGCGCGTGTTCTCGTTGGAGCGCGCCAGCCTAACATGATTGTGGAACGGCCGTTAGTGCTCCCCTAACAACTAGTCCCGTTTTGGGAAAAATTTCACATCCCCCTTCACGTCGGTGATATTGCGCCGAGTCGCAACCCTGCTCAACCCTGACCCCGCCATAACCCTCCATCGGAAAAGCTAGATACCTCGACTCCCAAGAACGATGCTGATTGATTGAAAAACGTATAAGATTGGATTATCCTCATCGCGAGCATCCCCCTATGACAACGGAATATTTTTTTACAATGATTGAAGATGGATTCTAATAAACCTCTGCATACCCAAGAAGAGAACCATACCGTACAAAATTCGAGGCGGATTTCTTTCTCGGCCTCAGGAGTCCAAAAAGTGAAATGGAGGCCAAACTCATTTGCAATAAATAGTCAAAATAAGACCTGCTTATTTCCAGCTCCAGAAATAGACTGCGACCGACAGCTTTCCTCCATTGGAAACTCAGCAAGGCTGCAGGACAACACACCAACCGAAATGTCAAAAGGACGATTGAAATTTGCGGCGAAATTTCAATTTCGCCTCCGATAATCTCCGGTAAAACCTTTGTTTTGAATTCAGCACCAACAACAGAGGGAGGGCAAGACTTTATAACGACTTTCGCGAATTCACAGATAAAAATAATTGGATAAAAAAATTGCCTTAGACAATGTAATAATGGTATAGAACAAACAACTCTTAAGGCATAAAGAAAAGAGAACTAGGAGCACTGGAACAGCGATCAATTCGAAATTCGTGTTCAGCATCCCGAAGAGCCCCTACAGAGGAGTTTTCAGCTAAATCTGAGGCTTCGACACAACTACCATATACCCAAAACCCACCGTAATCTATCGAAGATCGATAAGTGGGTCTCAGTTTCCAGTTTAACACCACCAAATAACGAGGTTGGACTCTGCCTTTAGTACCATTTAGGTCTCAAATGAATGTCAAGGGATACTGGAAAACTTTTGAAAATCGAACAATGTGTATCCATAGAATGGGTCAGGATCCATAGAACGTCCAACGGAGGGTCAGACGACACCCACATCGCAATCTGACCGCTATGGGTCCGGTATCAGCACGGCGTGGAGACGCTACCCGGCCTTTCGACGACTCGTGGACCGATAACGTCACTAGGCGTAGCACAATACAGAAAATTCATCGCCACTCACCATATACCCCTATACAGCCGGAGGCCATGCGAGCTCACACATCTACATCGTGTCTGAGCGGTCACAGGGGCAGCATATCGTTCATGCCAAACCTCGCATAACGCTCTCACGACGTCGTGGTAGATGCTCTAAACCAGTACTGTCTATAAATCGCAATGTGTCAGATTTTTCTTTCTTAATTTTTTTTTCGAAGTGGTTGAGAGAAGTACGGATAAACTTTCAAACTCTTGCCTTCATTTGCCAAATCTTCATGTTAAAATCCCTTCTCTTTACAAAATTATTTTCATTACTGTTTCAGTTCTCATGTTCATTGGTTCTTACATCGTCCATCTCTGGAATGTGGAAAGCCGCGTCGCGCGTGTCGAGATTGTGGGGTGATCCCGTCATGGTTTGGAACGATCGTTGTGCTCGCCGCTAATTTCCCCATTGCTGGCGTTTTTCCAACTCACCCACTGGGAGGGCCCTGTTCGGCCACAATACGCTTCCCAATGAAAAACCTCGTCAAATTTAAAGGCTCCCGAGCAACAGCACGTGCTGCTACGCGGAGCACGTGGCCGATTTAAAGCGAATTCTTGGCGTCCAAGGACCTAACTTTTGCCGCAACCCATCTCCCTCGCAGTTGCACGTCGTGATGTACCTGATGCAAGTGGTGCTCATTAGCAAGATCATTCCCGCACATCCTCGTCCTCGCATCAGCACTTCAGTATAGGAACACATGGCGATCACATACGAAAGGCTGGAGACGCCTTATCGCCACCGCAGCTGCATATGCTTCTGTCGCGCAGGGGCGCGAGCCCTTAAAGGCAGCACACGTGCTCCAAAATTATATCAATTTTAAGAAATGAATCATAGGTCTGACGCTGTTAGTATTGAGAATATCAGAATTGAGAAAACACGAAAAAAAAATCGATTGAAATAAAGGTCTAATGGTTCTGTTGTGTATTGGTTCGGAACTGGACGAACTACACCGCATTGGTCGAAATAGCGAGGCTAGCGATAAAATGGTTGGTATAGCGACGCTAATAGATTTGTACAGCCTTTACTAGAATACCTACACCATCAGAAGCGTAAAAAAATTAGCCAAAATGGCCGTAATCGAGTAGTGAAAATTAGTATTAAGGGGCGGAGTCCGTACCGGTGGGCGGAGAAAGGATGATTTCGTGCCCTAGTACGGCTCAAATACGGTCATTTCATTTCAATTTTGGAGCTTGCAACTTCGTAAGCGTTCCACTACCCGTACAATCCCACTAACGTTGCTATCTCAACAACTTTTGCGAGCGTGTATGCTGCCTTTAATCGGTTGGAGCGTTTGGAACACCACCACTGTGCAGGAGTAGGGTCTCTCACAGCAGTGATGCGGTCTATGTCACAGTCGCAGCAGGTTGTGAGAAAACAGGATTAATTGCGCTAAGACGTTTAAAAATTCAATTCTGTGAAAATTGTCATATAATGCACGCCGAAATCTTTTTATTGCTTTTTTAATTTAATAATTTAAATTTAATTTCATAATTTTTAATTTAATTTTCTTTTTGCTTTTTGCTCATGCTCGTTTTCAAAAAATTTTCTGTTTGCTGTCAGACTGAATCTTCTGTTTTGTGTTTCTTGGGAAGTTTTCCGCACAGCCCTGTTCCGGACGATTTCTCGATGTCACAGCCAACTGGATCACAAGGGTAGCTGACAATGAGCCAGAGGGCACCGTGGGGATCAGGGATTAGCGGAATAAAAATATGAAATTTGGCTTTTTGACTTCCGGCACAAATTTTTTTCCTAGGGTATAGAAAATAGGGCACGAAACGGCTGGAAATGCGTGGAAATGCGGCTTGCGGAATGCGATGCTCCGAAAAATTCAAAAATTATCTAGTTTTTTTTTTCTTGTCAAAGACACGATTTTCTCACGTTCAGCAGCACATTACGCAGTTCTCGGAATGCGGAACGCAGAATTTCAAAGATGCGCGAAATACGGAACTCCGCTCATTCCTGGTGGGGATACTTCGATTTCCGCTGTGGGATGGGCCTGCGGCGTTCACTGAAAACTGGTCGAAACCATGTAAAGCCACAAATTCAATGTAGTAAGAAGCCGCGAAAGACCGAACCACCGCAAAATATATTAGAGATAATTTTAAAAAAACAACGGAAGCTATAATGAGCCAAAAAGATCATTTCCCGGGGTTGTTTTGTGCGCTGATTTTGACGATGTTAACAAAAAAGTCCACATTTTGCATAACACTCAGTGTCAAGAAAAAATTGGGGTGTCGTATAATTATGATACGCAGTGTATGACGTAGCGGAAGGTATCACGAGTAGCGGAGTTGAATACAAAAATTAGGGTTCGGGCATGGCTCGAACTTGCGTCGCATCGTTTCCGGGTGAGAGTGTTGCTATCAAACGTGTAAGGCAGATTGGGCTCAGACTTGAAGGCACCGTCCGCGCCAAAAATCATATATTATTTTATAATGTTTTTTGTATAGCTTGGCCTCTGTAGGAACGAAAATATCGAAAGAGCCGCTCAAAAACCTTGATTCATGAAGAAAAAACTACTTGAATACGCTGGTAATATAATTTCGCGCTAAAATCGTTTTTGAAGTTTTACTGCGTCCGGAGGCCTGGCTAGCGCATCATTGCGCGACGACAAATCAACCGTTTCATCATAATTCGCATACTGTTGAACAGCAGTTGCTACAAGTAGGTGTACACGTATGTAGTATCTATATGCAGTCATGCTCTAATTAAATGTACCGAAAACCGGATAAAATCGAAATGGAGTAGAGCTCACAGAGCGTTTGAAAGTGTACATATGGACGGTTCGAAAGGGATAGTCCACGCACGCGGTCGCCGTGCGTGTTGAGTCGCCATCGCGTAGACATTTTTTGTACCTGCCTATCCATCAACAGTAATATCTGACGAACCTAATAGTAATATTCTGGCTAGCTGTTTGTAGCCGTAGGAAAGTTCACCTGAAAAAAATGTTTAGTTACCCTCTGTTTCAGAGTCAAATTTATTTCTGTTCATCGCGTGTGTCCGCGCGCGTATGCTGCGTCTCCTTCCTACCACATTTTCTCGCTGTCTGTAGCCTCGCTCCGCATGAGCACGCGTAGGAACGCAGTGAATTTCTCACAACACAGTGAAACAAAGGATAGGTCCGTGGCTTGCTACCTCAAGAAAAAAAACAATTCAATCTCACCCGCGGCGGTCGCGTGCGCCAGCACGCTAATCGATCTAGGCCAAGAGAAGAGTGCAGCCGGTCAGCTAACCATACCGCCAGCCGCCGGTGAGATTCAAAGTGCGCGCCAGCCGCGGGTGAAATTAAAATGTTTTTATTGAAACAAGCCTAACTGTATTTGTTGCGGCTGCTCGACACTCACGCCGGCCGCGTGGGCGACCGATCTCATTAAAACACAGTTTATTTAGCCTCACGTTTGTATCGTTTTATGATGCGTTGGATACGAATCCTAAAATTCCGGATCCTCGGATTTCGCAGAGCTCAAAAATTGAAAGTCGCGGGCATCAGGCCCAAACGGATCTATTCAAAATAGCAACATCGCATAATACAAGTAGCTCGGATAGAGAGACTAAACAGATAGTTCAATTTAAGATCGATCTGAGAATTACGCTTTTTCTGGTGATCCGAACATGGGACCACTCGGATTTCATCGTATTTCGATGATTCGAAATCCGATAATCAGAATCGGATCAAAATTTGTCATACAGCAACGTGGAGAAAAGATATCCGGAGAAATGGTATTTCTACAATTGAAGGAATCAATTAAAGGCAGCATACACGCCCAAGAATGTTATCGACTCTATTACAGAAATCGAGGGTACGGAACTGATAGTATGAAAAACTAACGAAAAAAATCGATTAGAACTGAATGCAAAAAAATGAATAACGGTTTGTTTTTGTTGTGGATAAAAAGTGGACAAGTTACAGCGCAGCGTGCCCGCTCAGTTGGAATAGCGGAGCTAGCTGTAAAACGGCTGTAATAAAAAAGCTATTAGGCCTTCACGGCCTGTACTAGAACACCTATGTCGTTGGAAGCTCCAAAAACTAGCCAGAGTGGCCGTTTCGACCAATCAATCTGGACGAGTTTGTACTGATGGGTGGAGACTGCAAAGCGAATGGGCGGAGACTGCAAAAATTTTTGATCCGATATGGCTCAAATATATAAGTTTAGATCTGCTTTTGATGGCTTAAACGGCCTGAGCGTTTGAGTTTTTCTGATTTAAGCCATCCGACCTCAGTAACGTCCCCATCTAAACAATGTTTTCGAGCGTGTATACTGTCTTCGGAGGCATCGTTTGCAAAGAGATTCTTTTTCTCGTATGCACGCTCAAATCTATACATGGCCCTGTGGGCTACACCGGTCAAGTCTGGAATATCAAAATTGTACCGTTATGTAGTTAGAGAGGCTCAGAGTGAGGAAATAAAGGTGTCCGCTCCACCAGTCATCTGGTAATCCGCACATCTACTGAAAAGAAAAGATCGATGAACAAATTATTTAGCACTGATAAGTGAAGGTCGATGTTATTTTATGTTAATATGCTAAGAACATTCTGAAAAAATGGAAGAGATTTCTCCCTACATAGTCGGACTCTCTCTAAACACCCTAATCTAGAACCTAATCGCGGGTCGCCCGTCTCTAATGCATATATGCGAAGCATGATGGCAGATTGAAGTAAAACTAAGTTCTCGAATAGGGTGAAGATCAGAGCATCACAGCTGTAGAGTTCACGTTACAAATTTAGTCTGATAAATGGACGGAGCCGCAAAGGTAGATCGCCGCACGCGATCGAAACCCTGTTGGTCGATGATGCCGCCAACACCGCACGACCAGCCGCCTTTTCCATGCGTTAGACTAAATCAAATATGGAAGACATATGTACACCAAAAAATTTGTTTGGAGGTCCTGCGAAAAAAAAGAACCAGCTCACTCTGTTCAATAGAGCAAACAATGAACCAGGCACCATGTATCCTCCTTTCAGAGTGGAGATTATTCCCGTCGATCGCGTGCGTGTGCGCGCGTATGCTGAGTCTCAATCGCCAACGCTCTCCCTCCTCTCGCCTCGCAGACGCTTGGAAAGAAAAAAAAGTAAATCAGGCTTCAAAACGAGAAAAATTGTTTCTCACAGAAGTATTTTCCGTAATAACTGAGACAGCAGCATTCTATCAAACCTAACGGAGATGACTGAGAAGTTACCTCCACGTTGGCTTTAATTTTTATTATTTAAGCACTGATTACAAACACGAATTTCTGGTCCAACTATCTGATCGTGTATCATCCATGTCTGGTGTCAGTAAGCCGCAGCGCCGTTACTTGGCACGCGCTGCAGCCCCTGCATAATAAATATAGATTGATTAAATTTGCGGTGCAAAGCTGCGTCTCCACTTCATGATTGGAGGAAATGAGCGAGATCTAGTGACATACATGTGTAGGTAATCAGGAATGAATTTCTGAGTCTTCTCTACGTGGATCGAAGAAGAATTCATGCAATTATAGCTCTTGGGTACCATTCAGTAGTCAGATCAAAGTCATCGAGAACCGTCGAGATCATACGAAATTGTTCTTACGTATACAATATCATTGGAAAAAGTTCGCGTGGAGTCCCTGTACAGATGAGTCCCGACTAAGTGTCGTTGTGTTGTAAGGCTATTATGTTGTATCATCATGGATATTCTGGGGCGATTACTGGGCCGACTCAATCAGGATCCTGATTTCGCCATGTAATCACCCCAAGAAGTCTGTCGTTGCCCCCACAAACGCCCCATTGTCCACATCACACAGACATTGCGAAATCCTATCAATTAAAAAGGGAAGGTTTGTTGGGGCGACGAAGGATTTGTCATGGTTACTATGGGGGGAAAATTAGGAAGTCGAGTGTTTTCGCGCGCCAATCGCCCCCTAATACAAATATCGTGCCCCATCATACTAACAATCTCTGCGCGAAAAATACACTAGAAGCTGTGTTGTTAAGAAGCTTTACGCTAATCTTGGTGAGAGATTATAAACGTTTAAATGGATAGGACAATATTCACAAAACGAATAGAGTTGATTGATGAACAGGACTATGCGAAATGTGCGCAGCTGTGTGTCGTGCGGGTGGTCGATTACTGATTGATCTGGTCAAACACTATAGAGGGTGGTCAACGACTTAGCGATACTGTATGGCGATTACAATCAATCCTCTATGATCCTTGCCAACTGAAATCTAATGAATCTTTCCTGAGTGTACACTGTCGCTTGCGGAATTTGGTCAGAAGGCGTGCGGAAACAGCTTCTTGCGCCTTTACTTAATGCCCCTTTTCGACAAATTTGTTCAGATACGATTTTCTACCTTATCTAAAAGGTATTCGCAGGTCGCGTTCGTCAATCATCATACCCTGGGTAAAGAGGCGAATCGGGTATAATCTTCAACATCCTCTAGAGGACATTCTATACATTTCTCTCTACATTCTGCTGCGCCCTTATACATACACGGGCTATAATCGTTGGAGAATCCGGCCTCAGGGTTCAATTGCTGTAGAATCACCTTTTCTGGGTGTGTTTGGAGGTCCATACCCGGGGTGTAATCGTTAATCAATCTGGCCTCAGTTTTTCTTTGATTACTACCCCATAGGATCAGCTCGAAAAACTTCATTGTATGAAAAAAACTACGTTGTCTAACCAAACCAAGCAATGGCAAAAATATTCTGCGCAAACACTTTGTGCGCGCAGAAACGGGACTCCGGAGCCGACTCATATGGAATCGTTTATAATTCCGCCTCCGAGCGACGCGGCACTGCGCATTTCTGTAATATTGATCACGCGGCGCGGAACGATTGATATTGTAGGATCGCACTTCACCGCAACGCTCGGCGGCGGAAGTATGAACGGCTTTTATTTTGCGTTGAGGAATTGGAGTAGTTGAGTTACAAACCCGCCCACATCCAGCAGCCAGCACACTCTCGCAAACCTTGGTTTTGCGCTAGCTTGAGTTTGAATGACGAATTCGACTTTGATTAGAGCCCGGCAAGTCCATTCATTGGCCAATCGACGGAGGCAGCTCTATCCTTGTGGTTGGCGACAGTTCAACTGTCTCATGATACCACAAAAATATCGCAGCTTTATGTTGGTCTAGAGCCAAGATCATCTCAGGAATTTTGTGAACAAGCTACATGCGAATAAAGGGGCTCTAAGCATGTTACCTGCAACTTAATGTTACCACTTTAATTCACCTACGATCTTCAATATCGTAAGTATGCTGCACGGTTTGAGTTGACTTACATGCTACATAAAATATTCGCATTCACTTGAACGTGTTATTTTGTCGGGTTTGTAACTTATCTGTCGATGTCAAGCTACATGTAACAACTTTGCACGTTGTTCGCAATGCTGTGTAAGTTACATGTATAATTAGCGTCAGTTTCATATCACTTTAATCGAAAACCTTGTCAAGGGAGACGCGACCTTTCAAGCAACTTGACTACATGAAGCAAGTTGAGTGAAGCCATCACGCAACTTGCACTCTCAGGAAATTTGCTCAGAAACTCCTGAGATGGCGTGACTCACAACCACTTCTGCAAACTTTATTCCGAAACACAAATGAGATTTGCGGACTCCACTCATTTCATTCAAAGGCATCGTTCGCGCTGAAAACCAATTTCCATTTTTTCGGGCTCAATTTCATGAATGAGCCCGGTGCACCACGTCGGTGAAGTTTTGCGCGTCAAAAACCTATGGTTCTGAAGTTGGAGTGGTTTAAAATGACCATCCGCCACCAGTTTTCACCGACCACCTAACACAAGGAACAGAAGCGCCATCACAAGCGCAGATGATTCAGCATTTCAAATTTTCAATGTGGGAAATTCTATCATCCAAACTTGCCTAATGGATACTTCTTTTTTAGAATAAGTTCTAGTGAACGAAAGGCAAGGAAAATTCACCCACCAAATAAGTTTAAAGCAAAAAACACACCCGACTTTTGTAAAAAAAAAACTTCCGATGTATTGCACCAGACACACCAAAATTGACTAGGGGTGGGAAGTGAAAAATTCGAGAGGGAGCCTTCACCATTCCCCACTCAGGTATCCTAAACAACCTTCACCTCTCGGACCGCTGTCTCCACCCCAACGAACCTATGGGCCAGAGTATCCACTTTTATAATGAACCCATCCTCATTGGACAGTAACAGATCCAAAATATGTATTACTACCTCGTGTAGCCACAACGTTACTCGGGTAAGATTATGCGACTCGCAAACATCTAGAAAACGCTTACTACTCGGGTTGTTAGCCGTAGAAACATGCTGTTCCCACGATATATCTGGTAAATTAAAATTGCCCGTGATAATACAGGACTGACCGCAGGAAAGCAAATCACCTAAAGTTTTAGTAAAAATGTCAAAAGAGGCAGCAGGACAAGCGGGCGCCCTGTAAGCGACAACTATTTTTAGCGTCCTATTACTAACCACTATGTCAGCACAAAGTAACTCATAACCCTCCGAACAAGACTCCTCGTAAACTAACCTTGGACAAAGTGATTTACACAACAACAGGGCCACTCCCCCGCCCCTCTTGTGCGGTCTGTCACATCTAAACAGGTCAAACTGAGAGCATAAATCACCAAATGGCGAAGCACCAGTGACGATTGGGGTGAGTCATGTTTCTTACAGCGCAATTATGCCAAAGCCAGGTTGTTCAATTAGTCCGATCAAAATGCTAATGTTTTTAGATACAGATCGAATATTCGCGGAAAGACACCGTATATGGAGTCCATCTTCTAAAAAATTAAGAAATAAGCTAGAGAAGGTTCAACAAGTTTTCACAAAAATTGTGTTCTACAGATGTATACCTGATCCCAATTACCCACTTTCTTTACCCAACTATGAGGAACGTATGAGACACCTCAACCTACAAAGTCTTTTCTATCGACGTGTTTACAGTGACCTCATATTTTGCTTCAAGTTATTCAGAGGCGAGCTGAAGCTAAGGGCCTGAAAATACTGGACTTTCCAGCCTTGTCGAGGGAGAACTTGCACGATTGCCCTACAATGTCCTAAGGTTACAAAAAAGTATCACTCGAAAATCATCAATTCTCTTTTCTTCCGTGGTGCCAAGTGGTTGCAAATGCTCCCATCTGACATAACGGACGCACCTAATGTTAACATCTTCAGGAATCGTCTCAAGTAAATCAAATTGCTTTCGATTTTACAACTGACGAATTGATGATTTTGGAGATACAGATTTATTGGTTATTCTCGGTGATGAACACGAACTTGTACAATATAATGCTCGATCCGTTCTATTCTAGGCCTAGTTGAACTCTCTCAGTCTCACACTGGCGTGGAATAATTACTGCACAACCATGGTGTGGGATTTTCTCGTCTCCATGAAGAAGCATGGACTCATGGCAATTGCTAAATGGTTATACAGTGCTTCTCCCACTCCAAGTTGTTCACAAGTGCTGGTTGTGATGGTTCCTGGCATGGCATACTTTGTTTTGTTAGCTGTTTATTTATGTCCCCGCAACGTATTTAGCTATGCCGATCATTGACCGAGCTCCCATCCCATGTCTCATAAGGTTGTCACTACCTGGGTTCGGAGCCATATATTTATTTTTGCTTCATCTTCCGAGTTTCTGCCCATCTCAAGTGTGGTGCTACAGGCCTGCGACTGAGAACGGAATCGCCTTAAACGGTCATCTACACTTATCAACTCTGACATTTGGAACTACTTTAAGATACATCGCCCAGATACCTAACAGTGGTCGGAAGACCATATGCATCCTAGGAAGCCGCGTACGTAGGGCCGCTTTCAACACCGTTACTTTAATTGGACACAATTTGCTATGAATTCATTTCCCGGAATAGGAAATATGGATCGGTTCCAAGCTTCTAGCACCATTTTGGTTTTTTTCCTTGCTGCCCCCCACAACCTTTAAAAGCTCCTTACTCTAACTAGTGCCGCCTTTTCGATTATTCTCTAATCATATCAGTGGTCTTGTGGTCGGCTGTTTTTACAGTTCACCTCCGCACTGCCGTTCAGTCCGCAAAGTGCACGCTGATTGCGAAATCGTGCTGCGGCGCGGTTGCGAGTATCCTCAGACAGGGATGTGGGATCACCCGGGCGGTTTTGGCCTTTGGTGCCCGAGCGATCCCACCGCCCGGGTGATCCTACATCCCGGTCTGAGGATACTCGCAACCGCGCCGCAGCACGATTTCGCAATCAGCGTGCACTTTGCGGACTGAACGGCAGTGCGGAGGTGAACTGTACTTGCGTTTTTATGTGTTTTTGTATTCGTTTGCATGTTTCTAACTTACTGCTTTGTGATTTTTGAGCACGTCGGCAACGGCGTACAATAAATAGATAAATAAATAAATATCGTTAACAGAAATCCGAGGATCGTCTACATGTTTAAACTAGACTGAACTTGCGATAAACTGACAACAACTTCGCAGGCAATACCAGGCACAACAGAACTACAACTTCGCAGGAAACATCAGGCACAGCATCTAGATTAGGTGACTGGGTGAGAGAGTCTTTAACATCTACAACGGTATTAGAGGTGGAGCGTGTTTTGTATAAATTGTAACGATGAGCCATTCTTTCCGCACTCAGCCGCGCGCGTTCTTCACGCGGAAGTGAAGCACGAGCAGAAATACTTTTCTTAAACGAAAATGACTTCAATCCAGGAGCATTACGTACAGCACGACTAGCGAAATATGATCTAGGAAAAGCAACTTTCAGTAAGCGGTCATGCGAATGGTGACGAGGACCCATACGATAAACACGAATAGGGTTACAATCGACATCCAAATGTAAAAGAATTGGACCAACTTTCGAATAGTCCTATGATAATCTGCTACAACGGGGCTGGCCCCTCAACTCGGGGACACCAGCTATGGCAATACACCTATGACGTTCTATATCTTCACGCAACGATGGTATGTGATTAGACGGGTTACGACTGGACGAGAGCTGTGTGATATTGGTAAGCTCAGCAACATCAACATTTGAACGAGCATCAATAGCATGATCAGTCGATATTCTTATACAGGACAGCAGTTGCCCGGCCATGAGCACTCGGGCATAGTGGGGCACGGCTTCATCTTTGACAATTGCATCGGCAGCCTCTTCGTAGTCGGATTCAGGCATAGAAACATTTAGGTCACCACCATTGCGAGCCATGCCATTAGCCATAACTGTTGCCATCTGAACGTTGGCACACCACACCAGGTACCTTGAGATGCTGGGTCTCGAACTTGGGTAATTAAACCATTAGATGAATTATGGTTAATAAAACAGTCGACTCCCTGCAGCCGTGCAAAGGCTCGTCCAAGAAATGCCTTTCGGACGACCGCTTGACGCGCACGCCAACCGCGTGGGCGGACAATCTCGTTCGGGCAGACATTAATTACGGCACACGAGGGAAATGTGCAAAAGATTTTTATCCGGAAACGGGAAATGAAGACAAATTAACTCGGGAAGCAGAGAATGAATCATATGAACTGGACCGGAAGGCCAAAAACGGGAACTGGAATGATGCGAAAAATTTGCAGCTCTTGCGTCGTCCAGTTTTTCTTCAGCTGTTCGGAAATTCTCTTACCAAAAAGCCAAAAACGGATATGCGAAGTTTGCCGGAAGATGAGAAACCTATATTTTGGCAAACCTTTGGTATACGAACATATGCCTGTGGAATGATGCGAAAAATTTCAATCCGAGACCAGCCGAGAAGAAGAGCAGCAGCAGCAGCAGCAGCTCCATACACGGCTTACCACCGAGAGAATATGTCCAAGTCGCGGTGGGCACCAGACGTATCGATGAGATCATTGTCAGAGATGGAGGGCCGCAGCAACTTGGACAGGGTCAACTCTCCTACGGCTTTTAGGATTTGAGTAGATCCAACTCGCTTTATACTCACTTTGAAAATGAAAAGTTTGACTTGACTGACTTAGTGAAGAAGAGCCTGAGTGCGAGCTGGAGCAGTCTAGACCTGAAGACTTGCAGGGTAGGTGACAAATGATCTGGCCATAAAATTGATAGGCCAGATCGCTGCAGTTGGCTGCTATCCCGAGAGATCGACGAAGAAGAGGTGGTTACAATGCCAGACTTGGAAATCGCAAATATATGTAGTTGAGTGTAAATTAATCCTCCGAAAAGGATAGCGAGTAGTGAAAACTTCCACCCTCCGTGTTCGCCGGGATCGCTCCCGTTGCCACCTTCACGCCACGATGAGGCCACGGATAGGATTTGTGAAGGACCCCGTCACCTAATCGTCACCCGAAACCTTTTACTAACTCCCACCCATTCTTTACCTACTGCTCAACCGCGGCTACTGATCCCGCCCACGATCTCGAAATCATACGGCGAAAAAACGAACGATTACAAATCACGAAATAAACGAATGAGAACAATGAAGAAACGAAGAAAAGTTCGGAGATTCATGGAAACTTCTCGTAATTTTCATTTCTTATATTCAAATATCACCTTTTTATTTTTTTACTTCCAACTCGTTTCCCCGTTTTTATACAAATCTTCAGTCATTTTTCTTCAACCGGAAGCGTTTCCATAGAACTCTCCTGTATTTTTAAAGTCTTTCTATTCATTTTTATTATTTGCAAAGTTTTCCTTTTTTTTACACTTTTTTCTAAACTCTCCTTTTCATCTCTTTCCTTCAGAATTCATTAGTGCTCGTCTAAACCTTCTCCAATGACTTTGATATATTTCACCTTTTTAAATATTTCTTTCTTACCTATCATGTGACGATTAAGAAACGCAAAAAAAAAACAACGACAAGAAACGAATCATCGTCAAAGGAACAACATTTAACATTGTTAGAAGTAACGAGGTTGGGTAGTTCATAAGTGTAGATGTTAAAAAGAACCGGCGAAAGAAACCCACTTTGAGGAACACCGCTAAATACTTGCCTAGGGCTGGACAGGGTTGAATTAATTCGCACACTAAAAGAACGACCTGAGAGGAAAGATTGTATCCACGCGACATTCTTGGACGAATATCGATGAGATTCAATTTGAGCACCAGTTTTTCATGGGAAACACGGTCGAAAGCTTTAGAGAAATCTAGGTAAACAGCGTCCACAGTATGACCTTCGTTGAGGGAAATGGTCCAGTCATTGATGGATTGAAGCATTGCTGTGACCGTCGATTTCCCTTTCTGATAACCATGCTGGTAGGGCGATATAATTGTGTGTTTCTCAAGATGGGCCTCTATTCTTTTTTTTTGAGGATTTTTTCGAATACTCTGGCGAGTACTGGTGTTAAACTTGTTGGACGATAGTTCTCAGGTGGAGTATATGGAAGCTTTTTCGGTATAGGTAAGACAATCGCCGTTTTCCACCTTGAAGGCACTTCTGATATCATGAAGTTCAGGTTAAAAAAATTTTTTTCGATAGACTTGGTATATTTCTTCAGCTTTTTGTCGAATACTCTATTCAGTTCTCTGAAGTTACTCCACTTTTCAAGAGTGTTGGAGGCAGCTGCGGTATCCCATGCCTTCGATTTTTTGAGGAATAGTCTTTTGAGATAGAAGGGCAGATTGAGTTGATGGGATGGGATCTTTTTTAGTGGCACAAACATATCAATGCAGTGGTTTAGAATTGACAAAATCATTTCATATTTTTCATCTACGGACGAAACGTTCTGCAAAGAGCCAAGCCAATCGACCTTATGGAGATAAAACATATAGCATCATAGCCGGAGGTCCTGAAGTTGCGCTTCAAAACATAATTGATTTCTGGTTTGGCTAACATTAGGTCAAAACGTACACTAGAGTGACCACTAGAACCCATTGGCGAACTCTATTTCTATGTTTTCGACAGCGTTCAACTCGGTGTTCAGAACAAGATCCAAAATATTGTTTCCCAGAGTACATTTACGAACATATTGGAATAGTTTATGATTTTCAAAAAGTTCTAGGAATGATTTCGACAAAGAGTAAGTAGCCAAGGGTTTATCTTCAGAGACCCAGTCAATGTCGGGCATATTGAAATCTCCCACTATGAGACAGCTTCGGTCACAAAAAATTAGATCACTGAGTGCTTTAACCAAAGTAAATGTGTTGTGAGCCAGGCAAGATGGAGCTCTATATACAGCTATTATGCGAAAGACATGTGATTCAAGGGACAAATCGCAGCAAATCAACTCATAAGCACCAGAAATGAATTCTTTGAAAACCACTGATGGAGACAATTTTTTTTAACTACTAAAGTGACTCCTTTTTTTACGTAGACGGTCACATCGTAGTATCGTCCATCACTGGATGAGGGATCGCCGCGACGCTGCTTGGCGGGGAAAATTGGGCGATCAATAGCCACCCTCTCTTCGTTTTCCCGCGCGCAATTTTTCCCGCCAAGCAGCGTCGCGGCGATCCCACATCCAGTGATGAACGATATATCGTATTGTGGAGAAAATTTCACCTAAGAGAGATTACGTATCAATAGTTGAGTTACACCAAGTTCCTGTGAGAGCGACTACGTCGAAATCAATTTTTTTTGGCATGAAAACTAGAGCATTCTTGTTACTCACCACGTGATGGATATTAGAGAGAAGACATGTCATATTGGACTTACCATGTCTCCGACGATCGGCTAGCAGTTTGACTGGTGAGGTGATACAACAGGTACAGGCCCAGAATTTGAGGTACCAGGAACATCGTGTGACTGTTGCGGAACATTGGCAGGTTGGGCCGGCGTAGAAAATGATTGCGAAACAGTTACAATAGAAGGCGGCTCAGAATGTGGGTACATCTACGCTGTGCACGTCGTGCCACTCTCTCAGCATAAGCTCAATCCCTTTCCTCCTCGGTTAGGGAGTGTCCTATGAAGATCTTAGGGATAGAGTGAAGCTTGAGGCTAGGAGCACGATTTACAGCAAGTTCAGCGAAATAAGAAGTGGGAAGAACAACTTTCAGTAAATTACGAGATTTGTGATTAGGTGGCACCATACAACAAACTGGAACGGGCACACACTCAACACCCAGGTAATCCAGCAGTTGACGGACGGATACATAATCATTAAAAGCACGGGTAGTAGAATATTGTGAATAAACCTCAGGAAGTCTAACAATGACAATGAAGCGTTTGCGCTCGAATTCCTCAAACAGATCATTTGGAACAGTACGTGGAAATGAAGTTACATTATTGATGGGTTTATCTGGTGCCAGAGAGTTGGGAACAACGGATTACACATTAAGGGCAGACTTAAGTTGATCATTCTCAGCTCTCAGCGCGGCGATCTCACTCTCCAACTCACGGTTGCGGCAGATGACGGAGCTCAGCCTGTTTTGATCCTCCAGCAGAATAGCGATTACAGACCGCAGATGTACAGTAAGAGTTTGGTCATTTAGTAGCAGCTTGACGTCGCGGTCGAATGAGTCGGTTTGTACTCGCGGCGAAGTGTCCAGACGTAACTGGATGACACGACGTTCGTCAGAAGGAACAGCAACAAGTGGGGTATCCATGCAGATAGAAGTAGGCCGGAATATCAGTTTTCCAACAACTTTAGACGACGGTATTCAGAAATATGCGAAAAGGCTGACGAGTTGAGGATAATAGGCCGCAGCACGCACGTGTGAGCAATGTCTGCTCTCCATCACAGGCGGACAAGAGAAATTTCGCCGATCAATTTAATGCAGAACATTTGCACCAGCTCAATAAAATGGCGCTGAGGTGGATTTGAAGACTTCTGAATTGTCTTAAAATCGAACTTCGGCGTCAAAAAACGTAAATCCTTGGTAACTATGGTCTAGAAGGGGAAGATGGTTGCCGTTTTTAGAAAGGTAGCCAGCCAACGACACTGTCAGCATCAATAAGGTCGCCAACTAGAGAGCCATCGGCTGGACAAACGCACTTTAGAGAGTGGATGGAACTACGTAAATACTCCTAAAGTACCCCTAAACACTCGCAATGTTGCACTAATACCGCCAACCGGGAATGATAAACATCAAAATAGGGAAGCGCACATGGTGGTGGCCGATCAATCGACGACCACCCAAGCCGGTGGTGGTCCGCCCCCGTTCAATATGTGGCCCGTTTGATCACATGCAGCTGACCTACCGATGGAGGGTTGGGGGGGATGATTCCAGAGAATTCCAGAAAAGTCAAGAAACCTTAGAAGAGTTAAACTCTGAGGCGTTTCTGGTAGGCCCCCAATCTCGACTATATGGCTCTGCTAGTCTAGAGGGGGGGGAGACTATGTAATTTGGGGCGCCGAAAACGACTAGGGGTCCATTTTCGGTTTTGAGGAAGATCCGGGTAGGTCACGGTGGGTATAATAGCAAATAACTATGGTGATCCACGAATAAGCGTCTACTACTCCGTTCAAATAAGCAGAGTGCAGCTATGAGAGTCAAATTCGATTTTTTGTTAGAAATCGATTTTTTAAAGTTGCAATTCGTTTGTAATAAAATCCAATATTATGCCAGGTCAGTGTTCTACATGGCAGTATTCGTGCCACTGTTTTCGTTTCCATCACGGAGCATAGGTCAAACATGGAGCATATGTGCTCCTAAAGATTTCCTATCGATCGATGAACTCTTCTCAAAAATCGATGAACTCGACCGATTATTGATTTTCTTAAACATTAATGAGAAGTACGAGATTCGATGAAGAATCCTCAACCGCACTTGATCACAATGTTCGCCACCTAGATGACTTCAAGGGACGCAAAGAATAAGAAGACTGTGGGTGCCCTGAAATTGACAGAGCTCACATACTAACGTTCTCAGAGCCAAAGCCAAACTCCTGTCCGCATTTGCGGACAACAGCACGTTATCGTCCATCACTGGATGAGGGATCGCCGCGACGCTGCTTGGCGGGAAAAATTGGGCGCGGGAAAACGAAAGAAGGGTGGCTATTGATCGAACGATTTCGCGCCCAACTTCTGAGCGCGGCTATCTTTCTGTGAGACACCTACGATATTTTAGGAGAGATTCCGAGGACTATCGTTCATCACTGGACGAGGGATCGTCGCGAAGCTGCTTGGCGGGAAAAATTCCTCGATCAATACCCCCTCCCCCTTCGTTTTCCCGCGCGCAATTTTTCCCGCCAAGCAGCGTCGCGCCGAACCCTCATCCAGTGATGGACTACCTATGATGAGTTGGAACAATTACGCATACAGGGGCGGGGAATCGACGTAAAATCTCCCACAGAAGTCATAATTTTGCCCACTACGGGGATTTCCGTGAAATTTTCCGTGGGTGCGAAACGTTCCCTAATTTTACCCGAATGGGTTGGAACTTCCGTTATGGGCGAAGTCCTGACGTGGGTGCGAAAAATTTCTTCGATTCAACCATTAAGTGTAATCGAGATGGACAGTTTTATTCCCTATAACATTCGAATCCTGCAAAGGCCACACTATAGCAATAAAACGGGGTCCGCTGATTATCTTCGGAGCGAAAATCGAAATTTTTAGAAAATTTCAATTCATAACATATTTTAATGTGTGAGGGTGGGGAGCGGGAACCCAAAACATGTTTATGAGAATCGAATTCCCCACCCCCCCCCCTCTATATCTGATGATTTTATCAGTCATTGTTTTTGTTTATAAAACCGATAGAAATACTTCGATTTCTGAAACCGAAATCACTCATTGTGCACTTAGTTTTCGAGCGCCCATACCCTCCCCCCAACTAGCTTTGCACCCATATATTTAATGTCTAACAAATTTAAGGCACTGAAATTTGTGACCGATCAAACCATTTTTTGAAAATAAAAAAAATGGAATCTCTGGAAAAATGGTCTAGAATGAATATAATTGGATAGTACATTTTCAAGCAATTCTCAGGCCCGAACAACCATGCTCACACCACACTTTAGCCTCTTGTTTTTATTCAGGATCGTGGTGATAGACCCAGGTCTCATCCATAGTGATGAATCGACGCACATAATCCACTTTATCTTTTTTAAAACGCTCCAAATGTTGCTGAGAAAGTCGCATTCGAATTCGTTTTTGTTCCATTGTTAGGCACCCACTGTGCACACAGCTTTCTAAAACTCAAAATTTCACCTAAAATATGGCTCACACTGCCTAGTGAGATGTGTAGAGCCTCTACTGAATCTCTCTCAGTCTCTCAGTCAATCGACGATCTTCCAAAACCACATCCTGTAATTTGGCTATGATTTCTGATGTTGATGCTCTTTTTGGACGTCCTTCACGTGGATCGTCTTCAAGGCTTGTACGACTACGTTTAAATTCAGCAACCGCTCTTTCTACTGTTCTAATTGTAGGTGAACAATCATTGTACACTTTCAACAATCGTTCGTGAATTTCTTTTGGTGCTACACCTTCCAAAAATAAGAATTTTATCACTGCACGATATTCAATTTTTTCATTGCTGTGACACGGCGACACTAAATGGCTTGCAAACAAATAATGAATTGACAGATTGAAATGAAACTTTACATAGAGTTCGCGCAATAATTGTATCGTCCATCACTGGACGAGGGATCGTCGCAACGCTGCTTGGCGGGAAAAATTGCGCGATCAATAGCCCCTCTCCCTTCGTTTTCCCGCGCGCAATTTTTCCCGCCAAGCAGCGTCGCGGCGATCCCTCATCCAGTGATGGACGATGGTCTGATGAATGGACGGAGCTGCGACGGTAGATCATCCCGCGTGAGTCGAAGCCCCATTCTCCAGTGAGGCAGTCAACCCCGCACGGCCAGCCGTCTGTTAGAGTTCGCACAATCATTTTAGTCTGAATAGTGGACGGGGCTGCGACGGTAGGTCACCCCGCGCGAATCGATATCCCATTCTCCAGTGAGGCCGCCAACCCCGCACGGCCAGCCGCCTGATCCATGCGTCGGACTAGAACGAAAACGGAAACCATACATGCGTCAGACTTAATTGAAAACGGAGACCATACGTTCATATGAAGAGTGTACACACAAAAAATTTTCTGGGCTAATAGCAACGCCCTCTTTTATTGAACGACAAAACCTATTGAACAACCTGGTGACTTGATAACTTCAAGGAACACGAAAAATAACGGCAACGTGGGTGTCCTGGAATCGTTCTCGTTCTTTTAGTGGGGGGGGGGTCTGAAGACCTCAGCTGTGATACGTTTTCAGGCAGGCACCTTCTGCTTGAGAATGACCCCCTTGGAACAGTTCTCCACGTTCACACCCGGGAAGGAGCAATAATCACCGAAGGCGACTACGTGGCGTACACATTGGGGACCCCTTAGGCTCAGACATACAACTTATTTCAGAAACCATCTTACGCTCTGAAATTTGAGAGAGAGAGATTTACAGAGAGGAATAGATCATAGGAGACGATTAGGCACGTACTTACTTACTTACTTACTTATCCCCTAACTGGCGTCTGGTGGAGCAGGTCGATCTCTAAGCCAATACACTGCTGTGGGTGTCACTGGAGTTTGGACAGCCTGAATAACACGCTTCCATTCTTGACGGACTCTGCAAGCGTTCTTGGCGTCGAGCACCTTGCACCGGATGGATTTCAGATCGTCGGCGATTTGCTTGAGCCAAGTTTTCTTAGGTGCTGTTCTCTCAATCTTCCTTTCTGCTACTCGTTTTCTCCTCAGAAGTCTGTACGACAATCTGCTCGAATCCATCCTGCACACGTGGTCAAACCATCTTGACCTACATGACTGAATTTGCTCTTCGATGGATGGCTGGTTTCCGCATCTCTCACAAATATAGGTGTTCCGGAGACGATCGTGGATATGTAGATATTCCCAAAATTTGCCGCAGACACTTTATTTGAAACAGCTCCAACTTGCCGACGTCCGACTTCAACAACGTCCATTTTTCTGATCCATATAGAAGGATCGGTAGTATTATTGTCCGGAAAAGCCGGATCCTCGTCTTCAATAAGATGTTGTTTCTTTTCCAAACGCACCATCTCAGGGAACGATGATGAAGCCTGTCCTATCCTGCTGTGTATCTCTGCTGTGCATGCTACCTTGCTTGCTTGTACAACTAATCCCAAGTACTTGAATTTTTCCACTTGCTTAAGGCGGTCGCCCTAAAATAAATAACGACCCAGGATCCGTCAGTCGTCAAGACCTTTGTCTTGCTCTTGTTGATCTTGAGACCACACGAGTTGGCTACTTCTGCAATAGAAGAGATCCTCCTCGCAAAAGGCACGTACTTACGTCGACGGAATAAGATTTTGAACCTTGTCACAGTATCTGTAGAGACAGTGGACTCGGATTTATTATCCATCCCAGACAATTGCATCATGGAAAAATTATATACAGCATTTCGAAAAGATCTTCTTCCCACTATTTATTAGGTTCAACCGGAAATTCCGCACCAAATAGGACCGCGATTTCTTTTCCTTGGTTAGAAAAAATAAGTGAAGATGGTCAGAAAAGAAAGCACAGAAGGCACAGGATGGAGTCGGAGCGAATGACGGACGATGAATGGAGAAAGTGGGTGCAAGGAAACCCACCCTCTCCACTGCCCATTATGACCAGCGCAATCGAATCCAATGAAACCATCTAAAAAGTTTTAGGTCACGAGTAAGTTCAGGTAGAAATTTGCGTTCGAGTGATATATTAGTCAAGCTATCAGAAAATTTAAGAGAGTACTTGCGCTGTAAAACTTTGCAGCCAATTGAGTGATATCGTCAATCACTGGATGAGGGATCGCCGCGCTGAGCAGTTGGGCGCGAAATCGTTCGATCAATACTCACTCTCCCTTCGTTTTCCCGCGCGCAATTTTTCCCGCCAAGCAGCGTCGCGGCGATCCCTCATCCAGTGATTGACGATATGTATTAGATGCAAGGGAACCCACCCTCTCTACTGTCCAATATGACCAGCGCAATCTAATCCAATGAAACCATCTAAAAGTTTTAGGTCACGAGTAAATTCAGGTAGAAATTTGCGTTTGAGTCATATATTAGTAAAGTTATCAGAAAACTCAAGAGAGTATTTGCGCTGTAAAACTTCGTAGCAAATTCTGCGATAAATATTTCCAGATTTTCCATAGATCAATGTGTTTTGATTCTCAAAAATTTTTCACTCTTTCTTAGCCAAACTGGCCATTCCGATCGAAATGTACTTTTCTAGAACCATTTTTGAACTAAAAGTCCGCGAATGCCCATCGCAGCTGCCTAAAATCAATCTGAAAAAATTTCTAGACGTTTTTTTCTCTGATTTTTTTACCTATTGTACCCTACAAGAAGCGCATTAAATTTACGAAAACCCGAAAACGGACCTTTAATAGTGTTCAGGGCCCAGAACAACCCCCCTCCGCTCTAGGCAAAGTTTGTTTTAAAGCACATTGTGCAGACTGATAGCGTTTTGGACTTGTAAGATTTCGGTTCAGCATTTACCTAAATCAATTAGTGGCTCTGGAAGCGTTTAAGAAAAACGTTACAGATTTGACCTAAAATTCGCTCCTGCGGGTTATTTGAAAAGCTGTTCACGAGCCTGAGGTTTTCTGTTGTTTTCACAAAATTCTCGACTAAATTTGTTCAAAGCTTCCCACCGGCAGAAAAAAATAGACGGCAAAATCGACTTTCGACGATTTCCGTAATGTGGCGACAGATGTGAATCAAATCGTTCTTCCGGGGGTTATTTGGAGTGCTCAACACGAATCGTCAGTTTATCGATTTTTGGCAGCTTACAGTAGATTACGTTGTGTATACGGTAGTTTGATCAAAGTCGCAGATTTTTCTCAAAGTTTTCATGTGGGGGGTTATTTGGGGTGCTGAATACTAGTCCGATGTCCATTTGTCGATTTTCGACTCATTAAGGTAGGTTTTGCCTCCTACGGTGCTTCTCTGGACTAAAATCCGGTCCGCAATGGCGTCTCGACACGCTTTGCGGCCGCATGCGCTCGAGTCAGTCGAGTTTCCAGCGCCAATGCCGACTCGATATTCCTTTTTTACAGTACTCTCCAATTTCGTTTAGTTTCCAGTTTCTCGAACTCACCTGGAGTAAACAGATCGGCGGCTGTGGCGCTGGAAACTCTTCCGACTTGAAAGCGCGCGGTCGCAAAGCGCGTCGAGACGCATTTGCAGACCGGAATTTGGCCTAGGTAAGCACAGTAAATGGCATGTTACCCACCGCAACCTACAGTGAACCTTAATATCTCGACAAACGAACCCCAGATTCGTGTTCAGCACTCCAGATCACCCCTACATTTGGGCTTTTAGCAAAATCTGGAGAAAATTATAAACACCCTAAAAATTCCATGGGGGTTTTTAGCGTAACCTCGCCGCGAAGCTTTAAAAACGCTCATGACTTCTTTCAGAGTGATTCTAGACAGCTGCGGTGAGCATATTCGGATTTTAATTTTGCAAGTGGTTCTAGAAAAGTACATTTCAGTTGGAATGGTCAGTATGACTTATAGAAGTTCCATTATAAGAGGCAAAATTCGCCTGAATGTCGGCAATAATTTCAATTCTTTGACAACATAACAAATCCAAATTTGTTGGGGGCGGCCAGAGTTTTTTCAATCATTATCGTCGCGGAGTCGGTTGCCGCTAGCTGGCAGTGATGCAGGGCTTCATTTTACTGCGGTTCCACCGCGTCGGTCGCCCAGATCGTCTGATGGGATCGATATCACATCACATTCGCTGTTCGTCGCTGCGAGCGACGCGGCGACTTGAACTCTGCAGACCTCTTATGGAACTTTTCACGCCCATGTAGGCGGCGCTGCCCAAATAGCATTGGCGGTGTCGTTGAAGGTTTCAAAATTGCTCCTCACGCAGACCGGGCCTGACGCGAGGTTTGAACGTTTCATGGTTCATCGCTCGTTTGACGCTTTCGTTGAAGACTTTAAAGGATTCGATGAGATTTTCGTAACTATTTCTACATAATCTCAAGGAAGTCGCATACAAATTTCCCACGAAAGCCAGCCGCTTTTCCCGAGCCATGTGAGCGCTCACTTTGACGTTTTTTGGGAAGCTCTCTTCCTTTCTCCTACATCTTCTTCCCCGCTCACACTTTGGGATTTCTAGATTAGGGTATTTAGCTGCCTCTCCTCGTCTCTCTCGCTTTCTCTCTTTCATACTTTGGGACGCAACCGCTCGCGTGTTGGGCAGCGGCTATCTTCCGCGGACGTGACTGTTCTCCGATACTCTTCACACACTGGTAGTTATGGTCTGCCAGACCGCTGTCGTTCGCGTACCTTTCGTGATAACCCTAAGGCGTTTCGAGTGGAACGAAAGATGCCCGCTGATTCATATCCAAAAATCTGATTTATAAATTGAACAATTTTATGTATAGAAATATTTGTCTCAATATCTCAGTTATAGGACATATGCTGGGACCGCTGACTGTTTCTGGAGACAATCAGCTCATCACGACTAACATCACAGCCACAGCAAAAACCTGGCGAGACTGCCTAAGGGGTCGTGTATAAAAAGTGTAATCCTTTAATATCGATCATGCGGTCCTGCACGATCGATATTATAGGATTGCACTTTGCCATCCCGCCCAGCGCAAAAAGTATAAACGACCCCTAAGAGCTAATCAGGGCTCATTTTACTTACATCCCTATGATCTAGAAAAACATGTTCTGGATCTTGAAGTTATAGTCCTGTGTATCAATAATCCGAGCTCAAAATTTCCTAAATGCCTCAGAGAATTGAAGGAGAATTCTAAAAGTGGATATTTTCGTAGCTTTGCGAAGCGAAAATGGGTGAGCGAGTGGTTAGGGTGTTCATTACAAAATTGTCTCTCATTCAGCCTAAACCTTTTTTCTACGGGTTGTTTTGAGTGCTGATAACGAATCTGAGACCCACTTGTCCTTTTTTTCAAATATTTGGGCTTATTCGGTCCAAAGCTTTAAAAGTGAGCGGAACTTTCGAGGGCCAAACGCGACTTCTGCGATTTTGAGAATGCTACGATGATATCGCCTAAAAACTTCTCTATAGGGGCTAGTTGGACTTCATAGCACAAATCTGTGATCGGCTTATCGATTTTCCTTGGATTGCGAAGAAATGAAAATGCCCTTTTTCGAAATCCTCAGAGGCATACAGAGAATTTTGAGCACGGACCATTTATGTACATTTGGGACCGTGGCTTGCCTCCTTAAGAAAAAAAGCATTCAAATCTCACCCGCGGCTGATGCAGGCGGTTTCAATCTCACCGGCGGCTGGCGGCATGGTGAGCTGATCAACTGCGCTCTTCTCTCGGCCTGAATGGCTTAGCGGGCAGGCGCATGCGACCGCCGTGCCAGCCACGAGTGATATTTGAATGTTTTTTTTTTGGAGAGGCAAGCCTCGAACCCTAACTATACTGTCACAAACCTATATACAACAGCCTAATGATCGTTATTTAAATCTTCGAGGTGCGAGAGCAACGGTCCCTAGCAAGTCGTTAAAAACGGTCTTCCTAAAAACGAGATTCACATGGTGCATTGCAAACCTGAGAAAGACAGACGGCATGGGACAGAGAGAAAGGGGATAACCATGTGAATTTCGCTCCGAGAAAGACTCCAATTAAGCTGAAATAAGCTAAGGTCTGTCCATTTGAGACTGTCTCCCCATGCGGCCGGTAGTCATGAAGGCATTTTCGTACTTTTGAATCGATTGGCAGGAATATCCTTTATAGTGGGGAATATCCCAAACACCTGTACTGGGAGGCTCCTCCGAAAATTGCTTTCGTGACGGCCGCTTGACACGCACATCGACCGCGTGGACGGCCAGTCTCATTCGGACAAATGTTATGAACTGGATAATCATCAACTAATTAGGAAGCGTGGTTGAAATCCATCAATGAACTGCGAATGATTTGGAATTTCCGTCCGACTGGAGAGTTTCAACACATCAGATATGGACAGTCATATAGCCATCCGAGTCTCTCCATTTCGCATTCAGTCCATCCTACCTGGAAATGTGCAGTTTTCAATGAAAGGCACTGTGCTTGATTTCGCGACACGCGACAGTGCATATCAGCCATACGCGACAGCCGATCGATATGGTGCACAAAAACCATGGCGTATCGCTCATCACAGGAAGTATGCATTCACTTTAGTGCAGTTTACAATTTGCGCGATGAGAGGCGCGAGCGGCCAGACATGTGTTGCATATCGATCCGGCATTGGCGGTATGACAGATAGAACGCACAGGTACGGTCACGCATCGCGGGAAGTGTGAACTCAGGATAAATTCGAGAGAGGCAATTCATGTTATGTTATGTTATGTTATGTTATGTTATGTTATGTTATGTTATGTTATGTTATGTTATGTTATGTTATGTTATGTTATGTTATCTTATGTTACCTTATATGTTATGTTATGTTATATGTTATGTTATGTTACGTTATGTTGAGTTATGCTATGTTATGTTATTTTATGTTATGTTGAGTTATGTTATGTTATGTTATTTTATGTTATGTTATGTTATGTTGAGTTATGTTATGTTATGTTATTTTATGTTATGTTATGTTATGTTGAGTTATGTTATGTTATGTTATCCTTATATACTTAAAGCAGTTATGTCCTGATGTGTGTGTGTGTGTGTGTGTGTGTGTGTGTATGTGTGTGCATGTGTCCCCTGATATCTTTGGAATGGCCGATCAAAAACTTGTATGAAATGGTACCAACATTTAGGTGGGTGCGACATTTATCGATTACAAAAAATCAGCCCGACTCACCTCTTACGTACCCGGGCCAACCGAGTTTGTCCGTGGAGCGCACTTTTGGCCGTGGGTCATGATAACTTCACCGCGAGTCGTCTAGCGATGCAAAAATGCAGGGCGTCATAAAAGGTGTGCAGGACCCCAGTGAGGTGTGCAAGACGTCATAGTAAGTGTGCAGGACCCTAATCGGAGTGTGCAGGACGTCATAAAAAGTGCGCAGGTCCTAAGTAGGAATGCAGGACCCCAGCGGAAGTGTGCAGGACGTCATAGAAAGTGTGCAGGACCCAGTGGGAGTGTGCAGGGCGTCATAGAAAGTGTGCAGGACCCTAATCCGGAGTGTGCAGGACGTCATAGAAAGTGTGCAGGACCTCAGTGGGAGTGTGCAGGGCGTCATAGAAAGTGTGCAGGACCATAATCGGAGTGTGAAGGACGTCATAGAGAGTGCGCAGGTCCCTGCACGTAGGAATGTGCAGGACCCCAGTGGGAGTGTGCAGGGCGTCATAGAAAGTGTGCAGGACCTCAGTGGGAGTGTTCAGGGCGTCACTAGAAAGTGTGCAGGACCATAATCGAAGTGTGCATGACGTCATAGAAAGTGCGCAGGTCCTAAGTAGGAATGTGCAGGACCCCAGTGGGAGTGTTCAGGGCGTCATAGAAAGTGTGCAGGACCCTAATCGAAGTGTGCAGGACGTCATAGAAAGTGCGCAGGTCCTAAGTAGGAATGTGCAGGACCCCAGTGGGAGTGTGCAGGACGTCATGGAAAGTGTTGCAGGACCTCAGTGGGAGCGTGCAGGGCGTCATAGAAAGTGTGCAGGACCCTAATCGGAGTGTGCAGGACGTCAGAAAGTGCGCAGGTCCTAAGTAGGAATGTGCAGGACCCCAGCGGAAGTGTTCAGGGCGTCATAGAAAGTGTGCAGGACACTCAGTGGGAGTGTGCAGGGCGTCATAGAAAGTGTGCAGGACCCTAATTGGAGTGTGCAGGACGTCATAGAAAGTGCAGGTCCTAAGTAGGAATGTGCAGGACCCCAGTGGGAGGTGTGCAGGACGTCATAGAAAGTGTGCAGGACCTCGGCGGGAGTGTGCAGGGCGTCATAGAAAGTGTGCAGGACCCTAATCGGGTGTGCAGGACGTCATAGAAAGTGCGCAGGTCCTAAGTAGGAATGTGCAGCACCCCAACGGAAGTGTGCAGCACGTCATAGAAAGTGTGCAGGACCCAAATGGTAGCGTGGAGGGCGTCATAGAAAATGTGAAGAACCCAACGGGGGTGTGCAGGACGTCATAGAGAGTGCGCAGGTCCCCAGTTGGAGTGGGCAAGGCGGCGTAGAAAATGCACAGGGCCCGAGTGGGAGGGTGCAGGGCATCGAAAGTGAGCAGGACCGCAGTGGAGTGTGCAGGACGTCACCAAGAGTGTAGAATTTGAAAAAGGTTTTTCAATTTTTAATGCTAAATCTTAACCTTTTGTGGAGAGGAAATAGATAGGAAAATATGAATCTTGAGAAGCGTGGGACGCGTTCTGAGATTGGCGCAGAACTCCTGCGACATTTTTTTTCCAGTTTTAGGATACAAGCAGCAGCTTCACTTACGCACCTTCTCTGGTCTCCACTCATTGCAACCGCTCAGTCATTTCCAATCCCTAACTTCCAAAAAACCAGTTTTATATATGTTGCAAGTCTAAGCTTATCAAAATCTGCACCACAAAAACATAAACAACCACCTACTAATTTCATTCATTGAGAACAAGGGCATGATGTTGGTCAACTAGGGAAACATCATATAATATGAGAATGCGTTTTTCCTTATCATGATATAGACGGTAAAGCGAGAATAATCGCTTGTGAACTTTACAAATTGGAAGAAAGGGCAGTGGGTAGCGACGTAAGGGAAGGAAGTACAGAAGGGGTTCTGAATTTTGTGCCGGTAGCAACCGACGATTTACCGCTGGCTTCTTATGTTTTGCTTTATGATCCCACATTTTGATATACCCACGGCCTGCTGTAAATGTACGGCACCTTGCTCTGCTCAGGAGAGTACTTTCGGGTAGGCGGAAGTCAGTCACCACCGTTCTAACAAACTAATCCGTCTCAGGTAGTTGGCTCATGCAAAAGTTTCTGTGAGCGAAAACTTCGCTAGGTCTCGCTAGTGTTATGTTATGTTATGTTATGTTATGTTATGTTATTTTATGTTATGTTATGTTATGTTATGTTATGTTATGTTATGTTATGTTATGTTATGTTATGTTATGTTATGTTATGTTATGTTATGTTATGTTATGTTATGTTATGTTATGCCATGTTATGTCATGTAATGCTATGTTATGTTATGTCCTTATATGTTATGTTATGTTATGTTATGTTATGTTATGTTATGTTATGTTATGTTATGTTATGTTATCTTATGTTGATGTTATGTTATGTTACGTTATGTTATGTTATGTTATGTTATGTTATGTTATGTTATGTTATAGTTATGTTATGTTATGTTATGTTATGTTATGTTATGTTATGTTATGTTATGTTATAGTTATGTTATGTTATGTTATGTTATGTTATGTTATGTTATGTTATGTTATGTTATGTTATGTTATGTTATATTTATGTTATGTTATGTTATGTTATGTTATGTTATGTTATATTATGTTATGTTATGTTATGTTATAGTTATGTTATGTTATGTTATGTTATGTTATGTTATGTTATGTTATAAGTTATGTTATATTATGTTTATAGTTATGTTATGTTATGTTATAGTTATGTTATATTATGTTATGTTATGTTATGTTATGTTATGTTATAAGTTATGTTATGTTATGTTATATTATGTTATGTTATGTTATGTTATGTTATGTTATGTTATGTTATAAGTTAGGTTATGTTATGTTATGTTATGTTATGTTATATTATGTTATGTTATGTTATAGTTATGTTATGTTATAGTTATGTTATGTTATGTTATATTATATTATATTATATTATGTTATAGTTATGTTATGTTATAGTTATGTTATATGTTATGTTATGTTATGTTATATTATATTATGTTATAGTTATGTTATGTTATGTTATGTTATGTTATGTTATAGTTATGTTATGTTATGTTATGTTATGTTATGTTATGTTATGTTATGTTATGTTATGTTATGTTTATGTTATGTTGTATGTTATGTTATTTGCGTTATGTTATGTTATGTTATGTTATGTTATGTTATGTTATGTTATGTTATGTTATGTTATGTTATGTTTATGTTTATGTTATGTTATAGTTATATTATGTTATGTTATGTTATGTTATGTTATGTTATGTTATGTTATGTTATGTTATATTATGTTATGTTATGTTATGTTATGTTATGTTATGTTATGTTATGGTTATGTTATGTTATGTTATGTTATGTTATGTTATGTTTATGTTGTGTTATGTTATGTTATGTTATGTTATGTTATGTTATGTTATGTTATGTTATGTTATAGTTATAGTTATAGTTATGTTATGTTATGTTATGTTATGTTATATGTTATAGTTATGTTATGTTATGTTATGTTATATTATATTATGTTATATTTATGTTATAGTTATGTTATGTTATATTTATGTTATGTTTATAGTTATGTTATAGTTATGTTATGTTATGTTATAGTTATGTTATAAGTTATAGTTATATGTTATAGTTATATTATGTTATAGTTATGTTATGTTATGTTATAGTTATGTTATGTTATAGTTATGTTATGTTATGTTATAGTTATAAGTTATGTTATGTTATATTATGTTATAGTTATGTTATGTTATGTTATGTTATGTTATGTTATGTTATGTTATATTATGTTATGTTATGTTTATGTTATGTTATGTTATGTTATGTTATATGTTATGTTATGTTATGTTATGTTATGTTATGTTATGTTATGTTATGTTATGTTATGTTATGTTATAAGTTATGTTATGTTATGTTATGTTATGTTATGTTATAAGTTATGTTATGTTATGTTATGTTATGTTATAAGTTATGTTATAGTTATGTTATGTTATGTTATGTTATGTTATGTTATGCTATGTCATGTTAGGTTATGTTATAAGTTATGTTATGTTATGTTATAGTTATGTTATAGTTATGTTATGTTATAAGTTATATATGTCATGTTATGTTATAGTTATGTTATGTCTATTATCTTTATGTTATGTTATGTTATGTTATGTTATATTATAGTTATATGTTATGTTATGTTATGTTATGCTATGTCATGTTATGTTATGTTATGTTATGTTATGTTATGCTATGTCATGTTATTTATGTTATGTTATGCTATGTTATAGTTATGTTATAGTTATGCTATGTCATATTATTTATGTTACGCTATGTTATATTATAGTTATGTTATATTATGTTATGTTATAGTTATGTTATATTATGTTATGTTATGTTATAGTTATATTTATGTTATATTTATGTTATGTTATGTTATATTATGTTATGTTATGTTATGTTATGTTATGTTATGTTATATATATTATTATGTTATGTTATAGTTATGTTACGTTATGTTATGTTACGTTATGTTATGTTATGTTATGTTATGTTGTGTTATGTTATCTTATGTTATGTTATGTTATGTTATGTTATGTTATGTTATGTTATATTATGTTATATTATGTTATGTTATGTTATGTCACGTTATGTTATGTTATGTTATGTTATGTTTATGTTATGTTATGTTATGTTATATGTTATGTTATGTTATGTTATGTTATGTTATATTATGTTATAGTTATGTTATGTTATGTTATGTTATGTTATGTTATGTTATGTTATGTTATGCTATGTCATGTTATTTATATTACGCTATGTTATGTTATGTTATGTTATGTTATGTTATGTTATGTTATATTATGTTATGTTATGTTATGTTATGTTATGTTATGTTATGTTATGTTATGTTATGTTATATTTATAGGTTATGTTATGTTATATTTATGTTATGTTATATTATAGTTATGTTATGTTATGTTATGTTATGTTATGTTATGTTATGTTATGTTATGCTATGTTATGTTGTGTTGTGTTATGTTATGTTATGTTATGTTATGTTATGTTATGTTATGTTATGTTATGTTATCCTTATACTTAAAGCAGTTATGTCCCGATGTGTGTGTGTGTGTGTGTGTATGTGTGTGCATGTGTCCCGGAAATCTTAGGAATGGCCGATCAAAACTTGTATGAAATGGTACCAACATTTAGGTGGGTGAGACATTTATCGATTACCAAAAAATCAGCCTGAGTCACCTCTTTACGTGCCTCAGGGCAACTGAGTTTGTCCGTGGAGCGCACTTTTTGGCCGTGGGTCATGATAACTTCTGCGAGTCGTCTAGCGATGCAAAAATGCAGGGCGTCATAAAGGTGTGCAGGACCCCAGTGAGGGTGTGCAAGACGTCATAGTAAGTGTGCAGGACCCTAATCGGAGTGTGCAGGACGTCATAAAAAGTGCGCAGGTCCTAAGTAGGAATGTGCAGGACCCCAGCGGAAGTGTGCAGGACGTCATAGAAAGTGTGCAGGACCCCAGTGGGAGTGTGCAGGGCGTCATAGAAAGTGTGCAGGACCCTAATCGGAGTGTGCAGGACGTCATAAAAGGTGTGCAGGACCCCAGTGAGGGTGTGCAAGACTTCATAGTAAGTGTGCAGGACCCTAATCGGAGTGTGCAGGACGTCATAGAAAGTGCGCAGGTGATAAGTAGGAATGTGCAGGTCCCCAGCGGAAAGGTGCAGGACGTCATAGAAAGTGTGAGTGAGAGTGGGCAGGGCGTCATAGAAAGTGTGCAGGACCTCAGTGGGAGTGTGCAGGGCGTCATAGAAAGTGTGCAGGACCCTAATCGGAGTGTGCAGGACGTCATAGAAAGTGCGCAGGTCCTAAGTAGAAATGTGCAGGACCCCAGTGGGAGGTGTGCAGGACGTCATATAAAGTGTGCAGGACCTCAGTGAGAGTGTGCAGGGCGTCATAGAAAGTGTGGAAGACCCTAATCCGGAGTGTGCAGGACATCATAGAAAGTGCGCAGGTCCTAAGTAGGAATGTGCAGGACCCCAGCGGAAGTGTGCAGGACGTCGCAGAAAGTGTGCAGGACCCTAATCGGAGTGTGCAGGACGTCATAGAAAGTGCGCAGGTCCTACGCAGGAATGTGCAGGACACCAGTGGGAGTGTGCAGGGCGTCATAGAAAGTGTGCAGGACCTCAGTGGGAGTGTGCAGGGCGTCATAGAAAGTGTGCAGGACCTCAGTGGGAGTGTGCAGGGCGTCATAGAAAGTGAGCAGGTCCTATGTAGGAATGTGCAGGACCCCAGTGGGAGTGTGCAGAACGTCATAAAAAGTGTGCAGGACCTCAGTGGGAGTGTGCAGGGCGTCATAGAAAGTGTGCAGGACCCTAATCGGAGTGTGCAGGACGTCATAGAAAGTGCGCAGGTCCTAAGTAGGAAGGTGCAGGACCCCAGCGGAAGTGTGCAGGACGTCATAGAAAGTGTGCAGGACCCTAACCGGGTGTGCAGGACGTCATATAAAGTGCGCAGGTCCTACGTAGGAATGTGCAGGACCCCAGTGGGAGTGTGCAGGGCGTCATAGAAAGTGTGCAGGACCTCAGTGGGAGTGTGCAGGGCGTCATAGAAAGTGTGCAGGACCTCAGTGAGAGTGGGCAGGGCGTCATAGAAAGTGTGCAGGACCTCAGTGGGAGTGTGCAGGACGTCATAGAAAGTGTGCAGGACCCTAATCGGAGTGTGCAGGGCGTCATAGAAAGTGCGCAGGTCCTAAGTAGAAAGTGTGCAGGACCTCAGTGGGAGTGTGCAGGGCGTCATAGAAAGTGTGCAGGACCTCAGTGAGAGTGTGCAGGGCGTCATAGAAAGTGTGGAAGATCCTAATCGGAGTGTGCAGGACATCATAGAAAGTGCGCAGGTCCTAAGTAGGAATGTGCAGGACCCCAGCGGAAGTGTGCAGGACGTCATAGAAAGTGTGCAGGACCCTAATCGGAGTGTGCAGGACGTCATAGAAAGTGCGCAGGTCCTACGTAGGAATGTGCAGGACCCCAGTGGGAGTGTGCAGGGCGTCATAGAAAGTGTGCAGGACCTCCCGGTGGGAGTGTGCAGGGCGTCATAGAAAGTGTGAAGGACCTCAGGTGGGAGTGTGCAGGGCGTCATAGAAAGTGAGCAGGTCCTATGTAGGAATGTGCAGGACCCCAGTGGGAGTGTGCAGAACGTCATAGAAAGTGTGCAGGACCCCAGTGGGAGTGTGCAGGACGTCATAGAAAGTGTGCAGGACCTCAGTGGGAGTGTGCAGGGCGTCATAGAAAGTGTGCAGGACCCTAATCGGAGTGTGCAGGACGTCATAGAAAGTGCGCAGGTCCTAAGTAGGAATGTGCAGGACCCCAACGGGAGTGTGCAGCACGTCATAGAAGGTGTGCAGGACCCAAATGGTAGCGTGCAGGGCGTCATAGAAAATGTGAAGAACCCAACGGGAGTGTGCAGGACGTCATAGAGAGTGCGCAGGTCCCCAGTTGGAGTGTGCGGGTCATCGAAAGTTAGCAGGACCGCAGTGGGAGTGTGCAGGACGTCACCAAGAGTGTAGAATTTGAAAAAAGGTTTTTCAATTTTTTAATGCTAAATCTTAACCTTTTAAGGAGAAGAAATAGATAGGAAAACATGAATCTTGAGAAGCGTGCGACGCGTTTTGAGATTGACGCAGAACTCCTTTGACATTTTTTTGCCAGTTTTAAGATACAAGCAGCAGCTCCACTTCCGCACCTTCTCTGTTCGCCACTCATTGCAACCGCTCAGTCATTTCGAATCCCTAACTTCCAAAAACCAGTTTTATATATGTTGCAAGTCTGAGCTTATCAAAATCTGCACCACAAAAACATAAACAACCACCTACCAATTTCATTCATTGAGAACAAGGGCATGATGCTGGTCAACTAGGGAAACATCATATAATATGAGAATGCGTTTTTCCTTATCATGATAGAGACGGTAAAGCGAGAACAATCGCTTGTGAACTTCACAAATTGGAAGAAAGGACGGTGGGTAGCGACGTAAGGAAGAAAGTACAGAAGGGGTTGCGAATTTTGTACCGGTAGCAACCGACGGTTAACCGCTGGCTTCTTATGTTTTGCTTTATGATACCACATTTTGATACCCCCACGGCCTGCTGTAAATGTACGGCACCCTGCTCTGCTCAGGAGAGTCCACACGTACAGCAACTTTCGGGTAGACGGAAGTCAGTCACCACCGTTCTAACAAACTAATCCGTCTCAGGTAGTTGGCTCACGCAAAATTTTCTGTAAGCGAAAACTTCGCTAGGTCTCGCTAGTGTTATGTTACGTTGTGTTATGTTATGTTATGCTATGTTATGTTATGTTACGTTGTGTTATGTTATGTTACGTTATGTTATGTTATGTTATGTTATGTTATGTTATATTTATGTTTATGTTATGTTATGTTATGTTATGTTATGTTATGTTATGTTATGTTACAGGTTATGTTGTGTTATGTTATGTTATGTTATGTTATATTATAGTGTTATGTTATGTTATGTTATGTTATGTTATGTTATGTTATGTTATGTTATGTTATGTTTATGTTATGTTATGTTATGTTATGTTATATTATATTATGTTATGTTATATTATATTTATGTTATATTTATATTTATGTTATATTATGTTATTATATTATATTATGTTATATTATATGTTATTATTATATTATATTATATATTTATATTATATTTATATGTTATGTATATATTATATTATATTATGTTATGTTATGTTATGTTATATTATATTTATATTATATTATATTATATTATGTTATATTATATTATAGTTATGTTATATTTATATTATGTTATGTTATATTATGTTATATTATATTATATGTTATGTTATGTTATATTTATGTTATATTTATATTATATTATATTTATGGTTATTAGTGTTATATTGTGTTGGTTAGTTATGTTATGTTATGTTATATTTAGGTTATATTTGTATTATATGTTATGTTATGTTATGTTATGTTATGTTGTGTTATGTTATGTTGCGTTGTGTTATGTTATGTTATTATATTATGTTATATTATATATTATGTTATATTATATTATGTTATGTTATATTGTGTTATGTTATATTATATTATATTATATTATATTATATTATATTTATATATTTATATTATATTTATATTATATTATATTTATATTATATTATATGTTATATATTATATATCTTATGTTATGTTATATTATATTATGTTATGTTATATTATGTTATATTATGTTATGTTATGTTATATTTATGTTATGTTATGTTATATTATGTTATGTTTATGTTATGTTATGTATGTTATGTTATGTTATGTTATGTCTCGTTATGTTATGTTATGTTATGTTATGTTATGTTATGTTATGTTATGTTATGTTATGTTATGTTATGTCATGTTATGTTATGTTATGTTATGTTATGTTATGTTATGTTATGTTATGTTATGTTATGTTATGTTATGTTATGTCTCGTTATATTATATTATGTTATGTTATGTTATGTTATGTTATGTTATGTTATGTTATGTTATGTTATGTTATGTTATGTTATGTTATGTTATGTTATGTCTCGTTATGTTATGTTATGTTATGTTATGTTATGTTATGTTATGTCTCGTTATGTTATGTTATGTTATGACACGATTGATATTATAGCGATATTAAACCTCGCGATTGGTCGCGACCCTACTTTACCTCCTCTCCACATTCTCTTCTGAACACTCTCTGCAGGCAAAGGATCAGTTCCGCCGCTGCTCTGAAAATCAACATTGTTTCTCCTTTACTCGATTCTTGATTAACTCATCTATCAACTATCAACTGACAAGGGAAGGTCACTTGGGGAAAGTGGCCATATCGAGCGAACTAGTGGTACGCGCCACGCGCGCGCCGGATTTGTTTTCAATCGGCCTCGCGCGAACCCACTTTTTTAGGTATCAATTCAGACAAACCGTAGAAGTGTGTGTTCAACTGAATTGAAAATACCGTAAAAATTGGTATAACCACCCGCAAATCGGTTGGAAAAAAAGACCTCTTATTTTTGTATGGCGCCCTAAATAACCTCTCTGTACGATGTCAGAGCACGAAAATTTTTTCGATTTCTGCATCATCACACATTCATGGAAGGCAGAGCCCTTGTTGATTTCTGTGTCGCGAAAATAAAAATTGTGGGCGAAGTTTGTCTAGGAGGGGGGTGGGTTATTCCAAGCGCTCAAGACGTTTATGGACTTCATTTAAAGTTTTGAGAGAGATTAGTGTAAGGTCTGTCCAAGTGAGATCGTCCGCCCGTGCGGTCCACGAGTGTGTTGAACGGCAGTCTCGAAGGTATTGTTCGGACATGTGAATCGATGAGCATGAGTATCAGACGAGTAGCGAGCATTATACCGGTCAGCTGTTCTCACGTCGTATAAAGGTTCGTCCAAAAATGCCTTCGTGACGGCCGCTCGGCACGTACACCGACCGCGTGGATAGATAGTCTCGTTTGGACAGGCTTCAGGGTACGCAAGCGTATAATGGCAATCATCTATAGAAAACCACCAATAAACGAATATAACTCCATGCAGAGCAAAAGAGCGCTGCCTTGTAGGTCAAAATCGGAATTCTCGTACAAATATTGATTCCTAAATGTAGAACCTCGTTCAGAGTGGCTACTTTTTAAAGTGATCTTCCCTTGTTAGAAGTTATTGCTGTCGTATATGTAAGCTACAACAAAAGGGTCTGGCGTATTGCTGGGATTAGGCGAACGGATCGCTGGCAATCATTTCCTTGGGAGATGAGTGCAAATCGCCAGCAGGTTGCAGGCGAATGGCGGGACTGCAGCCTATTAGCGACTAGCCATTAACAGTCGTCGGCTAGTCTCACTATCCGCGTGCTGATGCCAGCAAACTCTTTGCCGAAACCACTATCAGCAGCTTAAAATAAATTGTCACGCAATTAAACTCACGAGCAAAGCGAGGAGGGATAGAGTTTGACCGTCTCCTGAAACTTGTAGTAGCAGGCATTGTATAGACCTCCTTCCTCTAGCGCATCGATAACACAAGGGTAATGGCTCTGGTATGCTGGAAATTTAGCTTTGCTATTAAGCAGGTAATTCATCTGACGTCATTCAAAGCAGGCTTCATAAATCCGGCAGCAGCCCATAAGGGTTAGCTTCCAGGAACTAAACCAAATCACCGTCGAATCCAGTACTGCACAAGAACTCCAGATGCTTGAGTAGCTGCTCGTAGGTTACAGCGTCGGTCATGGTGGCGTGCTCTTCACTGAGAAGATAGTAGCGATTCATACAGAGAGGATAGTTGGAGAGCAGGGTACCGGCCAAGGCTGTGCGAGCTCTGAAACGCCTCAGAACTTATTCTGAAGAAGTTTTGGTAATCAACGCTATACCAATCTAAAGCACTCAAAACTTCTCTGTTGTTCAAAAATACTCTGGTAGTATTATCGAAGCAACTTGTACTTTCTCATTAGAATTCATAGTTGACAGCACGGTAAGGCCCTTTTAATACGCCAGCCGGAATAGGTGTTGCACTCCGACACAGAGGGCTTAGCTGCATGCGTGCTGTAGCAACTGCTAACAGCAGGAGCTGCCGCCAACTAGCAGGAGCTACTGCTGCTTGTGCTGGGATGCAATCCATCAAGCCTCCTAATTGTGAACCGTGCCGAAATTGGCATCCTTGTAGCGGGCCGTCACAAGGATCACACTCAACGCAGCTAAAGAAGGTAGTAGTCCACATTCATTCTTCGATCGCAGAACAGGCGATCGCTAACGAAGGGTTGAACCCTAGCATACGTTGGCAGCATATGCTGCTGTTATCAGCAGCTACTGCTGAAAACGTGGGATTGTATTCAATGTTTGCACTTGGATACAACCCCTATTGTGCCGACGTACTACCCCACGACTGCCTGGGATATTGATGATCAGAAATTTAATGGCTCTCCAATTGAACTTGGCCGATTTTTAACATTTTTTCATCACTGCAAGGAATATTCTTCTATTCCATTCTTCCTCCCATTACCTGCTTCCGCTCATTACTTTCTTCCGCTACTTCTCTAATGCATCAACAGCTTAAGCCTAAAAAAATCATCAGCTGGTCAAACGGTGGGAAATTTCAAAGGGGTAGGTCCCACAACGACACAACGACACACAGAGCTTTTATCTGTGAAAACCGTGCCTTTTGGTAGGGCAAATCCTCTATTTTGGAGCAAAATTTATTTCCGTTCATCGCGTGCCTCTGCGCGCGTGTGCTGCGTCTCATTCGCCCCCACACTTCTCGCTCTTTCTCCACTCGCTCCGCACAAGTCCGCAAAGTAGCAGACTGTGATGTGTATATGGGCATCGTGAATGCGCCCAACCGTAGCAGCTGCCTTGTCACTTTCGCACTGTCCAGCTGGTGTATAACTGTGGACTAAGCATAATGGGAAAAGAGCAAAAGTACGCAAAAAGCAGGTTGAGTGTGTCCGAATGAGACTGTCCGCCCACGCGGCCGGAGTGCGTGTCGAGCGGTCATTGTGAAGGCATTCTTTCGGAAGGGCCTTTACACGACTGCAGACGGCTGGCTGAGATGTTACTGTCATATCCGTCCAATATTCCTGCTGATCGATATGCAAATCCGAAAATGTCTCAGCGATGGCCGCTTGACACGCTCGCCGAACACATAGGCGGACAATCCCCTTTTAACCGACCTTAATGAATAATTGTTCAGTAATCACTTATGATGTTCTTTAAATGTCGTTCTTTGCACTGGTGTGCTCATTTGGTTGAATTCTACCATGTCGCCATCGATTGTGGTTGGCCACGTTTGAATTTGATTCGGGGCGCATGAGGATTAGTTTAAAGTTCCGCCGCCGAGCATCGCGGCAAAGGGCAAATCTATAATATCGATGATGGTGCGCCGCGAGATATTACAGAAATCCACGGTGCCGCAAAGCTCGCAACGGGAGTATAAACAGTCCCCAACGTTCGAATTTCAGATGTGGTGCGACATGTTAAAATTTTAATTCAGGCAATAACTTTAACAAGCCGGTTTTTTAGGGTGTTCAGAAAAAAATTGGTTCGGCTTAGAACTTTTTTCTGGAGGCGCTCCAGTGTAGTGAAAAAGAATCTGCGGACAGTTCCTCGATATTCTGAGGATATTGTAAGGTACGGTTGACATAACGCCATTTAGCTGGCGTAACCCACTTCAGTAAAAATTCGAAAATCGATAAATAGACCTAAACCCCGTATTCAGTGCCATAAAAGCACCATCACACAAAAGTTTTCAGTTGAGTTTAAAATTTTGGCTCAACTACCCTAAGCTACCGTCGTCTATCCACAATCGATAAACGGACCTCAGACTCGTGTTCGGAACCCCCACCCCCCCCCAATAACCTGTACAGAGAACTTCCGAAGCGAATCCGTCGTAGATTTCGAGAAATCACAGTCGGCTTAGATCGCACTCATACATTGCGTCCCTTATTGTATGTTCGTGCACACCTTGTGCACATATGCTAAAACATTCGTGCACGGAAATTGCGATAACACACAAGAAGGAAGGCAAAGTGCACAACCTATATAAAAGCAGCATACACGCTCAAAAATGATATCAATTTAATGGAATGAATCGAAGGTCTGCAGTTGTTAATATTCAGAGATAACAAAAATCGAAAAAAAAATCAACTGAAATGAAGATATAATGGTTCGTTCTAGATTGGCCCAGAAGTGGACGAGTTGTACCGCATTGGCTGAAATAGCGGAGCTAACGACAAATTTGTTGGGACAACGACGCTAATGTTCTCGCACGGTCCTTTCTGGAACGCTTACGGCGTCAGAAGCGCAGAAAATTAGCCAAAATGACCGTAATCGAGCATTGAACATTTGCAATGAGGGGCGGAGCCCGTATCAATGAGCGGTGAAAGGATGATTTTGTGACACAATATGGCTCAAATACGGTCATTTTAACTCGTTTTCAACTCTTCCAACTTCGTGAGAGCTCTTCTAGGACCCGTACGACCACACTAATGTAGTTATCTCAACAGCTTTTCCGAGCGTGTATGCTGCCTTTAACTTAATCGGCTGACCTCCGCCTGACGCGGTCAGTTCACATGTTTGCCGAGATGTGCCGTTCTAGTAGTCAGCCGTGTTCATTTGTCACGGTCTTCAGCCACGATCTGATCACAATCCATCCAATCGTTCCTACTTCTCTTCCTGCGAAGCCAAACATCGCGCCTGAATCGCTTTTCGGTGCCGAGCGAACTCAAATCCTCCTTCACCATATCTGTGTAAAACTTTCGCCTACGTTTAGGCGGCCATTTCCAGACAGGACTCGGAAGCATTCTTAGAGCGTGTTGAAGAAGACGATCTGGCGGTCTTCTTAAGATATGCCCGAACAGATGGAGATGACTTTCCGTTGCCGCTTGAGATGGCGTTGGGACATGTTGACACCTCCCTCGTGTCAAACGTTGATGTAAGGCGTCAATTTCGTTGTAGAGATCTTCGTTATGGCACTTCCGCGGCCAGAAATATCCGAGAAAACGTTTAAACAGCTTCCTCTCCGTGCAATCCAATCTTTCGATCTTCGTCTTCGATGCTCCCCACGTCTCCGATCCGTATATCATGATAGAGCGAATAGCGGAAAAGTTAACGCGCAACTTGACTAAAGTCAGTCCGGATGAGACTGACCGCCCACGCGGTCCACGGGCGTGTTGATTGGCCATCGCGAAGGTATTTTTAAGACCTGTGAACCTGTGAAATATCAGACCAATAGTGAACAATATTCCACTCAGCTATATCTCAGTCGTCTGTAGGCTCATCCGAAAAGCGCCTGCGTAACTACCGCTTCACACGCACACCCACCTCCCAGGCGGACAGTTTCATTCGGACAGGTTTTACCTTTGCGATGGCGGTAGACCACAAATACTTGGTTATAGAATTAAATGCAGATGTAGCTTACGCACATCCCTGTTGGATATCCGCCGCAGAATACCATCGCTCTTCAGCGAACAGCCCAGATAACAGAAATCATCCACAAGGTCAATAGGTTTTCCGTTCACACACACTCCCGTTGAGGACCTCTGAGAGACCCATGGATTTCTCGGGACGAAGAAGACGTTCATAGGCTGAAGCGTCACTCCGACACGGAGTTTTACAACTCTTACGAAGTACATATCAACGCGATACGTGCCAATTGTATTTCCCGTTCCTGTCCGGCTCTTGCAGTGTTCACAGTCCAAATAAATTGCTTGTCTCGTGTGAGTCAGATAACCGATAACTTTGTTACTCTGCCACCTTACCGTACAACAAGCTGTGAGAGTATTTATCTGAGAGCCATAACAAAACCTACTTGCACACTGTCGCAAGACCATGTAGTCCCGAAGTGATATACATGTTGACAACACCGCCCAGCAACGTAGCATCGTGCCAAGTCATATTTGGCACGATTCCGAGACCCATTGCGAATTGAACCTAAACATGCAATAATGATTCCATTGTTTCTTCTAGGTCGGGAAATGGCTCGTGAAGAAACTTTTGGGCTGTGACCTGATTCCGAGACCAGAAACTGACGCCATCGACAAAAATTAAGTTGATCAGTCTTTCTTTGTTAACCTTGGCTGTTATTGCGCCTAAGCGCGTTCATTGAATTCGCGGTAGGTTCTCCAAGGCAGTCAATATTTCATCCGTCACCACTGTGCGGCGCTAAAATAAACTCTGCGCCCTTTAGGTACATACCTAAGGCGACCGTGGCAGTGTTCATCAACTATATCGTTTTACGGTCGTCATAGCTAATTAGCGCAATGCCGCTTCTCTGGTTGCGCAAAGTATGAAATGTTCCTTAGGGTTGACGCGACTCAGCCCGGGCTCACGGAAATGGAGTGAAAGGGAAGTTCTTGATTGACAAGTGGCAATTCCAATAGAGAGCTACTAAAATTTACCTGAGCCTCATCAAAAAGAGTCTTGTTACAGGAGCCATACACATCATCAACGGGTGGTTTGAAAAATATACGCTTCATCGAGCTTTCCGGAAGTTCAAGCTCCGAAAATACTGGCAGTGGTCCACTGAATGCTGAGGCACTGGAGGCGATAAAGGTGCAGAGCACCAGAAGTAACATGGTTCGCGCCTGATGAAAGTCTGTTTTGAAATCAATTTGTTTTACAAAAAACAGGGTTCAGAAAGTTTCTTTTTATTATGGATCCTGGGGAAAATTCATACAGCTGTATGTTTTGAAACATCAAAAACCGTTGAAGGAAAGAGAAAAGAGGAATAAATCAATTATGTAAGCAGTGTCATTAAAGGCTTTACTACTGATGTGGACTGATAAAATTTGCAGACACCATTGAACAAAGTCTCTGCCGACTTTTAATGGCTGGTCGGTCAATGTGGTGCAGCGAGAAAAAGGGTAACACAAAATTGAGGCTCATCTGCCAATTTTCGAAAGTCTTCAACAACGCTTACAATTATGGTTCGAAGTCTCCCTCAGCTACAACTTTTTGCGGGCAAAATGCGATCTTTAATGACTACAAGGGAAGTGTTAAGAGCATTAATGCACCTGCGAGAGCGAATAACATTGTGAATATCTTATGGGGCGGCATAGTAAAACTGAGAACTATCCCACTCCTACCTGCTGGTTCCAAGAAGTTATAAGCGTTTTTCAAGCTTTGCGAAAAGGAGTGGTTTATATGTCAGGTTTATATGTATGTGCTACCTGTCAGCCACTTCTTATTGTTAGTGTTTTGGAAAAATTTTTGGGTTTGGCTTAGAACTTGTATGCAGGGGTCATTCCGGGTGCTGGAAACGAATCTGGGGTCCATTATTCAAAATTCTGAGGTTTACTATGGGTACGGCCACTTGCATGCCATGTTGGGTGGCGAAACCTACCCTAATGATTCGAACATCGACATATGAAATTTGATTCAAATCTGAGACTTGGACCAAACTACCGCATGCCCACCGTAATCTGTCGTAAGCCATTAAATTCGATAAACGGACCTCAGATTTGTGTTACGCACTCCAAATAACCCTCAGGGAGGTGAATTGAGCAATATCTGTAGAAGCTTTCCGGAAATCGTCAAAAGCCACTTTCCGTCACGGATTCCTCTCCAATGGAAAGAAAGCCTCGAACGAGTCAAGGGAAAAACTTTGGGAAATCGAAAAATGAATCTCAGATTCTTGATCAGCACCCCATTGCCCCCCCCACCCTGGGAAAATCTTGAGTCAAATACAGGACATTTTTAAAGCTTCCAGAATTCCCTGATTAATACAAAGTAAACGCTTGGTACAAGTAGAAAACGCTAATTCTCAACTGAGTAGCGAAGTTCGGAAAATGCGCTCTCACCCGAAATTCGGCTACGGGTTTCAATTTTGGCGCTAAACAAGATTATGAGGTCCGTTCCTAGATTTTTTTTAAGATTGCTGCACGCTTCGGAAGGCGAAATACTAAGATAAAACCCGGTCAGACCGATGGCGCGGAAAGCCTCTTCGGGCTGATCGCGGGAGCCTGGCGGGTGGATGGTTGTATGCGGGAGGCTGGCCGAGCTGGTCGAGGGACAATGTGGACTCATCGGTCCGTCGAATAAAAGGGAGCTGTTCAAGCTCCTGTGCGATATCTGAAAGCACTAGAAACGTCGGTCGAATCGTGGGAATAAAACTGCTCATGTTTGACAGGTCTGCTAACCCGAGACATACACGATGCATAGTTGCCTTTCACGCAAGCCGTCGCAATTGCTGCCTTTGAAGGGACCATTCAGCTCTAATAGTGCGCCAGCGCCTGGGTCCTCTCTGATTTTCTCTGGGATCAGCCCGACATCATCTTTATTTTGATGCTGGGCTGATCGCGATCGGATCACAGGATGAGCGTTGTTCGGCCCGCCAAGCGCCAGCGATCCAACCGGTGCTGCTGTCTGAGTAGGTACGGAAAACGACAGTTTTGAGCTCACAACTTCTTTGACCCAAGGGGCGGGATACCAAGTAGTCTTACTATAGAGTCCGAAGAGATACTAATAGTGTGTACCAGGGCTGTGCGTATTTACGAATTACGGTTTACGATTTACGAATTACGGGCGTTTTTGGCAATTTTTTACGATTTACGATTTACGAAATTTGGGACCAAAATCGTAACGAATCGTAACAAATCGTAATAAAACGTGAAAACGCGGTTAGATGAACAATGCAAAAATGCGGTCTAGTATAAATATAGATTTAACACTTTCAATACAACACAGCTTCAACACTTTTAATTTTAACACACTCCTAATATTTGATTACTCTTCAAATTTTTAATTTTTGGTGAACCCGTACCCTTGCATTCTCGGCCGGTTGAAGTCAGCAGTACGCCAGTCATGGAGAACTATAATTGTTGATACGAGCTTTAGGAATGACCTACCGCTTCCCTTCTCACTCTGACGGACCCAAACTTACATATTATTTGGTTCCAACCTTTCCTTGCCCCAAGCCGAGCCAGGTCGGTAGCTTCACAGCCCTTTTGCATTTCAGAATCCATGGAATGCTCTTGTCACATGATGAACACCAGGGACGCAGACCTTTGGTGGAGCTGCAGTCTATATCGGACCAAAATTTAGGTCCGCAGTTACAGACAACCGCTGTCGCAACGCTTACTGCAAACAGAATCATGCTGTGACCGCGAGGTCCTGACATGATTGATATTCGTCCCAGCACCACTATCTTCTAGCTCTCTGTAAACCTCTAAAGCGGTTGCCTGCAGCTGCGGACAGCAATTCCATTCCCACATAAATAGACAGTAAATATGGGGCTCGGCTCCAAAGACCTGGCTGGCTCATGGAGCGAGTAAGGTTGGAACCCAATATACCACCGGCATGGATCCTGAAGAGACTTTGCGTTCCCCATTGGAGGTTGGCGCAAACTCGGTGCAACTATGTTACAGCATGTGGCACCCAGTTTGCGCCAACATCCAACAGTGAAACGCAAAGTTTCTTCCGGTTCCATGCCAACGTTACACTTCGTTGCAGAATTTTGCGGAGATTTCAAAAACAACCTTCCCCACGCATTCATCTTTAGCGGTTAAAAAGATACAAAAAAAGTGGAACTTCGTGAATTCAAATCAACTGTAATTTCATTTCTGCCGTAATCCGTAATTTCAAAATTTGGTTTGAAATATTTCTAAGAAATTACGGCTGCAGAGTCTCCTACTTTTTCAAAGAAGTTTTTGAATGTTTTAATGAGGAGCAAATTCTGAACGCAAAAGAAAAGAAGATGAAGAACCTAATTTTTGAAAGCGCAGATTTAGAGGGAGCCCTCACCCTTTTGCATTTCAGAATCCTAAACAACCTTCACCACTCATACATCCGTCTCCATCTCAACAAACTTACGCTTATGAGGAGGGACGCTTATAACTCCGTTCAGAGCAACGCTTTACAAATATAGAGAGCAGACTCGTTTTTTGCGTCAAGAAGTGGTTTTGTAAATGTATATATTCAAAGGGAAATGTATGTGCCCTTTGAAATGGCCACCTTATCCAAGCATCCTTCCTTAAAAGGTTAAGGCTAAAACTATCCAACCGTAAATTTTTTCTTATCACAGTATTGCCCTCCTTGGCTTCAACTGAACTGTGTTTGATAGAGCGATAATTCCCTATGCTTTCGTATTCAAAAAATGTACGAAACCTGGCACAGGTGTGGTGGTACTTAAAGGCACTGTTCGCGATAAAAAGCGATTTCCTGTTTTTTTGCCTATCTTGGAACCGGTCCCATTCTGATTCCAGTGATGCTTCTAAAGTTGTACAAAACCTTCTGGGAATGGGGTTATGGTTCCTCAAAAATTGAGCTAGGGAGGCATGGTGGACGAGTTGTCCGAGGCTTGTAACTTCCGTCTTTTGCAGCCAATGTATGCGAGCTGACCTGAGTAAAGAGAGAAGTTGAGAATGAAGGGAAGAAAGTCGCTTTTGATCGGAAGCCATCGCTCATCTCACGATCTCGAGTGTTCATTTGTTCACATCGAGGGGCGGGACTTGCCCACAGCTGCGGGGTTTGCCCACTTTTCTAAGCCGTTTTGCGGCTCCTGGGTAGCTTTTCGCCCCGTTTTTTCGACGTTGTTCTGCTTTTGAGAGCCACGAGAAGCGTTTGTCATGAAAAATTCGAGGGTGAAGTTTATATCGAACAGTGCCTTTAAATAAACTTAGAGTTTCCATTTTGTCTATTAAAGTCGTTCCTACCCCGCGTATGTGTACTGAATATTTATTCAAGTGCTGCTCTAAAAATGTCACTTTGAAACCCAACCTCCAACTTCCTTCGATATGGAGACACCCCATCACTGAAATTCTACGGTGTTTCCACATCGAATGAGGTTTGGGTCATGCGTGGGCTTATTACTCATTATCAGTTACGATTTACGAATTACGATTTACGAATTACGAGGAATTTCAAAAATTACGATTTACGATTTACGAAATTACAAAATTCAGTTACGCACAGCCCTGGTGTGTACCATTTGTTTCCGCCGATGCGTTTAACTCTGTAAGACAGATTTTCTCCGAAATTGTTCTGTAGATTACCTGAAGAGCTCAACACGAATCTGAAGTCTGTTTATCGACGCTCGATGAATTACGGTGGCTTACTGTCGGTATGTGGCAGTTTGATCGAAGTACCAGAATTGGCTCAAAGTTTTTCTGTCAGGGGCTTTCATCCTTAGCGCCCGGATTAAATATTGTATACAAGTTTTCAAACAAGTCCGAAAAGATTCTAAAACTTGCCCAAAGGTACATCAACCTTCAATTTCTACCAGCACTCGAAAATGTTCATAACATTGTTCAGAGTAATTTCATTGTTAGAAAACACCGGCAGGCATAGTCCGAATTCGCTTTCAGAAATTTTTAAAAAATAATTTCTTTGTAATGGCCTCTACCTTTGAAAAGTGGTAAGCTTTTCTTGACGGAGTTTCTCCATTTTCCAGAAGTCTTGTGCAGAGTCAACAGAGTTCTGCTCGTCGTGGCTTCGGCTTTTGTCCTCAGCGTCGATGGCAGAGTATCGTCGGCAGGAATTTTCTCCAATCTTCAGGACAAATCCCGGTTCATCGCACCGGCGAAATTTGACTATGAGGGCTGCGACGATTAGAATTTCGACAATGCTCATGTAAGATTCATCAAGCTCGTCCTAGGCTGGTCCCTGTGCTCGAACTAGTTCCGACTCCTAGGACACCAACAGCTTTTGGTTATCTGAATCCGTTAACCAGCTCATTCTTAACCTCTCTCGGCTTTTCTCGACTCTATCAAATGCTTTAAAACATCATTAGTGCAAAAAAGTTCGCAAGGACATACATTTCCACGTGAAAAAAGTATACGGCTAATCGCGAGCGTCGTTTGATAGGACGCCTTCTATAATCATCTGAAATTCAAAATCAAAGCAGTTTCGAAACCTTCTGTGATATAGAGCGAAGAAAATAGGCCTTTTTACACTGATCAGGACAAGGCAAAAGCACTAGGGATCTATTTTGCTTCAGTTTTCGTCACAAGAAGCGACAAAGACATGTACTGATTGCATGGTGCTTTAAAATTCTGTACCATTTTTCGACAACAAAGTTGCAGATTTATTCAGATGATTTTGAACGTCATGACAGGACTCCCTACTCAGGGAGTCGGGGGGGTCTATTCGGCCACGACAGGCTTCCGACTTGACTACAAAGCGGTTACACGACGATATAGCCACGTAATTTCCTTGCGCCACGTGGCCTAATCGTCGTCCAAGTGAGAAGCACGTGGCGCCAATCAACGAACGGGCCACGATAGTGATTGATTATCGTGTCAAAACGCGCCCTGACACGATCTGGTGGATCGATACACCAGCAATCGATAATCAGGACGCCAACAGGCGCCGCCCCTCACCCTTCCTGGCCGCACTCCTCCCTCGTCGCCGCTTAATTACATTTTCAATTGTTGTTTGTTTTTCATTTGTTTTTTGTTTTTGATTTGTTGTTTCATGCATCATCCCGAATTGTTTTTCAAAAAATCTCTAGTAAAAAAGGTGTTCGTGACTCCGCCGAGACCCTTGACAACGAGCGGCCGTACCCTGCTGGTAAGTCACTATAAGGCAGGGTCCTTTCTGGGTATGAAGCATATATGACCATGACTTGGAAGGATGCCGAGAACCTTACCGAATCAGCCCATCAGCAGATTGAGCAAAGTGCTGACGGTTTCGTTCAGGATTGCAGGTCCGTCAATGAAAGCTTTCGAGGACGCATGCTACATAGTGTACCGTTTTTTCGGGTGGAATCGGTTAACAGAATCTGCCCCAATGCTGCAGGAGGTGCACCATTTAAAGGCAGCGTATGAGCGAAAAACCGTGTACATTTTTTTTACTATTTTGCGCAGGTAGGCCTACCAGGCTAGGATATATCGCCAAGAAGACACCCAAAACACTCGAATTTTAAAAAACTCGTTGGAAGATTCCGGATCAGTAAACTTTCTTTTTTCACGTCTGTTCGGTGTGTTTTGTTTAATACACGCATTTAGAGAAATTGGACGCCTGAAATTGTTTAGCCCTTTTAACTTATTAGGTTGATTATCTCTTTCATACAGGAGCCTGTAGGGGCGCTTCTGCTCCTCGTGCTAGATGATCGACCGGGAAATCGCCTTTTTAGACCACGGAGAAGTTTTCACGAGCCTATAGCATTATGATTACGCAGCAATGAGGTCTCAAGCTTTACCAACCATCTTCATTTGGCTTAAACATTGGATTGAGAAAAAAACAAATGTGGTTCTCTGCGCGGACGCTGCCTTTAAAGGCCAATCTTGGCATTTGCTCCTCACTTATCCTCCCAATTATTCAAATTCTTAAGCCCCCTCTCTTTTAACTGGCTGGTCCCACGGCTAACCTAACTAACGCACTCCGTTCATAAATTGGATATGGTAGATCGTCAAGACCAGCGCCCTCAGAATCCGCAAAAACTGTTCAGAAACCGTTAAATTCCAGAGCTCGCCAAGCCCATGCCCAGAAACTGGCCTTTACGAATCCGTTCTGTGTTAATCGCTTCTATCTTCTGAACCGTGACGGGACCGATTTCAACGACGCCGTCACCTACGTGCACACCATGAAGCACCTGGAGTTTATCTGTAGCACTGGATTCGAGGATTGGCGTTGTTTGACTAGATTCATGTAGCATTGCTCGCTTGTGTGTCTGCATTCTGTCCCATTTAGTCTTTCGTTTCAAACTTCCATGTATTTTTAATGCTGAACACACTGAAGGCACCATCTATCAGGCCTGCTTCTACTAATTCTAGCAGACAGTGCAGAAAAATCCACTGAGATTCTGCGAGTAAGGTTTATTGACTACAGTCACCACAGTCAATCTTGGCTCTCCAGAAAGTATCACACCATCGACGGGTAACTGGCATATACTCGATCCCAATAGAGTCCGCGCGGAGGGAGCGCAAAGTAGCCATGTTCTCCTCTGCGTCTCTGCCCGATGTAATGTTAGGCAGAGGTCTCCGCCAAATCGATTTTTCTTACCACACAACTTACAAAACCTATTGACTTTTTTACCAGCTTCATTGTAGCTAGATTTTGAATTTCAGGGCCAGTGAGACTTTCGTAAAGTGCGTGAACGATTTCTTCACTGAGAACTGTGGAGCACAGGTGAGACCATTCTAGAAGTTGAAAGAGTTTAAACGGGAATGCCCTCCTTCCGGATTAAGAACTATTGTGGTCTCTCACGTCGAGGCTCTTTAAGGTCTAAAGCATACTTCCCGCTACGAGCGACGCGACATAATGTATGTATGTCATCTATGTCGACCAAAAAATCGATATTGGGGATATGCACTGAAACGTTCCATGATTTGGCCCAAGGGGTTTAGACTCCTGATTGGCCAAAAAAATTTGACGTGGGTGCGAAATTTTTCTTACATGTCCTCCAATGTTGAAAAAAGCCCTCATACACAAACAATCGACCAATCAACTGCCGTTTTCAGACTGGTTAGGTTCAATGCGAGAAGGAGCGCCTTGGTTTCGCCTACGACTGCCCCGGAATCATATGTTGAAATAACTTTTTCTGAGGGAATCTTGTCGAATTTTGTTCTATCGATCTATTGTTCAAAACATATGGATATTAAATACAAATCTATCGTTATTTCGATGTGTCATACAAGAAGGAAGTGACCAGAAGGCTGCAACTTCGGGCGGTTGTAAACTTTATCAGTTCAAGCCTCGCTAGCGCATGAGACGCCCAATTGGAGATTTATTTCCACATTGTTGTATTCACGTAACAATGTACTGTTAACCGCTGTTCTAATTGTGCTTTATTTCTGAAACATTTTTTTTGCGTTTGTGTGGTTCTACAGCATGCGACCGGATATGTATAACCCTCTAGAAATTTCACTCCCGTATGCTTGACTTCTCCGCAGCAACTTAATGCTCGCCAAATTTTAGCAGCAATAATGCAGTACTCGTTACTCTTGTCTATGGCCATTTCCGGTTCACTGGGTTTTGATGGACCTCTGCCAGTGTTCTCGGAGCTCGAACTATCAGAGACATTGGTACAGGAGCTGTTCTTCAAGTCATCCAAAGATGACGTCTATGGGCAGTGTGATCAGCAGCTTCTCGATGAAGCTCAGGTACCACAAAAACATTGTTTTCTGTGTTTTTTCTGTGATAATGTGTGGTGAAACCCTGAGCAAAGAGGCTAAAAATGAAAAAACCAGTATCTTCTTTGATCACAAAGACAAGACAACTGGCACAAAATGCTCCTATAGTAGCACATCAGCTCCCTTACCTACCCCAACACACGTGGAGGTAACAATTTCTGAAAGACTGGGCACAAATGGTAGTTGCCTTCCCTATCTTCCGGGTCAGCCATTCATGCGCATCTTTGAATGGTTAACCGTATGTGATCCCAAGGGTTCATGGGACTCAATAAGTAAGCCGCGACGCAGTGATGTAACTACGGGCATAGAGAAAGGGCATCGTTCGAATGGTTCGGTCCTTAATTACTTACTAAATGATTGACACAGGCATATAATAAGTTGAATATGATGAGACGAAGTGGTATGAAATATGACACGAAACCATCATTCAAAGGCACAATCCAAGATCACAATCGCGTTCCTGCTATACTGCCTATCTTGGAGAGCATTTCACAATTATCACAATGGTGTCTCCAGAATCGCTCAGAACCCACAAAGAACGGAGTTATTGCCACTCAAACAATGTGAATTTGAACAGCTGGACTTTTGTAAACGAGTTGTCACGCGCTTGTTTTTATCTCGTCATCCACCGTCATCGCTCCGGAGCAGAACACAATAAAAAGTCAATAACAAATGGAAGAGCAGAGATTTTTCTCAGATTCCGTCGCGTGTCTGGTAACTATTGAGATCGAAAAATTGTCCAAGGGCGCTACCCATTTTTTTCTTTCATGGGATCGTGGTTTCCGCGCTTCTTCTCGCTCATTTGAGCGACTTCAAATTTCGCGCCTGGCAGGGTTGCCAGTCCGTTTGAAAACTTTCATGCGATTCATGGCCCCAAGCCGCACCGAACATGAATCAGAGCCGCCTAGCAGTTCGGCTCGTTCTCCTAATCTCCGGGCTACTGCTGTTGCTGTTCGGGGGCAGATGCTTGAGAGCATTAACTGGCCGATGGCGCCCAATGTAAAATGTTACAAAAAGCGACCGGTCAGCGAGAATCTCTAGACATTATTGCGTGCGATGACTCCGTTACAAAATTGCTGCTTCCTGAGCTATATAACTACCTCTCCAACTCAGGAAACATTCTTTCGTGATTCTAGGGATTCCATGTAGAAGAATTTTCGTTTTCTAATCAGCAGTCCCTTTGTACCTGCAAAAGCTGTTGACCCCGGTTCACAATTTTGGGAACCAAATGCCAAGCAACCAAGACAATCTGCTTTTTAGTTTTTCCCCAACTTTTATGGATTTAGGCGGAATTCAACAGCGAACTCGGAATCAATTCAGATTTCACCTGGCGCAATGCCTCATCATTGACCTACGCTGTCAATAAAATCATTAGCACAAATGTGGACGGTGTCGTAAAAGTGTGCAAGTACGAGATTTTTTATAGCACTTTTCTCCAATTGCAGTTGCCTTTATCATGCTTTTTTTTCAATGTTCAGCGCCCGCCGTGACTATGTTGGTATTCTGCTGTCAACATATCCATTCTGCGTCAACCGATTTTATCTCCTTCAACAAAATGGTACCGACTTCAGCAATGCTGTGACTTACGTTCACCTCTACAAACATCTTGAGTTTATGTGCAGCACTGGATTTGATGGTGAGTCCAGGAAAGGGGGCTTTTCGCAAGAACATAAAACACAGACTGACGTCACAGTAATTCTGAGCATGACACTTGCTGCAGTATGAAAAAAAAACATTGAGCTAGTCTTTCTACGGTTATTCCAAAAGAATTGAATTATCCGTTAGACAAAAGGGCAATTGATTATTGCTTCTGAAGTGTAGCAAAGTAACCCCCTTACGAGAAACTCCCTACAATTTTATGGTTTCCGTTGTCATTTTAGTCTGACGCATGGACCAGGCGGCTGATCGTGCGCAATTCGTGGCCTAAGGCTGCGTCCATACGTCGCGAGAGCGAGCGCTTCCGCTGTTGTGCGCCTCTCGACGCTCCTCAACGCTGCCCGCAATTTAACACAGGCAAACACCCCCTACCTCGTGTGGATTCGATTGAAAACGTTTGATCGGGTGATCAATCGCTCGAGTCGGCGCAACGGCTGATGATCTTCCACGGTTTTCGACTTAAGCCTAGTTTTGACTGCAGGTGGTCGCTGCGGCCATGCGAGGGACAACTGTTCTTTTTTCATCGCGCGTAATGGAAAGCCGCTCCAATTGTGATCGCTTCGTGGCAAACGTCCTACATCGCTGGGTCGCGGCGACGAAATCCTATGTTTTACTGCATCGCTGCTTGAAGAGCTATTCTCAATGGTCGCTGACCATCGCTCCATCGCGGCCAAAATGGCAGCGATGGAGCGATTGCCAGCGAATGACACGTTTCGTCTAGTGAACGTTGACCCTTCCACATGACAAGATCAGTGTTTTCGAGTCGAAACGCGTTATTGATGAATACCAGGCACTAATTTCTCTGATTGATTGATTTTCTTCTATCATCCGTGGGCCTATGCACTATGAACAGAATCGCTGCCGCTGCTACATCGCTGCAGCAGCGGGTGCAAAATCGCTGCGAAGAAAAACAGCAGCGATACAGTCAAAAACTAGGCTTTACGTGGTGGGATTATGGAAAACAAGGGCAATAGTTTCGCTACAGGTTTAGTGCCATCTGCTTTAGTGATGGAGCAGTAAGCTTGAAACTTGCTGCTTGATTCGAGGGCTGGCGTAAGCGTGCGAGAGCGAGCGTGCGAGTGCGCGCGAGAAGGAGCGCCTGTGAGCGGCTTGCGAATCGTGCGCCCACGATGACCATCGATTTTGGGTAATCGCACGCTCTCGCCACGTATGGACGGAGCCTAAGGGGGAATGGGGTCTCGATTAGCGCGGGGTGATCTACCGTCGCAGCCCCATCCATTCATTAGACTGAAGTTATTGCGCGAACTCTACTTTCTTACTAAATACTCATCTTTGATTGCCCGTTATCAGCCGGCGGCCGTCTAAGCGGTGGGCACACGTCTCTGGTTGTCTGGAGGCACACGATCGTTATGGATACTTTGTGGAGCTGCCACCTTCCAGCTCGTTCGACTTTTCGCGGCCTGTAACCAGTTCGTGTTAGGTGTATTTAGATGTTTGAAGGCATCGCTCCATCTTATTCCGGAACGACCAAATGTTCGCTTGATGTCCCGAGCAGGGATGTGCGGAATTTTATGTTTTCTGCCCACTTTCGACCGTTTTTTCCCGTTTTCTGTAAAAATAGGCAAAATTTGGCAGAGAACAGAAAAAAACCGTAAACCACTTTTTGTGGCAAGTTAACTGTAGAGACAAGAGGCAGGGGCCCATAAGCGGTAAACCCATAGCTGAGAATACGCAGTGCTATCGTTTCGATAGAGTCGGGTAAAGTTTTGTCCCAACTGTGCCAGCCACGCGAATCCCAGATGTGTTCTAGACTCATACCTGCGCAACATGATAATTGACCTGAATAAGATGAAGTGCAATAAAATTTATGGTGAGGCTATAACTTAGGGGATGAAACTGTCATATAGTTACGAGCGACACCACCATAGTGGAGCGAGCGGCGCGTTAGGTCATTTATACTCGATCGGCTTATTCGCGGATTACGCCTTTGACTTCCGGGCCTTGAGGAGTAGTACAGTGATCAAACCAGCAATCATCCCGAAATTATCGTCGAAATTTCTACTCGTTGCAAATATTGGACTGAAATCAAGTAATCGAGAGTCACTGCCTCGGGTTAAGGATGGTCAGAAGGACATCAAGCAACTTTAATCTGTCTTTTTCGACGCCTGCTCTTCTTCCTCCGGCCAATGGTTGGCTTCGGAATACGGTGGAAAGAAAGCATTAATTACAGAAAATGTATAAAAATTTTAATGCTGTGAAAAATCTCAAATTTTGTACGCTGAACACTCTTTATTGATTTTTGAAAAAATTTCGATTTTCAGTTTTCTGCCCATTTTTGGAGATTTTTTTCTGTTTTCTGTTAAACTGGATTTTCTGCGTTCAGAAAAAAATTCCGCACATCCCTGTTCCCGAGGGTACCAGAGGGTCACGCATTTCGTCCAGCGATCATCGGTTTTTCTTAAGATATGACCGGCAGATCGATGTTTTGCGGCTGCCATGTAAATGACCGCATCCTGACAACAGCTAATTTTGAACGACAGGGGCATTTTCATAGACGGCAAAAAAAACTCTCGAACCTCCGCTTTGCGGATGACATCGTTCCGACCAGCAATAGCCAAGCCGGACTTCAACAAATGGTGGATGACCTGGACGCAGCTGGCAGCAGCATCGCGTTGCTCATGACTTCTGTGTTAAATCGCAAAAACACAGAAGCCATGAGGAACAATTCGGCAGGCTCAGCACTGATTACAATAGACGGACTCCCCCGGTATACGAAGAAATAGGTCTACCTCGAACCACTCGAGCCCGTGGACAACGTTTTTAAGGATCCAAATCAGGCGAGGAAGAAGCGCAGGGCAGCGAGAGCCCACATAAGGAAAGCAGCTTCCCTTGTCTCTGACAAAAGAGTCCGTGCGCACCTCCACCGTCTCACCCGCCATGTGATATGGAGCCGCAACCTGGGCCTCTAACAAAACCTCCGCCATTCTGATGACGCTTGCTCAATAAGCTTTCGAACGAACAAGACAAACCATCGAGAGCAATGAAACTAGCATATTTGCAGCATCGACCTCCGCAGACAGTAAGAAATTCGGGACAATCTTATTCAAGGGCAGTATTCACGATAAACTTAACTTCCGATATATTCACGGTTTACGGAAGGTGTGGTGTCCTACATAGCAGAGAATGCTTAAAAAGGACGTTTCCGAGCCAAAGTAGGCCCTCCCTTGTTTACGTGGATTTTTGAGCGTGGATGACTTGACCGCTATGAAGGATGATGTATATTAGTGCAATCAAGCGATTATCTCACTTATCAGCACTTCCTTGACTTGATCATTCCTGTAATCTGAGTGGGCATTTGTTCACATCGAGGGGGCGGTAATAGGTCACGGGGTGGTTCTGGAACTCTAAAACGAGTGTTTGTAGCCGATAATTCGCCACTGCTTCCTCGTTTTCTACCGTTTTTTCGACACTGGGAGCCTAGGATACTTCTCGCCTAACATTTCAATGTGGAAAGTCACCGAAGATGATAATCGTGAACGCTGCCTTCAACCGAAGTAAGCAACGTAGTCGAAGATGCGAAGCTAGTCAGGGAAAACAAATACTTACTTCATGTGTATGAAAAGTAGATAGTACTCTCGCGTAACTCGTCAGCAGGGAAGACAGCTCTTATAAAAAAGAGTTAGTTTGACCAACAAAAGATTTAAATTGTGAATCAATGACCGCAAATAGGAAGAGGCTGTACCAGCAAACTACTAGGTTGATGCAAAAGTTTCCGGACTTTTCACGACTTTGAATAAAAAACATTTCTTGCAGAAACAAACGAGGCTCACCCAACAAAATAATTTCCTTCACATTCAAGGACCCTTCGCAATCGATTGGGCAGATCACGAATTTCCGATGCGTAGAACTCTGGCTGTTTCGCGTACAAGTATTCTTCTAAGGCTATTTTGACTTCTTCATCGTTAGTGAACTGTTTTCCATCCAGGAAGTGCTGTATCGAGCGGACCAGATGGTAGTCGGAGGGGACAAGATCTGGGTTATACGGAGGGTGAGTAAGATCTTCCCAGCCTAAGTCCAGCAGTTTCTGTTCCATATATACCAGATCTTGTCCCTTCCGAATACCATCTGTTCCTCTCGATGCCGCACTTCCTGTATGGAAAACAGTTCACTAACGATGAGGAATTGAAAATGGCCTAAGAAGAATACTTCGACTCAAAACAGCCAGAGTTATACGCGTCGGAAATTCATGATCTGCCCAATCGATGGCGAAGGATCTTTGCATGTGACGGAAATTGTTTTGTTGGGTTAGCCTTGTTTGTTTTTGTGATAAATGTTTTTTATTCAAAGTCGTGAAAAGTCCGGAACTTTTGCATCAACCTCATAAATTGATAATGTGAAAATGCTGAAATTCTTGCGGGTCCTGGGTACTGTAGTCACGGCCTCATATAGCGGTGGGGCGCGCTCACAGGACCTCACCACTTCCTTCTAGCACCATATGTACGTAAAAGATGAATCTCGCTCATGATCGACATACATATACGGTGGAATCGTTGTGCCTCATGCACCTTACTTATTCGAATTTGACCGAACTGTGTCAAATTCCCAATCCTTCAGTCCTGTCAAATCACCAAGAAAAAATTATCATATTTTAGTATATCAATACAATCTTGGGTGCATCGTCGGCACGATGGCCCTTGATAATCTCTACAATGCGTGCTATTACAAGTTCCAACAAACTATCAATGCCTACCCTAACCAGCTATGCCAGTGAGTAGTATTTCTGGGAATGTATTCGCTTTATTCGAATTTTGTTGGAATAGTTCCGGATAGACATTGTTTTGTGTTTATAGAGCATCACAAACGCTAACTCAGTGCCTGGAGGGAGTGTTCACAGACAAATGCGGAGCGGACGTGAGTTTCGCCTTCTGTTCTTTGGCCATGCCCCCCTCCCCTTCGGCTGGTTTCGGCTGACGAAACGCTACTGTCTTTATCAGAGCGATTATCCGGTCCGCAGTTGTCACCCTCTGTCTTAGCACGATTATTATTGCGCTGAGTGCTGCAATATCGGCTGTCTACAATTGCGGTCCGAAAAGGACAGTACGTACGGTCTATTCCGGAGCAGAATTATCTCGGCTCTAGCGCGTGCGTGTATACTGTCTCTCTTACTCCATACTCTCTCGCTGTCCGTCCTTCGCTGACACTCAAGCGAAGGAGCAGAGTGAAATTTGCTCTACAATAGTGGATACGGTTCGTCCGTGTAATTCAGTTAGGACGCCGCCTTTAGCATTTTGGCGCAGAAGCAATTCTCTTGTCAAATTTTCGTGCCAAGCAGCGTCGCGGCTCCCTACTTGAATTACACAAGCCTTATGCCTGTTTTTTGTCCTAATCCAGACCGAAGCGAAACTTCTAGGTCGGATGGGTGGAATGCGAAATGGAACGCCTAGGATGGGCCTACGACTGCAATGCTCTAATATGTTGATGTTTATGAAGTTCTCACTCTTTCGAAGTTCTGATAAAATCTTATTTTGTTCCGGATCTGTGAATGGAACGTCGTCTAGTACAGGAGCACACATTAGCAAAAAAAAGTAGATATCGCTCAAATGAACAGCCGCGGTTCGGCGTAGCGAGGAGTATGAAATCACATGGGAAGTATGACTAGCTCACTTCTTGAAGAGAACAAATTGAACACGATGTTCTAGCAGGCGCATCTCGTCACGCGTACATGACCTTAAAGGCGGCGGCTCAGTAGGTTTACAGGGGGTCGTACGTGGTCCAACCGACAACAGTCCGTGCACCAGAAACCAACGTTCGATCTGGGTGCAGTGTAGTACACAGGCACACATGACAGGAGCAATAAGCTGATTTGTGAATACTCAGGAAATTTTGATAAAGTTACATGCGAATTAAGGACTCTAAACATGTGACCTGCAACTTATCTTCATAGCTTTAAGTTACATGTGACCTTCAACAAAGTAAGCATGTTGCGCGGTTTGAGTTGACCTACACGTGACATAAAGTCCTGACGTATAACTTAAATGTGTTATTTTATCGAGCATGCCGCGTGTTTCTGTGCAGACCGCGCCGTGTGTCTGTGCCGGCCGCGTAGCGTGTCGGTGTCAGGTAACAGGCAGCAAATGCGTAAGTTACTCGCAATGTTCTGGCGCGGCGGATCAAATCTCACCGGCGGCTGGCTGATAATTACCAGCCAGCCGCCGGTGAGATTTAAACCGCCGCGCCAGCCGCGGTTTGAATTTAAACGTTTTTTCTGGGGGAACAAACCACGGACATAACCATAGTAACTTGTTCAGTACTTTTTTTGACAGTCACTGATGAAGAGGCAACTGTACATGAAACCCAAAGTGATCGAGTAAATCACAATGTAGATTCTGGTTATTAGAGAATAGCCATCTTATTGTTAGTAAAAATCATGTGTTCTGGCACATTCACAACAAACCGTTTCAACAGGTTTGAACCAGATATCACTTCTCTGAAATGTGCTGTTAACGTGTTAGAACTTCACTGTTGTGGCTATTTTCTAACAACTAGAATTTATAAACTTCTTTTAAATACAGACTGTCAAAAAGAGCCGGAATATGACGATGTGGGTAAAAACGCGCGGTTACTATGCCTGCGATCTCAGGTGATGAAAATTTTATTGCACTTCTGATGAGAATTATGGCATCATCGTAACTTTTCGCAACTTATCAGTACAATTTGAAACATTTATTTAGGCTTAGGTAGAATCGTGAATCTACTAGCTGCACTTTGACTGCCCTTCTCGCCACAAGTCCACAAGCCATTCAAACAATGAGGGCCGCACGTCCCCATTGCGAACCGAGCATTGTTTGAATAGGAAGTCGGCCGTGGGATGGACATCTACGAGCGATAGCGCGCAATGCACAATGGGGGTATAGCTCAGTGGCAGAGCATTCGACTGCAGATCGAGAGGTCCCCGGTTCAAATCCGGGTGCCCCCTACTTTTTTGCATTCGAGGTTTTAACTGCTCTGGTCTAGGAAACATATTTGTCCACTATTAGTGATAGCCCATTTGCTTGTTGGAACCAAGCAATCAGATCCTACTCTGATATCACACATTTTTCAAAAGATTATTCACTTTTTCTAGTTGTTAGAGAATAGCCACCACATTGATATTCAGGAGATTTAACATATTCGCGGCTGTTTTGACAGGTTTGAACAACAGATGACTCTTGCTTTGAAATGTGGTGTCAACGTGTCAACACACGTAAAATCTGGCGCAAACAAGTAAAATACCTGATTTTGCAGCTGTGGCTATTTTCTAACAACTAGAATTTATGCTCTTGTCATATTGTAAGACTGCGGTTGATGCAGATTCTGCTTATCATAACAGTGTACACAATGCCAGTTTTAAGAAGTCTTGATCGGATTCAAAGCGAAGGTAATCGTGAACAATTTTTGAATTGTGTAAAAATATATATAGTCGTCTGGGAGCAGTTCCTAGAAACCGCCTCACAATATTTTAATCTGACTTCTTGGGTGGATTTTCTTCGGAGATAACCGCAGCAGGAGCTCGAATCGGAGGCGGATCTTGTTGACTGCTTCCATGCGAGGCTGGAGGAGCGTCGGCCACACACTGAACTCACTGAATAAAATTTGAGAAACAAATACAGAAGCCTGCAGTTTCTCAACTTACAACTAAAATTTCTCCGAATTTGATCGCTTATACGGAATTACGGAATTATTGAATTGACAATATTATAAATTCTGGGTGTTAGAAAAGAGTCATTTCAGTGAAATTCAGGTGCTTTAACCCGCTGACGGCATATTGCACGTTTCAACGTGTTGGCGCCAAAATTCAAAAGCGCAGTTCAGCCTTAAAATTGTTTTGAAATCTTCTGGTTCTCAGTCGTTAATAAGTAGAAAAATTAATGCTTTGCCACCTAAGCTCTGGTACAGCCGCAGTGACCTGTTGATTTCGATTATCACCAGCAGCGGAGCGGTGGGCCTTGGTGAAATATAACTAGTGATAAGGAGGTTTTGACTAAAAAGCCACCGCTCCGCGCTGTGATAGCCGAAAACATGAGTTCACTTGGAATGAAACAGAGTCTAGGTGCATTATTTCAATTTTAACACGTTCACTGTTTCTCGCATGATTTTGACACGTTAGTTGAGATTTACCCACAGAGTGCTGTAAAATGCTGTACCATCGTGTCAAAACAGGGAATCTTGTGCGAACGTGTTAAACACTACTATTTCTCGGCGGTGGCGAATAAGTAACCTTTTGAACTTCTGATTCAATGCTGCAGATTGTTTCAGTCTCAGAAGCGGAAAGAGAGTAGAAAGAGGAGAATTCATGTCAAAATACTAAGAAATCAGTAAAAAATCTCCCACATGATCTTCCCTTGAATATCTCGTGTAGTTTTCCGGAGCTTTGAAAATGCGAGCCAGGAGACCATCCATGAGGATAACCAGCCAAAAGTAGAGTAGTAGGCCAAGGGTGCTCTGCAACAGAGAGAGTTTTATGCAGAAAATCATAAATTCTAGTTTTTAGAAAATAACCTTCACGAAAAAAGCTTATGTGTTTCAACACGTTCACGACAGATTGTATGTGTTCACACGTTGACAGACAGCATTTCAAGGCGGTAATTTGCATTGCGAACATGTCAGAATCTGTCACAATGGCTGTAGACTCGTTAAAACACAGCAGTGGGTATTTTCTAACAACTAGAATCTATAAACTTATGGCAATACTCACTCCAATAACTCCGAACGGCGTATTCATGTGGGCTATAGCATCAGCATCGCTTTGCCTAGACAATAATTCCAACCATACACAAAAAAAAACCACGATTCAATTGATAGAAGAGATAAGACAGATAGAAGCGGCAGCTCACCAGAAGAAACGTGTATTCTCATTTCCGCAGATGATGACATCCTTCCTAATCCAAATCCCTCGCTGGCCAAGGACAGGAACGTCAGGTAATTGAAGTGTCAAAGAGCAGCCACATGTATCGACCCCGAGATCAGCGTGGCACAAGGGGGGTGAGGTCTGAATGCGGTCAACAAAGGAACAGAAACTCTAGAATCCGGCGTCTTTTGGGGTGGTAAACAAAAATTTGACGTTTATTTGTCGGTTTTCGAATTGATAAGGTAGGTCAGGTCAAAATCAAGTTTTACCTACCGCAACATACACTAGCCCTCTGGCTATTGACAAACAGATCACGGATTCGTGTTCAGCATCCTGAGGAACCTCTAGCTACAAACTTTGAACCAAATTCAGAATTTTTTTTGACACACTCAAAAAACTGCGTACTCTGTGGACTCACCGACCTAAAACCTTTGAAATTGGAACACGGTTTCTTATCGTGAACATTGTCTTTAACCTTTCTTTTGATCGAATCTAGCAGTTTCATTCTAAACTGTCCGATATATGTGAAGGGAAAAAATCGAAAAAAAGTCTGTGCACGGTCAGCCAATTACAACATTTCCTCCTGTGATTATGTGGCACTGGAGCATAATCAGGAAGGAGATGTTGTAGTCTTCTGACCCCGTGACACATACAAAAGTGGAAAACTGCCGGAAAGAAGGGAGAAAGCGGGATATATCGCAGTGCCAGCCGCAGTGACTCTAACCACTCGACCAAAATCTGCCATATCGCGGATGAAAGTGATAGTTAGAGACGCCGCGGGAAAGGCGAGTCGTCTCGGAAGCTTTAGAGTTGACCCGAAAACCATTCCGGCTCAATTCATCCTTAACGCTGTGAATATGTCGCCTAAATGGTTTCAGGCCTTACCGGGTCATTCGGATAAAGGTAAATCAGGACAAATCCGTACGGATGTTCCATATCCCGGTACAACCACCGTGCACAGGAGATACAAACATCTGAACGGCATCTGTACTGCAGGAAAAGAGAGGGTCATATCAGCCGACACCCCTCCCTGCGACGACACTCCTCTTCAAGTCACAGCAACTGAAGGGTGGTGTGATCCCAGAGAGGATGAACTGTCTGGCTAGAGGAGGAGAAGATAGGAGGGGAGGGGGTCGTAATATCATAGCTGGTTATCGACACCTCCTAACCGAAACCAAACCCGGAGGCAACACGGGCTCTGGCGTCTCTAGAAGGTGCCCGGTTCCTGCTCTATAGATGTACCAGAGATGGAGGAAGCACACCGGTCATGGGACAGAAAAAGGAAGGGTTATACCCACCCTTGGGTTATTGTTGATGGATGCTGCCCCAGTAGCCGTTCTGTCAATGGTGCCCTAACATTAAACCCTACATTCCTTTTTGAAAAACCATGAGTAAAGGCTCGATATTCTTCATCTACCTCTCGAAAGGAACTATCGGTACAACTTTCGCGCGCATAGATTTCAAACATCTGAACGGCAACCGTCCTGCAGCTAGAGGGAGGGTCATATGTGTACTATAGCCGACCCCCTCCCTGTGACGACACTCCTCTTCAAGTCACAACTACTGAAGGGTGGTGTGATCCCAGAGAGGGTGAACAGTCCAGCTAGAGGAGGAGAAGATAGGGCCAAGGGCAGGAGGTGTGGGGGGGTCGTCATATGCTGGCTGGCGATCGACACCTCCTAACCGAAACCAACCCCAAGGCACACGGGTTCTGGCGTCTTTAGAAGGTGTCGAAAAACCGGCTCTGTAGAGGTGCAAGTTGGAGGAGGAACACAGAGCATGAGATAGAAAGAGGAAGGGTTAGACTTATCCCTAGCCCATGGATGGTTATCGTTGATGAATGCTGCCCCAGTAGCCATCCAGTCGGCCGTTCTCAAAAACAGCTAACAATGACTCACCCCGGAGCATGTGGACGCTCACTGGTGCAACTGCTAGCAAGTCTGACGATGTCCATCATTGTTTCATAGGCATTTATACGATATCGTTACAGTACCGCCCCCAGGGATGTTGCTGTGCGGCTTTTATCTAGGCGAGGGATCTTGTCAGAGAGAAAATGTTACAGACGGCGACCACACACGATGAAGCCCGCATCGTACAAAGTACAAGCAGTAGAAAAACTGTAGAAAAATTCTATGGGAAGCAGGGGAGCAGTGGAACTCTTGTGGTGGGTCAGTAGTTGATCATGATATTTCTGGCGTGGAATACAAAAAAAAATATCAGAACGTAAGGTACACCACGGCTCTCAAGTTCCGGCCACGAGGCGCAGGGGCTACGTTTTTGCGTCTTTAGCCTCTTTTTTTCGATAACTTCTCTCATAATCAACTGTTTTAAGATCTGATGTTATTGAGGATCCAGGTGAGGAGGCCTAACCAGCGGTAGAATAAATGCTAGGTTTTATGAGTTATACACAAGTTAGGTTTGGAATGTGATTTCCAGATCTTTATACAGTTCACATAAGGTTGGTCCAGAAGGAATTGTCCGCCAGTGCGGTCGGCGTGGATTTCGAGCGTCCATGGCGGCGGCATTTTTACGATCTTTGTATCGATCAGCAGGAATAATAGACGATTATAAGAGTAATACCTCAGCCAGCCGTTTGCAGACGTGGGAAGGCTCGCGCAAAAACAAATGCATTCACCCAGCCCGCTCGACACGCATGCCGGCCGCGTAGCGGACGGTCTCGTCCGGACACCTTTTAGTGCTTAAAAACCTGGATTTAGTTACAGGTATTCTCACAGAGGTGTTATGAAGTCTTTTGAGTAGCTGCTCGTCCTTCTCCTTATAAGGATTGAAAATTGATGCACCACTTTCTACGGTTACATAGGAAAAATGTTTTATTGACTTTCAACAAAACTGATTCTATTTTCTGTGATAAACTCCTTGAATATTTGATAATTCGTAGGTAAGGTTGTTCTGCGAAGCATTTTGTGCTGATTATCATAATGGGATCCCAAAACGACTGCTTAGCAGCCAGTGTTATAACTGAACCTCGCAGTTGACACTTTAGAATAGATAGAGTCATCGAAAAAGGACTACCCAGAACGCTCGTCCGCTCGCCTTCTGACGAAATCCTACGAGTGGTATTGTTGTAAGGTGAACCGAATAATCAAAGAATCCAATATTCCACTCGTTCCACTGAACCGATTTTCATACCTTTCTGTGTGAACCAGAGATGAGCGGAATAGAATTGCGGAATCTCAGAAATTGAATTTCGGGTTTCGACAAAAAATTCTCTCGAGTTTCGGAAATCGGCTGTGAAACTCCTTAAATGAGCTGAAATGTGGGTTCCGGAAAGCGAAACGTGGAATAATTTCGAAATTGCTGATAAGCTGCTTCTGGATCAATAGATAGGAAATTTTCGCGCTCCGCAGCTTTTTGTGCGGTTTTCGGGATGTGGAGCGTGTAAGGGTAAATGCGCACGAAAATGATGGTTTCGGAACGCAAAATGCACCATTTCACTCATCCATGGTGTGCGCCAAATATTCTCATTTTAAGATTCAATCTAATAATTGAGAAAAAACAGAATTTAGAGTTTCATAGTGATGTTCTAGAAGTCTCTGAATAAGTCTTTGAATCTTTGAAAAGTCTTTGAATAATTATTCCAGTCGCTTGCCGGTGGATCACTGAGCAGTGTGCACCGCAAGAACTGCCTATTGTAAAGCTGATTCCTAAGAGCAGTATTTTTTCGCAGCACAGCTGAAGTTTCGAACCTCAAGCAATTCTCAAGTTTGGCTCGTTCTCCCAATCTGGGGGTGCACTGCTGTTGCTGTCCGGGCCAACTGAAGGAGCCCGGACAGAAACAGCAGTGACGCAGAGATTGCGAGAACGGATCAGATTGTCAGGCGACTCCTGATCCTATTCGGTGAGTATCAGGGCTGAGATCATCTAAGACAAAGGTTAGTAACTTTACGAAAGGAGAGGGACGGAAACAGACTTTACTAGTATTACATCAGATTTTCGTCCACATCAGAACCTTTTTCCCGCTGTTGTTCAAGCCACGGCAGTATCGCCTGGCAGCCCGACATGATCTCGGAGCCGTCGTGGCGATTCTTCTCGATAACGCAACTTGAATAAAAAGGTTTGTCTAGACCAAGTCCGCGGTATTGCCGCTGAGGCTCCGCGATCATGAATAAAAAGTCTATATTTCTCGGGAGCACATGGGAAAAAGTTTCATAGTCTTGAGCTCGCCTTTCAAGGTTTCTCTTCATTTTCATGACAACTTTTCCTTCATGTTCTTCCAACGATTTTTTTTTCAGATTAATATGTTCAATTCTGAATCCATGTCACACTTCGGTCGATGTTTCTCGTAGATAGAGCTGATGTGCAGCTACTTTTTTTGGCCCGACATTATCAAATGCCACCCACAGAGACCCCATGGTGAATCACGAAGATCCGTGCACCTGATAGAATAGAATATATACATTCAATGACGATGAGCAGTAGGAAAAAACGCATGGGAGGGATTCCGGCAAATGCTTGTGGCATCGGCTTTGTCGGGATGGTAGGGAGGATTTTTCGAGAAGTGGGGCATAAATATTCTACTAGCGAGACCTAGCGAAGTTTTCGCTCACAGAAACTTTTGCATGAGCCAACTACCTGAGACGGATTAGTTTGTTAGAACGGTGGTGACTGACTTCCGCCTACCCGAAAGTACTCTCCTGAGCAGAGCAAGGTGCCGTACATTTACAGCAGGCCGTGGGTATATCAAAATGTGGGATCATAAAGCAAAACATAAGAAGCCAGCGGTAAATCGTCGGTTGCTACCGGCACAAAATTCAGAACCCCTTCTGTACTTCCTTCCCTTACGTCGCTACCCACTGCCCTTTCTTCCAATTTGTAAAGTTCACAAGCGATTATTCTCGCTTTACCGTCTATATCATGATAAGGAAAAACGCATTCTCATATTATATGATGTTTCCCTAGTTGACCAACATCATGCCCTTGTTCTCAATGAATGAAATTAGTAGGTGGTTGTTTATGTTTTTGTGGTGCAGATTTTGATAAGCTCAGACTTGCAACATATATAAAACTGGTTTTTGGAAGTTAGGGATTCGAAATGACTGAGCGGTTGCAATGAGTGGCGAACAGAGAAGGTGCGTAAGTGAAGCTGCTGCTTGTATCCTAAAACTGGAAAAATGTCGCAGGAGTTCTGCGCCAATCTCAGAACGCGTCCCACGCTTCTCCAAGATTCATATTTTCCTATCTATTTCCTCTCCACAAAGGTTAAGATTTAGCATTAAAAATTGAAAAACCTTTTTTCAAATTCTACACTCTTGGTGACGTCCTGCACACTCCCACTGCGGTCCTGCTAACTTTCGATGACCTGCACACTCCCACTCGGGACCTGTGCATTTTCTACGACGCCCTGCACACTCCAACTGGGGACCTGCGCACTCTCTATGACGTCCTGCACACTCCCGTTGGGTTCTTCACATTTTCTATGACGCCCTCCACGCTACCATTTGGGTCCTGCACACTTTCTATGACGTGCTGCACACTTCCGTTGGGGTGCTGGACATTCCTACCTAGAACCTGCGCACTTTCTATGACGTCCTGCACACCCGATTAGGGTCCTGCACACTTTCTATGACGCCCTGCACACTCCCGCTGAGGTCCTGCACACTTTCTATGACGTCCTGCACACTCCCACTGGGGTCCTGCACATTCCTACTTAGGACCTGCGCACTTTCTATGACGTCCTGCACACTCCAATTAGGGTCCTGCACACTTTCTATGACGCCCTGCACACTCCCACTGAGGTCCTGCACACTTTCTATGACGCCCTGAACACTTCCGCTGGGGTCCTGCACATTCCTACTTAGGACCTGCGCACTTTCAATGACGTCCTGCACACTCCGATTAGGGTCCTGCACACTTTCTATGACGCCCTGCACGCTCCCACTGAGGTCCTGCAACACTTTCTATGACGTCCTGCACACTCCCACTGGGGTCCTGCACATTCCTACTTAGGACCTGCGCACTTTCTATGACGTCCTGCACACTTCGATTAGGGTCCTGCACACTTTCTATGACGCCCTGAACACTCCCACTGGGGTCCTGCACATTCCTACTTAGGACCTGCGCACTTTCTATGACGTCCTGCACACTTCGATTAGGGTCCTGCACACTTTCTATGACGCCCTGAACACTCCCACTGAGGTCCTGCACACTTTCTATGACGCCCTGCACACTCCCACTGGGGTCCTGCACATTCCTACGTAGGACCTGCGCACTTTCTATGACGTCCTGCACACTCCGATTATGGTCCTGCACACTTTCTATGACGCCCTGCACACTCCCACTGAGGTCCTGCACACTTTCTATGACGTCCTGCACACTCCGATTAGGGTCCTGCACACTTTCTATGACGCCCTGCACACTCCCACTGGGGTCCTGCACACTTTCTATGACGTCCTGCACACTTCCGCTGGGGTCCTGCACATTCCTACTTAGGACCTGCGCACTTTTTATGACGTCCTGCACACTCCGATTAGGGTCCTGCACACTTACTATGACGTCTTGCACACCCTCACTGGGGTCCTGCACACCTTTTATGACGCCCTGCATTTTTTGCATCGCTAGACGACTCGCAGAAGTTATCATGACCCACGGCCAAAAGTGCGCTCCACGGACAAACTCGGTTGGCCCGAGGCACGTAAGAGGTGAGTCGGGCTGATTTTTTGGTAATCGATAAATGTCGCACCCACCTAAATGTTGGTACCATTTCATACAAGTTTTGATCGGCCATTCCAAAGATATCGGGGACACATGCACACACATACACACACACACACACACACACACACACACACATCGGGACATAACTGCTTTAAGTATAAGGATATAGATGAGATGGGCAGTACTTAATCGGTTGAACTTTTTCGCAGATTTCGATTTGTAGACTTGGTGATGAACTGAGCTTCTTGAAGGAAAAGTTGGTATTTTCAGAGGACCGAGAAGAAAACGACATTTTGTTTTGCCGATCTTACACCACTTTCAAGCCTAATAATAGGAACTAGCGAGACCTAGCGAAGTTTTCGCTCACAGAAACTTTTGCGTGAGCCAACTACCTGAGACGGATTAGTTAGTTAGAACGGTGGTGACTGACTTCCGTCTAACCGAAAGTTGCTGTACGTAGGTATGGACTCTCCTGAGCAGAGCAGGAAGCCGTACATTTACAGCAGGCCGTGGGGGTATCACAATGTGGGATCAAAAAGCAAAACATAAGAAGCCAGCAGTAAATCGTCGGTTGCTACCGGCATAAACTTCACAACCCCTTCTGCACTTCCTTCCCTTACTCTGCCAATTCGAGACTTGATGCCGCAGCAAAAGAGACTTGATGCTCATGTACAAGTCGGCATGAAGTCTTAATTTGCCGCGCTAAATTCACTGTATGGGTGAATTTGCCGCTAGAGAGGTGAGAATGAGGTGAATTTCCCGTGAAAATGGTGCGAACTGGCAGCGAGAGAGGGTCAATTTACCCCGAAAATGAGGTGAATCAACCTCGAAAAATGGGTGAATTTACCCCGAAAATTTCACGAATTTGAAGGTCCACAGCAAGGAAGCCCCCTTGTCCGCAACATGAGCGTAATCTTCACCGAGGTCTGCGGTGAGGAGCCACCCTCTGCGGACCCCGGCGTAACTCGTCCCCGTCGTGAGGATACCCACTGTATCCTCCCAGCAACCAAAATTATGCTGGCCTCCGGAGAGTGACCAGAAGTCACCTTTCAGGGCCGGCAGCAGAATGCCGAATGAGGACTCTGGTGGGATGAGGCTGTTTTTATACCGGCGGTGCTCATAGTAAACACATTGAGACGTGATCACATTGAGACGTGATTATTCGTTTTATCATGTTTTCGCTGGGATGTTTTCATTTGTTTAGAAATTTCTGAGATGCCAGCAACGGCGGTCATTTCACCCTTTGCGCTGAGTGGTATCCAGCCGCTCAACAACTGATATGCATTAACATGTTAGCGCAGGCGGTATTTTCACGCTTTGCGCTGACTGATATCCAACCGCTCAGCAAATTCACCCTTTGCGCGGATAAGCTTTCATGACGGCGCTAAAGGTGAATTTGATGCCTTATGATAACAAAGCGTGATAAAGGCCGCTTTCGCCGAAGCATCAAGTCTCGAATTGGCAGAGTACGTCGCTACCCACTGCCCTTTCTTCCAATTTGTAGAGTTCACAAGCTATTAATCTCGCCTTACCGTCTCTATCATGATAAGGACAAACGCATTCTCATTTTATATGATGTTCCCCTAGTTCACCAACGTCATGCCCTTGTTCTGAATGAATGAAATTAGTAGGTGGTTGTTTATGTTTTTGTGGTGCAGATTTTGATAAGCTCAGACTTGCAACATATAAAAAACTGGTTCTTGGAAGTTAGGGAATCGAAATGACTGAGCGGTTGCAATGAGTGGCGAACAGAGAAGGTGCGGAAGTGGACCTGCTACTTGTTTCCTAAAACTGGCAAGAAAATGTCTCAGGAGTTCTGCGTCAATCTCGAAACGCGTCGCACGCTTCTCAAAATTCATGTTTTCTAATCTGTTTTCTTCTCCACAAAAGGTTAAGATTTAGCATTAAAAAATTAAAAAAAAACCTTTTTTCAAATTCTTCACTCTTGGTAACGTCCTGCACACTCCCACTGCGGTCCTGCTAACTTTTGATGACCTGCACACTCCCACTCGTGACCTCTGCATTTTCTATGACGCCCTGCACACTCCCACTGGGGACCTGCGCACCCTCTATGACGTCCTGCACCCTACCATTTGGGTCCTGCACACTATCTGTGACGTGCTGCACACTCGCGTTGGGGTCCTGTTCACATTCAATGACGTCCTGCGCACTCCTACTCAGGACCTGCACATTTTCTGTTATGTCCTGCACACTCCAGCTGGGGTCCTGCACAATTTCTATGACGTCCTGCACACTCCCGCTGGGGACCTGCACATTTTCTATGATGTCCTGCGCACTTCCACCGGGGTCCTGCACACTTTCTATGACGTCCTGCACACTTCCTCTGGGGTCCTGCACATTTTCTACGATGTCCTGCACACTCCCGCTGGGGTCCTGCACAATTTCTATGACGTCCTGCACACTTCCTTTTGGGGTCCTGTACACTTTCAATGACGTCCTGCACACTCCCGCTGGAGACCTGCAAATTTTCTATGATGTCCTGCACACTTCCACCGGGGTCCTGCACACTTTCTATGACGTCGTGCATACTCCCACTGGGGTCCTGCACACTTTCTACGACGTCCTGCACACTTCCGCTGGGGTCCTGCACACTTTCCATGACGCCCTGCACACTCCCACTGGGGTCCTCCACACTTTCTATGACGTCCTGCACACTTCCGCTGGGGTCCTGCACATTCCTACTTAGGGCCTGCGCACTTTCTATGACGTCCTGCACACTCCGATTAGGGTCCTGCACACTTTCTATGACTTCTTGCACACCCTCACTGGGGTCCTGCACTCCTTTTATGACGCCCTGCATTTTTCGCATCGCTAGACGACTCGCAGAAGTTATCATGACCCACGGCCAAAAGTGCGCTCCACGGACAAACTCGGTTGCCCCGAGGCACGTAAGAGGTGACTCGGGCTGATTTTTCGGTAATCGATAAATGTCGCACCCACCTAAATGTTGGTACCATTTCATACAAGTTTTGATCGGCCATTCCTAAGATATGCGGGACCCATGCACACACGAACACACACACACACACCCACATCGGGACATAACTGCTTTAAGTATAAGGAAGTGTTAAAACCCCCGGGTACGTCACAATTTCGACCTTGCGCTCCCAGTTAGATGCTAAATTCAGATTCCGTGCGTTGAAGGCAGAAAACCAGGAGGTTTCAGCGGAAGATCGGTTTTTTAAAGAAAAATGCCATAAAAGAAGACCTCAAAAGTATGGGAAGATGTTATACAATACCAATTTATTTCAAAGTAATAATACTACTAGCGAGACCTAGCGAAGTTTTCGCTCACAGAAACTTTTGCATGAGCCAACTACCTGAGACGGATTAGTTTGTTAGAACGGTGGTGACTGACTTCCGCCTACCCGAAAGTACTCTCCTGAGCAGAGCAAGGTGCCGTACATTTACAGCAGGCCGTGGGTATATCAAAATGTGGAATCATAAAGCAAAACATAAGAAGCCAGCGGTAAATCGTCGGTTGCTACCGGCACAAAATTCAGAACCCCTTCTGTACTTCCTTCCCTTACGTCGCTACCCACTGCCCTTTCTTCCAATTTGTAAAGTTCACAAGCGATTATTCTCGCTTTACCGTCTATATCATGATAAGGAAAAACGCATTCTCATATTATATGATGTTTCCCTAGTTGACCAACATCATGCCCTTGTTCTCAATGAATGAAATTAGTAGGTGGTTGTTTATGTTTTGTGGTGCAGATTTTGATGAGCTCAGACTTGCAACATATATAAAACTGGTTTTTGGAAGTTAGGGATTCGAAATGACTGAGCGGTTTGCAATGAGTGGCGAACAGAGAAGGTGCGTAAGTGAAGCTGCTGCTTGTATCCTAAAACTGGAAAAAATGTCGCAGGAGTTCTGCGCCAATCTCAGAACGCGTCCCACGCTTCTCAAGATTCATATTTTCCTATCTATTTCCTCTCCACAAAAGGTTAAGATTTAGCATTAAAAATTGAAAAACCTTTTTTCAAATTCTACACTCTTGGTGACGTCCTGCACACTCCCACTGCGGTCCTGCTAACTTTCGATGACCTGCACACTCCCACTCGGGACCTGTGCATTTTCTACGACGCCCTGCACACTCCAACTGGGGACCTGCGCACTCTCTATGACGTCCTGCACACTCCCGTTGGGTTCTTCACATTTTCTATGACGCCCTCCACGCTACCATTTGGGTCCTGCACACTTTCTATGACGTGCTGCACACTTCCGTTGGGGTGCTGCACATTCCTACTTAGGACCTGCGCACTTTCTATGACGTCCTGCACACTCCGATTAGGGTCCTGCACACTTTCTATGACGCCCTGCACACTCCCGCTGAGGTCCTGCACACTTTCTATGACGTCCTGCACACTCCCACTGGGGTCCTGCACATTCCTACTTAGGACCTGCGCACTTTCTATGACGTCCTGCACACTCCATTAGGGTCCTGCACACTTTCTATGACGCCCTGCACACTCCCACTGAGGTCCTGCACACTTTCTATGACGCCCTGAACACTTCCGCTGGGGTCCTGCACATTCCTACTTAGGACCTGCGCACTTTCAATGACGTCCTGCACACTCCGATTAGGGTCCTGCACACTTTCTATGACGCCCTGCACGCTCCCACTGAGGTCCTGCAACACTTTCTATGACGTCCTGCACACTCCCACTGGGGTCCTGCACATTCCTACTTAGGACCTGCGCACTTTCTATGACGTCCTGCACACTTTGATTAGGGTCCTGCACACTTTCTATGACGCCCTGAACACTCCCACTGGGGTCCTGCACATTCCTACTTAGGACCTGCGCACTTTCTATGACGTGGTGCACCCTTCGATTAGGGTCCTGCACACTTTCTATGACGCCTGAACACTCCCACTGAGGTCCTGCACACTTTCTATGACGCCCTGCACACTCCCACTGGGGTCCTGCACATTCCTACGTAGGACCTGCGCACTTTCTATGACGTCCTGCACACTCCGATTATGGTCCTGCACACTTTCTATGACGCCCTGCACACTCCCACTGAGGTCCTGCACACTTTCTATGACGTCCTGCACACTCCGATTAGGGTCCTGCACACTTTCTATGACGCCCTGCACACTCCCACTGGGGTCCTGCACACTTTCTATGACGTCCTGCACACTTCCGCTGGGGTCCTGCACATTCCTACTTAGGACCTGCGCACTTTTTATGACGTCCTGCACACTCCGATTAGGGTCCTGCACACTTACTATGACGTCTTGCACACCCTCACTGGGGTCCTGCACACCTTTATGACGCCCTGCATTTTTGCATCGCCAGACGACTCGCAGAAGTTATCATGACCCACGGCCAAAAGTGCGCTCCACGGACAAACTCGGTTGGCCCGAGGCACGTAAGAGGTGAGTCGGGCTGATTTTTTGGTAATCGATAAATGTCGCACCCACCTAAATGTTGGTACCATTTCATACAAGTTTTGATCGGCCATTCCAAAGATATCGGGGACACATGCACACACATACACACACACACACACACACACACACACATCGGGACATAACTGCTTTAAGTATAAGGATTTACTGATCAATCAGCGTGATCAGTACTTTTTGAACTCTCCTTAATAAGATATCACCTGGGTGACTCGATCTGGCATCGACGCAACCCAGTTCTGCAGCATATTCTTGTCCATGACAGAATTTTTCTCCCCGATGTTAGATTTGAAATAGATTGTCGTAACCAAGCTTATTCTATTATATGGTATACTAGCGAGGCCTAGCGAAGTTTTCGCTCACAGAAACTTTTGCGTGAGCCAACTACCTGAGACGGATTAGTTTGTTAGAACGGTGGTGACTGACTTCCGTCTACCGGAAAGTTGCTGTACGTATGGACTCTCCTGAGCAGAGCAGGGTGCCGTACATATACAGCAGGCCGTGGGGGTATCAAAATGTGGGATCATAAAGCAAAACATAAGAAGCCAGCGGTAAATCGTCAGTTGCTACCGGCACAAAATTCACAACCCCTTCTGTACTTCCTTTCCTTACGTCGCTACCCTTTGCCCTTTCTTCCAATTTGTAAAGTTCACAAGCGATTATTCTCGCTTCACCGTCTCTATCATGATAAGGAAAAACGCATTCTCATATTATATGATGTTTCCCTAGTTGTCCAACATCATGCCCTTGTTCTCAATGAATGAAATTAGTAGGTGGTTGTTTATGTATTTGTGGTGCAGATTTTGATAAGCTTAAACTTGCAACATATATAAAACTGGTTTTGGAAATTAGGGAGTTCAAGAAATGACTGAGCGGTTGCAATGAGTGGCGAACAGAGAAGGTGCGGAAGTGGTGCTGCTGCTTGTATCCTAAAACTTACAAAAAAATGTCACAGGAGTTTTGCGTCAATCTCAGAACGCGTCGCATTCTCCTCAAGATTCATGTTTTCCTATCTATTTCTTCTCCACAAAGGTAAAGATTTAGCATTAAAAATTGAAAAACCTTTTTCCAAATTCTACACTCTTGGTAACTTTTGATGACCTGCACACTCCCACTGTGGACCTGTGCATTTTTATGACGCCCTGCACACTGCAACTCCTTGGGACCTGCATAATCTCTATGACGTCCTGCACACTCCCGTTAGGGTTCTTCACACTTTCTATGACGCCCTGCACGCTACCATTTGGGTCCTGCACACTTTCTATGACGTGCTGCACACTCCCGTTGGGGTTCTGCACATCCTACTTAGGGCCTGCGCACTTTCTATGACGTCCTGCACACTCCGATTGGGGTCCTGCACACTTTCTATGACGTCCTGCACACTACGAATAGGGTCCTGCACACTTTCTATGACTCCCTGCACACTCCCGCTGGGGTCCTGCACATTCCTACTTAGGACCTGCACACTTTCTATGACGTCCTGCACACTACGAATAGGGTCCTGCACACTTTCTGTGACGCCCTGCACAGTCCCACTGGGGTCCTGCACACTTTCTATGACGTTCTGCACACTTCCGCTGGGGCCCTGCGCACTTTCTATGACGTCCTGCACACTCCGATTAGGGTCCTGCACACTTTCTATGACGTCCTGCACACTCCGATTAGGGTCCTGCACACTTTCTATGACGTCGTGCACACTCCGATTAGGGTCCTGCACACTTTCTATGACGTCCTGCACACTCCGATTAGGTCGTGCACACTTTCTATGACGCCCTGCACACTCCCACTGGGGTCCTGCACACTTTCTAAGATGCCCCACACTCCCACTGAGGTCCTGCACACTTCCGCTGGGGTCCTGCACATTCCTACTTAGGACCTGCGCACTTTCTATGACGTCCTGCACACTCCGATTAGGGTCCTGCACACTTTCTATGACGCCTTGCACACTCCCACTGGGGTCCTGCACACTTTCTATGACGTCCTGCACACTTCCGCTGGGGTCCTGCGCACTTTCTATGACGTCCTGCACACTCCGATTAGGGTCCTGCACACTTACTATGACGTTTTGCACACCCTCACTGGGGTCCTGCACATCTTTTATGACGCCCTGCATTTTTTGCATCGCTAGACGACTCGCAGAAGTTATCATGACCCACGGCCAAAAGTGCGCTCCGCGGACAAACTCGGTTGCCCCGAGGCACGTGAGAGGTGACTCGGGCTGATTTTTTGTAATCGATAAATGTCGCACCCACCTAAATGTTGGTACCATTTCATACAAGTTTTGGTCAGCCATTCCTAAGATATCCGGGACACATGCACACACATACACACACACACACACACACACACACACACATCGGGACATAACTGCTTTAAGTATAAGGATATCTACTTACCTTACAATTGTCTTAAAAGTCATAAATAAAAAAATAAATAAATAAATAAATAAATAAATAAATAAATAAATAAATAAATAAATAAATAAATAAATAAATAAATAAATAAATAAATAAATAAATAAATAAATAAATACACAAATAAATAAATAAATAAATAAATTTGCAGCAACTGCAAATGGTCTGGAACGGTCGTCAAAGTTGGTGCCGACTTGCGCACCCTCTTGATAGGGATTTTTCAAAAAATTTTCCATTAATTTCGCGTCAGAGTAGTACGTCGGCCTAATGGAGCTCAACCACTCTGCTGCCGAGGTGCATCAGTGGATTTTAGCCTTTGTAATGTTCAAATAATTACCTCTGTTGCCTGAGCTGCTCGGATTCAGAATTCCGCTCACCTCTGATTGGGGGATGTATGAAAAAAAGTCCTAGTAAGAACTTTCCTTTCACGTATGATTATACTGAAATCTGACTGATATAAAACTCGAGAATAGGCTTAAACACAAGAAAGCTAAAATAAAATTTTCAAAAGTGGTTTAGCAAAATCACACTTGGTCGAAAATATAGCCTGTGATTATTTATTCACACAAACCAGTCTGTCCCTCATGTAGCGAAAAACATCACCTGTTGGACTGCATGGTCTCTCCGAGTTTGCTACCTGAAGTTCACTTTATTATAAAGTAGATTCCATATCGTTTTCGATTTTCGAAAGTTGTCAACTCTGTTAGCCGTTCTTGGCCATGGAACACACCTGTGTGTGTTTCGATAGGGATCAGTTCGCTAACTCAGAATGTCCCCGTTTTTTTCCCATTCGAATGCAGATCGTTGTCTGACAGATTTCATCTCTTCGAACGCAGAAACCGTTCAGAGAATTCAATTCTTTCTGTTAACCTTAATCCTCCCACATGGTGTCATATGGATTTTGGACTATGAAAAAGTTTTGTCGATGTTAAGTTTTCGATGGGAAAAACAAATTGAAATTTTTCGAAGGTTCAGAAGACTCAGTTCTATAGTAGCATTCTTTAGGATCCCTTTTCGGCAGAGAATGCGCTCCAAGATTTTGAATTTTGCTGCAAATTCGAGTTCGAAGGAGAAAATTTGTGTAGTTATGGACATTCGACCTACACTTTCGAATGAATGAGTAATTCGAATGAAACCATCAAAAAATAACCGAATGACTGGTTTCCGAAAGACAACCACACCAGAATTTTAGGTTCAATGACTTTTATGGTTCGATAGTACTCTTTCCTAAAATTTCGGAGTGTTTCTCTCAAAATTTAGGAACGACATTTTTCAATAAAATTTCGTATGAATGATTGAATCACCAACCAAGACCATTCGAAGTTTTCTTATGAAATGATAGATTCAAAAAGCTTTCCTCTATTCGAATTTGATGAGTGCTCAAAAACTTAAGCCCCTTTCATAGTTTGCCGGCCAACGTCGGACGACTCGTTATCAAATTTGATAAGTTGAGATAGATAAGATGGGTAGGGTGGGGTAGAGAGATATTACACATTCGATAACGAGTCGTCCGACGTCGGTCGGGAGTGTGAAAGAGGCTTTAGTCAGATATTCAAGTATTAATTTGAATTTTGGAATATTTTATAACTAATATAAGAACATGGTGGAACATTTCTTTACGATCATTAGAGATTCGGAAAACTACTACATATTTCTGCTCTACGAATAATCACCACTTGGAACATTGATTGATTCAAATTTTCGGACGAGTCTAATATTCCTGAAGACCAAAAAGTTGAATATCCAAATGTATCGATCACTCCATAATTCGAATCTTCGAATCATTTGACTATTATACGAATTTATATCTGGTCCGGTAATCAGCTCAGTGGGTAGCGTTCTCGATTACATTTTTATTTTCCTTTTGTTTTCCTCTTATTTCCAACTCGAAAAGCCTTTAAAAGTAATTCGTGAACTATTCTCATTTTCATCTTTCTTTCGATGAAGAGAATAAGCAGCACTAAAGAAAGCAAGCCAATTGAATGTTCGATCAATGTTCGGTTAACTCGGCATCCGAATAATCGAATGATGGGAAAATTAGACATGTTTTTTGGATTCCTGCTCCTTTGATTGGAATTATTCGATTTTTGAATATCCTCTCTACATGCTATTACAAACCAACCTATTATTCACCTGTTGCATACATTCTACTCCGAAGTGCTAGATGACCAAACAAATATCCCGCTTACTCTGCCTCCTTAGCCAGTTCGAGCCGATTTTCTTGTGCGGGGGTAACTTCGAGGCAGCGGACTTTATTAATGATTTTAGGTACTCATAGTCAGATCAAAAAAGTTGATAGGGTTATACTTTGGATTTCTGCGACTTACTGTTATAAATACTGCCCGGTTAATTACCACTGATCCTCGACAAGTTGAACGAATTTTCATTGATCTTTTGCTGCTGACAAGATCGGATCCAACAGTTCGAGAGCGGTGAGGATGCTAATCAAATGCTATTCTTTCTCCAAAGGCATATGGAGAACCAACCTTTTTCTTGCTGGGAGGGGGGAGCAACGATTGTATAAGTTACTTGTTGGCCACATCAAGCACGTCCTCAACATTCATCGCAAAATGAAACACTCTAACTAAACTGTATTTTCGAAGGCATTGAAGTTTGGATGTTTGAGATAGACTGAAACTTTCGCCTCTTCTCCTTGTTTATACATTTTGTGTTTTAAAAAGCCCTTATCCGTCAGCAGTGGTTTATTTCTTTTTGGTGAAATCTTTTTTCTGTTAATTGAGGGTCTTAGGTCTATAGTATACTACGTACATATGTAGCTGTCATGAGCGGCAGGCATGTCATCTAGCACTGATCGCGGTGGGATCAGCATCAGGACAATGATGGCGGTCATCGCAGGAAAAGTTTGTGGACGCCCGTCGCGCCAACCTTTTTTGGTTTGGGTGTCATATGTCGAGTTCTCAAGACTCTATCATACTTTGTCGCTGGTCGCTGTGCGGCGCACTCTGACAAGCGACAGTAACGGAATTTCCAATTTGATTTTCATCTCGTTTATTGAGTTGGGATATAGTTTTCTAATTCTTTGTCGCTGCTCTCGGCAGTGGTAGATTCGCTGCACCGGTGGCAAGTTTGTGGTCAGGCCTTAAATCTGCCAGGTCGTAGTCTAAAAGGCATTGAGCAGGCGGCTCTCACGGCAAATACAATGAGCATGGGGAAGGGGGCGCCTTCTCCAAGTATTTAGCCTGATTTGAAGCTTTCGACAGCCGTCTGGCAGTCGCCTTGTCGCATCGAGGCAACAAGTCTCAAATCGAGCTCGCCTAATCATGATGAATTTGTTGCTCTACCTGCTGAAAAAAAGTGGGGAAACCTCACTCTGAAATCGTGTCTTATTTTCACTTGGTAGGGCGGAAATTCCTTCATCGATTCGAGACTAGCTGCCTCGATCTTATGAAGCGACTCCCAACAGAGTAACAGAGGCCCTAAAAGTCATGAAGCCTCCTTCCCGCATTATAGAAGTTTCATTTTTCTCCTCATTTTTTCATTTTTTTCTCGGGCTTCGGAAATCGGCTGAAAATGCGCGGAAATGCGGTTTTCGGAACGCGAAGCGTGGAAAAATTCAGAAATCATGTTTTCTTACGTCCCTGAAGACCCGATATTTTCGCATTCCGCAGCGTTTTCTGCGATTTTCGGAATGCGGAACGCGGAATGCCAAAAATGCGCGAAACTGCGGGTCTCGGACCGCGAAACGCGGAACTCCGCTCATCCCTGGCTCCAATGCATTACAAAACTGCTGGAAGGCACCTAAATGATTACTTAATATGGATTTATGACATTTTTCCGTTCTAGCACATTTGATTTACGAGAAGATAGACTCACCTGATGATTGTCCTAATCCACCAGGGAAAAGCTCCATCTCCGAAATCACACGCTTCGAAGGCAGTGTTCACGACAAAAACTAGTTTTCGAGTTTCTACCAGAAAACGAAGGTTTTGGGTCCGACTGTTTCATCAGTGAAAAAAGAATCATGAAAAACGCTGTAAAACATCCAAAATCAGCTCTAATTCTTGAAAGCCACATTTCAACGGTGAATGAGCTGCGCGGGCATGGGCCCGAAGTAGACAGCGTGTGCAGATGCGCCCCAATGCTAAAACTCAGCCGCGCTCACGCTTCCATGCTAATGAAGAAGCGGACTGAACTGTTTCACTGAAAACTCTACCGCGAGCGGAAAGTGCCAGCGCGAGCGAAACTCGGAGCAGATTAAAGCTCTAAAGGGCTCGTTTTGTTCGTTCTTTCACCACTACTGCTCCAATGAGGCCCAGGCCTTTCGATTTCCAAATTTATCGTGGACACTGCCTTTAACACATACTGTGCTTCTCTGGGCCGTATTCCGGTCCGCAATTGCGTCTCGACACGCTTTGCGGCCGCGCGCATTCGAGTCGGAAGAGTTTTCAGCGCCGCAGCAGCAGATCTGTTGACCCTAGGTGGGTTTTAGAAACTGGAAAGTGAACAGAATTAGAAAACACTGTATAAAAAAGTCATATCGAGTCGGCTTTGGCGCTGGAAACTCTACTGACTCCAGCGCGTGCGGCCGCAAAGCGTGTCGAGACGCAATTGCCGACCGGAATTTGGCCCAGATAAGCACAGTATCCTCTGTTTCCGAGTGTGATTTATTTCCGTTCGTGGCGTGCGTCTGCAGGCATACGCTGCGCCTCCTTCTCCCCACAATTTCTCGCTGTCTCTAACCTCGCTCCGCACGAGCGCGCGAGGCAACGGGGTAAATCTGATTTGGAACCAGAGGGAAAAAGAGACCGCGCGCTCAACGACTAATCAATAAGATGAGTTTCTAACAGAATTTTCGCTGGGACTGAGCGTCTTCTGGAGAGCCATATTGCGCTTATTTCTGCCCACAAAGCATTGCACGTTCTTTTGAATATGAGTGGTGACATGAAGGAATCCTGACTTTCGAAGCTACGACAAAAAAAAACGAGTCCAAGGCGCGGATGCGCAGTGTGAACACGCGGTCTCTTGAGTGTTAAACAAGGTCGTGTGATTCGATAGGTAACTAGGATACACATATCTTTCGGATCATTGTTCCCAGAAAATGAAAATAAAATTTTCAGCTGAGCATGAGAAATCGATTATTCATTGCAATGACGCTTACACTCGTATTCCTGGTATACTTCTTCATGGAAATGAATATTCGAGGTAGACGCCAAAAAGAGCAGGAGGAAATTTCGAGAAACATCAACCAAGTCTTCGGGAAGTGAGTTTCTTGTCAGCCACCTGCACTGCGCGCCTTGATTCAATTTTTAGCCAATCAACTGAAAAAAGCGGTGTCATAAGTCAGGCGGTTTTACGACGTCACATGCATCTGTGACAATGTAGTATAAACTCATATGAGAGGTCTGCAGAGCACATAAAAGCGTTGCTCGTAGCGACGAACATCGCTGAGTGGTGCAATATCGATTGAATTCGGCGACAGGCCCGTCGAGAAGGGCGACGAGGGGCACCGCAGTGTTTTGACGCTGCGACGGCATTGCGTCACTGCCAGCGGGCGGCCACTCACGTGCCGCTAATAATGTTCAAAATTGCTTTTGTCGCCATGTCAAGGCCGACGTTCGGCGACCACTCCCCGGTCGGCGTAACTCTGCAGACCCCTACACTGTCCTTATCGAAGCGAAATTCCTCTCTGTTGTTGCGAAGAGCCGCTGTTGCCGCACGATAATAATCGCGCTGAGACCACCAGGTCTAGGAACGATTATCATAGGAGCGGAAACTCATTACGATAATGGAAGCACACTGCTTAAATCGAGTGGGCCATCCCGCACTACCGCTTTCAGGATTTGTTCAGAAGGCGCTCGAAGACGCCTTTCGCGCCTTTTTCGTCCTTTCTAAATAACTAGCTCCAAACTCAACATTCCGTTAAAGTCTAAAGAATTGGCAAATAGTCAGCTCTGTGTAAAAAAGACACAGGGCAAGGAAGACAGATGCGGCCGCCGATACCGCACACACTGTGCTTATATGGGTCAAATTCCGGTCCGCAATTGCGTTTCGACACGCTTCGCGGTTGCGCGCTTTCGAGTTGGAAGAGTTTCCAGCGCCGCAGCCGCCGATCTGTTAACACTGGGTGGGTTTTAGAAACTGGAAACCAAACAAAATTGAAGAAAACTGTATAAAAAAGTCATATCGAGTCGGCTTTGGCGCTGGGAACCCGAATGACTAGGGCGCGTGCGGCCGCAAAGCGTGTCGAGACGCTTGCGGACCAGAATTTGACCTAGATAAGCACATTAGAGAGCTGACTGGTTGCCAAACATCAAGTCCTCAACGCAACCCAACATAGGCTATAGTAGCGAGGATCATGGATATCACCCTAGCTTTTTTTTCAAGACCGAGTTTGAAGCGAGATATTCAAAAAGGACGAAAAATACGCGGAGACGAGTCCTCACGTCTGACGTCTGTCTGACGAAATCCGACGAGCGGTAATGTAGAGCACAAAGAGCCCATACTCCGATCAGAGGCGGAACGGCAAGGACGGAAATGCGGAGGAAGACTTCGCCTCTACCAGATGATTACTATTTCTCCTTTCCGTTTCTTTTATCCACGAAGTGTCCCTGAGAATGTGCGCGTGCCATGCGCACTAGGGCCCCGCCCACATCGGAGTGCCTCTTTTCCCTATCCCGGAGGAAGCGGCGGAGGCACAGATCAAATTTCGGGCCAGGAAGGAGAGGCCCCGTCATTGTCGGCCAATTGGCTGTAGCCAGCCCGGTCGATACGCATATAATACATTGCTTACTCAAGTCATAAACACCCCTCCGATGTGTACGGGCTACGCCCGATTGGTTCGTCGTGCCCCTTCCGTGGTCGTCCCGATCGATACGCATGTAATGCGTTTCTCACTGAGGTGCGAAATCCCCCGATGTGACCGGACTGCCCCGTCAGCAGTGCACTCGAGTGCGCCCGCCTAATCGATTAGCATACAGACGACACCAAGTGACGGAAGAGCACGGTTCAGTCCGGCCTTCGGCCAACTATGACGGGTCGGAGTGGCGGTGGGCGGCGATCAATTTCATTAAGTGGTTACAGTAGGCGGCACGCCGGAAGCAGAGTGCAAGCACTGTGCTTATCTGGGTCAAATTCCGGTCCGCCATTTCGTTTCGACACGCTTCGCGGCCGCGCGCTTTCGAGTCGGAAGAGTTTCCAGCGCCGCAGCCGCCGATCTGTTAATTCTATGTGGGTTTTACAAGATGGAACCTGAACAAAATTCAAGAAAACTGTATAAAAAAGCCATATCGAGTCGGCTCCGGCGCTGGGAACCCGACTGACTCGGGCGCGTGCGGCCGCAAAGCGTGTCGAGACGCAATTGCGGACCGGAGTTTGACCCAGATAAGCACAGTATGAGCTCTCTTCGCTCTCTAGGGAAGCTGACTGGATCGAAGCATAATGTATCACAGCCGTTTTCCAATCGCCCGGTTTTGTGCAAATTCGATTTGTGGTGTTTTGTAACTTTTTTGTGGCGCACTCAACCTTGAGTTTCGGAGTATTACCCTTGGAACTTTTAGATGCAGTTTATCATAGCTAAATTGAATACCGACATCTAATTGACACTGATTCCAGAAGCCAACTTCCAACACCTGTATCGGATAGGTGGATTGTCGTGACCTCCATAAACTACCCCACAAAGGATGTAGAGGTTATTGAACTTCATATTCTTGTTCTGCTCACATCCGTGCGCTACATGGCAGACGGCTGTACTCTGTTTCGAGCAAGTTCATGCAACGATGGGACAGAACTATCAGTATATTCATAAAGCCTGTGACATTTTATGGGTCCAGGAAGTTGCATAGTAGTAACCCGGTCGCAAATATTTGTTCACCCAATCATTTTCGTTTGGCAACCGAAGACTTCCAGAGGCTAGCCTCGCTGAAGGACTGGAATCTCGTCGTAGTCGGTGATCGAAAAACGCCCCGCGATTGGAGACTGGATTTACCCAATGTTCACTTTCTCAGCCTTAAGACACAAATGGAACTGGGTACGCTCGATAGTTACGGGGACTCCAGCCGAGACCATCGATAACAGGTTACCGGTTCAGGATTCGCTATTGTCAAGATGATACCGGAGAATTCATATACAAGGAAGAACATCGGCTACCTCTACGCGATTCAGCGCGGTGCCCAATGGATCTATGATACTGACGACGACAACAAGCCCTACGGTGAAGATCAAACTAACATAGCTATGAATAGTGAAAGTCGTTGTAATTTTCTCACTGTATGCGAAGCCCATGTTTTAGGAAAAGGATTGGACCAGTTTGACTTTACAGAGTCCATCAGTGCGTTGTGCTTTAGTAGAGAAAGAGAAGCATCAGAAATTTCGTAAGATTTTCATTGGTTACAATATTCACATTTCGGAGCAAATAATTATGATTTTCAACAAAAGTGTTTTAGCAGCAATCTTTTCAATCCATATCGCTTTTTCGGCCATCCCACCATGTGGCCTAGAGGATTCCCTTTGGAGCATCTGAGGGTGAGCTTAAGAGGTCTCGGAAAATTTACACGACTGCTGCGCATGAGCCTTACCCTAACGAAGCTTATATGTCGCAGTTGGAATCCGACTTTTTTGGTCGCGAAAACAATTATTACAGAAGTTTACTTTTTTTTGCGAAACTGCAACTTCATATAGAATTTGCGCAATCATTTTAGTCTGATGAGTGGACGGGGCTGCGACGATAGATCACCCCGCGCGAATCGAAACCCGATTCTCCAGTGAGGCCGCCAACCCCGCACGGCCAACCGCCTGGTTCATGCGGCAGACTAAAATGAAAACGGAAACCTCAACGGTTTTTCAACATTGTTATTGAAATTGGTCTCGGACCTCTCGATTTCCATTGGAAACTCGAAGACTAATTTTCTCGTGGACACTGCCTTTAATAGGAAGCAGTCATATTGTGCATTAACCTTTGGCATATGTCACTTCCTTCTCGTTGGGTTTCTGGTGCGCGGAGGCAGTGAAGACAAACCGACTTGACAATCCCCTTGCATCGGAAGATTGAGGAACAGAAACTCAAAGTCGAGGAAAGGGTGCGAAAGAGGAAAAGCCTAATGAGGGTGCCGCGCTGCTTCGATTCATCCGTTCTAACCTGTTACGGGAACTCTGAAGTCCTTACAGATGTTTAAAAAGAATTGAAAGTAGTACGCTTTCTCAAGCAAGTACGGATTGAAAACCATTAGGTTTTAGCAACCTGGGCCAGAACAGACAACAGGCGAAAACAATTACTTACTAATGTTCGCGATAGTATTTATTATGTTTGCATTTAAGGTAATCATTCCGTTCCATCTTTATTAATATCCTTATCGATCTCTTCTCCTTTGCAATAGGAATCAAATTTTTCAACCTTGTCCGATTGTTTTTTTTTCTTGGTGAGATGCTTCTTCCCCCTTTCTTTTCAACCGTTTTCCTTTGCTTGCCTGCTTTTTTTCTGTTCCTGCTTCTACATCTTTGGGCATATCGAGATGAGTAAATGAATGAAATTCATGAACGAAAACAGAGTTGTACAAACACAGAATGCAAGTAATAATAAAATGGGTAATATGGAAACTGTTTGTAGATGAGAACGGTGATTTTGGGGTCTGCGAATAGTGCGTGATGCGCGCTTATCCTTTTTTCCTGAACGACAAAAAAGCGGGTACACGACTGGTGTTCTCCCCTTCTAAGGAAGAACAAACTAGCGCACTCAAGTGGCCAAGAGCGGACAAGACCGTCCGGAGCGGGATATCAGAAGAAGAATGTCTACGAACATCCTTTCCGGCGTTTGGTGGAATGACATCTGCTTTAGGGATTTATACTATGATAGTGATTTACGCTGATGCGAGCCACCATACCCCGCTGTCTCGTTCTTGACCAATACATGATTGACATTTACTTACCTGCTCTAAATAACGTAAGCGACCATATACTACGTTTAGAACCACACAAATGGAGAAGGTCGCCTACGCCTCTGCCACTCTACACGAACACCAGCTGTTCAACAAGGACTCGTGCACAAGGATCCGGACGTAGATGCGATCTATAGGTAGGCTCTGGTTTATTTCATGTGAACTCCTGTTTTCGATTATCACAGCGCGGAGCGGTTGCTTTTCCGTCGGAACCTCCTTATCACTAATTATATTTCACCGGGGCCCACCGCCTCGTTGCTGGTGATAATCAAATTCCACAGGTCACTAGGGGTTTATCAGAGTCTAAATGTTGACGTCTATCCAGTAGGATGACCGAGGGGATCTTGATTTGCGATAGCGTCTTCTCTCTGTAGAGCTGAAGTAGGTCCTGATGGTACAGAAAATTGATTTCAAAAGCAAAAGTGGTAAGCTTTGATCAGATATTCAGATTGCTCTATGCCGATAAGAAAACTGGACTGGATGAACGATTCAATGAGCTCGCCCCTCCTGTTGTCCTGGGTCCAGGTGCGCAATAACGCTTTGTCTTGCGTAATACGGTCTTCAGCCTGAAACCGACTGATAGTCTAGAGCTGGCAAACTTAGAAGGGGTTGGTGAAACTAAAGGGGGTAGTGAATGAACGCTATGGGACCATTTTCCGTCATCCGGCTATGTTCAATGTCCATATTTCTTCTGCCACGTCCGGTGATTTCAGAAAAATACTGAAAATCCTCGGGAAAAATTGGCCATTGGCGATTTGCGAGGCTTTGAAATTTCCCAAATTTTCTTCGCTGTATTCGTTTTCCTTCGCGTAGAAATGATTTTTTATTTCCGCTTTCTGGTAGCGGGTCACAGAAATATCCTCTTACCCACAGTGGCGAGTCCCTAAGTCTCTAACACGGCCGATCCCCTCTGCGCACGCTCGTAAAGTACGTCTTATCCATCGCGGAGAGACAGGAGAGCAGCATGCACTGGTGCCGTCCAATAGCGCTCTTCACACCCCCTACCGCTTCCACCCACTCTTCAATCTTTGGCCGCTGGAAGCTATGAGCTTCTAAAACCCTTTTCGAAGACAAAATCGAGTGAGTCTTCATGGTGAAATATTCTTGTGTTTAGGAACATTCTCACCCTGGAATTCGCAGAACACCCTTTTCCACAGAAGAGCATTTTTCACGCTGTTTCTGCCAGTCTCGGTGGAGTTCCGGTTAGTTTTCTCTTGCGTGGATAAGGGAAGCTTTCCGCGGCTCATCAAGTCAATACTGTGTCATAGTCCTGAATTCCAGGGTTACAGACATATGGCGATCGTACTTTTCTCAAAAGCTCCTGCACTTGATTGGAGAACGAGTTGCATTCTATCCCGTAAATGCAATTCAAAACCGGAATGCTCACAACTATCTCTCAGACTATAAACAGGAAACGTAAGCCTGCGTCACGTCAGAGTGAAAAGGGCGATCACTTATAATAATACGTAATTATGTTTAGACAGCTCTACGACTCTTCGGGAAAACTTGTCCGGTTCCTCAGCGAATGGAACTGCGGCTTGTCCATAGTAAAAAATTGTACAGCAAAACTCGCATCTGATATGAGGTGAGAGAGCGGATTTTCTTAGCCATAGAGGTGATTTTAGTACAATAACGTTCAGCTCTGAATTTTGGAACGTAACTGAAAGTGTACTGGTCAATTTATGGCTGCAGGATCTTCAGACTATTGGGTAATGCGTTAATTAATTTTGATTGGTCCCTAGGTGTGGACAGAGAAGTTCTTATCAAAGAGTTAAGGTATCAGTTTCCGGCATTTGCTCCTATGGAAGAGGATTGCATTACAGCATCGGATGAGTCGAAATCGCCGAGTGTTCGAGTCAACTTTGAGATTAACACTGATGTTCCGCTGAATCACAGCGTTCCCGTAAGCACTAATTCCTTACCAGTGTAGGCCAATACTTTTGTAACGAAGCTCTAGTGTGAAGCCTGGCGGTGCGTGCATTTCAAGGGTCTCGGCTCGTATCCATTTTGGAAGCAGATTTACGTATCAGTCGTCTGACGTCATACTTTTCTCTGACCCTACCAGCTAGCCTTCGTCTGCCATCCTTTATTATGGTCGTCTCAAGTTGGGGTTTCGCCGTTGGCTCAATAACCGGCTGGGTTTGATCAGACTGCCAGGAAGTCTACTACGGGCCCAGCACTTCGCGATCCTCATTTCAGAAATCCTTTCAATTGTGAGCGGCTGTCAACCCCGTACTTTCTTGTCTTTCTTCCTAATAAAAAAGCAAGAGACTCTCCTGAGACCCAGGAACCTGCTCACTCTTGATACGGACCAGAATTTCGAAATTTTTTTTAGGCTGTTGAGCGAGCCGAACAGAAGCTATCCTACACGGAAGATCTCTACGACTGGTGCAACGTGGGCAACTCGCAAGGTGAGCTAGAATTTATCAATTTCGTTCTCAACCGATTTTGTGATAGATATTTTTTATAAAAATATGTACCGCAAATCTTACACTGAAAACGTAGTCTTCATCAATTTGTGATGCTTTTCAGCGGGTTTCTTCAGCTCAGTCAGCGCCCACGACTTGGCCGTTGTGCACACTCTGAATAAGAGCTTAGCGGAACCTCTTGAAAAGGTAACACCTCAGAAGTGGGGTTCATGAACGGCGAATCAGAATCACGGCAGTGCAGGAAACCGGGGTTCATAAAGAATGCGATCGCCACACGAGCGCCACTATTGATTGACCCCAAAGTCGATTTTCGACGTCAAATCAAGCAATTACTCAGATAAAAACAGCCCACTTCCCGCCGGCCAAGTCGGGCTAGCCGACTTCGCGCGGCTCCAAATTTGTGGGCGTGGCACAGCGCCCCACTTCTCAGATAGAGACATCACACTTCCCGCGGTACCACTAGCCGACGTCCCGTAACCCCTCCCGCGTAAGGCCAATAGATCGGTCGCGGGCAGTCGGCAGCGCTGTTTCGTTGACTGCCCGTATACGGTGAACACGCACTTTGCGGCCCTTCTGCCACCGCCTTACGGCTAATATGATGACGGACAGAAGACAGTCCTAAAACAGTTTGCGGCACATTTAAAAATCACCCTTTGAGTTAAGTTCTCTCCTAACAAAATTCGAAAAATCCGCTCCTGGGATTTCATCTTGAACTGCTTTTGACAAGTAAGGAGTGAGCTTCTGCAGGGAAGCTTCCTACACTCACTGCTTCTTACAGCGTTCCCATTCGCAGATGCCAAAAACGGACAGTGGTTCACCTGCCCAAGGCCAGCGTCGCACACAGTGTGGGTTTTGGAAAGAGTCTCAACACAGCGTTCTCTGCTCGTCAATTGTTCATTGGCTCCACTCTAGTGGGTGGTGCAATGATGATATCAGAGTGGGAATCGATGAGTGAGTGTTCGATGACCCCCAGCAATAGCCGACTGCCCGCCGAAACTCCGCGGAAAGACGGTAAAGCCTCTCTGTCAGCGGGAAGTGGGGCGCTGTGCCACGCCCACAAAATTGGGGCCGCGCGAAGTCGACTAGCTCGACTTGGCCGGCGGGAAGTGGGCTGTTTTTATCTGAGTTCCTGCGGAGAGAGAGGCTTTACCGTCTTTCCGCGGAGTGTTGGCCGGCAGTCGACTATTCCTGGGGGTCGTCGAACACTCACTCATCGATTCCCATTTTGATATCATCATTGCACCACCCACTAGAGTGGAGCCAATGAACGATTGCTGAGCAGAGAACGCTGTGTTGAGACTCTTTCCGAAACCCGCGCTGTGTGCGACGCTGGTCTTGGGCAGGTGAGCCACTGTCCGTTAATGGCATCTGCGAATGGGAAGGCTGCGAGGAGCAGTGAGTGTAGGAAGCTTCACCGTATAAGCTCACTCATTACTTGTCAAGAGCAGTTCAAGATGAAGTCCCCAAAAGCGGATTTTTGAAATTTCGTTTTAACAGACCTTTACTTAAAGTGTGATTTTTAAATGTGCCGCAAACTGTTTTAGGGCTGTTTTCTGTCAGTCGTCAGATTAGCCGTAAGGCGGTGGCAGAAGGGCCGCAGAGTGCTTGTTCACTGTGTACGGACAGCCAACGAAACGGCGCTGCCGACTGTTCGCGACCGTTCTATTGGCTTTCCGCGGGAGGGGTTACGGGACGTCGGCTAGTGGTACCGCGGGAAGTGTGATGTCTCTATCTGAGTAGTCGGGCTGTGGCTAGAGACCTAACCACGACGAAGTGGTTGTGTTTGTTGGCTTCCGACCTGGATACTGCCCCTAATCGTACCCGAATAAAGCCGACTGCATTCATGAACCCTAGCCTAGGTTTGATATGATGAGATTCGTTCGAAATCGTCAACTTCTGTTCAGGTGCTGATTGTTGTTGTCGAAAACAAAGCATTCTTTGCGCAGTTAGGTATCCTTCAACGTCTCTATCAACCCTATTTCGCCACAACAATTTTTTGCGGTCGAAATGACTTCTGGGCTATGCAAACGGCAGGTGAGGGCTTCAGTCCATCTCTCATCAAGCAGTACAGGATATGCTGCTTTGTACCATTGTTGAGGACACTGGTATCCTCTTCAGATATACTGAAACAAGTAAGTCATTCACTGAAAGCGACTTATAGGACTCAATATGTTCTTCCTATTTCTGTGTCACCATGACACATTCAAAGTCTGCACCACTGTACCTTAACCCGTCAACGCTCATCAACAGGCAATTCCAAAGTCAGTAAACGACTTTTCTTTTTTCGCTCCAGCCCTCGCGCATTTTTAAAGGCAGTGGTCGCGATCAAATATGCTTGTGGTCTTTTTTTCTCTAAACCCTTTTGTGGGTCTCGAGTAGTAGGACCTATAAAAAAAATCGCGAAAAAACCACTGTATTGGGCCAAATTTGGAGCCTGAACTTTCTTATCTTTTGATGGTGGACGAGCCCACTCCACATCATCGGCATCGGTGACCTCTTTTATCAAGAACATCAGCTGGCTTGAAATTGAATTTCAATCAATGAACCTACGGATTTATGTAGAGATCTAGTCAAAAACATTGACTGAAGTGATGCTTTCATTGTTCAACTGTTTTTATTCGTTAAATTTGCATTTATTTCGTCCTCTGAATGTCGACGATTTTTGACTGCTCGGCATGAGACGGCGATCTTTTTCGTCATCGCTGTGCACGTGTGCACGAAACAGCTTCTTTGGGCCCTAGAAACTCTAATTCTATCCCGTTTTTCACCGCTCTACCTTCATAGTTTTTGAGCTGTTTTTGATCTAAGCTGATTTTTGTAGTTTTTTCTATAACGTTTTTCATCGTGACCACAGCCCTTAAGCCGCCCTTTCAATGCCAGCTCTCGCGCCCGTCTGGTTTTCCACTCTTCGGGGCTTATTTTTTGCTGGGTTCAAATCTCCGAGGAACGGTAGCTCAAATGGACCGCAATTAAGTTTTGTTTCTCTAAATCAATCTGGTTTGAATAATTATGCTAACAAAACATGGATAACTATGAACTTTCTACGCAAACTCTTTGAAGAAGGCGACCAAGAATTCGGACCCGCCAGAGCGACACTTTTTTTTAGCGCCGCAGCGAGTTTAGCGGTGCAGGCCGCGTGCTCCAAGACCTCTTCTGATTCATTATCCCTTACTCATGATGAAGCTTCATTCTTTTATTGCATGACGACACAACACGGGAGAACGGGAGGAGAACAGTGTGCAAAACAAAATGGGATAGGTCTATACACACATGCAGGGAAGAGGGGCGTTGCTGAGACTGTGCGTTGTCAAGCAATAGGCATCGAGCCAGCAGGTGAGACGAGAGAGATTGAATTGCTGGTAGCAATCGATTTACAAAGCATTGAAGCGAGTCGATGTGGATCAGTGACGTGCAGCAATTGTCGTTTGCCGTTTCTCTACTCAAATTTCAAAAAAAAAGTCTGAAAAGATTGCGTAATAAATAACAAAATCCGCGATTTGGACGCAAAACTCATAGTGGGCAATCCGCGCTCTAATGATAGATGATGACCCAGCTATCGCGTCTTTTCAGTAGAATCTTTGCGCTCTTTAAATGATTGTTACGCCACGTCGTCAGAATGCGAGCGCCTATTCGGCTTGCTGGAGAAATCGCTTTGGACCTCCGAAAAAGGTTGCTACCAGAGAACCTCAAGAAATTACTATTCTTACACCACAATAATCTTATTACCGGTTTATCAGCATATTACTCCTTCCGGTGTTGTTTTTTGATATCAGGTATTGTTCTAAGAAATTCAAATTCTTGTGGTGTTGTTGAAGAATTATTTCGTGCCTTGTTATTGGAACACGAGATGCACATGAAGAACTAATAGATTATATTTTGACGTTGATTGCAGCTTCAACGCAACAGCAGGTGGGCCACTGTTCCGATCCAATGAACGCTCACTCAACGAGGTTCAGACCCGGGCGCGTGCAGAGACCAAACAGACCGTCTAGCGATAAAATTTCCTGCATTATACCATTCATACCGGATGAGGTGAGCAGCGCCGTCAGAAGGTGCTTGCGAAGAACGTCGGTTAGAAAACTCACTGGCTTTGGTGGATATCTAACCCGATAATTTGAAACGTCATCTGGTCAGAAATCGCCTATACGATCGCGGCTGCGTGATCTCCCAATACCTCATTTGCCCTCAGGGCAGGAAAAGTGCTGCTACAGGTTTTATCAATGTCATCACGTGCCAGAGCTGCGGTGAGGAATATATCGGAAAGACAGGTCGACCACTGCATCTACGTATTGAAGAGCACATAGATGGTAAAGGAAGGTCGTGTAGTAACGCTTCACTGGGGACCAGGGATGTGCGTAATAGTAATTTTTTAATTCGTTAGTCGTTAGTCGTTAACCGTTAGTCGTTGAAGATCTAGGCTTCGAAAACAAGCACAGTTGAGGTAGAAAAAAGGCCTTGTGAATAGAAAAAAAGGACATGAAGAGACGTATGTTTTCCAAAGCATTCAGGGCCATCAAAGACACTGATCAGTAAACCTACGTACATATACATAATTAAAAATATGTACGGAAGCCTAATACTTATGTGTGTTTATCGATTATTGCCATTTTTTCTCGGTAAGAAAAGAAACATGATGGGAAACCGAGAAAATTTTGAACTCTGCTTTTTTTCTGCTACGAAATTCGCTATTCTGCGCTACATGATGTCATTTGAGATCTACCCGACGGTCACAACACTGAGAATTTCACCGACTTTGCACTAATTCTTCTTTTTCAGCGTCGCGAGCCGAGCGCCTGCATGTTTTAGAGCCTGTTCCGTTAAAGGGGCGAGGTCGGAACAAATTAGCACCCAAGTGAAAATTTCTTCCGCTGAGAGGTCCCAGCACCGCTTTAGAGAAACCCCAAACCTCGAGTTTATGACTGAAACTCGAAGGACGGCACCTTTTACAATCCAATCATCGGATACAGTTCCCGTCGTTGAGCAGTTGTGGCCTGCAGGCCCCGCTCCATATTATCCCCTCTGATATTGCCATGTGCTAAAATCTTAGCTGGAGCCGGTCTCAGTGAGCCTACCATAAAGTAGCGCGACCGACGCGAAGTCGAAAAAATGCTGCACCTAAACTTGCGCAATGTTCGGTTGGGGTTTCAATGTGGGGATTCGAGAACTGCAAAGCAGTGTCATTAGAAATAACAATTACTGAAGGCTATGGTTATTTCTTACCATTCCCCTAGGACAACCAACCGTGCAATATGTATCAATCCTGGTGTAAGCCTTGGGTTGGAGCACGACTTGAATGACTATTGACTTTCCAACGAATTTTGGGATTGCTCACGGAAATATTTCTAATTTCTTTAGTCGTTAGACGTTGAACGTAACGCCCAAAAAGCCCGTTAGTCGTTAAATTCGTTAGTCGTTAGTCGTAATTACGCACATCCCTGCTGGGGACCCATAGAATTAGTTGCCAACAGGGGATGATTTCGAGGTGAGAGTGGAGATACTGGCGCGAGGGGTCATGACAAGTGCACGAAAAGCTCTCGAGGCGTTCTGGATCCATGCGAGAGACCCCGAGGTCAACCGGAAGGATGAAGGCCTATTTATACCCAGGAAGCTCCAGCCCTATATCATACTTGCCGTCTGACTTGGGGCCAGATTTCTATTCCACTGGTGCCCCTCCGTACGCCTGTTGATCCGACATCGCTTGAGGACTTGATAAGGTACGATGCTTTTTTCTGGATTATCGGTTTGCAAATTCGGGAGACGAATTCCGTAGAGTTTACCGCTACGGCGTTTGATCGTGTATTTTCATAGCCGGATTTGGCTCTCTCAGAGTCTGAAGACGGCGATCAACGTCAAAATATTGCCCTGATTCCAAGATTCAACAAGAGTCGTGCATTTCAACTAATAATAGATTGTTTGCAGTTACTTTTCGAACATTCGTATTGTTTTCTGTAGGAGGTTTCATTTTGCCAATTGTCGTTTGCCGGCCGTTTTAGGACGAATTTTGACGATTTCACTTTGCCGATTTCTCAAAATCGTTTCCCGCAAATTCCTGAGGGGGATACGAGTATCACAATCTCACGCAATAAAAGCATAAACCCAAGCGAAGAAGGCGTTGTTTGACTCTGATAGAACTTCCGCAGGTCACCTGATGCCGCTGAAGACCCCCTTCAACTATGTGAGAATCCCAGAGGAACACTCCATGGATGGCTATTTAGTGACTCGTTGTCTTCTAAGCGTTCATGATATGAGGTTGCAGAACGTCAAAGGTACCTAAATCATATCCGAAATTCTACGAAGGCATCTTTTTTTCTTGTGTAGTCTCAACTTCACTTTGGTTCACCACAGGGTACTACACAATAGCAGTTGACTCCGTTCTTAAGTTCTGGGAGCCGCAAGACACGAATGTGGCCTACGGACTTCTTGACGACCATACCGATCACAGCGCGTCGAAGTGGGAAGCACAAGGAGGCCAGTTGACTGCATAATCATCCCTTAGTTCTACGAATAGACGCAAGCAAATGATTTCAGGAAAACCCGCAACCGAAAGAGCCTTTCAACTGATCAACCAGAAATATGCAGGCAACGCAGCAGTGCAAGACACATGGCAGCGCTATCGATCATGGGTATTGTGATCAACTGTGATTACTTCCTAATCCAAGAAAACGAGCTCAAAATAATCTAGCACAACCTTCTCATAAAATTCGAGATGGTTGACCTTGACTTTAGCACAAAGAACTTTTGACTTCACGCAACTTATTGTTGGTGCGTTCATTCCATAAGATGTTTATTTACCTTCCGTTTTCCGTTGTATTCAAACTTTAAAATCGTAGACAACATTAAAAAATTAACAAAACAAGTAGTGCTGATCCTACGAGCTACTTGTGTAAACATGCCTCGCACTCATCGACCAATCAGTTCCTGGCTGTTCAATTACAGTTTTCGTCCAGTGGTGATTCAAAGGAGGCACAGACTCATCTACAATCCCACACCGGTCATACGGAAAGGACTATGTGAGTTATGTAGAGGTTTCAGTATTTCTCAGTGCGGCTGCATCTTGTGCACGTATCACGGCTATGACTTCGGGTAGAGCCCTCTTTCAAGAAGGATACACACCTCTATATAGGGGTTCACCTGGACGCCGAATGAGCAACGAAAGTTTAGGAGCAAACATACTGATAATTGGAGCTTACGAGGGTATTCAACACGTTCATAAGAAGTGAACATCTCTACCAACGCAACTGGCAGCAATTCCTATCCCTAGCACACTGGACCCAACCCGCGCGGCTATTTCTCCATTCATCAACTGAGTTTAGATGTTAATGTTTGCAAACGTACATATACTACTTTCTGAGGTTAGGTTTATCTTGATACCTTCATTATCCATATTCACTGCGCGTCGCCAGAGTGTGGGTTACACCTCATCCAGCTTGATCGATCCCGAGCAAGGGACATTCAGTAATGGCGATTATCTAGAAGCTCTCGCTCGGTGTAAAACATCTTGGGCCTGCCTGTAAATACACAGTTCAATCTTGCAGGAGAACGCCTAGAGGCCGGCGGCTATCACGAGAAAACCAGACTGTTCTTTGCAAGCTCCACTGATCGTTGTTCGGCGAAGAAAGTGCCTCTCCCATCGATGTTTGGACTGGAGAAGGTTCCTCAGCAGCGACTGCTTTCGAAGATTAGCATTACGTAGGCCTGCAGATCGCTGAGCAACACTATTAGTCTTCAGTAGTCTGCTAGTCTACGTTCCAAGGCCCCGTGGGCTATGTTTATGACCTTTGAGGTTCGCTTCGTTTCTGTCCGTGTCCTCGCTCTATAGCACAACGCCGGCAGCATCGTGGAGTCAAACAAGAATGCTCGTGTCTTCATATCTCGCAGTTGGTCCGTCACTTCCACTATCGATCCAAGTGCGGCTCAACCGGGTCGTTGTATCCTTCTGATCTCAGTAGACAGGTCTTCATGATCACCTCCTTCCGAGGTAAACATAGCTGTCCGTATCGGCTAGGGCTGGAGGTTAAAGGCAGGGTTCGCGATAAAAACGATTTTTAAGCTCCTTTTATGAGATGTAGATTTGGTCATCGCAGAAGTAAAAGTAAGTGAAAAAAACCAGAAATTTGCGGGGGAAACGCTCAAACAAGGAGTACCTGCTATGTACTGTTGTCGGCCGGCCCGCTAATTAACGAGATTTTCCTTAATGCTAGTTTATCGGCCTTTTATTTTGCTGTAAAAGTAGTCAGTAGCTTCCACAAATGCTCAGAAATCACTTTAGAAACAAAATAAAATTTGACAAAACAGGCATTTATAGAAATCTCGATAACTTTAGGCGGGAGGACCCAAAACAATAACTTGTTCCTGAGAGTTTTTCCTCCAATTTTTTACTTACTTTCCCTTTTGTGATGACCAGATTTACATTTCCATGAGGAAAACACAACAATCGGTTTTATCGAGAACCCTGCCTTCAAAACACGAAAATGAAGGATAAATGTTTTCGCGGACAATGCCGTTAGGGTATTAACTCTCGAAGTTGCCTTATGGGGCTTGCCGGGCTCCTAGGTTTAAAGACGAATGGCGTGGCAGCGTTTTGTAATTAACGCACCTGTTAGTGTGCCAACCGCACATTCCTTTTGAATAGCAATAGGCCGCAGAGTATCACGAGCTGGCCCCAGCATGGAGCTCAAGCGCGGCTTATTGACACTGGTGACAACTGTAGGGCAAGCCCATGGCCCACGCTTCTGAAGGTAGCGCGATGCTTGTAGACTAAGTCCACCAAATCACGCTGCAAGATGTCCGTATGGCAGATCCTGGCCCTTCCGACGACAAGAAGGCGCCTTTTTGTAGTCGGGTCGTGCGTAAGATAAGCGTCAATTGTGGAACTCGCTATCACCCGTGACGTATTTTCTATTCTTTCCAGGGTTTACATTCCCAGTAGCAATATGGAGTATTTTTCCGTTCTGATGCGCATCTTCATCGAGGCGAACTTGGGTGAAGGTTTCGCCTACACAAAATTCCTCCAAACCGTTCCAATGGGGAAGTAAGTTTCTCCCCTTCGCATAGGCCATATATTGCATCATATTTACAATACTGACCTCAGAATGTCCGGAAATCAGATGATGATTCACAGCGCGACGAAACTTTCGGAGCTTGCTCATGAGGCGAAACAGCAGCAGTAAGTTAATGATTTTGATAAGAATCTCATGCGATATCAAGAGCTATTTCAGCTTCTGCAATACCGTCGTGAGCGTTTTCAAGCAGGATCTAGTGGATGGAGCTGCTCATGCCTTGAAACTACTTTTTGGATCTGCTCCGAAAAATTTTGGGTTATCGGCGATGTCACCATTATAATTCTGAGGTGTTTAGGGTTTTGCCATCCGTAATAACGTTTCTCGGTGGATCCAGTTTTTGTCAAATCTGGTGTATATCCGAAAGCGAAAGACTCGGGTCCAAGGTACATTTGGTTAGAAAGATAACACCATTTCAGGTTTAAAACTAAGAAGGATAGGAAACATGTAGAGCACCACTATTAAGTAGAGCTTAAATAACGATTTTGACTCTGCTGTTAGAGGATGAACTCGCTAAATGTGTTTTTACGTTTCCACTCGAAGTTGAGTTTCGCGGTAGCTGCCGTCTGCAACTCTTCCGAAACCAGCCCCTAGTCCAAACACCTCTGCCACTAGTCTTGAAAAAGGGATGTCCTGAGTCTCGAGCAAATGAGGTTAGTGTCGTGTGGTGACAGCTCGCACTTGGGCGAGTTTGGACTTTGTTCTGAAGCCCGTTTTACCAAGTCTCAAAAAACGAATTAGCTATTTGTAATGAACTTTTTTCCAACCTAAATTATACTGATGCACTTTTTCAGCCGTTCTTAAGACGTAGTGTGAGAGTTATTCCACTCCTGGACTAATGTTAGTATGGGATGGACTGATTGTGCAAAACTCCCCTGCCTCGTCTTCTTGAGGGAAAACCGTCGATCACCAACGTTTTGGTAGCGTGTATGACGCTCATATCGATCGAACAGGCTTGTCAAGGATCAATGCCTAATCCCGCCACGAACAGAGGTACTATGGATGAAGGGCAAGGTCGGGCAATTTTTACAGTAACCGGCTTCTTTCGTCCCCTCTTCTCTTGACGTATATATATATATATATATATATATATATATATATATATATATATATATATATATATATATATATATATATATATATATATATATATATATATATATATATATATATATATATATATATATATATATATATATATATATATATATATATATATATATATATATATATATATATATATATATATATATATATATATATATATATATATATATATATATATATATATATATATATATATATATATATATATATATATATATATATATATATATATATATATATAATATGTCACACACCCGCCAGGATAGCCTCGTTGCACCCTCCGCTATATATCCGCCTACATGTCATCATAGGCTCCACTGAGGAGACGCGGACCTACCAGTGGAGTATGAATGGAACAGTAATGGGTAGGATATTTATGAGTGTGAGCAAGAAATAAGAAATAGAAGGGAGATCACACATCACCTTTAGCATTAAGTGTGCCATTTGAAAGAACTATTAAACAAAAGTAAATATGGTGTTTTTCATGTACAAAAAACCAACAAAATCCTATAGAACCTTGGTGGAGGTCGAGCAGACGTCAAAAACGAAAATATCAGAGATAGGAGTGGGGTTTGGACGAGCAGCTGCCGCGAAGGTAGTATCAGGTGGAGTTTTTCATAAGATGAGGTGATTTCGTGGCACGCTCGAGGCTCCATTCAGAATCTTAGAGCACAGCAGGGCGTGACCGTGTCAAAGACATGTTGACAAACCGACTACAGGGTTTGGGGCAGTTTGGTAATGACCCTCCACTCTTACCCATCGTTTCCTCCCACCGCTTTGAAATTTCCGCAACTTCGAAGCAGGGGTAATACTTCACGCCAAGAATGACTCGACGTAGGGTTCCTTCCCTCCAAGCTGACCGAAAAAGTGATACGCGTGGAGTGCATGATCGCTGTCGCACGTCGCGAGAAGTACTATTCTGGCCTAAGATTAACGACAGGCTACGAATATGTCGCTAAGTCATACGATTCTCAGAATTAGTCGTTCACTGTGAGATAGTAAGGATAGTAATATAATAACCAATTTAAGATCTTCTTTTTCATTCTTTAGTCTAGAATAAGCGCTTCATTCTTAAGCATCCTTCGCCGCCCTCGTGTTCGTATTTATACGGCCGCAGCCACTTTTGGGGATGAGCTTTCGTTAATTGATATTTGATTTTAATTGCTCACATTCAGCTATGTATTGATAACAATAAATAACATTTTGTACGTCCATGTATGACCAGACGGACAACTACTCGGAGATTGTCTTGTCGCTCTTCAAGTATGACGAAATATCGGTTGGAATGACGTCGTTCAGCGAAGAAGAACACATTGGGCACGTCTCGTTAAGAGCCAGAAGCCTAAAATTCATATTCGAATGGTTCACTCTACTTTGAATAGCAAGACACTTCTCACTTTTTAAACTCAGAGTAGTAACCCGGAAAATTACACGATGGACACTGAGCGAAGTCAGAATCCACAACGTGTCGACCCTGAAAAGTGAAAATATCATCACAGAGAGGAAAAGACTTTACGAAGTGAATGGTGGTATGCATAAGTGAAAAATTTTTGTTTTCGCTGAACTCGAGAATGTAATCTTAAACTCCTTCCTGGGAGCTTACTGGCCTTTCGACAAAAACTCCCAAGCAGCCTCAAAGGTGCAGCGAGTATTCCAATTCGCTTGACAACATACAACATACCGTAACTATGCAGTAAGGTATTGTTGATTTACAGTTGTCGCATGCGAGCTCCGTTTCCGGTACTGGATATGCGCAGTGAGGACATGGAGGGCGAGTCTCATCAGGATCATCTACCTTGTCCGTCCGCCTGAACTCCAAAACCCGAAATCAATCATAGAAAATCCGAAGAATCAACATTGTAGAGTACGCCACCTTACAAACGCTTCAATTTTCTTTTTATACTTGGCGTCAATTTTCTGCCGGTATTCGGGTTGCATGAGTGAGACGGCAGCGCGATGAGCTGCCGACTTCAGCCCGGCTTTCGAGCATACCACCACTGTTGAGGTCAGGATAGGTACCACATCTGAGAAATAGAACATTGTCAGAAATACTTAGAGTCTAAAAAAGCATAGAAATGGAAAACTTCCAATGGAATGCATATTCAACTTACGCGATGGGAATCGACTGATATTGCCGGTGACTCGAATTAACATTCTGGCAGCTCTTAGAGTCTCGTTTCTTTTCAGCAAGCTCTTAAAAGTCAACAGTAATGCTCGAAAAAAAGGGACGAAGCTCTTGGCCAAAGCTTTTTAGAGAGTCCGACCTATAGGGTTAGATGCCTGTATTTCCTCACCTTTACAAGCAGATACGAATGTATGATCATCAGGCTGTTTCGCATATCATACGGCACCTTGATGTGCTTCGCTACCAGCTCCTGAAATGACAACTTAATTCTGATATGGCTCCTCCTTTGTATCTATAGCAACTCCACGCTTTCAGTCCCTACTTCTCAAACACTTCCACTGACTTCTGCGTCCTGTAGGACACTGAACTCCGTCCCTAAAATCGCTTGAGAGAGAGCTGGGAATTCACCGCTAACAATATAATTCGGATCAGCCAGCCGATTCGAGATTTTGTCGTACCTGATACATAGCCAAGAGCACATTCCTGGCCACCGTATAAGAGCCACGTTCCTGTTCTTGCCGAGCAATCACGACCGCTGTCGTCGCCGCCTCTCTAGTCATTCCAAGGGCCACGTAGAGACGGAAGAGATATTTGGCGTCCTGAAAATAAGCCCCTTCAGAATAATGAGTGCTTAGGAGGTCGAGCTCCCAGGTAGGCAATCTTGCTGAAGCGGAGCGATTGACAGGGTTGTTACACACAAAAAACGCACAAACACCGTATTGCGTGCGATGAATTGGATATCTACTCAGAGAGTTCGGTCCGTACACAAAAGGATGAATAGATTCCAAGTATAATGAATGATACAGCTCTAGCAAAAATCGAGAAATGTCCCCAGCTTGCACCGAGGAAGTAATTGGTCTGCAATGGCTTGTTCATTATCGCGTTCATACTTCCACGACGCGCGATCCTGCCTTCCTATACGTACTGAACATATCGATTGTGAAGGATAAGCATGGAGTAGACAAGCCATTACAGAAACAAACGGTTAGAAAATAATTTGGTTTGTTTGAATGCATCTCCAACACCCTAATACCGAGAATGGAAAAACGGAGCGAGAAAATGAACGCGAAGATGGCCGCACAAAATAGGGGCAGAGAGTACAGCGGCTATGTGTTGATGCGAATCGATTGCGAAACCTATTCATCAGCAGTCGATCGAGGCATGACATGCCCTACTGCCTGCTAACTCCAGAGAGAACATGAGAGACCCTCTATTATTCCTATGCAGTGAACTGATGACTTTGTACCTACCTTCGGTATCTCGTCAACTTCGCCCATGAGAAAATCTGTGAGCCTCGCTGTCAGCTTGTCGTCTCCAGCTGCTGCCACACATTCTATAGCTAACACGAGAGAGTCATGATTCTCGCCACATGACATAAGGTACTCCAGCGCCTTCAATACAATGCATAGATTATGTAACACATATATTACTTTATAAGACCAAACCTCACTTTAAACTAATAGAAAGGGTGTCCCGACTACACCCAACCGGAGGTGATCAAGTACTTAACTAAGACAGAAAATATCTCGCTCATGTTGATAGATTGACAGAATATCCTCAACTCACAGCTCGATAGTGCCCCGCTCGAAGATAGAATCGTCCTGCATTATGAGCATCTCCAGCGCTAGCGAAATACTCTGCTAGTTGAGCCATCTGCTCCTGAGTCGCACCGTCTGCCTCCACTGAGTCCGCATAGTCGGCTATATGGTCAGTTGCCTCAGCAAGTTGGAACGCTTCCTAGAGACTTCTACAGTGGAAAAAAAAGTCAGAAGAACAATCACCTTTATGACCCACCTGATGGCAGTTGCTTAGCACCAGGAAGCGAATTGCAGAAGCATGGTCACCAAGCTGGGAGAAGAATCTGGAAGAAGAACATAATCTGGGCGCTGCTTTCCAGAAGGAGGGTCAAGGAGTTCGAACAAAAGGTAAAACAAAGTGTTCTCACTTGGCGACAAGCTTGGCACCCTCGACGCTGCGACTCTCACGAACTACTTTGACCGCCTCTTCAGCCATGTTTAGATGATCCAAGAGCATACGAACAAGATTGTCATAGTCACGAGCGTTACGATAAGACTGTAAAAAATTGGGCAGAGATAAGACGACACTCAGCAGAGCGACATAAATCCCAGAGAAAAACTATAGAAAGCTGATGTGCTAACCACAGCCGCCTCCTTGTAGCGTTTCTCAGCCTCCATGATTTTTCCGTACTGAGCGTGAATTTTTGGTGAGCGAACCTTCGGCAACAGTTCGCCAACTTTACCCCTGAAAATTCACAGATTAGATGAGTCGTGGGGTACAACAATCAAAGGGCCCTCGGCTTACCATGCTTTGGCCTTCAGACAGACTGCAGCAGCCCTGTCGTAGAATTGGCCAAGTTCATATAGATCGGATGCTTCTCCGTATTGCTGAAACCACATACGCATCCGCTAACTGATTAGTAGGGAGCAAAAAAAACTTGCATAATTTCATGTAAAGGTAGGTGGAGCGAGGTAATCGAAATTAATTTTGTGTCGACTTTAGGGAATTCCCTTGTGAAAACATAGGACTTGATGAACCTCGGAAAGAAAGTAGGGCATTACCTTTAGTTGTTCCAGAATTATAGCACAGTCCCTTTTCACTACACGGCCATGTAAGTCTCGGGCCAACTGGATGCCTCTGAAATAATTTCTTCTTACTGGTTGCTCGCACAGAAAAACTGAATAATTATAACCTATCCCTACTGTCTATCCCTACAGTACGCCAGAACTGTCAGGGGAGGAAGAGCTTGGTCGGATAGATTTACGAATAAATAAATCTCGAATCACTTTTTAGGCCTCTAATAAGACGTAAAGTCGAAAACTTAGGCCGTGAACAAAGTTCCACCTATAAACCTTGTTCGGCATAGCAGTAAAAAAGCCTATATACTAGAAAATCAGTTACATCAATACGTATGCGTATACATGTAGATTTGTTGAAAGCCGAGCCAAGTTTTGTCCCAGAAAACGACTATAGGATGAGGGCAACCGAGAATTCAGAATCGCTCGCTCGGAAAACCTTAAACGACGTCGCCGCCCCGCGCAGCCATAACCTATTTAGCATTGTTATTTTTTGAAACTTAGTGTCAAGTCATATCGTATAGTTTGAATCCACAGTATCTCATGTTATGATATGTTATGTTATGTTATGTTATGTTATGTTATGTTATGTTATGTTATGTTATTTTATGTTATGTTATGTTATGTTATGTTATGTTATGTTATGTTATGTTATGTTATGTTATATTACCTTATGTTGTGTTATGTTATTTCATTTTGTTATGTTATGTTATGTTATGTTATGTTATGTTATGTTATGTTATGTTATGTTACGTTATGTTATGTTATGTTATGTTATGTTATGTTATGTTATGTTATGTTATGTTATGTCATGTTATGTTATGTTATGTTATTTTATTTTGTTATGTTATGTTATGTTATGTTATGTTATGTTATGTTATTTTATTTTGTTATGTTATGTTATGTTATGTTATGTTATGTTACGTTATGTTATGTTATGTTATGTTATGTTATGTTATGTTATGTTATCTTATGTTATGTTATGTTTATATTACCTTATGTTGTGTTATGTTATTTTATTTTGTTATGTTATGTTATTTTATGTTATGTTATGTTATGTTATGTTATGTTATGTTATTATGTCACATAGTGTGATAATGGGGGTGCGACTTCTTACGACACTGAGTAAGGTTCCGCAATTTGTTTCCAAATCTGTGTTCTGAAGAACCTACTTTCTGATGTCTCCCGTCCGTATGCTCATTCGCGCCAACCCCGACCGACACACCTCGTTATGCTCGAGTATCTGAAATTTGCAAGGGGTGGACCAAACTTGTCATTCTTCCAACTTCCTTCAATTCTTCAGACCCGTTTCACATTTCAAACCTGTCGCGAAGTTACAAACAGCAAGAGTTAAACTCTTTGATGGACGATTTATGAGCGTGTTGCAATGAAATATCAACAATTTGCCAATTTCCAAAAAAAAACTTGGGACCTGCTCCGTCTCCTCTTCTTGATTCTCGATGATGCCGTTCTCATAATGTGCCAGCGCGCTCGGATAGTCGCCCCTTGGATTTCAATGATTATACCAATAAAAGCGTTAGAATTGAAAAAAAAATCCTACATAAACTCTAACTGTTGAGCGTACTCCCTAGAAATGTGTGGAATTTCAGCCGGAGCGAGTTGCCCGGCCAAAGCTAGAGCCTTCGACCAATCTAGAAGTTCTCGTCGCATCTGAAACACAATCCTAAACTGCCTGACAAAAAAAAATGTAGCTCAAACGACTAACCGCTAGTGCTTCAATGGGTTGAGAGCTTTTCAAGAAGAGTTGCTCTGCCTGATCATATCGACCTAGCAACATTGAGATATGAGCGGCCAGTAGAGTTTTCTCCTCAATCGTCACAATCGATTCCAGGGCCAGACCCATTGAGACGTCACCAATATGGCGAAAGATCCGGAGAGCTGAACTCAAAAATCCTTTAAAAGTTGGTTCATATCTCTTCGAATGAAGATCACTGTACATGAATGAACTCAAAATCAGTATCACTGGTGCGTATTTTTTCTCACACAGAGACGTTTCTGTACATATTACTCACATTCTCACTGACAGCCCTTATCTGAAAATAACGTGTACTTCTATTCAACCCCTCCTCTTCCCCTTCCTTCATTGCTTTCCATTCTTGCCTTGCCTTGCTCTGCATCAAACATAACATAACATAACATAACATAACATAACATAACATAACATAACATAACATAACATAACATATAACATAACATAACATAACATAACATAACATAACATAACATAACATAACATAACATAACATAACATAACATAACATAACATAACATAACATAACATAACATAACATAACATAACATAACATAACATAATAGAATCCAAATTATAACGCGGCATTACATAGGTTGACAACGACTTTCCCCCATTGAAAATTCAGAGCATAAATCAAAAAACCTAATTAGTCGCCGCGATCATCGCACTTTTTTCCGTGCGCCATTTTTAGCGTGACGATGATTGATTTTTCCTGTTCAGTAGCCTGCTGAGCACACAAAATGAGTTCAGCTGTAGCCCTCATGATGGCCGATACTCACCTGAAATCCCCTATGATTTATCCCTCAATATGTCGCCAATAGATTCTATGAATTTGTCCCCTGTAAATCATTACCTTGACTCATTCTGTGCTTTTTTGTTATCCGTAAAACGTGTTTCTTTGGAAGCTTTACCGAAAACGGTGCTCCACAATCGATAACCTAATACATGTGAATACCCTTGTTCAATTCTCGCCTTCAGAATGTGCCAGCCAACGCTGAGTCAGCGTTGCTGGCGAAACGGAATCAATGGTAGGCACTGATAAGGTGAAATAATCAGTTAGCGACTCGATTCTTTTGGCTGCTCAAATATGTATTTGTTGCAGTCCAGTCAGCTGTTCATTGCATATTCACTAATTTTGTCAATTGTTTCGTGCAGACAGTCATTGCACAGGTTGTATGCTTACCTGTGTGTGTACCTTGCATACATAGCTCCCACACCAGCCTTTTTCTCCAGCCGCCACATCTCTTCAGGTAAATAAACTCTGGTCCCGCCGTAGTGACCTGTTGATTTCGATCAATATCAGCAGCGGAGCGGTGGGCCTCGGTGAAATATAACTAGTGATAAGGAGGTTCCGACGAAGAGGCCACCGCTCCGCGCTGTGATAATCGAAATCAACAGGTCATTACGGCGGGACCAGAGTTTAGAAGGGGATCTGTAGATACCGCTCTAGTTCTCTTCGCCTTATTTTTATAGAGTGCGTGTCAAAAACATGTGGACAACCCAAAAGTTCTAAAAGTCGGCCTTATTTTTAGCTTTCGCTCTATGTATGAAACTATTCCCATTAAATTTCTCATGCTGAGTTACTCTAGCAGACATGCTTTTCTCGTTTATTTTTATTCAAGGATTATTTCTTGCAATAATTTAGAAATTTGCTGTCTGTTCCAAAAGTGTGTGGATACCCACAGCAATTGACAAGACAGAACATGTTAAATCTCGCCAAATCATGATTTGGCGGTAAACTCGGTATAAAAGTTCTGGGTATGCATCATGGACATTATGTATTCGACCCGCCTCTTCGCGGTACTCTTCTGCCCTCTGAGGTACAAACTCAGTTGGAGTTTGCATTTACATCTTGCCGTAAGGGACAGCTCAGAGTACCTCGAAGTACTCAGAACTAGAGTGCTTCCTTTTTTGAGAGGCTAGCGACACCAAACGTACGTATTATAACTAGATAATGCTGATATTCATGTTTTTCGGTAGACGAAAGATTGGCTACGGCGCAATAATGTCAATATACTGGAATTACCAGCTTGCTCTCCCGTCTGTAATCCAGTTGAAAACCTCTGGAGCATCATCTCTCGCGAGGTCTACCTGAATAGTAAGCAGTACACCACCACGGAGGAGCTGAAGATGGTGGTGGCGAGGGCGTGGAGTAAAACTTCCGATGCGACAATCTAGACCCTGGGCAGCAGTATGCCGGAAAGGATATTCGAGCTCCTAAAAAATAGGGTGGAGTCAAAGACAACTGCATTTTGATGGATTTTTGTCTTCTTTTGCTTGCAGGTGTCCACAAATTATAAAACAAACAAAAATGTTCTCAGTTTTTTTTTTGAAGAATGGTGGCAAGGTTCAGAAATGTTGGAAGCATGTCTACCGGAGTATTCAACACCGGAAAACGAATAGAGACAGATCGAGTGAGCAGAAAAGTAAGGGTGAATTTTATGGTTTTCCTACTGTCCACCTACTTTTGAAATGCATTGTATATAATTGCAAGGAAACTACCTCGTATACTACATATAAGAAACTGATCTTCTTCCAAACTGCCTTTGAGAGCCGCTGAAAGCCTGCATTATAGCTCACCTACGCCAATTAATTCTGACTCTTCTGGTTGAGGGGCATATCAAATTTCCCCACTTGCATATTAAAAGGACCCCGCCTCGCGCTTCCCGATGACATTCGGCGCTTCTGGGTTTGACTCACCGATGGGGTTGAATTAGGTTCATTGTGACGAGTACTTGTTCACCACTTCTTTCATAACTATGCACTCGGAACCACTCATCATCCCATTCGTAATAAGAACAGTAAAGTCCCCCGATTTGCATTTTTTTGCACAAAAACGCCCTTAGGTGAATTTTTTAAATGAATTTCGAATTTCTTTGTTTTAGCCTCCGCAAAAGTTCAACTTCTAGAAGAGGATAACGTCGCGATGACACAATGGTGCTCGTCATCACCTAAAATCACCTCTTGTCGACAACTGTTGCCAGCAGTCTATCAATCTCTGGCATTCACTTTCATACTTCCCATCGACTTGACGTTTTTTTTTCGAAATGATGCGCAATAAAGCTTATTTTAAACTACGTCGAGCCGATGAGCAAAATCAAGAAGCAGAATATCAAGTTTAAACTGAGCCTTAACTTCACATAGATCGCAGATGTAGTGTGGCCGCCGCTCTGGAAATCTCTTTTTTTTTTAATTAGACGAGAATTTGAGCTTTTCTAGTTTGCTAGATGTGCAGTTATTTTGGTTTTTACGTCTCATTTTAGGCTTTTTCCTACCCCAACACTCTTTTGCTACAACAGAAAACTCAAAAGGTAGGTCAAAACAAAATTTTAACAGAAACAAATAACATACCGAAGCACTTAATTCCCATGCTTCCCAGTGAAGCCTACCAGCGACGCTGAGAGGGAAAGTATGTGCGTTCTCCGAAAGTGGCAACTTGAGTCCAGATTAAAGGCAGTGTTCACGATAAAAATCGTTTTTCTGCTTTTTCGCCTATCTTGGAGACGGTCCCATGCTGATTCCGATGATGTTTTTGGAGTCGTACAAGACCTCCTAGGCACAAAGTTATGGTCCCTCAAAAATTGAGCTAGGGAAGTATGGTGGACGAGTTGTCCGAGGCTTGTAACTTACGTCTTTTGCACCTAAAGCATGCGAGCTTACCTGAGTAAAGAGAGAAGCTGGGAATAAAGCGAAGAACGGGGCTATTGATCGGAAACCATCGCTCATCTCACCATCTCGAGCATTCATTTGTTCGCGTCGGTGGGCGTGGAAAGTGCATCTGGGGGTGACGAGCTGACGGGTGTCCAATTTTGGGGCCGTAGGGGACCGTTCCCAGCTCATTTTTCTTAGTTTTTTCAACGTTAAGGTTGCCCTAGGCCCCGCAGCTGCCGAACTCCACCACAAAATCGGACATGGTTTTTATCGTTGACACTGCCTTTAAGAAGAAAATCACATTTTCCCGGCATTGGCTTAGATTCGCAGTTCGTTGTCTACACATACGCGAGGCGCCAGAGCGACTGGAATTCAAAACTCCAATTGTGCATAAAATCGATATTGAGTTAGCGCGCTATGTGACTGCTCCTCTCTTTAGCGCCGTTCACCCTACAGCTATTCTGGCCCTGCTTCACACCCTACTCTATCCAGCAGTGATGCAGTGATGAAAAAGGGCATTTTGTCGACAACGCCCATCGCCCTTCCGTCTTATCAAATTCTCAGGAAATGTTAGTATGGCTACTGTTAGCCAAGAAATCTTCCCCAAAAAATACGTTTTAGGCTCCTTCCATAGCAGACGACCAGCGGCAGTGCGTCAAGGCGTCGGAGCATCGTACGCAGGCGCTGAAACGCTGGCGCATGACGCTCGACGGCTGGCGCATTCAACGCGCCCGAGGGCGGCACGTGGTTAACGATGGTACCGGTAATATAGTGACAGCCGCCACTGTCGCTATGCCTCCACCGTCAGCGACAGGGCGGCTACAGTAGTCGCTGGGGAGTCAGATCAATAACGAACGTTGAAAATGCGAAACCACAGCTTCACTTGGCGCTAGGTCGTCTGCTATGGACGGAACCTTAGAGGGTTTAATATTACGAGCAGATCGATAATCGACGGCAAAGAAGTGTTTTTCGAATCATTGCTTATTCCGTTAAGCGCACTACCAAGTAGCGAATAAGAACCGAACTTTTAGTGCACACAGAAAAACATACTCTTCCTTTTCACCGTTGTCTTGATTTGTCTCGTAGGCGGAACTGCGAAAACGCTCCATCGAATACTCTATTTGTTGAGAATGAACAGATGCAAAGTATCCAGAAAGGGCGTTGTACGCGTCATTTTCGTTTACAAAGCTTTTCTGCATGCTAAGTCCGCGACTCGATCGATTTCGAGGAGTTTTATTTGTCGTAAGGCATTTGTTTTTTTTTCCTTCTACTTACAACATTTACTACAGTTTATCGTAATTTACTCCTATCTACCGAATGTCAAATTCAAGGGAATATGTTGTAAGAACCTGGACACCACACTGGAGAAACTGCTTAGTAATCGGGGTGTTTCACCGATTGCATTGGCACACATGTACACATGTTTCTCACCCGGATCTTGAAGATTTTCTTCAGATACGTAAAAAACTTATACTTTGTAAAACGTTATCGAAAAAGGACTCTAAATGCGCAAAAACGCGTACCCTTCTACAGTCTGATTACAAACAGTCTGCGATTTTTAACGAAAACGCAGGCTATACTGCTTTGGAATATTGCCACAGGGTTGACTGAGTGAATGTATGTATGTATACATCTATCAAATCCAGATCTCAATTATGTGTGCGTTCTCTACATGCGAAAAAAATCCCTCACCAAGATCAGCGTCTGCATTCATCAAAGCCGCCTGAGCGAATGTGTTCCAATCGATGAGATCTCGAGTATAGTCGCATATTCGCCACGCGTACATCCATCTGTAACTCTATATTAGATTTTCTTTCAGACAAGAACGCACAGACATCTACGAGAGCATTCTTTATCAGCGCAACCATTGATAAATCTCCAGCAAATATACTTCCGTGTCGCAGCACAAAGAAATAGTCAATCGCAGTCTTCTAAAAGGTTTTCAGTGCCTCTAAAATGTACTTTTTATGTAATTTTTTGGTGATTTTGATATCATTCAAACCTCTAGTTAGAAAAGTTGACACGTTGACACCACAGCAGTAATCTCAGGTAAAAACTTGCCAATACATGCATCCTGCCGTAAACCTGTTTTAGCACCTGAGATTTCTGTGGTGACTATTTTCTAACAACTAGAATTCATAATTTGTGCGACTTCGTACTAGAATAAACAAATTTTTGATATGATTCAGATGCTATGGCTAGTTCTGCCATTGATGATGGTCATTGGGACCACCATAGCCGACTTGAAAAACGTCATCTCTGTACAGAATTTTAATTTAAAGTCTGATGTCGCCACTGATCTCACGTGCAGTGCTATGAAGAAATTATTAGTGAGTCTGGAATTACTATAACTTTTTCTGTCATTCACTAAATGGATAAGTTGTGTGAAAAAAATTGCAGATTCAAGGCACACCTGTCAGTAAGTATTCCTGCAGCGGTGGAACACAAGCCAAACAAAATGAACCAGGAATGTGGATCATAGCCGAGGTGAATACTACGAATTCTCATTGGCCAACGTAACTCTCACATTTATTGCATAGTACCTTTTGAAAATTCCAGGCTGAACCCGTGGAGGTACCCAAGGACAAGAAAATCACATGGGTAATGGAGTTTTCATCGGAAAACATCACCTCAACCTTTACCGCTGACAGCACTCTTGACAAACCATTAACGACTACCGGCGTGATTACGCTGAAAGCCACAGCCAAATGTGAGAGCCGCCACATTATGTTTCAACAGTCAAGCAATTTCACTTGTCGACAGCAGGTTTATGAGATGTCGTCTTATGAACGCGCAAAGGATTTGTTGTCGCTGAAGACATGCTTGTTGTCCTCTTGTTCACGCCCTTGGACGTGTGGTTATTTACCCCGGCCCAAAAATCATAATGACGTTAGTCCTGGGGAATCTAGCCGACAGACTCCCTGAAGGTGACACGACCGGACTGTACTAATCAACCCAGTGAACCGTATACTACTGAGGGAATGTAATTAGAATTATCAATATGCATCACAAAGCATGCATTGAGGTGGCGCAGTCCTCTCCTCCACGTTGGTGCCACTGGAGACTCCTCTGTCGATGTGAGCCGAACGCGGACTTTCGTGTTCCGGCGACAGACCAGGGCGTTTCCCCCGTTTGGCAGGTAGACCGATGGTTTCCTTGTCACACCACATGCAATGGTGCTAAAGGTATCTGTTAATGCTACGGCGTCCGCGATAACCGACGCCCACTCCGGTGAGTGGTGAAAGTATGAAAACCCAAAGGACGACCAAGGCAGCGGTGGCTTGACACGCTGCACAACGATTTGAAATTAGCCGGCGTGCACCCTGACCAGGCGCATGACAGGGAGAAATGGCGCCAGAGCATAAAAAAGAGGACTCCGTATTGGAGTGGGACAAACGCTGAAGAAAAAGAAGACAAAGCATGCATAGACAACCCGATGCCACCAACTCGGACTTCCCTCTACTAATCAAAACGCATCCTGACTGTAGTAGAATATTGCAAAAAGACATGGAAACCCTTTGCACACACGACAGCAAACAGACATTCTATATCAGTTTACACCGCAAAATATATTAGGACAATTTGGTGGAATAGAGCAGAGGGGGTGTGAAAATCATAGAGAAAGAAAACACTGAACTAGATATCACGATTGATAATCCGCGGTAGTTGCCTGTGCTCTGCTCATCGAAAGTGCTCTTCGCGTGCCAACTTTGATGTAGTAATGCTCTAAAGGCCAGGGGACCCAAAACAAAGCATGGAGCGTCACGAGGAAAGGACCGGGGGGGAGGATCACGGGAAGAACGACCCCACTCACTCGGTCGCGGCAGTTGACTGATGACCCGGTTGCACCGCACCCACAAGCGACGCTAGCGGTTCAATCGTGCCTACGGCCTTAGCCGTGGAACCGACTAAGCCCAGACTTCCTTGAGGAGCAATAGCAGCGCGCCTTAGCGTCAGATCTTGTTGTGTTTCGTTCAGTGTTCCACTAGATAGCAAAGGTTGATAGCATATGCCACGAAAGCGCCTCACTTCAGATTATGTTCGCCAGCAATAGACTCATAGGTTCATAGTACGCGGTCAAATACCGTGAAGTACACTAAGATGCATCGTAGACCCTGCAAATGTGCTGAGGCATTCAAAATGAGCCACCGGATTTTTTTCGCCGAAGAGCATCCACCAATTTGCTGTCCACTAAATGGGTCCATCAAAGTGGAGAGCGCAACAAATCTAAATTGGTAACAGGCAGTTGTCTGCGAAATCGCCAAGCGAAAGGCAGCTTTCCGTCTATCGCAGTCAAGAAAAATCTACCCGTTGACCATACAGGGCTTACAGTGGGCAAATTGGCCTCTTGTCGACGACACGCTCAACCTGAGTCGGTGAGAGCTATGCCACGTTTATGACAATGGTAAAAAATTCACTGTTCAATTCTTTAATAAATGTAGATAACTTCAGCCAAGGCACTGCTCGCCAATCAAATCGCCACGCGACAACGTCGAGAGCAAAAAGAAGACGGAGGAGTTCTACAACTAGGTATACTCCGTTTCTCATAAGATCGACAAACCAGTTGATTCCCATTTTGAACACAATGAGAGATGATTCTAAGCATTAGGAATCCTAGGAGGCAGCATTCAGCACTCATGGCGCCCGTGAGAAAATCAATAGTTATCTATATCGCTCTTCAATCACCCATACCCCATTGAAATGGCTTCTCCACTTTTCGTTTGATAATCGCTGGTTTGTTTCAATACGAATTCGCATCACGCCCCGCCTACTGGCTCGGTCCCTTTCGATGGGCAGTATACTTCGGCGACTCAAAAATTTTTTCGAATAATCGAGTTTTCGACTAACTCGATTTTCAGGAATTTCGAATAATCGAGTTTTCGACTAATTCGGTTTTTCAAAATTTTGAATAATCGGGTAGTCGAATGACTCGATGTCGACTGTTTCAGTCGATACCAATACTCGATGACTCGACTCGACATACCCTCTGGTTCCGGGCCTGATTTAGTGTGTGCAATTGCGGACTTGCGTCGTGAGGGCGCGACGCATCGCTTTCTTACGATCAAAGAACTAGGAAACACCTTGAAAATGTAGAAAAACACGCACAGGAACAGCTGATGAGGGGCGGGCTCGGAAGGTCGTACGAAAGCGATGCGTCGCGCCCCCACAGTCCGTAATTGCACACACTAAATCAGGCCCGGAATCAGAGGATAAGTATAGTGGGCAGCACTCTCCCAGCTCCGCCTTTGGTTCCAAGTGTCCGCCTTACGCAATGTGCAAATCTCGGTTCATTTAATGCAGTGTTCACGATAGAAGTCGTTATTCTGTTTCTCCGTCTATCTTGAAAACGGTCCCATGCTGATTTCAATCATGTCCCTGGAATCGTACAAGACCCCCTGGAAGCGGAGTTATGGCCCCTCGAAATTCAGCAAGGGAAGCATTGTGGACGAGTTGTCCGAGGCTTGTAACTCTCGTTTTTTTGCAGCCGATGTGTGCGAGCAGACCTGAGTAAAGAGAGAAGTCGAGAACGAAGGGGTGAACGAGGCTTTTGAACGGAAACCATTGCTCATCTAACCACGAATTCGGGGCAACTGTTATGGGACGTGGGCGGAGTGGCCCAATGGGTTGGCTGGCCCACGAGATTTTCACCCTCGTACCGGCCGTTTTTCGTCGCACTTCCGTTCTTAATCTTCTTAGAAGGACCCAAAGCTTACGTTTTTGCCGAAAAAAAACGTGCAACTTTTTCTTCGTGAACACTGCCTTTAATCACTCTGCTCTTATTCCAATCTCAGTTATTGAGTTGTCCATCGTCAACCATCAAAGATTAGAGCTTCATGCCTTCGACATCTAGAAAGCTACAAGGAATCAGAAGAAGACACTGAAGCCGCTACGGTCGGTAAAAGTATTGTATAGTTGCCTAAGTCTCTCTCAAGCTGATGCCATAGGCATCACCAAGTTGCGACGCAAAGCAGTGTTTATCCTCAATACCGACGAAAAACCTACATGCACCACACGCTACATGTTCCAAATATACCTTACAAAATCGCTGCTGAGTCGGTGGGGCATGGTTTTTGGTTTTAGGAACAGGCGCCTCTTCCAGTACCCTGACCCAGATAAGAAGAAAACTCCGGAAAGTGGTTGATGCTAGTCAAGTTGCTGAAGTAGGAGAAGTCCTCTTCAAAAACTTGCTTTTTCAGAATCTTTTGTTAGTAACGACGACAAAACGGATGCTCCAAAAACTGAAGCGTAGGTCCATTTGATCAGTGCTATTATTTAGTAATAGATTTTGAATGGCAGTTTTTCATTGCAGTCCCGCAACTACTGAAGAACCAACCTCCAAAAAACCGACAGCTGCGCCACCTGCTCCCCAGCAAGTAAACGTCACAGTGGCCATCGGTTACATTCAATTCCAAACCGGACAAGCACCGGTAACCGTGAACAAAAATACACAAGCCGTTGTGGTTGCCGTGATAGAGGTAAATTCTAAGGAAGTTTTGATTCTTTTCCGGAACACTTCTCAAATTTTTACATTTTTTTTCATCCTTCACTACATATTCAGGGTCTTTTGCTCGGCGCGATTCTCGTCGTGTTCGTGTTCAGATGCTACAGGAAGCAAAAAATGAGGGCCTCGGGCATGTATCCTTCATCTAGCAATAGCTTCCAGGTGAATCAATCACTTCATGGTAACCTTATGATTCGTAATTCGGATGCGATTTAGCCCAATCCAACGAGAAGCACCGTGTACTTCGACAACGGTGGCACGCTGAGCTACGGAGCCGGAACAGGTGTGCCACATTCAGTTGTCAAGTAGATTGAAATATTTTCACTTGAACACCTATACGAAAAGAAAATTCTCGAATTTTAAAGTGTGTTCTATAATCACTCTCCAAGCTGTTCGAATCGCAAACATTTGCGCTCTCTAAAAGCATTCAAATTTATGCGATGTATTCTATAATCACTTCCCAAGCTGTTCGAATCGCAAACATTTGCGATCTCTAAAAGCATTCAAATTTAAATAGGAATAGCGCCAAGTAGTTTCGAATAGATGGTTCGACCGCAATTTGGCGCGCCTTTTTGTGTCATCTCATTTCGTAATCATTTTGCGTCCCTCTCAGCCAGCCTCTGCTGTTCCCCCTCCACGTAATGCTAAGTTATGATGCAGCTCTTTAGATATCTATTGATAGTTATCTTCTCTGTACACGTTTGATTAAAGCGAATGGCTAACCGTAGTAAAAAATTATGCAAAAAGGAGCTCCCTTCATTTTTGCCTCATATTTTTTATGAACTTCAATTCTGTCTGACTATGATATATTTGAAATTTTGAAGAGTCGGCGAGATTGTCTACGCATATACGAACCTGTTTGAAAAATTATCTCAGTAGTCTCGCATCGTATACTTAGTATTCTAAAGTCGGTCTTTTTGACCACAGCACAACTATAGCCTGAGCATAGCAAAGCTATTTCCAATTCATACTTCAGGATAGCACGGTATACGGTCGCGTGACAAACGAGCCCTAACCAGCAATGAGCCAGATTCATTGAAGTCTTAGACATTGATAATCGCTCATTTCCAGCAGCTCGCCCTGAGATCCCGTCCTATCGCACTCCAGAAAACCAACAACCCGTTCGGTTGGAATCAATGCCTCCGCGACGTAAGTAATTTAAAGTCGAGTCGTACACTCCATGTTCGCAAACGTTCTAGCCGGCCACGCATTGTATGTCAGCGCTAGTTAGCAATCCTGCTTGCCAATATTGAATACGCATCATGCGCAGGTGCTAGTAACAATGACCTGTTTTCAGCTCAGCAGCCAACGACGACTCCAACATTGATGCCAGTCGCGCAGCCAGCTAACGTAGCACCAGCTCCACTGAACTATTGGCCAGACCAACAACAATCACATCCGGTCAAGAACATCATGGACAGTGACATATGAGGATGGAAACTAGAGGACGAATGAGGATATCTCATGAAAAGCCCTCCCGTCCTCAAGCATAGTTGAGGTCGCACTTGGTCCGCTTATGTATTTAAAATTTGCTCAGTTTTAAATATAATTTCGCTGTTCTCCATATGTCGCTTATTGCTCAAGCTGTTCTGTACGCCTACACTGATAAGAACTGGATCAACCCTACTTCAAGAAGCATATCATGATGCCTCAAACGCTGCATTGCTCACAACCATGAGGCGGTCTCGCATCAATCGTGCGGCTCCATGCGCCTCTGTAGTTGGCATTAAAAACCAGCTCCGATTTCCCGTATCAGGTTTGCATACTCCATTTATTACGATTAAGATCTAACTCCAAATGTAATATATATGTGTCAGTTGATGTTCGTTTGCTTTTTCCATCTACATACCTCGATACTGGTCCATAGTAATGGTAAATGTATGCATGTATACATAGTAAATATATAACGAATAATACTCCGATTATCAATGAAAAATCACCTACATTTTTGTCGAGTCATAATGTCTAGAAGAATGTATTCTTGACGATTATTATCTCCAGCGCGATGAGCCACTTGTGATCATTAGGCAAGTCTTTGGCAAGGTGTGTTAGCATGGCCTCTGTGGACTGCTACCTGTCTGTTGCTCAGCAATAGCGGAACCATTACTGATCTCAGTTAGCATATCTTATGTTCTCGACCTGCCCAAAAGCGGGCCGAGCAGGCGGACTGTCAACACAGCCTCTGAGCTAGTGGGTAGGTTTTTCACGGCAAACTCGCCTCGCACTGGCTGTCAACAACAAGAGCCTCATAAGGTGACAATGTATCGATCTCCTGTCGACAGCTAAGTTTGCCTGAGCGCTCCATACCCATGATTGTCAGCAGCCTGATGCTGTGACAGCACTATAAGCGGGAAACAGCCAGACTTGGACTCAGAGAAAATTTTGAAAGATTGGAAACGTCACGTGGTGCAAATTCAAGAGCTCATGATAAAGAGTAGCAAATTCTTTAGAGGAATAAAAGATCGTTAGGATTCCCAACCTCTTCAGTTGCAGTGCTTGTTTCAGCAGATCGCGAACCTGCAAAAACAATATTGATCCACTATGTTCACTGAACACTCCCCTCAGAAGATCCTTAAAAGCAGTGTTCACGATGAAAAAAGTTCTCGAAATTCCACTAGGATTGGATAGTGGAGGGACACTCTGTAACGTTAACGTCGAAAGAGCGCATGAAAACGAGCCAGGAAGAGCCCCAAAAGAGCCCGAAGTTGCAACTTCGAGCGCATTGAAAACCCCAAAAGCGCATCACACGCCCACCGACGTGAACAAATGAATGCTCGAGATCGTGAGATGAGCGATGATTTTCAATCATTAGCCCCGTTCTTCCCTTCATTCTCAGCTTCTCTCTTTACTCAGGTCAGCTCGCATAGATCGGCTGCAAAAGACGGAAGTTACAAGCCTCGGACAACTCGTCCACCATGTTTCCATACCTCAATCTTTGAGGGACCATACCTGCGTTCACAGAAGGTCTTGTATGATTTCAGAGACACCATTGGAATCAGCATATGGCCGTTTTCAAGATAGGCGGAAAAACAGAAGAACGATTTTCATCGTGAACACTGCCTTTAAAGGTCGGAGCACACACCCAACCTTTCCAGCAGGCATGGGATACACAGGTTAAAAAAATATACTGTACATACATATGAATAGCCAACAACGCACCACATTCGGCTGCTTTCCTTCAAGCACGGTATCGGTACGGTGGCTCTCTAGCAGTACTCCACTTGTTTTCCCCGATGAGGTCAGGCAATGGACGATACCCTTTAGGAACAACAATTGTGCACTTCACACAATTCTCGCACTAGGATACAATTTTTTCTGGGTTACAAGAGAAATCCTATGTCGTATACCTACCTTGCTCAGCATTAATGGTACGTGAGCGAACGGTAACTTCGTGCTGCCCACGTAGCCCACAGATTCATCTGAAAAGCAACTTCATTTTGAACTTTTGTTTCTTCGTACGTAATGGCGAAAACACGCAGAGGGAATGGGGAAGATAGTGTCATGTTTAAATCTCGTCTGTTGCTGTAAAAGTATTAATAAATGTAACGATACTTTCGCAGCATTGAATGCAATACTCATACATATGTGCCAGATGATTCATGAAAGTTGTAGGATTACTTACCAATCTGACCGTAGTCGTTGATATCCCTGTGCTTTCAGGCGTACAGTAAAGGGTAAATGTGCACGAGCTAGCGGGACGGCTCTATTGGTACGCTAACGTTTCGGCGGCAGTCTGCCAGCAAAACAGTCATACTATAAACCAACGATGACGACACTCACAATCACCCTTTATCCGACCATTCACCTTTTATTCGCGCGCGATGAAGTTCGAATTGGCTGTGTACGGTGAGAGGTGGAACGTGATAGCAGGCGTCGCCAGTCAAAGTTTCATCATTCTGGGGGTGGGCGCGAAGCACACATTCCTACTTGTTGAGTAATTTATGATGAGCAACCTTCACTAACCCATTAGGATTGATTGAGGACTACTTCTCCTTCTGGCGTTCAGTCGCCTTTGTGTCTTTCCAATCCCTTCAAGCAAGGGTCATCTGTCATCTACGAGTGTTACGAGAAGTAACGGAAAATTTCCCTTCTCCACCCACACGTGCGTTTGTAATTCCTTATCATCTTCTCGGCTCTGCTCGATCTGATTCAATGTAATGTTGTGAACTACAGTCGGCTGATAAAAGGTCTATGCTCCGAAAGTTGCGATTGAGGAGATTCGCTTAACTATATCAACGCAATCAGCTTCAAACTTAACAGCCAGCCGCCAATATTCTAGCATAAAGCTGAGGAATCCAGCCAATCCAAATGTCTTGTTAATGTTTGTATAAACTCTTTGTTATTGTTTGTGTGAAAAGAACTGGGTTAAAATTTGTTTTATTGACATTGTACATCTGTGTGTTGTTCACCTAAACATTTCACTTATCCGTGGTCCTTACTGGAAAGCTTACGCCGTTAGAAGCGTAAAAAAAAGATCCAAAATGACTGAAATCGAGCATCGATTATTCGTATTGAGGGGCCGAGTCCGTACCGGTGGGCGGAAAAAAGCATGATTTTTCGACTCAATACGGCTCAAATACGGCCTTTTAGCTCGTTTTTGAAGACTGCAGACTTCGTAAGGATTCTGCTTGGGTTCGTAAGCCCCGCTAACGTAATTATCTCAACAACTTCTGCGAGCGTGTATGCTGCCTTCAAGAGGTTTAACGCGTATTTTCTGAGCAATTTTCTTCGCACAAACTACTTACAGTAAATGATGAATAATCATTTACCTACCTTCAATTTGACTCCGATTTAACAAGTAGACGTAGATGTTGGCGTTATCGTAGACGACAAAAGTGTCTCTGTCGATGGTGAACGTTTCCCACAGAGCCGCCTTGTACTGAAAATATGGCCTAAATCATTCGCCAGTCCCACTTATCCTTCTAAACTATCATATGTCAAATACGCACGTGAATCGCGGACCCAACAGCGGGAAGTTTGTGCATAGAGTCGTCTACGGGACTGAAAATCACGGTTCCTCATGCGAGCTCTCGTGGTAAGCTTACTCAACCAGTAGGTTCCAACTCACCTGTAGATCCATGTCTGAGCCCTTTCGTCGAATATGGCCACCCTCAGACCATCCTGATCAGGATGAATCTGTCGAATAGGTGAGGTGTGACGATATTCACTGACTACACACCATTCTTCTAGCGAAAAGAAAACGAGGTAGTTGGCCTAAAATCATTGGATGGCCATTAATGCCTCTGGGAGTTTCAGAGAGTTTCGGAGAGGAAAAGGCCAGAAGGCACACCTCCGTGCTGAAGATGAGGAAGTGATTAGATAGCGCTGCCGAGAGTAGACGGGAATTTCTCGACGGCTCCGGGAAGGTCATCGTAGGGCCAGAATCAGAGTTGAGAATCTGGATAGTGACCAAGTTTGGAAAACAAGTAGCCTTAATCCCTAGAAAAAAACCTAACCCTGTGAAGTCTGGCCTTGCCATCCATAACTACACAGATGAACTCGTCGTTGAGTTTCACATCAACGACAGATGAGAGATACTCGCTCTCAGCAACAGGCTCATTAGTATCTGAACTCTTTTATATAAAGTGAATACTCATTTCAAGGATCACATACTTGCCAACCTGGAAAATGCACGTCATAAATCCAGACGCGATTATTCGTTGCTGCAGCTATATGGTAAGGGCCAACGGCGATCAAGGACGGTTCCACAGCAATGTTGATGACAACACCTTTCTGCAAATGTACAAATTGTAGCTTAATGCGAGATTATTCCCTCTGTCGCAAAAACGCAATGATAGTGCCTTTCGAGTTTGCCTAGTGCGCGATTGGTCTCACAACGGGAGCCTGCGCGCGCCGGGCTACCTCCTAAGGCGTCGACAGTCTTCACACCTGCTGCAACCGAGTGCGATAGCTCTGTCATTTGCTCCCCGTTGAATCGTTTCCCTGTGTACATATTGCAGTTTCCTTGTGGAGCCTGTAGTCTTCAGAAACTTACTATTCATTCTTGTAATACAACTGACTCACGACCAGCATCTTCGATAGACAGGTGATTCTGACCAAACTCCCTAGTAATCAAATGTGATTAAAAGGCCTTTCGAAATTTGTAGTTTAACGAATGGAGAAGACGCGACCAAGTAGAGTGGTTCCTAGATCACCAACTCCCCCAATGAGATGGGATAGTAAGCAGCTTCTGATCCAGCCAAGTCCAGTCTAGATTCACGATTAAATGTTTTCGCGACTTCAGTCCGGTTCCTTTCTCTGCTGACGTCATCTCAATCGAAGGGCGACAGAGTACGACGGCGCAGAGGTTCTGATGGCGCGCTAGTACGGCGGACTGTTCGAGAAGCAAAGATGCAGAGGACGCCAGCCAATCAGAACCAAGCACATCGATCAGTCTTCGGCGTGTGGTTGTTCGTGCGGCCGTAATTGTCAATGTCAGCGCAGTCGAGTCCGAGCTCCCCTACCCAAAACGATCATTACAAGCGCAGCTGAGCTGGAGCTCTCTGCCCACGCCACAGTCGTCAGACGCCAATGGTCAAGCATTGCCCGAAGTTGTCAAGTGGGCCAAGCCGTACTGTCTAATAGGCAGACGTCCGAAGGGAGGACAGTGGCGTGGGGGAGCTGTTCCCTCTACCTTGTGGTCTCGGCGCATGGCACACGTCTCGCTGGAAGACACGAAGTATGCACAGCAGTCCGGAGACACCACCTAGGTCCGACCCCTAGTGACTGGGAGGAGATCCGTTCTTGACGAATAGGCCTACATATCGTATCATGAGAGAGGTTTGAGGCACATTTCACATTTGGTGTTCTGTTATGGTTACATAGACAAGAACAGCGGAATTGATCAGGGACTACGAGCCTTATTCATCGAAAGCGCATGTATGTCTGTTCTGTTGTGTTATATTTTCAGTAGAATTTTAGAGTCCAGGGGCAAAAAAATAAATCAACGTGTATTTGTGACGTGTTTCTTGGATGAGTACTGACTGGCGAAAATATGTTTCAGCGCTAACAGGGTCGAAGGCCTCAATGTGTGCATAATATTCCCGATGTGGAAGTGCTGGCGTATAGCGAGCACACCGTGCAGAGCCCTGTATGAGATTTCCCCAGTAGGGCCCAAGTATAGTCCCAGCGGAATGCAATGAAGGAGTATCGATCAGGAGGAGCGGAGCAATCGATTTTCCTCCATTGCGTGCTGCCGCGCTTTCCAACGGCTGGACTCTACAGGACACCGCCGATTCAAGGGTTTAGGCCATTGGTATACTTCAGCGACAGCCGGTCGTCGGCGACGGCGACGGAGTCGTCGTCGTCGCATTGAATTTTCCGCACACGCTCATCTGCACAACAAACAAAAAATCGATTAAGGTCATGCCATCACAGTCTATGTGGGATTCCCTGACATATGATTATCATTCTTGTCGTTTAATGCGAAATAATGCAAAGGACAGTGTGGAATAGTGCAGGCAAAGTGCATATGACGAAATGGTGAAATTGGGGAAGCGGAAAATCTAAAAGTTGTCCCAGAATAAGCAAAATACGTCGGCTTGGGATATAACCCATGCAATCGACAGCCTAGACAAATGTATGAATAAACAACGGTTTTTAAGTATTTGAAAGGTATATGACAGCACGTAAACACCCAATTGGAAAAACTGCAGGTAAACAGTTAAAACGAAACGTACAAAACTATAATGATGTCTGTCGCTGCGGCGACGGAGTATACCAGGGTCACGTCACTGAAAACTATAACACCCTTCAGCGACCTGTTTCGGAGACGGTCGCACGCAAACTGATCCCGCGGCCGACCCTGCCATAGCGCCGGTGCTGGTCCCGACACGATGAGTGATAGTTGTCGAAAATGGTCGCTGCAGCGACAGAGAGGTATACCAATAGCCTTAGCGAACACACGCGTCGCCACATATAGTGGAGTCCACCAAGAGTGTCTCATTTATTTATCAATAAGAAGCGGTCGGCTGGGGATCAATGTGCATGAATCCCATACCAGTACGCTCGATACCGATTGAGCGAGAGCGGTTGTGCTGCCACGAGTTTCATGTTCATTGATCTCCAATCGACAGCTTCTCATTGATAAGTAAATGAGACACTCTTGGTGGACTCCACTATATGTGTGTGTTTGCGTGAAAGTCACCACTTCCCTCCTGCTCACCTTATCTCCCTCGGTCGTGTAGGTGACCTGATTCAGCGAGGAGAGTACAGCCACCGTGTCGCCATAGGCCGCACCCATTGATGGCATTTTAGTCAGATAGACACAAACACCCCCACCACGAGACGCCACCGCCACCAGTTGACCATCCGCAGAACATTCCACTTGGGAGAGATCTAAGCAGAAATCAACCGTGGACGCAGTCTTGTTGAATAGATATGTTCAACTAACCTTTTTCAGTGTCAACCTCCATGATCACAAATATGTCGTTCAGCTCCCTCATTTCGCGGACCTTGATTCTAAAGGATTGCCACAATTCTAGAACCCGTTCAAATCACCAAACTATATATTCTTTTGCGTGATATTCAACCCACTGGTGATCGCCGACGGTGAGAATTTTTCCAAACGGCTGATTAGCCGTCACAGCTGCCAGATACGTCTTGTACTCCGCCACACTGAAGATTTCCTGAATTTAATGTAATTTTAACTCATGAAAAAGTAATTACAATTAAAATGAAGAGAAACTAGTGTTTATGTTCCCAGTGAAAATCTTAAAATCGAAATTTTTTTCCTAAAAAATTGAATAGAGCCCAGATCACTGGAAGGAGTTAATTGAAATTCCATTTCTGTGTCGTGGCTTTCGTCAGTACGAGTACTGCCGTGAAATACGACGGTTCCCCGTGGAGGGCACCGTGGTGCCGGACCTTACGCCCTAGCCAGGCTGCATGCTTAGGCAGCAGGCCGAGCGCCTCTCGCGGTCCTGCGTGCCCTGCTGTTTCCGCCTCCACTCGCATCTACCCCCTTGGCAGTTTCCGCCGGCGCGGTGCATGCGGCGAACGTGCTTGTGTTCGCTGGCATGAGCTATGCTCAGCCAGCGTTGGATGGAACGCTGGAGCCCGTGCAGCGCCAGTCCTTGAAGCTCCTGTCTGCCCTGGTATATAGAGCTGCCTCGCAGACCAGTGCTCCTAATGCCACACCACAATGGCCAGCGCTGGAGTCTTACTTTCCGGGTTTAATACCCGATTCATTCGCTCAATCTGGCAGCGTGGTAGCTGGTCTCCTCCAGCAGCGACCGCCGCTGCTCTTGAAGAATCCAGCCGAGCTTTAGCTAGGTGTTTGGCACTAAACCACGTCTAAGTCTAGCCTGAAGGAGGTTTAGTGGACGGCAAAACTGCGGTTTAAGATGCTGTATTTGCTCGCCCACGCCATCTGCCACCGCCTGGGGAAGCGGAACACGTCTCTCAGGGTTTGGAAGAATCCCAAGTACCCTATGCTCTATGTTTTTATTATTTGTGCTTAAAGGCACTGTTCGCGATAAACTTCATCCTCGAACTTTTCATGACAAACGCTTCTCGTGGCTCTCAGAAGCAGAACAGCGTCGAAAAAACGGGAAGAAAAGCTACCCAGGAGCCGCAAAACGGCTTAAAAAAGTGGGCAAACCCCGCCGCTGTGGGCAAGTCCCGCCCCTTTCCGCCCCTCGACGTGAACAAAGGAACACTCGAAATCGTGAGTTGAGCGATGGTTTCCGATCAAAAGCCCCGTTATTCCCTTCACTCCCAACTTATCTCTTTACTCAGATCTGCTCGCATACATTGGCTGCAAAAGACGAAAGTTACAAGCCTCAGACAACTCGTCCACCATTTTCCCTAGCTCAATTTTTGAGGGACCATAACTCCATTCCCAGAAGGTCTTGTACGATTCCAGAAGCATCATTGGAATCAGAATGGGACCGGTTTCAAGATTGGCAAAAAACAGAAAAACGATTTTTTTCGCGAACAGTGCCTTTAAGCACGGCGGTTACCGCTCACCGCAGTTTGGTGCTAGTTGTCCCTTGTTAAACATTCATGCCTCCGCTGGCATGTAGGCCGGGTGAGGATACGGAGGTGGCCGCGAGGTCATGACGTTGAGACCGCTGCTTGGGTTGGGTTCACTACCCTGGTCAGCCTGCTAGGGCGGCTAGGCGTCATTACCAGAGACGTAGACAGGACATCGTTCCGATAGGAGCGTGATCGTTCCTCCGAGGTTTGACCTCATCAGGGACGCGCACACCGCCTATGGGGAGCTTGGTCGTGGTCACCGCGCCTGACCACCTGGGACTGAGCCCTAACCCGTCGACGGACGCCGCAACAGTGCGCCTGCGACAACATTCCTGCTAAAGTAGTGCGGAGACTCCCCAAAAATGCAGAGTCGGAGCCTACAGATGCCGAGGAAGCGCAATTGCAGCACTGTTGCGGTCTGTCCCGCGACTGTGCCCGGGCGCCACCTGACCGCACTGGTAAAATTCTGCATGCCAAGCTAGTGCCGCCTTCCTCGACTGCACCGCGATAACTTGACAAGCTGTGACGAATCGGTGTCCTGCAATGCGCCCAAACGATTCCGATCCGGTACTAAGACTCTCGATAGAACGAAGATATAGCCGCGAAAGTACCGCGACTGCTCCACGGTAATGCAGTGACGCAGGTTGAAGGAGAATATGTGACACTATACTAAAGGTGTAGCGCTGATGAGGAAACAAGTTTCCAGGGTAGCTCTTTGATAACGTCGGATTGGAGTCTACAGGTGCCGAGCGGTGCAATCGCGGCACTGTAGATGCAATATCGAGGCAAAAAGCAGCCCCGGCCCGGCCATAATGACCGACCGATCGTAAAAAGCACTGTAGCGGTCAAATCCCGGTCGGAAATTTGCCGAGACGGCGATAACGCCCAGATTATGCAGTTCCAGTGTCTATGAGCACAGCAGCGGTACTATCTAGGCACTATGTTGGCAAGTAAATTATTCAAAAGATTGTAATCCTCAAAATTCTCCGGATAGAAATAAACTCGAAGGTTGATCCCAACCTGTCCCATTTCAGAAGGATGAGCAGAAATGCAGACGATGAAGCCTTTTTCAAAGCCGACAATCATATAACCATCATTGTACCTGAATGCGAATAACACTGGAAATTGAATGCTTATGAACAAAAAAAATGGAAAAAAAGTAATGACTGACCAGACATGAGCGACTATTGCACCATATTTCTCCTGGAACTGAAGGTTCATCGAGTTGTCTCCCTCATTATCACCAGTCTTATCGGCTGGTTTGTCAGTCAGTGTCGATAAAAATAGTGTTTTTCTGGCCAGCACAGCACTAACCTTAAAATGAGGTAAAAAATCTTCACTGATTATAAAATATTACAAGAAAATAAATTTATGTCCCAACTCCTCGCCTCCCTTTGTTTGCAGGAGTCACGGCAGAGTCGAGGAAGTGTCGAGGCGAAATATTCGTAGGAAAATTGTGGGAAAAAAGTTAAAGAATCTCACAATTGTGTCCACATTTCCACCTGGCCGCTTCACTTCGCCCACTTGCAGATCATTTGGATCACCGGATAGAGTCAATGTTCTCACGGTTTCACCATCCGAGGATGACACTTGAAATCCGAGTAACTTCCGGGAGATGGATATTTCCAGGAAATATTCTCATTTCCAGGCTAGAAAACGATTTTTCAGCTTCCAATAACCCACCAGTTATGGTATTGTCGTCGCTGCAGCAGAGAATCTCATCCTGTCTTGTTATCGCCACGCCGCTCACCCTGCGCTGGTGCTTGCCTAGCACCGGGATTTTCCTGCAATTTCAAAAATGCGTTATTTTGCAACTAACTTGGAAAACGATAGAAAATTATAGAGATTTAGTATCATCAGAAATTCTAGTCCGAATCGCCAAAGCCGCGCGCGCAGATGAAACGCGTTCGACCGCATAGCTGAGCTCACAAGTCGACATAGCTGTTTGCACTGTTGGCCGGAGGCTGTGATTCTTAGTGAGCTGAAGCGTCCGAGAGCGTTGCGTTTGCGAGTGTGGGGCGGGCCGACTTGGACTAGAATTTCTGACCTGACTGTAGAATTTTTCTCGTTTTCAATTTAGACTTCTTTCACGGCAAATCCCACCGATACATTTGAAACTTTGCCGGAGCACATGATGGCGTCAGCATTTCTCTATGGGGTCGTTTATACATACTCCCGGCGCCGAGCGGCGCGGCATAGTGCATTTCTGTGATATTGATTGATATTATACGCTCGCACTTTGCCGCGAAACTCGGCAGCGGAACTATGAAAGACCCCTACGGGATACGTTTCCAGAGCATCGGCATTTTAAGATTGGAACTCCCCGCCCACGCGTTACGCGTGCGTGTCGTTCAGAAGTCGCGAAGGCATTTTTCTAACGCGCCTTTCAATGTCAGCCAACAGTTGACGGGCTTAGTACCCATTATTCGTCTTATACTTCTGTCAATCGATTAGCAGGACTGATCATGATCTTCGGGAAGGCCGTTCGACAAGCACGCGGACTACGTGGGCGGACACTCACATTTGAACAAACTTTACCTGTTCAGAAAATTCTTCCAGGAATTAAAATTTGGAACACAATGAGTTGTACAAACCTAGACATTTTCTGATTGTATATAAAAAGGTTGCCGTTGGTATTGCCAATTGCTAGAATCGGTGACACTGACGACCATGCCAGGCACAGAGGAAGCTCCCTGTAATGTCAACTGTATGGTCTGTGTGATTTGACTAAGAAGCCGCGACGCAGCTTTGCGGGAAGATTAGCGCGGGAAAACGAACGAAAGATGGCTATCGATCTAATGCTTCCGAGCCCGATCGCTCAGCGCGGCTTCCTACTTTAAAGACACAAGCGATATATAGACCAAACCAATCTACGATGTTCCGCGTCACTTTTGTAGGAAGCCGCAGCCCATGCACATAGCACGCTTACAAGACTGAGTCGCGGCTCCCCACAAAACTGACACAGAGGAAAATAAATTCGAAGATTTAAAATTTGAAACCTCACGAAAACAAAATAGCTTCACAATCTGGGACGAAAACAGCTAAGTTTTCTTTCCAATACTGCGTCACGATCATAGCCGAACATTGGCAAGTCGATAACAATTGCCGCAACGCAATCGCTTGCGTCAATTCGGAGAGTCTGCGTGCCGCCACCTACTCGGTGTCAATCTCAAAGAAAAATACCTGGCTCCCATTGCCGTGTCAAGTTGTTCAGCATTTCGGGTGTTGATATTCCAGAGAATGGCCATCGAGGAAGCATTTGTTAGGATTCCAAGCACATCGCCCTCTTTGTCCCAAGCCATTCCAATGACATTTCTGCGATTCAGAGTTAAAATTTACTATAATTCAATGATGGCCCCATAATTACGATAAGCCCACGTGAAAACTCACCCTGTAACATCAAGTACATCGATAATCGCACCTTTCCTGTCGTACAGAACTACTGTCTTGTTGGCACTAAAAATTCTTGCGGTCCGTCATCAGAATCTGAGTCCGCGCCGTCTGGTTACAAAATTCCTGGCGACTTCTCGCTGCTAGCGCGGGTCGCCCACAATCGCGGTTCGGGTCGCGCACAATGCCGGGTAATATGGCGCGTAGCGCGTGCCAAGTACAGACTGTAGCGCATGGCCGAAATTCGTCATGCGGGTGGAGCGCAGCAGTTGATTGGTTAGCGGCTCACCAGAAACGCGATCACGCCCCCCGTTGATGAATACGCGAGTTGCCCGGAAACCCGTTTCTTGAACCGGGCAGCGCGGACAGAAGTTACATTCATGTGGTATAATCGAAATTGTTCGTCAGATCGGTGCATGACCGAAGAGCCTGCGTCTCTGTGTGTTTGCAAAAATCTACAACTATTTCTCGGGCAAAGAAACACCGATCCGACGGAAAAAACCGTGATTGTCAAGTATAGTAAGTCGAACCTGGCGAGGGCGAGCGTACTGCCATTCGGTCGCCATGCTATGCACGTCTTACCAGGCCCGACTGTTTCGTCGGTGATACGAAAAAGCAACTGGAAAAGACAATTTAAGTCGATCTAATGAACAGCCTGCTCAAGAGAATGGACCATAGCCAGAGCCACGCGGGGCGGTCGCACTGTACGTTCAAGGTGAATACCGAAATCAGCTCTCTAAAAGTTGCCGACGACAATTGTTCTACTGTTTGGGTGTTCTCGAATAGTTTTTTTTTTTCCGAGACTCAATTGAAATTTATGAAAAAGTCTAAAACACGACGTCTAGAGTAGGAAAATTTACTTGTGATCTGACCTGAACGCGCAGTGCGGCCACCCGCGTACTCCTCCACTTAGACCTGTCTAGACTCTTATCTAGAGAACGGGCTGTACGACAATTGGAAGTGGCACAAGACCACGCCTCTTTGAACGAGTTTACGTTACAATAATTACTCCCCATCTTGTTTTTGTCTTTTTTCTATTGTTGTTTCAGCTTTCTTATTCTAATCCCTGACCAGAAAAATAAATCTGGTACGGCACGAGCACCAAGCCTTCGCATTTCAAATTCAAAAAACCTTCGAGATGGGATAACTCTGGGGCCGTTATGGAAAGTAGGACATAGCGAGGGTCCAACTCTGGGCCTCACTTTTCATTGGGCAATCCGAGGATTTCTCTCAACCCCCGAAGACGGACACCAGTTGGCCGACAGAGAAGTGGTGACGGGGTCAGCTCCCCTACAACAGTTTCCTCATTGGCGTCCAACTCTATTTGCAGTTTTCAAGCAATCGCAGAGTCATCTTCAGATTCTCTTCATTGAAAGCAGAGAAACTGACTGATTATTACGCCTTTGCGGTCTAAATTTAGCCTTTGTAGGGTTCAAAAGCCAAAGGGTCCCCAAATTTGGCAACTTTAACCTCAGAATCAGGTGTGAGGGGTGGGGGGAAATTTTCAAATTTTCGAACAACATTTAAAAATTAAGAAATTCGAATTCGGAAAGCAGAACAGGATTTAGAGTCTTGGAAATCGAAACAAGATCCAAAATTTTGAAAATTGCACAAAGTTGAATTCTTCACTTAATCTTATAGACATTCGACGACATCCATGCATGCGGAAGTACTTCGGAGTTTACTTGGTTCCCTAGTGTGCGTGTGCTGAGCGATGAGATATGCAAAGGGGCAGTGGATGGAGAAGGGGAGACTCTGAGAATTTTGGCCCAGAAATAGCCGCGAAATGCCTGCTTGCCGCGCAATAGCCGCTGAATAGCCGCCAAATAATGCTCGCCGCGAAATAGCCGCTAAATAATGCTGGCCGCAAAATAGCCGCCAAATAATACTCGCCGCGAAATAGCCGAGAAATTATGCTCTCCAGGTTTCCAGAGGAATACGGAGCATTCCAGAGGCATGATTTAGATGTCAGCACCTCCGTTGGTTCGATTACCCAAGTTTAAGGTACTTGGACCTCGTTCAGCCTCTGGAAGACCCGATCAACCGCTGGCGGCCCTAGATGGTGGCTAGGGGAGCCGGCGACGGTTGCGTCTTGTTTAATTTTGTTTACTTCTGAATATTTCTCGGATATATCTCGGCTATTCCTCGGCTACTTCTAGTCCGCTCCGTGAGAAGCCGCGAAATAGCCGGGAATTAGCCCAACTGGAGCCGCTGCGGAGCCTGGTGGGCTATTTCTCGGCAATTTCGCGGGCGAAACTCCAAAAGGAGACGCGTAAACGCGCGCACGCACACGATAGAATGATGCACTGGGATGGGTAATAAGTTCCCGTGCATTTTTTCGTTTGAGAATTGCGCACAAAATATTTATAGTTTTGACGACAAATTATAGAGTGAATGATAGTTATTTGCTCTACATTCCAGTGTAGTTGGTTTCTTCAAACGATCGCTTTTTCAAAAACTTTTCGATCGAGAAAAAAGGACAAGCAAAAGGGGGTCTCGTTCATATTGACATGGAAATCAAAAAACGAAGTCCTATCCTAGAATTATTTTTTATTACAAAAAAAAAAGTTACCTTCCAGATGATATGAAACCGTCTGCAATCTGTTGATGTTTGAAAGTGGGGCATGGGGTGCGTGGTAGTTGAGGAAGGGCACTCACACCATCACTCACCCAGTGTGAAGTGTTTCTCTTTCATTTCAGACCAAGTCCGTGATGGACCGAGCAAACTTCGCCGCGAAAAAAGTAGGGTAAACGCACTCGAAGAATCCGACCCGCTGTAGTTAAGAGAATCCCATCAAGGCGAACAGCCCAGATCGGTATAGAATCTTCTTCCACTTCCGATTTAATAAAATTTCAACCTGATGTTCCGGATTCTCCGCTCACTTCTAATGACTTTCATCCGGTGTACTCGGAATTCCGCTGCTCTCTGTGTCTAAACCCCCTAATAATCCTACCCTATTATGCGTTGTGGAGCTCATAATATGATTTATGCTATTTGCTCGCATCCAAATATATATTTCGATTTTCGAAGTCTAACATTATTCGACCACTGATGTTACCCGAGTATACGAATTTTGAACATATATGTATGTAGGCTCTATCACATGTTAAACACTGAATACAACTTAGGAATATTTCTGCGTAGTATTCCGGTTTGTGCAGCTGTCTTTCGGAAATCGGAATTCCGCACATCTCTGCTCACAATCATGAGGTACATATTGCTTCAACCGACTGAATTCAGATTCGAATATTTACTCGAGTATTCAACTAAATGCTAGTTTCAATAACGCCATTTACCGAATATTTTCTTCCATTAGAATCTTAAATTTTTCAAGTCAATTTCTTGGTTTTTTTTTCAAGTCTTCGGTTTGATCGGAAAATCAGATTACACTATCCTTCCAAACGTCGAGCCGATCTCAGATGTCGATACCAGAGGTATCTAGCTTTGAAAAAAATTACACTATAGCTCTATTACACGTTGGAATTTGAGTGTTGCTAGAAAAATTAACCCTCCCCCAAAACAATACGAGCTAAAAAAACGTCAATTAAAGGCTTTCTATAGATTGCGCACAACATTTAGAACAAAGAAAAATCGAATACTATGTCGAATGACTTCTAAAATTTTAGAATGAATGTCTCCGAAAATAATACCTCCATCTGATGCAATAGATAGATTAAAATTTGACTCAATAATTGATTATTTTGACGAATTTTCCAAAGATAATGCCTCAGTTTTCGGCGAATTTTTCACATTGAAGAGACTAATTTCCGGCCGAAATCCCGAATGTTGTTACCGACAAACCATACTCGACTTATGGTACTCTCGAGTTCGACAGTAAGCCGAACATTGAAGCACGTAATTTTGATTTCTGAATGAATCCGAAGCTTAAAAAAAACAAATTGACTGAAAGAACTGAATATCTCAAAAAGGTTTCCCGGATGTACCAAATTTTCAAACGCTGTCCAAAAATTCCACTTTCCGAAAACCGCGTAAACATCGGCCCTATTGAGGCAGAGGCAGCTGATCATAAATACAGTTTCCACGTTTCAAAACCGAATTTCGAAAAGCGAGAAAAACTCCTGCCAAAACCCGAACTTTGTAAGATTTTGTTCCGCTCGTCTTTGATCTGGATCCATTCGAAAACACCAAGTCGCATCATTCGAAGAAAATCATGCATTTGGTCAGCTCCAGAAATGAGATGCTGCAAAGATCGGGCCGGATTCCCAGCCCCTACACTACACTCACTCGCCAATGTATCGTGACCGGAAGGCCAAATCGAGCACATTTCACTTGAGTGTCGAACAAAAAATCCACCAATGTTATAAAAATCGCATATATTCAGAAATTACCTTCATTGCCCACGTTCAGATGACCACATGTGTCGCACTAGCCCGCTTACCTTGAAATAGCCACGCAAAGACCACAGTAACCATGGCAACCACAACCACCACCACTGTTAGATAGGGGCAGGCTATCCCCCTGGGATATAACCACGAGCTCTTGAGAATATGTACATTTAGATCTTTTACGGGAAGCTAGATACCTGGTATACGTTCGGTCTGCTCCCAGCAGATTTGAACCCGCATGTGCACACTATCTATGACCCGAGACCATTTTCCGGCCACTCTCAGAAAAATCTTTTTTTTTCTCTTCAACTTTTACATCCTTCAAACTCTCCATGTCACACGATAATGCGAATGCAGCAAATTCACAACAATTTATTCATAACAAATAACCACAAAAACAATCTTAAGAGATGAGCGAGGCAGCGGTGGCCGACTCATACTTCCAGCTTGGAGGCAGCTGGCGGCTGGTCTTGTAGTAGCGGGCCAGACGGTGGATCCTCGACTCGACAAGAATCAGTCGGTATTTGCTGTCAATATCCTTGCGTGAGTGCTCAAGATGCTTGCGGATTGACACAGCCTTCTTGATCAGATGGTAAAGATCCTCCGGGATTTCTGGAGCCATACCCTGCAAAAAATTCTACAGGTTGCCTTTTCACAAAAAAGGGAAACGAGCTCTGTTGATACTGCACCATAGCGTGGAAAAACTGTCCCTAAATCACCGAAAAAAGCTAATCGACGTTGCTTCTCGAAAAGCAAAAGTTAGATTAAGAAATTTCAAAGCTGTAGCCGGCACTGGGGCGTAAAGAAACCTTTCTCACACAATTAAAATTTCCACCCAACTAGAAATTCCAAACCCCTTGTGGGAAAACAGGGAATGTTTCACACACACTAATAGAATTTCCATAAATTCTAGGTATCCAATTCGTAGCCAAAAATCTGAGACCCGCATCTTTAGCCACCACCACTATCGCATACAGGTCCGAATTTCGATAACTCGTCATGTCTTCAAAGTGCTTTCAACTTTGTGCCAGAGCTTAGTTTTGCACCCACTATAAATATGACACGGTTAGGATCGCAATGTGTATTCAGGCAACAAACGGACACTCTCCTTTAAACTCGGAAACAAACGGGTGGCCATGAGTGGCCAAACCCGCCCCATGACTAATCACATTAGAGCCTCGTAGGAACGCTCAAGAAGAAGTATGCGTAGGGCTCCAGTCGATCTAGCAGGGCCGTTGCATACGACATTAGCGGAGCTACGACCTCGTTCCGTAGTGGCAAAAGATTTCGGGAATAGTTACGTTCGGAGAATTGAAACCCTATCAGCGCTCAGCCTCTCACGGGCGAATTTCGAGCTTTTCCTCGCTCGCTTTTCATACTTATGCGGCGGCGGCAAACGCTGCCTTTCGAACTATCGTGAAATCAGTGGGTACAGGTAAAGATGAAATTACGGGATGGGATCAGGGGTGTGCGGCAAAGAAATTTGAAATTTCGGCAAACGGCAACGGCAAACCCCGAAAATGGCCGGCAAACGGCAAACGGCAAAAGCTGTTCTGTGCTATGATACACCCACACTTATTAGTGGTGTGGTGAACCATGCAATATCTGCCGGTTAGTATGTATCTGGCGCTTAACTAGCCTTTACAGGAAGGGAAAGTCCCATATATCGACAGCTACCTGAAAGCCTCAGGTGATCAGAGAATTACAGTAGAGTATAGGAGCCTCTATCAAGTTCAACGAGGCCGTTTGATTGCGCGACCCAGCCTAGTCGATCCGGGCACGTGCAGGTAAGCGTAAGCAAGCTTGGTGCGGTGAGTGTGCGCCGACCCAAAGACTGTGGCCGATACCGGTACCACAATCAGGTGGGAATAGATGGATGAATATGCGTTGATTGGTCGACATTTTCGGAGAAACACAGTCCATACCGCGATCAGCAGCGCGCTGTCTAGTTTATGACGAAGTCACTCACAACCTTTAGTGTTAGTAACAAGTAGTAGACTCAGGGTTCCTTACTTCGCTCATCTGAAATTACACTCGAATTGTTTCCCTTTTGAAGCTACAGGAGTGGAGTGAGACTGCTTTAAATTAAAGCAATGCACACGATAAAAGCAGCCTTCGAATTTTCAGCGGGAGTCAAGAGCTTTGAGTAGCATCTCGATCGAATACACAGAATGAGAGGAACCTAGTGACAATTCGACTGGTACATGCGACGCGCGCGACAGAAAGTCGGTGCGCCCACGTCGTCGCTGGAGCGCCGCGCAGAGTGCGTTTAGCCAACCGACTGCTCTTGAGCGTTTCCCATTCTGTGTATTAACCCAAAAGGCTGCACGAGGCCCAGTACAACAACAATGTCGGCTAAAAAACAAAGGATAAATCACTCTACACAGCCCCAAAACATAATTGCGGTGTGCTCGCCCCACCCACTTCCCCTGTGGCTATCGAGGAAGTGGGTGGTGCGAGCACACCACATTCAAGTTTCTTGGCCTTATATTGCAATTGACTGCTCGTTTTGAGCCGGTTTACGACACTGTTGTTGCATTGGGCCTCGGACATTTTATTTCACGTGAAATTTTCGAAGGCGGTTTCAATCGTTGCCTCCGACGATTTTTCATTTTTTTTCAACTCTACACCATTTCATAACAAATTCAGCTCTGCCAAGAAGTCTACCGGTGCTATCGCAGCGAGGAGGGGGGCAATTAGCCATTCCACTTGAACATGCCCATTTTTTCGCGCCGCCGCGCAATTTGAGAACCAATCCAGGTGCGGCATGCACGTACGCGGCGGGTTAGGTTGAGGTTAGGCAGGGTTTGGGGCCTCGGCGCGTTTGATGATTGCTGTGCGAGTGCTGGAGATAATCAATAGTTGGTGTCTCAAGGGGTTTCGGCTGCCCCAGCTTCCTAGGTAAGGTTTGCGAAGGAACGATATTTCAGTGCTAGCCTAACCCCCTTTCAGCCCTCGCGCTGCTATCATCAAACGCGCCGACGCCCCAAACCCTGCCTAACCCCAACCTAACCCGCCGCGTACGTGCATGCCGCCCCAGGGTTTTCCTCCCACTCGAGAATTAGTAGAGCAGTTGCTTAGCAGTAAAATGGGCGTGGCCAAGTGCCTCCCCCCTCGCTGTGACAGCACCGTCGACCTTTCGTTTCAGATAATGATCTTGACATCGAAAATATTACTAAACATTGCATTTAATGACCGTTGTGAACATTGTTCGGTTTTAAAAAGCCGGACAGAGTAATTGCGGAATTGATCATTTTCCTGTCCCATTTATTACCATCAGCCAAGCAACCGACGATAAGCGGGCCTATTTACACGAGTTTTCAAGTGGTTCATTTGTCTAAATAAAGATGCTTTCCCACCAAAACTTTTGTACCATTTGTTTCTGCCATTTCGGAACTTGCAGGAAATGGTATGCGTCTGGAAAAGCTTTTTTGCGATTTCGGCATTTCTAAGGGGTTAAAAATTTCATGATAAAAAGAGACATTTGGAAGCTCCCATCTTAGAACCTAAACGAAATCTTCCGATAACCAAGTCGAAATATCTGCATTAGTTACAGGATCATTGGGTGAAATTACCCATTACATGAGTTGGAACTGCTGGCACTAGCCAAAAAATTATTTGCTGCAGCTTCGAATCGCTGACCAATACAGAAACTGAGGTGAGCGCGCACACCAGGCTGTTGTTTTGACGTATTTTTGCCGAAAATTTGCCGGTTTTGAGCGAAAATTTCGGCAAACGGCAACGGCAAACCCCAAAAATGGCCGGCAAACGGCAAACGGCAATCGGCAAACGGCAATTGCCGCACACCCCTGGATGAGATTCGTTTCTCTTTCGGCGAACCACACATATCTTGAAGGCAACACACACGCTCCAAAAAGTGGTTGAGATAATTACGGGAATAGAATGGTATAGCGCAGAACACAACGCCTACACATTTTGAAGCGTCAAAAACGACCCACAATGACGCTACACGAGTAAGAAGTTGGCCCCGCCATGTGTTTGCCGTCCTCCTCCAAAACGAGGCTGGTGAGTCATTCCCACCGTCGTCGATGCATGTGGTTTACCTTTTGTACCTATTCTACCACACACACATCGACGACGCCGCAAATGGCCCAGCTCTTCTGTTTTAGAGGACGGCAAATACAGGAGCGGAGAAATACAGGAAGCGGCAACTTCTTACCCGTGTAGCGTCATTCAAGGGTCGTTTTTGACGCTTCAAAATACGTACGCGTTGTGCTCTGCGCTACATCATTCTATTTCCGTAGTTATCTCGAACACGTTTCCGAGCGTGTACGCTACCTTCAGAAAATGGGGAGACCTCCTATTGGCCGAAGGAGAAATAAACACCGCCCCGCACTCCTATCTCCCATTATACCGAATTCCCAGATCGGCAATGTATCTAGGAAACCTGGTGCCTATACAATAAAACGCGCGCTAGGGAGGTAACAATGGTTAGAACCATTACCTTCACCTTCACGGCGTTTGCCGCATTTAATCATTCAAATACCAGTTTCCGTCGGGGATTCAGTGCAGATCTAGGCATTCTATCGGCATTTCCATGTGCAAAGAAGCCAGTTGTATATCTCAGCATGATTTCTTATCATTCCCAAACGCTGGTTTCGCCGTAGCTCAAAAAGCGGCACCCGCCGACACCGCAAAAACATGAAAAGTAGGTAAATATTGTGTTGCGAGACAGCAGCATACGAAACAAAAACATGACACTCACACAGACCAACCTTGGCTTTCAGGATCCTGAAGATCTTGTTTCCTGTGACGCGGCGCACCTGAGCGACTCCATGGGAGTCCCTGAGGATAACACCGATCTGCGATGGACGTAGGCCCTGAAAACTAAGCATAATCAACATGAACCCTTTCAGTCAACACCACGACTTAATACCTGCCACGATTCTAATCATCACTTTCGTGAATTTCGCACCGCAACAGCTTCTACTAGATAATTTAAAAGACCAGTCTTGGGTAACAGAAGGAATCGAACCCTCAAGTTCCGCACTGCTCAACAAACCTTCTTGGCTAGCTTGACAATCTGATCCTGCACGTCGGCGCTGGTCAACTTCAACCATGACGGGACTGAGCGTCTGTACGGCAGAGCCGACTTCGACATACCCTTACCAGGATTGTGCATGCGACCCATGTTTGCTGGCTAGAAGACTTGACGGTTACCTGAAACAGTGAGAAATCAGGATGCTACTGCTTACTTCCAATGTATAACACACAAAAAGAGAAACAGCGGCAATTGTATGGATACTGCATGAGACTTCTTTTCATGGATTCTGTTACTACAAAAGAATATTCTCGCTGAGGGTGGATCTTCTGAGCGATTCACAGAAACAGGATGACGGCTCTTAGCTTTGTCTGGGACATCACGACAGAGATACAATAACCGGCTGAGGTCAGTGATTTGACTGAAGCCTTTCTACGGAATACAGGATGTTTGTACGATTTTTATTAGGGAGCCCTACCTCCCACAGAGGACTCCTCGCGCTCATCCAAGTGGCCCAATACTGATCCCGTTCTGACTCGACCGAGGTGAAGGTCAAAAACTTGGCGCATACTCGCCTCAGGGCAACAATGTTCTATTTTATTCGCTGCATTCCACTCTGACCTACAACTTCCCTGCTGCTATTCTCTTTTACACATATTTTGAGGTATTTAAAAAAACCTGTGCATGTTTGGTTTGCATTTGATGAAAGTATTCGCATTGTTACACCAATAGCGATGCTTTTTATCATTTGTTGACCTGCAATTAACGATGTCTTGCATTCTTGATAATCTAGCACATATTTATTACTTTAATCATCATTGGTTGTAATAGTTATTGATGTAAATCACACAACCATCTTTCAGGGATTATGATCATTCCTATTAAATATCTGGTATATATCTCTACACAATTACCTATATTAATATTTTTTAAAATTTCCTATACACATCTATACATTTATAGGGGGATATGTCACAGGAGAGTGATGTACTCCATTTTATCACGTATTGCGCATACCACATGGATAAGGTAAGAAAACATTTTTCATTGGCAAGAATTATTTAGAGCAATTTCCGTTGAAGTCTGCGTCACGAAGTCGCCTTTCTTACCAAATTTACTTTATTCATGCTGGTTTAATTTTATTATTTATTACCATTTTTTAACATTATTTTTATTTTCGATTTACATTTTTATAAGTTAATTTTTTACCTTGCGCACTTTTCCGCTCGTTTACATTTTGAAGCATTTTATCATCATAGTCACGTATCACATTTCAATCACCATTATGGAACTTTCATTTTCTACTAATCATTGTTGTCATCAATTTACAAATATATATATTTTTTCAATTCCTTCCCTCTACACTGCTTGCTCATACCTTGCGCCACTTTGCAATTACAGCAGCTGATTAAAAAACAAACTTTGAACCTCCTTTATGAAATCTCCAGTGGGTTAACACTTAATCCGCTATTTGCGCAATCAATATTAGGACCTTTGGTTGAGCGCCAGGACTCCTCTGCCCGAGCTTTGCTGGCGTCGTTAACGATGGAGGTGCGAGCGCAGATAATTAGGTGTGAACGGAGGTGCGAACCAGGCTAATGACGGGCTCCCTAATTAAACTCGTACAAATGTATACGAATCCCTTTCTGGTTTTTGCTTGGACGAGAAGTCATACGCCACTCCGACACTGGCAGCGGTCTTCCACAGGAGAAAACGACGATCGAGGTCACCTACAGGAGCTGTTTCGCACTATGGATGACCGAACTAGAGCGAGGCGGTCTCCCACAGGACATCGTGTCGCATCGCTTCGATTGGGTCACCTAAACCACAAAACAGCTCCGGAACTTGACCGGGACCACCCACGTTGAACGACTGATCAAATCGGCGCTGCCTCAGATACGCCTGCGCGCAGGGTGGAGAGCCGATTTGGCTGCTGGAGGTTCACACAGGTGCACCCGTCATTGATTGATCGGGTGATTTGTAGAATCGCATTCCCTCCTTCATGATAGGTGAAGGAGGAAAGCTATTGGGGCTTTATCCCAAGTAGTAATTTTTATTACTGGCAAGTTCTTCAGGGGAAGTATGAAAATCATGCTTCAAGTTTGAGCAATACGAAAACTAGGCGGGTTTGGCTTGATTCTTGAAAACATTATTTGAAATTCCCTCCAAAGCGAGATTTCGTTCAACCACTGTGCAATGTTCGGTGTCCTACAGGAGAAAAAATAGGAGTCCTATAGCTGATGGGGCTAGGACTCCCAGCCGACTCCCGTGGGAGACCGCTGCCAGTGTCGGAGACGATAGCGAAATGGCGCTAAACTAACTAAATCGTTGAATAATCGAAGAGAAACTGGACTTTGGATCTGGGATGATCTAAGAAAACTTCCAGGTAGGTCTGAAACACCCTTCAACCAAAGGGGTGGACCGCGCCTCGGTTACCCTAAAAGAGGGGTCACGTTCCGGGGAGAACGCGATTAGAGAACACCGCACACCCTGATACATCTTGAAGGGACACACTCCCGACAAACGTCGATCCATTTAAGGCCTCGGCATAGTGGAAAATCTGCGAGCGAGCGAGCGAGAAATGATGAAGGGTGGGGAGCACTACGCAGTTTGACCGCGCACGCGAGAAAAGCCAACAGACAAACAACAGATTCCGAATCAAATCTCACCAAAGTAATAAAACGAAAGTCTCTAAATTGCATCCGCGCTCTAATCGAAATCACACTCTGCGGGGATGGCTGCGACTCCGCCGCAAAATTTTCAAGGCCACGCCCCCATTCGCTCGCTCGCAAACTTTCAACTATGCCGACGCCTTTGAAGGGAAAGTTTGCGAGCGAGCGAATGGGGGCGTGGCCTTGAAAATTTTGCGGCGGAGTCGCAGGCATTCCCGCAGTGTGATTTCGATTAGAGCTCGGATGCAATTTAGAGACTTTCGTTTCATTACTTTGGTGAGATTTGATTCGGAATCTGTTGTTTCCACTATTTGTCTGTTGGTGCGGTGCGGGAAGGGTGGTACGCCGCACGCGGCAAGGACAGGCGACGCGTGCTGCGTCGCGGCGTACCACCTTCGATTCATCGATACACCGTGGAGTCAACACCAACTAAATGACTGCATTTCAGTTTAAGAACGGTCCTTGAATGCCAGGACATCGCATTTGATTGATAATAGCCCAGAAATATGGCATTCGTAGTGATCTCTATTAGAACTTACCATATTCAGAGAAATCATGCGCAAAAGAGGTCATTTTCAAGTTACCGATAGACCCTCGATTCTACGGATATCATTTATGTCAACTTCTTGCACTGAACCTATCATATGTGTTTCCAAACATCTAGCTGAAGGTAAATGACTCAATCAAAGCTTGCTGGTACGTCGCGACGCGACACGCAACGCATGCTCCCAGCCGCGCGCGGCATACCACCTGGCCGCACAAGCCTCTCTAACACACCGGTCAACGCTTCGTGGTTACGGTATCGTGGCGTGTTGCACCGGAGGTGTATGGCCGGCGCACGTGACGGCTGTAATTCGAGCAAGTTTCCGCATCGATTATTTCATGCGTATTTCAAGCGAAAAGCGTACGATTTCGTAAAGAGAAGCTACATTTCTTACATTCGCAATGTATTCGTAGCTGTTGTGGTTCGGATAGGATAAAGCAAGGCTGTTTTTGTGAGCACGTGAGCATTTCTGACAGCCTTCGTAGTAACAGTGCTTGCAGCTCTAGTGACAATTTTGTGGCTTCAAACAGGATTCTTTGCTGGAGGTGACGCAGCATCGCGATGACTATTGTAAAACAGTACTTGCTTTTGGGAAAGACTAATCTACGCCAACCTAACTTTGAGGGGACAGGGCTCTCTACACACCGAGGGAGTTGTCCCCTCTTTGTAGTTCGGAACGTCACGCTTCTCAATGCAAGCAAAGCGGTCCCGAGTGGAATTAGATCCGCGAAAAGCGGGACAACCCTTCCTTCGGTGTGTAGAGAGACCCTGTCCCACTATGCTTTCAAGGCAGCAACAATACATCACGATTGGAAAAATCGCCGAATGTTCATTGTTGAGACCAACTTTTCTGTAACAACCCAAAATCATCATCAGAACTTGTTTCCCAGCCAATCCTGGAGAGATGTTCGAAAATCCCCCGTTCCACTCTTCACCGACTGATAGCAAGCTAAGCAGGTCTATTCTCCACGGAAACTTTTCTACCAATGTGTGAGGGAGTTGAAAAGCGCAGGAACACTAACGAATCCAATGATAGCCGAGCGCGACGTCGCGCGCGGCGTCCGTGCACCTCTGTACACTCCGCTGCAACACTCCACGTTACCGTAACCACGTAGCGTTGACCGGTGTGTTAGGCCTCTTTCAGAGTTCGATCGCTCTGCGACGCGACCGAATGAAAACACTGTGTATCGATCTGGTCGCGTCGCGCGATCTGGTCGCCGGCCTTTCAGACAAGATCGCGGGAAAAGTCGCCCAATCGCGCGATTGGGCGACTGAGATGGCCAGATCGCGTCGCCATGCAGTGCACGGCGACGCGACCGATCGCGGCGACCGCTTCATATGTCCTCGTTCAAATTACTCTTTTTTTTCACGTTGATTCAGGCAAAATCAGTATAAGTAGGCAAAACAATTATTATCATAAAATGATTATTATCATTAAAAAATCTACGATACACTTGAGGGTGACAACAAAACTAGGATCCAAACCACAATTGACAATGTAGTTCAATGGTCTAAACGAAACCTTCTCCCTCTTTCCACTCAAAAAAGTCAAGTACTACACCTGGGTAGAACTACTAATACAGAAGGCGGGTACAATATCGATGGTTCAATACTCCAGCATGTTAACCTAGTTAAAGATTTAGAGTTTCTTGTCGATTCGAAATTGAATTTTGATAAGCATTTGGATAGTATTAATGCGAAAGCTGAACAGAAACTTTTCCTTCTGTTCAAATCGCTGAAAACTAAAGGTCCATTGCTTTTGGTTACAGCCTATGAAATTTACGTTCGATCTGTTCTTGAATATGGTACCTGTATCTACTTTCCTCATTAAAAAACCTGCGTTGCCAAACTAGAAAGAGTGCAAAACAACTTCACAAGGAAGGTCTTCATAAGGTCTCTTGGCTTCACGTATAGTAGTAATCCCCATGGCATAGTGAGGAATCGTATGCTTAATTTGGGCTCATGCCGTTTAGACAGGTGGAACAAAATGCACAGCCCTCAAAAATATTGCGGCGTGTGCAACTGCACACCCTGCTCACGCTTTACGAGCAAATATGCAAAAATCGCTCCATCAGTTGAAATGAGAGTTTTGGGCAAAAAGTTACGTTAATCAGCGGTATTTCGCCTGTAAAAGCATATCAGGCTGGTTGGGCGACATTTACAAGCGTTTAGCTTATTTTGGAAGTGAAAACTACCAGTGGAAGACAGGATAGTCGATCTTATTTCCCTACTCAACCGTTGATGAAGTTCATACACTTTATACCTTCATAACATTTGATAAGCTTTTTGTTTTTAATGGAGTCCATGTTTTCACCAATTCTTCTTCATGGCGGATTTTTTCTACCTTCTTGTACTAGCAGTTACGATTCAGAATACAACGAGCTTGCAAGACACTTTATTAGATTGCGTTATTACAAAACTTAGTCACCTATCTCTGAAAAATCAAAAAGTTATGCTAGACCTATGAGTGCGGGATTCCATATCAAATGATGGTGAGAGTTCAAAAGAATGACATTGGGTAAGCAAACTGACAAGCATGGAAAATGAAAAGCTGGACGTGAATATAGTTGATCAAGGCACAAAGTAAGGAAAACTAGAAGAAAATACAATCACTAAATACGAAACTGATTTACACGATGGAAAAGTATGAAGAATAAAGCATTTGTGAAAAGGGTTTCCAAAAACAAAAAATCCAAACCAAAAAATCCGTGATGGGGTACCCTTACCCTGCCACAAGGCTTTCGAAAACGCCCATAACTTTTTTCAGAGTGAGTCCAGGCAGCTGCGAAGGACATATTCGGACTCCACGTCCCAAAATGGCTTTAGAAAAGTACATTTCATGACTAGAAGGATTCCCCTTGTTAGATCACTTGAGTAGCTAGCAAGCTGCAGTATCTCATATTTCTTCTTCATACGCTTTCAAATTCCAAGAGTAAGCATCCACAATCGCTCGAAAATAAGAGCAGCGTTATTTTTATTTTTGATATTGACTATAAATATTAGTAAAGCGCTACCATTGCTCTCATTGATCGTGATATTGCCGGAAACACCTTGAATCGGTGTCATATTTTACAGTATAATTATCGCCGATCTTGTTTTAGTCGGAATAAGACAACAATCTATTGAAATCGATCCCTTATATGCATCAAATATGTTTAGATGCTTTAGCTGGCGACTGTAGCAAATGTGACTACATGTACAAAAACGTAGAAAAAACCGTCATAGAAGAGGTTTGGTGCAAATAAGGCTGCCGAAACTCTGCGATCACCCTTGCCTTTTCAACCTTCTCAGATGTACAACTAAAAGTTACACAACAAAACGATTGACTCAAGGCTGGAAATGTGAACGTCATCAGCGGCTGTATAGGGAAATAATTTGATTGATTTGATTTATTACACGGTAGAACCGTGTCAAAGACAACAACAGAATAATAAAAGCACTAAAATCAGTCGAACAACAATAAACAAATGGATCAACTGACTATTAGGCATACATCGGCACCATCAAGAAAAGAAATCTTACAAACATTACTCCTGGGACAACAGATAACACTCAAGTGTCTTTTTGAATTCACTTAGTTTCCCCATTATCAAACCTGACCGAAGTAGTTTATTGAATTCAGACCCCGCTCTATTGACAAAGAAGTGCTGTCGTACGTTCCGCCTGGCCCCAATGAGGCCCAATTTCACCGGTGCTCCCCTAGTGGTTGATGGTCTAAGGTTGAACAGCCGGCTAGCCTTGATACCAGCACTCCCATGAATGATCTTATACATCAATATCATATCAAACCTTCTTCTCCTGCGCTCTAGAGTGGTTAGGCCCAGTTTGGCGTTTCTGGTGACATGACACGTTGCGATTCGTCTGAAACCACGATGTCCGGAAGTAAACTCTACGTGTGAAAGTATTCTGGACTTTCTCAAGAGCGTCGATGGATCGTTTTTTGTATGGATTAAAAACTACCGTACCATACTCCATTAGTGGACGTACGTACGTTTTATACACCTCGGTCAGCACGTTTGCATTAGTAGTTGATAGTGCTCGAAACGCGAGATCGACTATCCTGTCTTCCACTGGGAGTTTTCGCTTCCAAATCAAGCTAAACGCTTGTAAATGTCGCCGAACCAGTTTGTTATGCTTTTACAGGCGAAATACCGCTGGTTAACGTAACTTTTCGCCCAACACCCATTTCAACGGATGGAGCGATTTTTGCATATTTGCGCGTAATGTGTGAGCATGGTGTGCAGTTGCACACGCCACAATATATTTGACGGCTGTGCATTTTGTTCCACCTGTCTAAACGACATGAGCCCTTAATTTGGATACTTTACATTACAGACGCAAAAGAAATTATTTAATTTTGGTATATAAAACTGGAAGACTGGGTCTCAAAGCTCATTCATTTTTCAAACTGGTTGAATCAAATACTAGGGGAGAAAGGTTCAAGCTTAAATTCCGTCAGCCGCGCGCCTCTTTGGGGCGCAGCTTCTCCATCTTCAGAGACGGCATGGAATACTTGAAGATGATTCATACTGTTCAGATACCGATCAACTTCACTAAATTCAAAACTTGTCAAAAATTACCTCCATTGTCAAGAAAGAATCTATCAATCTTTTTACGCTTTTTCCTTTCGAAACTTGTCATTTTTCAAGTTCCTCGATGTTTTCGTTGTTTTTCTGCCCTTTCTATGTTTCTACACGTCTGCAAGGGCGTGTAATAAAGTTAAAGTTAAATGGCAAAGCACAATGCACCTTTTTATCATAAATGACTAGCCAATTTGCGACACCGCAAACTTGAAACAGGCGTCGATTAGAATGTGTACGTAAAAGTGCGTGGTCGCCAACTTCCGCGATTGGGTATTCACACTTCCAAAATCTGCGATTTCCACGGCGACGCGACGGTCGCGTCGCCGTGCCCACGATCGCGTCGCAGAGCGATCGAACTCTGAAAGAGGCCTTAGAGAGGCTGGTCCTGGCCGCCGACCAATTTTTTCGAGTGTGGATTTTTGAAATGAAAATGGTCGTTCCGTTTTCCGAAATTTCCGTTCAGGGTTGAGCAGCGTTGTGACTGGTCACAACGGAGGGTCGTAAAATTTTTGGAAATAGGATTCTTTCAAACCACATGGTAAGGTAAAATGAGGCAGGAATAGTCAGTCGCGTGCGAGGTGTATGCATTTTCAACAATTTAAAAGCAGATTATATACAGAGAAGCTGTTCAAAAATTGGCAATTAGACACTAAACAATACTTTAAAGGCCTTTCAGAGTGGCGTCGCGGAAAAATTCGCTGTCGCGGCGACGTGGTGAGAGACGGGGGGTGCTACGCAGCGCAAACCGTGCCGCGCGACGGGAGCGAACGTCGCGCTTTCAGAGTGGGAGCGACGGCGCGAGCTGGGAGCGACGTTCTGCGAGGTTTTGCGACGTTTTGCGAGGCAAATGGTCTCGACCATTTTTGTCGCTGTCGCTATTTGTCGCTGTAGTTTCTTCATATTAGTTAATGTTCCTTCGTAACTATCTGCCCATTAACTTTCTGTAGAACGATCTTTTTGCCTATTTCACTAGCTGTTTGCCTTCCAGGATAAATTTCGTCAAGGCATTTGATTTGTCATCCAGAATTCTTTCGTCATGGTATTTAATTGGTCATCCAGGATTTATCTCGTCATGGCGTTTAATAATTTTTTGATGTGGACACCATATTGTTATGCAAATCTTTTCAGTTGAAAGTGATTATAGTGGTGGTAGTGTCTCCTGGTATATTATTCGAAATCTATAACTCGTTTTTGTTGATCAATTCCAGAATGTCTGAGATTGCAGAATACGCGAGGGATGGCACTCCAATATGTTTATGCGCTCTGATCGAACTTAAAGGGCAGCGAAGAAATAAGAGAGGCTGAGAAAGAAACATGACGCGGCGGCAATCGATAGGCCACGCCTTTTTTCACTCGCTCTGAGGAGCGATGCCGCGAATTTCGCAGCGACGCCACTCTGAAAGACCCTTTAGAAATCCTTGGTAACAGGGGGTCGTAAAATTTTGGGATTTTTTTTTGAAAAAAAAGTAGAATGGGAGGGGGGTCGTTGCCACGTCAGAAGTCGCCACAACGGCATGCTCAACTCTGTTTCCGTTCATTGCTAGCAAAACAGACAAACGGGAACTACTTTACTGAGTAGCATTGCCAACTTTCTCGTTTGGGAACCTTTGGAAAACTTGAATTTTACAGCCCAGCGGACAACAGCAAAAAAATTAGTTGAAATATCCAGTATTCAAACCCTTCTGGCAGAGATATAGAACCGAGATATGTATGTTAAATATCACCGGGGACCAGGATATTGCTCCAATACGTTCCAATCTTCTCAGAGGGTAGACACTTTCAGATCTCAAACTTCAATTAGCGAGGAAAATGCAACAATTTAAACTTGGGTTTCAGGAGTTGCTTCCAAAATCAAAACTTCATATATTTTAAATTTTTGATTCTAAATGTTGTTTCGTACTTTTTCATCGCGCGCAGAGATCAAGGATAGCTTATAAAATTACAAAATACCAAGCTAGATCATTTAAAGGTTTTCTGGCGGAATAAGCTCACATTTTCCATTCTACAAGAGTGATGAATAGCCAATTCATTCTCCTATTTGGCCCGAAATTCCAACAGAGTAATCTGGAGAGTTGAAACAACTAGAAAACACGGGAACTATGTCAGAAACTAGCGAAACATTGAGAAAAGTTAGGAAAGGAAAATTCAGCGCGATAGACAAAATTACGGTAGCGACAGCCTTCGTCGTAGGACCTCCCGCGGCTGAAAGCGGTGCCACCCTTTAGGTTGCGCAACTCACTGAAATTCTGCGAAACCGCCAAAGAAATTGTGATCTCCTCCATATATAAGCGAGACTTCTGCCTCAATAATTGTATCATTCTGCCACTAGTATCCTTTATTTTCTAAATATTTTCTAAATATCCCTGAAACTTTTGCTTGCGGCAGTTATTCGCAATTTTTTTTTCTACAAAATGCAAAATCGTACGAAATCGTGGAACTCATTCAACTGACGGGTGGAGGTTAGCTAAGGGCTTTTCTCCGCTTTATGTTGGAGTTAACATTCGAGTGACGTTTGGGGCCAATTTCTGGTTTTATTAAAATTTCCGGCGCTTGCAACCCTTGCCAAAATTTGGCCTTCTGAACCCTCGGTGGTCCATTTCAAGATACATTTTCCTTTGTAGAACCCTTTTTTCTCTGGTGTTTGGCCTAATTGCCTTTGAACAACCCCAGAGTTCTCAAAATTTTATCACTCAAGCGCCGTCTACGTGGCTTAACCCCCGAGTTTGCCCCGATCCACAGTACCCCTTTTTTGGCGGGACCAGTTGTTCAGCACCATAAAATCCTCCGTGAGCGGAGTTTGGGTCATTGTTCTCCAGAGAAACCCTCTGCAGTCTGAAAAATGAAGGCTTTTATTTTTTATAAAATAGTGATTGCGCGCTGTATTTTTTCAAATTGTTCGCTGGTGATCTTCCATGATCAGCTGATCGGGTTTCAGATCCAGTGCTGCGCCATGGGTGACGCATCGGGGTCCTCAGGAGCCACTCCATCGGCTTCTAATACTGGAAATCGCGGACGACAACGTCCTAGAAGAAGAGGAGGAGCTCCCCGAATTCCGGGTGATTCTCGTCAATTGACGGAAGGAACACCTTTGGAAGACAGCTTCCAGCGTCCAGAGGGAAGAGCAAGTGCATCCAGCTCGCAGGCATCACAGAATAGGTTTGTCTTACTGCTTAGTTGAATGATTTTGTGATTTTTTTACCTCATTTTTTATCCATTTTTAGTCGTAGGAACCGATTCAATAGAGGACGAGGGGGGCGAGGTGGTGGAAGCAGTGAAAATATGACCATCCCAGAGGTCTCGAGAAGTAGTACCGGTTAGTTTATTCTGTTTTCTATTAAGAAAAACTAGATTTGGTGCTTTAGTTAGGTCAAACGCGGTCGTGCATATAAATTCCCGACGGGTTGTGGGGGTTGTAGGAATTTCAGCCAAAAAAGTGATAGTTTATGGTCGGAGTTGTAGGTATTTTGGCTCAAAAATAGATTTTTGTGGGCTGGGGTCTATTTTTTTTCCAAAATTTCGGTCTTCAAGGACTGGGTTCGGCCAGGTGTGTAAGCTGTGGAGGAGTGATAGGGGGGTCTGAGATCTGCCGAGAGACCAAGTGGACCATTCCGAATAGGATTGTACTCTGCTTAGGATCAGTCTTTTACGAAGAACTCGATTATACCTGCAAATTTACTTTAAATTGTGCTTTTAACTGAGCTATAGTAAAGTTTTTATTGATAATAAAGGTCCACCTAAGGCTGAATGAAGAAATCACGAAAATTAGACTGAATCACGCTCCTGGGGGATCTGAGGAAATCGCCAAAAATTCGACCAAATCACACCCCTGGGGGGGTCTGAGTGAAATCGGCTTTCTCCAACCCTCGTGCAGTACCCTGTGAGAGGGTCGTGGTTCTACTGATGTCCTAGGCAACGGCCTGCTTGACCCCGACCACAAGACCCCGACCACTAACAGAGCTGACGTCACACGAAGTAGAGCGGGGTTAATTGGGGTTCTATAACGGGACAGTTGGTGGTGCAAGTGGCGGGGGGTCATAAGGTGAGAAGTTCGACCCAAAAATGGTGGTTCTGAGGGCAACCCAGAACGTTCAGGCTGCAAATGAGGATTCAGGAGGAGGTGATCATAGATCTTTCGAAATTTCTGGCTGCAGGGGGGGTCGTGCCTCCTCCGAGGTCTGACATAACGGCAACGTTATCCTGACGTAGAGCAACCAAGGTTTTCAATAATCAAAGGAATAATAATAGTAGCAGGTGATCAAAACTTTAGAAGTGTTTACGACCCTCCTGATTTTCGTTTTCGTCTCAAAATTCTTACGATCCTCAACCGAAGTTTTCATTGTGGACCTAAATTTTCACGACTACCCTCACCACCTGTTGAGAAATTGCGCAGCCGCGCTTGACCCTGGTGTATGCTGCTTATAGCGGATTATTTTTCAGTACCCACCGACACAGACGTCCCTCATCAACGTGGTGGCAAACGCGGTAGTGGTAGAGGTAGTAGAGGATCCTCACGTTACGGCGGCGGAGGTGAGCTTTTAGATTTACTGTCTACCGTTTTTCACTTTCGTGGCTCTTTTCAGGAGAAAATAACTCGTTCACGCATCCACGCAACACTGGTTTCAACCCGGATGCTGTCCCATTCGTGCCCCATTTCGTTGCCCCTAGCGATTTTTCTGATGACGGAACTTCGCAGAGATCCTATGGAGGCAATAGAAGAGGTTCATACTACCCTGCACCAAGTCAGGTGCCTAGGGATTTTGGAAGATTTGCCCCTGAAAGGCCATGGCAGCATCGCTCCGGGCCACGACAGGAGCCCCGTGATCAGGCATTTGCTCAAGAAAGGCCTGCGCCGCAGAGGCCAGGGCCGCGGCAGATGCCATATGATCAGTACTACGCAGGAGGTCAAAATATGGGTGGGTCTCCTGGAGGTCCATCACGAAATCGTCGAAGGCCTATACGCAGCGGCAGATCAAATGATGATGATGACCAGGAGAAATCGTTGAGAGGTGAGCTGTTCACACTTTCTTTCTAGAAGATTTTATTCTATTGCGTTAGAGGAATTCAGAGCGTCTTATCAATCAGTTGGAGGATAATCGATACGAGTGTGCGATCTGCTGTCAAGTGATCTACGCAAAACAGGTACTGACCCATTCTGCAAAGCGGCTGTTGTCTCGAAAGAGAACGCGGGGTGTGGGGGAGTGTTCTCGCTCGAAAACGTAAAATTATGGAGGAAATCGAAAAAAAATGACAATAAAATGAAATTTATGTAGTGGATTGTGAAACGTTTCCGAGCATTTTGGTCATGAGGGGGTCGTATCTTCGAGAAAGCGGCCATTTGACCCTCAGTAGGAGGCGTCTTTTCAGGTGACATATTTCTTTCAGGGTATATGGTCCTGCAGGACGTGCTCCCATATGTTCCATATTTCTGGTGGATGTATCATTAACTGGGCAAAGAAGAGCAAGGAGGAAGATAACAAGTACGATTTTTTACGGTTTTGTGTTTTATATTATTTATTTCTTCTTCAAAGCTAATTCGCAGTTGAATGCTGCGGCTACATATAGCACTGCCAGGGTCCAATTGTGTTGCAATCATTCAAAACTGTGGTGGGTAGGGGGTCGTGAAAATCTTGGGCCAGAGAAGGACGTTTGTCGATCAAAGAGGGGGTCGCAAAAATCCAGGGTGATTTTCACTTAGGAGGGAAATTACATAGCTGTTTTCGACAGTTTTGCTTGAATTCCGGTCACCAAGGAAGGGATGGGGTCGTAGCTCGAGATCGTTCACAAAACCGGCTGGACCCTGAACTATGTCAAATGTTCTCCTCATCATCGTCCCAGCATACGTGTTCACTCATTCGTGAAGGAATAGTATTCATACCGCTGGAATAGTATTGGGCGATGTCTTAATGGAGTAAATAAAGTAGAATGCGTCAATGAGCAGTCCGGTTTGCACATGCGAAGCGCTCGTCGAAAACCCACTGAGCTCACGTTGTGGCTGGAGCGCCATGCGCGTCCCACAGCCAGTCAAACTGCTTCTAGTTGCCTTCCATTCTGTGTACTCGACCAACAATCCTTAGTGGTTAACCGTCATACACGCTTTTAGCCGCCCTCCACGCTTTTTTCGCTGCGCCGTGGAAATCGTATCCTAATCAGTGTCGTGGGTGCTGTGAGGAGCGTCGTCAGTGCCGTGAGGAGCGCTGTGGGTGCTGTGAGGAGCCCCATGGGAATGCCGTGTGGAGTGCCATGAATGCCATGAGTGTCGTGAATAGCGCCATGAGTGCCGTGAGTAGCTTGTTGCTGCTTCGTGGAATGCCGTGAAGTCCGTCATGGGTGCCGAGAAGATAGCCGTGTGGAGTGTTATAAGAGCCGTGAATAGCGCCGTGGTTATTGTGAGTGCCGTGCGCGCCATTCACTTTGTGAGGAGCGCCGTTAGTGCCGTTAGGAGCGCTGTGGATGCCTTGAGCACCGCGAGAAGTGCCGTGAACATCGAAAGGAGCTCCGTGGTTGTTGTGGAAACGCTATACGCCGTGGAAAAATCGACATTTTTTCTATGCTTATCATAATGCGAATACCGTATTCTTCGACATATAGGCTTTTTTTTGTCAACAATCAAAAGCTTATAGCTTTCAAAATTTTTACATGGGGCTCACCTATCCCACCTCGATCTATCCAACCCAATTTTTAGGCATGTCAAAATGCAATTGAACTTTCGTCTTTCAGACGCTGAGCGTTGAAGGTAGTTCAGAATCAGCCGCAGCGTCTCTTTTGGTTTCTTGAGACGCTTAGACTAGGAGCCTTTTTTGTGATAGAAGTCGAATTGGCTTGAAAAAGTGGATTTAGATGCTGCGATTCAAGTTGCAGCTTCCAGATTTTGATTAGGCCTGAAGCGCTGGATTTGGGATCTCGCTAGATGTTCTCAGGTTAAAAATATTAGATTTGACTTCAGGTGGAGATGCCCGACGTGTCAGACGAAGTATGAGGCGATTCCATATAACTATTTTTGTTTCTGTCGAAAACAGCGTAATCCCAACGTATCAGTGTGAGTTAAGGTGTACCCTGCCTTCTCTATCAATCATTTCCTCTCTAAGCTTATCTCATTTCCAGAGGGGAGACGCCGCACTCATGTGGTAACGTGTGCGGTGGCAAACGTGCTCCCGGGTGTCCCCATCCTTGTAATGTGCCCTGCCATCCGGGACCGTGTCCAGAGTGCCCCTTAATGCTGACGAGGAATTGTAACTGTGGAAGTGTACAGAAGGCTATTCGATGTGGGTCTGTCTTGGAGGTGAAGGTTAGTGCAAAAAAAATAATGCCATTTTTTACAAAAAAAGTTTCTCGATAATTTTAGTGTGACAAGGTCTGCGATCGTTTGCTAGTGTGTGGCCAGCATCGATGTGAACGGGTTTGCCATGAGGGCAACTGTAATCCATGTGAGATCAAAATTACTCAAAGTAAGCACTGTTAGTGGATCTTCCGTGTTTCAATTTCGTAAGGATTCTGCTTCCAGCCTGTTTCTGCGGATCGTCAACAAGGGAGGTCCTGTGCTGCGAGAAAGGGGATTCCGACAAGTACTCCTGTGGATCTCCCTGTACTGGGTTCTACAGCTGTGGTACCCACAAATGCACAAGAAAGTGGGTTGTTTGCTGCAGTTTTCTTGACAAGGACCGCCTCAAAATTAGAAGGGAAACTTGCCGTGAATACTTCTAAACGTCCTATCGCACCTGATGGGTTTCCACTGGTACGCTATGGTAGTGTCGCGTGTATAGCTTGAATCGGTGGGTTACGTGAGCAGAATTTTACTAGTTTATTTAAATTAAACCTAGCAAAACGTGCCGCATTTAATCGAAAAACCTAAGACCGATCTCATATCCGTTTTCAACGCCCTTAGCAGCCCCTGCCCAGATTGAGAGACATTTTCTATCATCTCTATTGTCTGAAAAGTGAAATTTTTGGCGCTTCGTAGGTGAAAAAAAAGAGCCTAGAATTCTTTCATGAAAGTTATTTGAGGAGCTGAATACGGATTTATGGATCGCTCCTGCTTTCTGAGGTGATACGAATTTGACTATTGTAGCCTTACTCTTTGGGACCAACAGATGGGGCCGAGTTTATTTTACTAGAGAAGGCCTTGGATGCGAAAGTGTTCCGAAAAGCGATTCATTGTAAGGATCCAGCGGGGTTGTGACTGGAAGCAACGGGATTGTTGGGTGGTCGTTAAAGTTTTGGCTCTAAAAAAGGAGATATAGAAAATTTAAGAGGGGGATCATAAAAATTCTTGACATTTTTTTTCTAGGAAAATGTTCAATATTTCTCGAAATTTTCGGTCACCAAGGGGGAGGTTTCGTAGTTTTCTCGAGATAGATCAAAAACGTCGGAAGATTTTTTTTGGATTTTAGAATTCCACAAACTTTCAGCCCGTATTACGTTTAGGGGGATTATTTGACGTGGTGGGCACGACTTTGAGATTCATTTAGGTTTTATTTCCAAAGATTACAGTGGGTTACTGTAGCTAAATTGAATTTCACCCTTCACAGCCTACTGAAATCTGCCGAAAAACCAGAAACGCATCTCTTATTCGTGTTAAGCGCTCCGATTCACTTCCCTGGGCGAAGTTTTGGCTGAATATGCTTCAATTTTCGGATTGAAAAGTTGTTTTCTTTAACAAAGCTTAACCTTTTCGGTTTCCCCTGCATAGGCCGTGTTTAAATTCCATTTTGAGCTCGGGTTTTTTTTAGTGAATTATCATAATGGACCAGAAGACGTTAACAAGGTACCTCCTTTCGCTGATGCTATAAATTGTCTAGAGACTATAAATTGTCTAGAGACTTGACACTTTTTTGTACGAATTGCCCTTATTCTCTTTTAGCTGCCACTTCACCGGCGTTTCTAGTTGTGGACCGTGTCCGTCAGCCCCGGAGCGTATTACGCACTGTCCATGTGGGAGATGTACTCTTGAAGAACTTGGATTGAAACGAAAGTCATGTGTGGATCCAATCCCAACCTGTAGAAATGTTTGCGGAAAAGTGCTCAAATGTGGTAGTGCTGGTGAGTTCGAGTCGTTTCAAATGTATTTGGAGGGGGCGAGTGTATGTATTCCCGGAGTTTTAGAGAAGAGGCATAGATGCCGCGCCCTGTGTCATCCTGGAGAGTGCCCTCCATGCGATTTTAACACTTCCATAATCTGCCGCTGCAAGCAGGTGAAGCGAACTTTGCCTTGTTCGGAGTATGTCATGTTCACAGGTGCGTTTAGACTTTGCTACGAAGTTCGCGGAGCCTTCATTGTTGAGCTCTTTTTACCCAGGTGGGAATGAGTTTCTCTGCGAGAAGCGTTGCAAGAAGAGGAAATCATGTGGAATTCATAAGTGTCAGGAGCTGTGCTGTGTGCAAACGGATCATTTTTGTCTCCAGGTAGAGGTTTCGTCTGGATCTTCTCATTGTTTTTGAGTATTTTGAGTGATAAAATCATTGTTTCAGATCTGCAACAAGCGTCTTTCGTGTGGTATACACTTTTGTGAAAGCATCTGTCACGCCGGTCAATGTCCGAGATGTCTGAACTCAAGTATGGTACATTTCATTGTTTGGCTTGACCGCACTGTCCGCAATCTCATTAGACGCCAAAATTTCCGCGCAAAATAGCAAAATCCATATTTATTATTAAGGCTTTGAGGAGCAGTACTGCCATTGTGGTCGTACCATGCGACCGCCTCCGGTACCATGTGGTGCTCCTCTACCTGAGTGTGATGAGCCATGTGCTCGGCCACATTCCTGCAACCATCCTGTCACTCATCATTGTCATGGTGAGGAGCGATGTCCTCCATGTACGGCTCTTGTGGAGAGGCTGTGCTATGGGAAGCATGAGGTGGGTGACTGATAGTTTTATCTGATTGCTAAGATTTTTTTTGTAAAGTCGGGGTAATATTAAAGGTTTTCAGGTTCGAAAGAATATTCCTTGTCATATAGAAGCGGTTTCCTGTGGGCGACTGTGTGACAAGCCGTTGGGTTGCGGTGTGCACAACTGCAATAGGAATTGCCATGCTGGGAAGTGCATGAAGGTAGGTTAGGCTTATCATTAGGTTTGTGGATCCCAAACGGATCAGCTTTCTATATATGTTTTCAGGAAAACGAGAAGTGCACCCGGCCTTGTATGGTCTTGCGCCGTCCATGTGAGCATCCGTGCGCGCTGCCTTGTCATGGACTTGATCCTTGCCCTGAATCGGAATGTCGTTATCCGGTGAATGTGACGTGCGAGTGTGGAAAGCGCAAGAGTTCGTTGAAGTGCTCGGAGGTCGGTGTTCTATTTTAGCCCAAAAAACATCTTAGGGAGTGTTAAAGCCAAGGATGTTCAGTTCGAGAAGATAGTTGTTCGCCTGCGAGCGGTTGAGGCGGAGGATACTGAAGGGGATCCGAGCAGGGAACAGCATGGAGTAGGGTCGCTGAAGAGATCGGCTAGCATGGAAAAGTTGAACTGGTTTGTTTTGATCTCTATTGTCTATTTGGTTGTAGCGTAGACATATATGTTTCCCATTTTATAGTATGCCATGTGATGATGAGTGCAAGAAGGTGGCTCGAAACAAAAAGCTGGCAGATGCCCTACAATTAGCGACTGACGAGAATGGCATGCTTGAAAGGGAACCGACTATCACATTCACGGAGTATATGAAGGTACGGCGATTGACGTTGCAGCGCTGCTCGTAACGTCCAGGTCCACGAATAGCTATTTTTCAGACTGAAATGCGTACTAATGCTGCATTTGTCATTGAGGTTGAGAAGACATTTATGGATCTCCTTGATAGAATGAGTGATGTCAGTAATTATTTCTTCTGAAATCCAATTTTTAGTTGTATATGCATAGTTTTTTCTTCAGCCGACTTTCCTTGGTGCGTCGTTGAACCACAACTTCCGGCCGATGACTGTGGAGAAGCGGCGGTTCATTCATGAGTATGCCACGTTTTTCTCAATAGACACTGCGAGTGTTGATGATCCACCAAAGCGAAGCGTCATAGCGACTGCGAAAAGGTAAGCTGTTAATACTTTTCAGGTTACTTCGAGTTTTTTTGGAGCGTAGAAGCGTCTCGCAACGTATTCTAATCTGGCGATGGCGCTTTGGAAGCGTAGGAATATGAGGGTCGCCGTTCTGAGGGGAGAGAGACTGAAAGTCATCGCTTTCATTTATATGGGATTTTCACGGGCTAGGGAAGTAGTATCGTTTCTTGCTGGAGAACCACGAGACTTGCAGTAATTCACCGCGAAAATGTCGGTAGAACTTTGCGTGACTAGTTACAGAATACTGTGAGACATGCATTAGAAAGCAGCGAGAATAGCAGTAAAATACCACAAGTATAGCAGTAAGATGCAGTGAGAATACCGCTGCAATATCGGAAGATTAGCAATGCATCACCGTGAGAATAGCAGTAGGACGTCGCGAGAATAGTCGTGGGATGGCGAGAGATTAGCAGTAGGATGTTGCGACGTCAGCAGTAGAAAATTGCGAGAAACGGAGTACAATACTGCAAGAATAGCAAAAAAAAAACCGGGAGAATAGCAGTAGAATGCCGCAAGAAAAGCAGTAGAATGCCGCGAGAATGGCAGTACAATACTATGAGAACAGCAGTAGATTAGCGTCAGAATCAGGGATGAGCGGAATAAAAATACGAAATTTCGGAAATCGGGTTTCGGAACAAAAAAATTTTCTCGGGTTTCAAAAATCGGGCGCGAAACGCCTGAAAATGCGCGTAAATGCGGTTTTCGGAACGCGAAATGCGGAAAAACTCAGAAATCATCCAGTATTTTTTACGTCCCAGACGACCCGATGTTTTCGCATTCCGCGGCGTTTTCTGCGGTTTTCGGAATGCCAAAAATGCGCGAAACTGCGGGTTTGGGAACGCGAAACGCGGAGCTCCGCTCATCCCTGGTCAGAATGCAGTAGCATGCGGCGAGATCAGCAGTATATTGACGAGAGAATAGGACTGGAATTCTCCTAGTATAGCAGTATAATATCATGAGACAAGCAGCACACTGTGGCGAGGGTAGGAGTACAATAGCGCGATAAAAGCGGCAGAAAGTCGCGAGAATGGCAGTACAATTCCGCTAGGATAGCAGTTCCAACCATGAGAATATCGGTAGAATGTCGCGAGAATATCAGTTCAAAACTGTTAGAATAGCAGTAGAACGCTGCGAGGAGCGCCGCGAGTATCACGATCTGGCGCTACTTGCCGTGTTTCGCGGTCGCTACCTACGGTTTTGTCTTGCGCTGCTATCACCTCATGGCTAGACAACCTATTAATTGGCTGACTTCTAGGAATAACAGCCGTCCACCGCTGGTTCTTCTTACGTCGTTGCAAAAATACCCAAGTATGCTGAAATCGGCTGGATCTGTTACTCTCAAAAGGTTAGCGATATTCTGACGAAATGTACCTTAGTCAAGTTTTCCATGTGTGAATGCTGTGTTTGTTTAGCAGTTTCAACGACGACCCGAAAAGGAAAGGTGAGCAGACTGTGGCAGAAGAAGCAGGCAGTGGGTCGTCTATGAAAACCCTCAGGGGTGGACGAGTATTCAAGAAGAGAGTGGCTCCGCAGCTGGCTCGTCCATCACCGCTGCCACAGTTCAATCATTTCGCAGTTCTGAGAAGTGATGATGAAGAGGCGGAGACTGTTCCCCCCAGTCACGTTAGCGTGCCTAAAAGGGAGCAGATGCTGGAGAAGGATCCGAATTGGTGGAGTGACGAGGAAGACTCAGCCGAACAGGATGGGGACTGCTCTGACATTGTCTCCTTGATTGAGGATATGGTGCTACGAGTGTGCCGACTGGAAACGTCAGAAGAAGATAGGGAATGTAAGGACTCTTGGAGTGATGAGGAGTAGCTCGAGATTTCAGTGGAGTCACTCACTGTCTGCATTCTGAACTTTATCTGTGTGATGCATGAAATCACTTTGTGGTACACGAGTTGGGATATATTCACAGTATTTCCTTTTAGTTTTGTGGTACGGTGTGAAGTACGGTGCATTCTAGATGGTATTGATTTAGTATAAATTTTATACATTGGTTTGTTTGCAAGCTGTATTAAACCAATGTAGGGGCATTGGTATACTTCAGCGACAGCCGGTCGCTGGCGATGGAGTTCTTGCCGTTACATAGAATTCCACGCTCTGTTGCGTGCTTACATTTCTGCATACACGCAACTGCAGACCATTTATCAGATACCGATGTTGTTCCTAGCACTGTTTTTTGGACCACAAATCTTTTTGTTTTTTCTTTTTCTTGCGAACATGGGACGACTCCCTCTGTGTGTAAGGCGCCCTCATCCCCTGACCAATCAGCGTATTTTATGACTCAGCTCAGTTGTCGGATGAAGTAGTAAAATATAACAAAATATATGATTTTAAAAAAGTAAAAGAAATAAGCTGGTTTCGGTGAAAACGAGAACAAGTAGAACGCGAGGAAGTGAAAACAAAATGGTGTGAAAGTACGAGGAAATAAATATAAAATAAAATAATAAAAATACTAATAAAAAATAATAAAATAATAATAATAATAAATAATAATAATAATAAATAAAATAATAAATATTAGATTCAAAACAAGTGAAAATGGAATGAACGATCAATCAAAATATGCAGTCGGCACGGATCGTGTTTATATGTACAGGCTATAAAACGGCGAAATTCACATGGTTCCTACGCATGCTGGTGCGGAGCGGAGGTTAGAGACAGTGAGATAGCGGAGGGTAGACGGAGGCCCAGGCGTCGCGCGCGCCGCTCGCTCCTCGAATGATGTGAATTACGCCGTTCTATAGGGGGTACTACCCATGTGGTCATTTTTGTTTCGTTTGCTTTTATTTCTTCCTCAGATGAGCTTTATGTAGTTACCTACTTTTTTTAAAGCTACTCTTTGTCGTTTTCGCTTATTTTGATCCTCTGCTCTTTTTTCCTTTTTTAACCGTTTTTTGTGATTTTTCTTTGTTTTTAAAAAGGAGCATGACCTTCAATCCCCTTATTTTTCCCTTTTCTTCCGGAAGAAATCTCATCTTTGTTACTTTTTCTCTCTCTCTTCTTTCTTTTTAGATGATTTTTACACGCTCTGCCTTGAATTTTCGAAAATTCTTTCTTTTACTATCCTTTTTTTTCGCGAGATTAACACCTCGTACCTAGAAAAACCCTCATATTATTTTTTTTTCTGAAAAAAATCTTTGCTTTTTTTAGTTGAGATTATTCCCAGACACTCTGTTGACCTTCCTCTTTACAGAAGATAAAGTCTTCAATTTTTGATTTACAAAATAAGGTCTCCTTTCCAACTTTTTTTCTTTTTTCTCCATCTATTTTTCCAATGATTGGTTTTCCATTATTGACCACTTCTTACTTTGTATCAGTCCGGTTAAAAAAAATGTCTGATTGGGTAGGATTTTGGAGGTTCTTTGAACTTTGCCAGTTCCACCCCACGCTTATGTTTTTTCTTATTTCCGTATTTTTTACTTTTTCTCTTTTTTCTATCTTTCTTCCTAAAGACTTAGTTTATATATGTACTTACCTCCATTTGAATTAGTTTTTAAATACTTTTCTATGCTTATACCTCTGGGTTTATCCTGTGTTTTCTTTGACTTTTTTCCTTTTCAATCCCTCTATTTGTTTTATTTGTCCTCTTTCTGCCTTTTTGTTCTTTTTTCTCTTTTGAAACCTCCTTGTTTGGTTTTTTTTTTCAGCGTTTTAGTGAGAATTTGTACTAGCTAGACCGGTGGTTTATTTAGGGAAGAATTTTGTGGATACTATCCGAAAGTGAGCTGACCAACCAGCGTATCCTGTGACTCAGCTGAGTGGTCACGTGAATCCGAAGATACGCAGCGAGGCCACGCGCCCGTAGAGCAAGCCAGCTCAACGCGCCCTTCGGATTCGCGAATAGACGGTGTGGTCCGTTATCAAATAGTACGCAGAACTTTCTGCGCCTCTATTCCTTGTATTGGTGGAGGTGTAGTGATTCTCGTTGGGTTTCAAAATTAATATAGAATGAAATGCAGTTGAAAATAAATGAGTTCAATCGATTCAAAATAATAAATAAGTAATTGCAACAGTACCTGAAAAAAAAATAAAAGATAACATACATTGGGGCAGAAATGGGAAAAATTAATCTGGTGGCGGTTAAAACGAGTAGAAATAGAAAGTTTAATAGAGAAACATACGGAATGTATGGGAAGGAGGCTAATTACGAGGGCCTAAGCACGCAGGCAAACAGAACAAAGAAAAAAGAAATGAAATACTCGTAGCATCGGAGCACCCTGTATTCAAAGCTGTAACAGAAAGAGCGACCATCTGTCCCTTGTAATGACGTGAGATTGAAGTGGGACAGCCTGCTCTTAAAAATTTTTGGCATCAACGCTTTCCGGAGGTAGTTTGTTCCAAATTGGGATGACCCTAAAAGCTTACAGTCGGCTCTCTTCAGAAGTCACATTCTCATGGACGAAAATCCATTGGCTAGTTGTCCTAATGAGTGTGCTATCTGTACTTTTAATATGTCGTAATACAGCAGTTCGCTAGTTCTTTTTTGAATGTTAACGATAGCGCTTCTGAGCGCTGTCTTTGTATCTTTGCCTCGGCTTGGTAACCACCCACGTAATCAATGAGCGTTGCACTAACGAAAGATGTCCTTAATCAATCCTTACTTGCTGCTAGATAACAGAGTAATGCTTATTTCTTCATCAAATCAATCCAACACATTATAAATAATCCTCAATTCATATAGTCGTTAATGAAAAATTTTGACAGCAACCATCAATTATTGCGAACACAACCTGCATATCTATCAGTAATTTGAATTCTGTAGTGTTCGCCTTAAAATGCAAAGATTTTAGACAAATCAAAAGCGTTGTCACGCTTTCCCACGTCGGAATGTCGCTGGCTGTGGGGGGGGGATCTACCGATGATGCATGGGTGCCGAGCACGCGAAAACGTTGGGGATTTTCCACGCCTGTGTCATGATATTGCTACACCGCGACAGCAGCCGTGTCTGAATTTGTTACCCTTTTAGCCTCAGATTATTACAACTTCGTTTTTTCATGCTCCTGAACTGTGTTTTGATTCTGAGACGTATGTGCACGGTCGCAAGGCGGCGTCGCACAATACATTGGCACGGTCGCACTGCGGCATCGCGCCATACTTGCCGCGACGTAAAGAATATTTGCCGCTGGGTGTTCGATAGAGTTGTGATTTTGACGAATTGTTTTTCTTATTTTTGGGCTCCTGAAGTCGTGCTTATTCGTTATATTCCTACCTTATATGAAGAAAGAAGTCAAATTTCGACTAGAAAATTTATAATCCCCTGAATAACAACGTACTTGTTCACACCGGTGTTAAAATTCAAGGGTTTCATGCCTGTGCATGTGGTAATTTTGAATGCAAACCTTTTTTTCGTCTTCCTTTAATATGTTAGATATGTGCGTCTTTTAAACCATTTGGGCTTATGATTTGAGTTTCTTCTGTACCAGTGCTTCTAGAATCAGCGTCTTTTGACCCATTAGGCTTATGGTTGGTGTTTGGAGTTTCTTCCGAACCAGGGCTTCTGGTATGACCTCTCGCCCTCCGACTACCACTTTTCCAAGCCTCTGGATAACTTCCTGCAGGAGAAATGCTTCGAAAACTAGGACGGCGCCAGGAATGTATTCAACGCTATTATTGCCTCCAAAACTCCGAATTTCTACGCTACCTGCATTAATTAACTTGTTTCTCTTTGCCAAAAATGCGTTGATTCTAATGGTTTTTATTTCGACTAATAGAGTTTCTTTTCTCGGCTGAGTTATGTTTTTAAAGGTCTTTTTTTACCCACAATTTGTCAGAATTGAATGTTTTTCGTTTCCCTTGAGAGCCTTCAAAATATGCTGATTCTGGCCAGTAGTCAACACATAATTCACAGCTTTCAATGGAGAAATGACTGACTAGCAGGAATTAATCAAACTGTTACAACTGGAGTGCTGGTATTCTCTTGACATTCTACTACTATTCTCGCGACATTCTACTGCTATTCTCGCTGCATCCTTTTGCTCTTCGAGCGACATGGGAGTACTATTATTTCCTCGTCATTCTATTGAATTCTATCGATAATCTATTGCTGCTATCACGGTGCTATACTGTCATTTTCGCTGCAATCTGCCACTATTCTCTCGGTATTGCACTGCTATTCTCACTGCATTATTCTGCTGTTTTCTGGGCATTCCACTGCTATAGTCGCGATGCTCTAGCTCTATTCATGTGGCATTGCTGCGCCGAGCGACAGGCAGACTTTGAGTATACTTCTAAGAGGAGTTAATAATCGTCAATTACGTTTCCCCCCCCCACTTTTGTTCCAAATTTTTATCACCTCTGGGAACCAGGTGGGCTTTTGTTCACGACTACTGACACTTAATGTAAAATTGACGAGATGTGATTTACGGAATAGGGAGCATGTGGACCTGTACAGAATATCTTTTTGTGACTTGACAAGGTGTCTTGATGACTCACAAGCAATGGAGTTACTGTCATCAGCCATCGGAGAAAGGTACGTATAATATTGTCGTGGACGCTCCGGCGTTTACTAGTACCTATTTGGAACTGACCGGAACACCTGAAAAATTATGAGCTTTATTTTATGTGGGTTTTCCCTGTTGGATTTCATCCTTTCTAAGACCGTTAAGGCAGTTTTATTATCTTGCTTATTGCAATGCATATGTGTGAATAAAAGTGTACCATCGATGCTAATGCATACAGTAAGTAAGAACAGGTTGCACACTGTTGTTACATGTAGCTTTTCGGAATCATCCTCGTTCGCCGAGAGTTCAGGGATTCAATATCCCATAGAATTCTTTGTATTTGTGTTCCTCTCCAAGATTTCTATACACTGTTTCGTTGTTTTCGAGCGCGTCGGTAACGACGTGTAGTAAATGAATAAATAAATAACGCTGCGGCCGCCACTGTCGTGCTCATAAGGCAGGCGATGTTGTGAAAAGTGGTTTGCTTCGACTAATCCACTCTGGCTTTATGCCTGACCTTCTCTAGGGTAGCCCTTTGTCTCCTACGCTACATATCCGCCAACATACATACCATCATGGGCTCCGTTGAAGAGCCACGGACTCACCAGTGGAGTGTAAATTAAATATTAGCATGTGAGAGTGTGAGAAATGAAAAGTGAGTGAAGAGGAGATCGCACTCTCGAATCAACCGGGCGCCACCGTCCATTTCCAATGCCGACTGCAAATGGTGTCTGCAAACCATTGGAAACGTCCGTTCAAGCATAGAGAACTTCGTGAGGAGTTTGAATTTGGTGGCCCTACAGCTATGCTGCTTAATTGTTGACAAGGAAAAGTGTCTGTCAACAGCGACTATGTTAAAAAACTTTTTCATGCAACGAGCGGCTCAGGTGTTTCCTGAAAAACCCTCAGAAGAATCCAAGCGCCTCACTTGTGCTCATCTTCTGTTCATACGGATTCTCAAGGGAAGGAGCTTTAGGACGACTCTTTGAGTTGTTCCACCATCATGGTTTTTCTCGACCACTTTTTCACCATTCTCAGCCACCCTCTACCTGAATTAAATACGGCCATGTCTGAAATTCTGTGCCCCAGCAAGGACTGTGACTGTCTGCCCACGTTTACAGACGTCTTTTGAGTTTCTGGTTTACTTGGAGATTACCTAAAAGACAAGAGAAATGCAACGTCTCTCTGCCGAGCCATGGAGTGCGTCAAATAACAATCGAAAGGAAAGCATTTCTCTTTTTATTGATCTTTTATTATTTTATATAGGTGATTTTATCATTCATATGAGATTGATTGTAATGTTTTATAAACCATCAAAATACTATCGAACCGTGATGCAGTTCGAACATGGTGCATCGGCCAAACCAAGGAACTGGAATTGCAAAGTCGAGAGACACTATACCCTACATGATAATGCAATCGAGGTGCTTCGACAACTTGAAAACAGGAAGGTCGAATCAGATTGTCAAAACGAAACGCAATATATGAAAACGCAACTAGAGGCTGGGGAACTTCAGCGACAGTTGACTATCCGAATCGATTGGATCGAACTAGGCAGTCGGGTGGTAGGTAATGAACTGAAGCTACCGAAATTCAATGGTAATCCGTACGAGTTCGGACTCTTTTGGGATATGCTTGAAAAGCAGGAGCAAAACGAGCCCTACTTTAACATTGAGAAATTGTCCTTACTCCTTAGTTGTTGCAGAGGGTATGCTGCAAGAGCATTGTAAATGATTCCTAGAACAGGAAGCTCTTATGAAAGAGCTGAAACGCAGTTGAAATCACATCACTTAGATCCCAAACGCATAAAACTTGCAATGATAAAGCGGCTGAAAGGTCTGAGGGTGTGCCGCGAAGATTCGCTAACGTTCCGTTTTTTATGTTCGTTTGAATGGTATCACAAATGTGATGGAAAGTTGTAGGAAGAAATGCTGGCTGGGAATGCATATTTTGTAAACACAGCGAATCCCTATGTGCATTCTCTAGTCACACTGTTTAAAGATGTGCACAGCGATAACGCGATGTGCACTTTGTTCGCCAGACGCTGGGAAACATACGGGCATAAAGACAGTTTATGGTGCATCATCGGGCAGCTTCTCACCAGCTCATCAGCGCATTCTTTCATTTTCTGTGCATCAGACCATTATTTCTTGTTCGAATCTCATGTGCATTTCAATTTGTTGCTCTTATTATTTTGTCTTGAAAGGCTGTATCGGCCGCCGCCGTCATCAAATGGAAATTAGATGATGTGGAATATGATACCCGCAAGATCAACTACGTGGAAAGGAAAGTCGATTCCATCCATTCGGCAGTGTTGGTGCTCGACAGTTGAAAGGAAAGAATGGAAAACCAGGGATTGTATTCGCCAATAACCCGCCGGGTAGTCGAAGGGTAAATGAGGTGAAATTTCAGTACAAAACGCGCGCTCCACGGCCACCTCTCGCCTCCCTTGGCTTCCCTCGCGATCGCCGGATTTTTTCGAACAGCATAGCTGAAAAATGGCCGCTTCGCGGTGGAATCTTTATCTTTTTGCAGTGATGTCGATACGTAACACAGTTTGCATTTCCATCTTACATGGTGTAAGATGGGTTGATCTGCTCCTCTGCCGCGCGTGGTATCATCCCTTCCGCTTCCCTTCGACTACCCTCGGCGGGTTGTTGGCGAATACGACCCCAGATGGAACTACTTTTGTGATCGGCGATTGCAAGCCGTGTTGTGGATGGAGGTCATGGAAATGGAAGAGCAGCGCCACAGAAACGAAGTCCGTCGCCCAGGCCGGGGCCGACAAGATACGAGCCGCGTAACCTCACGTGCTTATTTTGTAATGCCCCACTGGGCTGCGGAACACAAGCATTTTCCTACCGTACTCGGGCGCCGCAGTAATTGCCAACAGCTGCGCCCTAGTGTATTCCCTGTCTTGGCAATGGAAATCACCCACCGGAAACTTGTAAAACACATGCAACATGATTCTATTAAGATCAAATGGAAAAAAATGCGAGGTGGACTCCTGTCCATGCAGGACAGCAGCCAGAACGCAATTGAAGGGCTCTCTATGGAAGGTAATTATGTATTAACATGCAATGCTTACATTATTGTTTAGTGACGAGCACCGCTGCAGAAGTCCCAGCAGACGCCGCTCTTCACTTAGGTCAAGCTCGTCCCCACATTCTTTGTTCCTCTCTTGGACATTGGGCAAGTGAATGCCCTTACTTCAGGACACTGGAAGCGCACCATCGCAGAATAGTTGTATGCTGTGAGCGTTGCTTAGGAAAGGCTAACCATTTGGTCACCGCGTGCAGGACCGCCTCGGTGTACAGGCGATGTAGAATGCAAAACAAAGGGCACGAATCCATAACGCACCATACAGCGTTTTGCCCCTACTCACTCAAAATGAGTTATGGTGATTGATTTTTATTTGCAATGAAATGAAATGTAGTGAAAAAAAAAACATTTGTTTTTGAGTTGTAGTATAGACGAACTCTATTCCTCTTGTAGTGTCATGCATTTCCTGTTCTATGAATTTTTTTCTCTGTATTGCGCGAATCAGAAGTCATTCAGGAGGCTTGTTGTTGATTTTTTTAAACTATTGTATTATGAAACTTCGGAAAGCCTTTCCTATACTTCAATGGGGTCGATTAATTCCTTGCGGAAGCTTAATTGCTCTCTGTAATGGAATATAAAGATGTGTACTCATTCTCAAAATCTTCAACAAAACAAAAAGGGATGAGTTCAGCCTATAAACGGGGTGTGTGGAAGTGAAAAATGCCAATGTCGGTGGCACAGAAACAAGTAGACAAATATAAGATGGAAATTGTAGTGCAAGTTAAATAACGGTCATCCATTAATAGTAGTAATGCACAGAAATGGAGGTGTACAAAAACCTTGTACACAACAGTCAAAAGGTGGACAAACCAAGGTCTAGCAGGGGAACATTGAAAAATCACCTTATATTATTGAAATGGGATTATGGAGGTTGAAATGTAGGTAGTCGTGATATGATTGCGACATACTCGACGTACTTCGTCTTCAGCCTCAAACTTGGGAACAGCCACACTTGTCTTTCTCCGTTTCTGTCGTGACCTGAGTCACGATCACTCCGAACACACGGGCCGAGCGTAGCGAAGCTGATGAAATAATGGCGCCGCTTGCTCCGCCTAACATTTGTGTGTAATTTGGAAACTTTGTTTCTTTAGCCCCCAGATGAGCTTAGAGCCTAACCATCAGTCGAATTGTAAGAGAGTTCCTTGTTTTCATTGTATATCGAACAAGCGCATCGATTTCTTAGACCATCATGTCTCTGTGCTTTGTCCGTACATGTTTCCCAAATGAGTAGATCATCATTCGTGAGGAATCGTCATAACTTCTTAGGCATTCGTATGCATCCCATGGATGGCCAAGGTTTTGTAATCATGGTCGATTATGTCTTTTGTAATCATTTAAGAGTTTTTCTCATTTTTATCACATGCAATTCTGGCATCGCATTTGTTAACCAGCGCCGACCTGGGGGTCAGTGGAACATGCGTCCAGTCAACAGACGCTCGCGACCGGAGAGAGTGGTCTACCACTCACTGTAAAATTCGTACCTATGGCATGAAAATGGAAGCGAGAGCTCAGATGTCTGTCTATCCACCTACTGTTCTCGACAGTTTCATGCGAAGTTCGTCACAACGCGTCAACGATGAATCATCACCAGCATCGGCAATGGCTTCCTGTGATAAACAGGGTAGTGGTCCACGTTTTTTTTCGTGTTTTTTCTCGTGTTTCATGTTGACCTACCGTGTGTCCGATGCTTTTTAATGTGATATTGTTCTCCTTTCCCGCAGACCGTCTGACTTGGTCGTAAAAACCTAGTAGACAATTCTTGCCGTTGGGGAGGATGCAAGCTCCTACTTGAATTCTTGTGCGCACAAACACTCCGCGTCTCGGGAGTGTCATAAACTGTCATCAGTTTATGATGTAAATCCTCAATTACTGCGGGTTTCAACTCGGTCACGCCCCTGTCCTCTTTAAGAAGGCGGGCGAATCTTAGAGGGGCCCACTTCTGACAGCTTCTGGTCATCTGCCGATCTCCACGCCATATACCTCCTGGGCGACCGCATTTGTTCGGTTGCCGAGCGGCTTTCCCATTGGAACCGCTCCGCTACAGTACACCTATTAATAAACTACCATTTTTCATAGCTTCCAAGGGAGCTGCGGACTCATCGGCAAGAGATAAAATTGTTGCAGCGTAATGAAATGTACAGTTGACCGCAATGTTAATAGGACATGGTGCGGTTGCGGACTTGCACTAAAACTACGGTAGAATCTGGCACTTTGCCAGATTTCGTCATCGATCAGCGCCACAGCTGATATTCTCGTGAGCAGAGACGACGCTTGGCGCCGATCGATGACGAAATCTGGCAAAGTGCCAGATTGTATCGTAATTTAGTGCGAGTCCGCAACCGCACCATGTCCTATTAACATTGCGGTCAACTGTAAGGGAAAAGGTAATGTAGCTGAATATAACCCCGACCCTCTTGATACTGGAAAACACCCCAATCTTAATTTGTGTGTTGAATCATAAAATGAAACTGTTTATAAATAAATAAAAATGACATAAATGTGTTTGTAATAGAAGCGAGAACCACCAAAACTCTATTCGGTCAGTGACGCAGGCGGGAACAGTAGGTGTCATGATTTTCGGTTCATGATTTACCGCACAAACGCGCGCGCTGTGCCACATGCCGGCTTAAATGATCCGTAATATTACAGCGTCCCCTACATCTCGATTCGGATGTATAAGCAAGTAAGTATTACATCGGGACGGTTCCGAAGCCACCGCAGCGGTACGCGATGGTGTAATCGCTGCATCCGGCGGACCCGCCCACAATACAGGGCGAGGCACAAACGTACACACTTAGCAACCACGAACACTGTACAAAGTGTAGCAAACAGAATTGTGTGTAGTTGTGACTGGTATAATATGTAGTAATTAAATATTATAAGCGTAAGCGCATGAGAAAAACTACTATGTATAATACATATACAGTGACAATAGAGACTGTGTAAAGCTCCCAAAGATGAAACGCAAGCAAGGACGGTCGAGCTGACAACTTCAGTCAACTTCAGGACGACCGTCGCAGCGATATTCCACGACTACACGACAATCGCCAGGACAACACTGTTGTAAGAAAGGACGATGAATGTTCGAAAACGATGGACGCCCCGATAGTGCACAACCGAGGGACGATCGACGCATCAACGCTGGACACCCACACGAGGGTGCCCAGCGTTGCTCCGATGCAAGAAGACCACGGGACGATTGACGCAACGATTTTAAGCGAACGCGAGATGAACGACAGGGAGAAGCAGCAAGAAGGGGCGAGGACGCTGTCATGACTATTCTCATATGTAGCCATGAGCTATTTTTTGTCTGGTGGCGCTAGCCGCTTCGGGCGCCGCTCGTCGCTTCGCGACGTGCCGCATGTCGCACCACTGCGGACCCGCCTCCCAGCCAGATTGGGTGAGGGGAGGAGCCAAGGTGGCGGTAGTCGCAAAGTCCAAGTCCAGCCGGGACGGCGGCGCACAAGCCGACTGTCCCTTGTTCTAAGCGAGATAACGAGCAAGTTAAGAAATCTATCACTAAGTCTAGCTACAAAGACGAGTATCACTAACACAAGTAGTAATGCAAGGTCAACAAAAATCTAAACGATACAAGGTGCCGAATCCTCTTTAGTATCTTTCCTCATTCCTAATGTTTTCATGATTTGTTATGTGTATATTATTGGAGTTTATATCGTAGTATGTTAGTGAAATGAATATATAGAGAGAATTGGAAGTTTACATAGGCATTTACAGAACCACCAAAACGTAATGGGACCGTGATGCCGTCCAAACAGGCGCCAACAGACACCGACGATCTCGCGACGACAACGGGCTTGGCACGTATGGAAGACAGCATGGAAGCGATCACTATTAAGAACGCCATCGTGACGGATGGTCAGCCAGAAGCTGTCTGTCCTCAATGATCTGATCTTCTTATCACCTCGATTGATTGTATTGTTATGGCGCTCTCTTCTAGCCGTGGAGAGAGTATAGAGGAACCCTCCCCCCTTATTCTCGTATGTATCTTATTATTCTGAAATAATCAGTAGTACCAGATGACTCACTTGTAGGCTTTCATTTCATTGTCTCCTAGCTGATCGAGCTAAGCCCTAGCTTGTTCAGAAGTTTGAGGTTAACGCCAGTACGAAGTCGTGCCCACTACACATATGTAAGACCCGCGTGGCATTAGCGAGTTACTCATAGAAAAGGACAGTAAATGTGAACTTGGAAACAAAAAAGAGTACTACAGCGAAGCTATTGGTTAGTGAAAGCGTTGTTGGAACCATGTGTAGGAGCATACAGCAAAGCTGGTCTCCCACTATGAATGTTTGAGCTCACAGCCACCAATTCAAGGGCGAAAATTAATCAGGTGGTCCGAAAAGTATGTGAGAAAGTACAAGTTACAAATAATGTAAGAGTACATTAAGGTGGAGAATTTACATATAGAAATGTAAAATAGAGGGAAGAGTGTAAAAACCTATGGAAATATTTTTTAAACTGGTTTCTTCGTCAGCAAAATGAGTATAGAAGAGGGTAAGAAACTGAATAAATCAAATTGAAAACTGCTGATGGACATTCGCACGACACCTTTTGACAGGATGCGCACTTCTCGAGCCACAACCACATATTGTACAATATCAATTATAAAGTCACAATTATAAATGTGTGTTATTCGAGTTGTTCTCTAAAGGTGGTGTCCACGATAAATCTATCATAATTCTAGAAGTTTCAGTGTGAAACACTGAGCTGGCGGATGCTGGAGCGGATAAGAAATCAGCGAAAGCGGGCCAAAAATCGATAAAGACGGCTTTGAAATCAAGATTTCGTTATCCCAGTACGCCTGCTTATCTCGCTCCGCCCCACATTCAGACGAGCTTGTAGCGCCGCGGACGTCTTTGATGGCAAATCGCCAATGAGTCCCGTCGCGATATGCTAATCAATGCCGCGCGTGACGGAGGAATTCCGGCTGCGTTGCAACTCGTCTCCTTCGGCGCTAATTTTTCCTATAGGGCTGGGACAGGGTTCTATGCGGGTGTGGGCCCCAACAAGGGGTCTCAGCTCTGGAGGGGTTCAAGAGGGGATCTCTGACCTTGGAAAGAAGACCGCTTTGTAGAAAAACTGTCAGTTGCCTTGTAATCGAAAAGAAAACGACGAATCAATGGAAACCAGATGGAGAGAAAATGCAGTCCAAGGAAATGTTTGCTATGGTTCATACAAGTTGGAGCTGTATCTCAGGCGAGCCTCGGCCCCAGCCCCTGTCAGTTCGTCTCGTTCTCCCAATCTCTGGGCTACTGCTATTGCTGTCCGGGCGAACTGTCGGAGCCCGAACTCCAACAGCAGTAGCCCCGACAGCAACAGAAGCGACCCCGCAGATTGAAAGAATGAGCCGAACCGCCAGGAGGATTGGGTTCGAGAAGCGCCTGAGATTGTTTTGAGGAAGCCTGCGGGAAACGTAAATTACTAAATCTGGTAAGTGTTTCAAGAATGCTCTCACGATGAAACGACAAAAAGCCTTTCGATCAATAAATTAGCTTCCGAAGCTAAAAAAATACAATATTATTTCGATAAAATAAAAATAATATTATGACTGCAAATCGCTTCCAGGCCGCCGTGGCTACGTTCCCGTGGAAGCCTCACATGATTTATTGATTTTTGCTGTGATCAGGTAATGTTTTTTGAATTTTCAACAAAATGAAAAATTAACCTGTTAACCCACTAAAGAGTTACCGCGGTTTTTTTTAAACTTAACGATTAACGCTCAAAAGAAATTCCTTTTCATTATTGCTCATCCCTGCTATACAATACAATTCTACACGGAAATGACTGAAAGTTTTCGAAAGAATTCTACTCCCATTCTTCTGCCGGTCCCCCATTTGCTGGTCGCTGTCACCGGCATCAACTATGGCGAGCCAGCCAGACAGCCATCGACAGCCGAAGATCAAGGCCGTAGATTCGATATTCCATCGAGTTTGTGGACGTCTCATGCCGGCCCATTTCGTTCCTGCTCTTTCACCAATTCCCCCCAACTACCCTACTCTAGCTTGGATATTTTTTTTCAAGTCACGTGAAAGACCGGCTTTGCCACAGGTTCACCTGCTGGCATTGGGCGCTCATCCTCTTTTTTGCAACTATGCTCTTTCATACCTTACCCTATGCTCATTAATCTGCTGCCAACTTTGATATTTGGTAGAGCGGACTTTGCTCAACCAAGCGTGCTGCGTCGCGGTCCGTAGGCGTCGCGCCTGGGGCAGTGGGCGGGAATGTTGGCCAGGCGCACGGCACTCACCTGACCGTGACACGTACGCAAGCAAGTGAGCAATGTCATGAAAACGTGTTATTTCCGTATTTTGTGCGTTCCATATGTTTTGCACTGCAATCTTTTTTTCTGTGTCAGAATCCCGTGAAATTTTGTAGAAAATGTTTGACTCATGCCTTGTTCACTGCATGCCTAGTAACTCGCAAAAATCTGACCGTCCATAGGCCGTAAAAACGCGAAATTCTCATGGTTCCTACGCGTGCAAAGCGGAGGGCAGACGGAGGCCGCAGCATCTCGCGCGGTGATTGAAATTTCGATTGTTCACAGGCGATATCAGCCTTGGAGAGTGAAACTGTAGACGAGTTCGACGCGCTGGAGCTGAACCTTTCCTACATAAATCTCGTAAGAAGTACGTATCCTCTAATTCGGTGTTAAAGTTACTGCTGTTGTGCGCGTATATGCCTCGTTTCCTTTCTCCTACACATTCTCGCAGTCTCTCCCCACGCTTCGCATAAAGGGGACTGGCTAAATGTGCCTCCAAAATAGAGTTTAATACGCTTCGTTGGGTTCATTTGCTCTTTTCGTCTACCAGGCCTCTAAGAACCTTGCTGTGAATGACCTAGGGCCGGTCCATTTGTGGATATAAAGGATAAATCAAACTTTTTTGCTTGATAAAATTATTGGATTAGAACTCAATCGATCCCTTGTATTTAATTTATTTACAACAGAGTGAATCTACAGATAGTTCTCTAAAATGCGTCCGTAGTAGGATTTCCTAGGTCGGCTTCATCTTTGCAGTCATCTTCATCGAAGATTGCTTTTTTATTGCTGTACTGATTCCTAAAGTACATAGCAGGCTCGTTTTAACGTTTTAGCTAAGAAAAAAATTCAAAAAAAATTGAAAAAGCCTAATGCCAATGCGGTCAGGAGAAAAAATAAACAAGATCAAATTTATATTTTTGAAAAAAATTAATATAGCAACGCCGGCTTTATACGGTTTCGTCCCCGCCGTCTCCGCCACCAGCCAGCCGCCGCCTGGCCCTCGCGCGTCTGGCACTCTCCCGTCTCTATCCTGCCCTGCCTCGTCTTATGCTCTGCTCTCTCTGCAGCTTGAGTCTAGTGAGGCTATAGGGGTCTGCAGATTTGCAATGACCGGCGACTTGTCGCCGAGCGTCAGCCTTGACGCGGCGACAAAAATGTTTCGGAACATTATCGTCGTCGCGTCGGTTGCCGCTCGCTGGCAGTGACGCAGGGCCGTCGTGGGGTGAAACCACTCTGCGGTGCCCCTCGTCGCCCCTCACGCCGCGTCTGTTGCCCTCGTCGCCGAATGTAATCGATATTGCATCACCCAGCTCTGATCGTCGCTGCGAGCAACGCCACAACTTTACCTCTGCAGACCCCTTATGAGCCAACGAAAAACGGTTCTTCTGAGAGCAATACTCACAGTACTTATGGATACTTTAGTGGGGGGGATGGAAGGGGACGCACTGATTCTGTTCACTGATACTCAACTGTTTGATGAAGGAGTTCATACACACGTGAGATCAGAAAAATCCAATCTCTTCCGTCTTATTTCTTCATCAGAAAATGTTCGCAACTAGACCAGACTGAATTTAATAACTATTCACGTACTCGACCCATTTGACTATTCAAATATATAATTTCTTTTCAAATGTTCGATTCATTCAGAGATTCGGATTCAGAAATTCGATTTGAAATTTTGGTTCATTTGAGAATCCTTATACTTAAAGCCGTTATGTCCCGTTGTGTGTGTGTGTGTGTGTGTGTGTGTGTGTGTGTGTGTGTGTGTGTGTGTGTGTGTGTGTGTGTATGTGTGTGTGTGTGTGTGTGTGTGTGTGTGTGTGTGTGTGTGTGTGTGTGTGTGTGTGTGTGTGTGTGTGTGTGTGTGTGTGTGTGTGTGTGTGTGTGTGTGTCGCCGATCTTGGGAATGGCCGATCAGAAATGGTATGAAGTTGTACCATTATGTAGGTGGTTAGGACGTATTTGGGTTCCCAAAAAAACCGCCTGAACCATCTCTTGCGCGGCTCGGGGCAACCGACTTTGTCCGTGGGGCGCACTTTTGGCCGTGGGTCATGAAAACTTCTATGAGTCGTCTAGCGCTAGAAGGGCTAAGCAATCATCAAGGCGGTAGGTATTTAGCAGTAAGGGATGGGACGCCGTACAGAATCGCTAGGGTTTGCGAATATGCAGGGCGTTACCGATAGTGTGCAGGACCTGAGTGAGAGCGTGCAGGACGTTATAGAAAATGTGCGGGACCCCAGTGGGAGTGTGCAGGGCGTTATAAAAAGCGTGCAGGGGCCGGATGCATCAACGCGCCGAGTTGGGGCAGGGGCAGGGCAGTCGGCATCTTTGACGATCGCAGCGCGAGGGCAGTAGATCATCTAATCAATCGTGCCCCAGCAGTGTTTTTCGCTGCTCTAGCTGCCCCAGCCTCCTAGCTGAGGCAGCAGGGGCGCGATTGATTTTGTGATTTGCGGAGACCTTTAAAGGCGCAGAATGCCCTGCCCCTGTCCAAACCCGGCGCGTTGGTGCATTCGGCCCCAGGACCCTAATGGGGATGTGCAGGATGTCATAGAAAGTAGGTAGGTCCCCAGTGGGAGTGTGCAGGACTCCAGTGGGATTGTTCAGGACGCCACAGAAGGTGTGCAGGACCCCAACGGGAGTGTGCAGGACGTCATAGAAAGTGTGCAGGACTCAAATGGGAGAGTGCAGAGCGTCATAGAAAGTGTGAAGGACCCTAAGGGGAGTGTGCAGGACGTCACAGAAAGTGCGCAGGTCCCGAGTGGGAGTGTGCGGGACCCCAGTGGGAGTGTGCAGGGCGTTATAAAAAGCGTGCAGGGGCCGGATGCATCAACGCGCCGAGTTGGGGCAGGGGCAGGGCAGTCGGCATCTTTGACGATCGCAGCGCGAGGGCAGTAGATCATCTAATCAATCGTGCCCCAGCAGTGTCTTTCGCTGCTCTAGCTGCCCCAGCCTCCTAGCTGAGGCAGCAGGGGCGCGATTGATTTTGTGATTTGCGGAGACCTTTAAAGGCGCAGAACGCCCTGCCCCTGTCCAAACCCGGCGCGTTGGTGCACTCGGCCCCAGGACCCTAATGGGGATGTGCAGGATGTCATAGAAAGTGGGCAGGTCCCCAGTGGGAGTGTGCAGGACTCCAGTGGGATTGTTCAAGACGCCACAGAAGGTGTGCAGGACCCCAACGGGAATGTGCAGGACGTCATAGAAAGTGTGCAGGACCCAAATGGGAGAGTGCAGGGCGTCATAGAAAGTGTGAAGGACCCTAAGGGGAGTCGGCAGGACGTCACAGAAAGTGCGCAGGTCCCGAGTGGGAGTGTGCAGGACTCCAGTGGGAGTGTGCAGGGCGTCATAGAAAGTGTGAAGGACCCCAACGGGAATGTGCAGGAGGTCATAGAAAGTATGCAGGACCCAAATGGCAAAGTGCAGGACACCATAGAAAGTGCGCAGATTAGCCAGTGGGAGTGTGCAGGACGTCATAAGAAAAATGCAGGACCCCAATAAGAGTGTGTAGGCTGTCATGGACTGTGTGCAGGACCCCAGTAAGAGCGTGCAGGACGTTTGGGAATATGAGCAGGATCCAGGTGGGAATGTGCAGGACGTCACGAAAAAGGTAGAATTAAAAGATTTCATCAATTTTTTCAAGCGAAATCTTAGCCTTTGTTTAGCGAGGAAAACATAGGAATTCATGTGCCTTGAGAAGCGTGCAACGCGTTTTGAGAAGTACGCAAACTCTTGAGACATTTCCACGCCAGTCTTAGGAGACAAGCAGCAGCTCCACTTCCTCACCTTCTCTATTCGTCACTCATAACAACCGCTCAGTCATTTCGATTCCCTTACTTCCATAAACCAGTTTTATATATGTTGCAAGTCTGAGCTTATCAAAATTTGCACTACAAAAACATAAACAACCACCTACTTCATTCGTTCATTGAGAACAAGGGCATGGTGTTGGTCAACTACGGAAACATCATATAAAATGAGAATGCGTTTGTCCTTATCATGATAGAAACGGTAAAGCGAGAACTCGCTCGCTTGAGAACTTTACAAATTGGAACAAAGGGCAGTGGGTAGCGACGTAAGGGAAGGAAGTACAGAAGGGGTTGTGAATTTTGTGCCGGTAGCAGCCGACGATTTACCGCTGGCTTCTTATGTTTTGCTTTTTTATCCCACATTTTCATACCCCCACGCCCTGCTGTAAATGTACGACACCCTGCTCTGCTCAGGAGAGTACATACGTACAGCAACTTCCGGGAAGACGGAAGTCAGTCAACACCGTTCTAACAAACTAATCCGTCTCAGGAAGTTGGCTCACGCAAAAGTTTCTTTGAGCGAAAACTTCGCCTGGTCTCGCTAGTTTGTATTATTGCATTTTCTGATTAATCGAATCACTCAGGAGATTGAATTTATTTATTTTTCAGATTTTTCGACTCATTCGAAATTTCTAAGTTGTATTGTTTGCATCTTATCTCCAAGAAGCCGCGATGTATCCTTCATTTCCCTGCTACTTGCAGGGTTGGGCATCACTATCATAGGAGTGGTGCGGTTTTGAGAATGATTTCTTCATTTCCATGGTTGCTTTCATCGAAAAACAACCGCTTTGCATCTATGATACCGATGTTACGACTGCGAGTAGCACGGAAGTGAAGGATATGTAGTAGACTATGTCAACGAATATTCGGAAAACGAATATTCGGCCGAATAAACGAATAATCGAATATTCGAATAATTCGATTATTCGGAAAAGTCAAATTTTCGAATAATTCGTTTATTCGAATATTCGGAAAAGTCAATTTTTCGAATAATTCGTTTATTCGAATATTCGAAGAAGTCAATTTTCCGAATAATTCGTTTATTCGAATATTCGGAAAAATCAATTTTTCGAATAATTCGTTTATTCGAATATTCGAACGTCCCAATATTCGAATATTCGGCCGAATAAACGAATAATTTCAGAAAAATAAGAAGCAGTCTTCGGCACATGTCCATTTTTGCGGTCCAGAGGTGAAATGTCCCCGATCAAACTGGTAGAAAGTCCGAATATAATCGGAATACTCCAATATAAAACATGAGATAGTCAGAAACCTAATGCTAGGACGTCGAATCTCATTGTTAATACCCCGGAAATTTGGCATTCTAAGTGGTCTCTATTAGGACTTACCACATTCACAGAAATCATGCGCAAAAGAAATCATTTTAGGTTACCGATAGACCCTCGATTCTATGAACCTCATTTATGTCAACTTCTTGCACTGAACCTATCATACGAGTGTTTCCAAACATCTCGTTGAAGAGAAATGACTCAATAAACTCTTGCTGGTACGCCGCAACACGCAACGCAAGCTCCCAGCCGCGCACTTTGTCCCACCTGGCCGCCGCCCCGGAATTTAATGGGCAGACGTAACAGATACTGTTTTTCATCTGATGGAGTATGTCCCAAACAGATTCGAGCGATATTCCAGAAACGACTACCTTATGCTGCTTGAGTATTACGTAATACTTAAAGGCAGCATACACGCTCAAGCATAGTCGAGATAACAGCATAGATATGTCCGCGCGGCCCGTACTATGTCGTCAACGACGTTTGAAGCGCCGAAAACTGTCAGGATGACAATATGTGACAATGTTTGAGCAATCTTGCCTTCCACGCCCGTATTTTTCACACCTTCTTCGAGTAACAGAATGAGAATCGATACTTGTGAAAACGTGTGATAATTGAGAGTGATAGCACTATCAAATGGGAGTGCACGAGAGAAATAGCTTATTTTACTTGAGTATAACATGTCTGCATACCTATTGACTCTCGTCCACTTTCGAGAATGCCGCTCTGCTTTGGCTGACCTCTTGAAATGGGGATTTTATCAGTGCACAAACATGTTATATTGAGGTAAATCGAGTTTTTCTATACTGCACTCCTTTTTTATAGTGCTATCATTCTAAGTTATCACATGTTTCTCAAGTATATCGATTCTCATTCTGTTACTCGAAGGGGTGAAAAAATACGGGCGTGGGAAGGCAAGATTGCTCAAACATTGTCAAATATTGTCATCCTGGACAGTGTTCAGAGCTTCAAACGTCGTTGACGACATAGTACGGACCGTGCGGAACCTATCTATGCTATTATCTCGACTATGCTTGCGAGCGTATGCTGCCTTTTAAGACGGTGTTCACGATAATCTTCGATTCTGAGATTAATAGCCAAATCGTTTCTTTGGTCCCCGGGTAGAACAGAAATGACGAAGAAATCGAGAAAAACGCACCAGAATGGCACGAAATCCTTTCCTCTCCCCCCACCTCTTTACTCTCACAGGAACTGACTGTTGTGACAATGAAATCTTTTGTGGACCCGTCCTTTGAGATTCTCCGCTTTTCGTTGCTCCTTTCTTTCCTTCACACCTCAACTAATACAGTTTTGCTTGAAATATTCTTGAATTTTTTATTAGCCCCATTTTTTACCGGCGAAAACCACCGTGAACATGTTCATCCAATCGGACAACTAGTCCAGGCCAGAGAATAATGTCACTGAAATAAGACGTTTTAGTGCGTTTCTCGTCATTTCTTCGTAATTTTGGGAACATCTGGAGGTCAACGCATTGTTTTATGTCAAAAACTCGGGGACGAAAATCATCATGAACACTGCCTTTAATTCTGCCATGAATTTAGGTCAATCGCTGCAGCTTTGAGCCAGTTCTTATTGAACATTCACCTTATATTTTTGCAGAGGTGAAATGTCTCCAACCAAACTGGGCGCTATCTTAGCGGTGGGGGACCACTATGTCTGGGTGCACTTGGCCCCGCCCATTTTATCGTGCCGCACTAAATTTGAGCACCTAACCGGGTTTTCCCTCCCCCGCACAAATCAGGAGTGATTGCGGCACGGAAAAATGGGCGTGGTCATGTGCGATACAACAGTGCCCCCCCCCCGCTCAGATAGCACCTTAAACTGATAGGAAATTTGGATATTGTGGGTGGATATTGTTTAGACAATCCAGAGAATTTGATCTTATCGTTTAACAACTACTCATAGACAACTACTAGAACCATGTTAGTTTGAATACTCTTATGATATAATGTGGAACGTCTTTTTCGTGGAAGCACATTGGCATAGCTTTGATCTATATAATACTATACAAAAAAAGGTCAAGAAAGTTGGAAGTGCCGCGAACGGTGGTTTGATTATGCGCACTCGGTCCTTACTTCTTATTCGAATACTCGCCATTTTGGCCGAATATTCGATTTATTCGTATTCGAATCATTCGAATAATTCGATTATTCGGAAGAGTCAATTTTTCGAATAATTCGTTTATTCGAATATTCGGAGAAGTCGTTTTTCGAATAATTCGTTTATTCGAATATTCGGAGGAGTCAATTTTTCGAATAATTCGTTTATTCGAATATTCGCAGAAGTGAATTTTTCGAATAATTCGTTTATTCGAATATTCGAAGGAGTCAATTTTCCGAATTATTCGTTTATTCGAATATTCGAAAATTTTTATTCGTTTGATATACTCTAATATGTAGGTGTTATCTCACTGTCTTGAAAGCGAAGCGGTTGTTTCTCCATTTCTACCATTGTGTTTTCTTAGAAACAACCGCTATGCTTTCTTGATAAAGCATTCATAGCAGCGTTGCGGCTTCTTCTCATCAAGTTATCGGCGAATATTTTTTTTCGAAAAATCGAATCGTTCGAAAATTCGAAATTTGTTATCAGATTCTTTCAAGAATTCCAGCTTTTGATTTTCTAATTTTTCAATTTTCAGAGAAATAGATTCATTCCGAAAATTCTTTTTCTGGTTCATCCGCATATTCGATTTTTTTCGGGGAATTGAATTTTCACTTTTTATAAAATTCGCTCTGTTCGCCAAGTCAAATGTCGGATATTCGACTATATTCTGGCCATGGCATTCGAAAATTCTTACACCCGAACATTTGTTCTTTCATTTTTTTTTCGTATGGTTCAAAAACTATTGAAGAAATCCAATCCCTCGAATAATTGCGTATATTTCCGAAGATTGATTAGAAGCGAAGCGAATAGAGAACAAGTTCTGAAAATTTTTATTCATTTGAAAATTACGGAAAGGCACATCCAAAATAAATTGTTCATTTGAAATTTCTAAAAAGGTCGTATCCATATTCATTCATGCATTCCACAATGTTGATGAAGGCCGAGTACGAAAAATATATCCACTCGGTAATTTCCATGAGGGTTTACTCGAATTGTTCATCCATTTTGTGTTCTAGGAGGGCAAAACTGAAGTAATTCACTGATTACTTTTCTTCATCTACTCGAAATTCGAGTCTTACGCCTCTTTCTCCCGATCTTCTCGTTCGTGCCTACAGACACGATACAAGGGCTGCAGAGACGCATGCACGACCACCCTGATCGCGTGCCCCCGTTGTCTCACTCTAACCCCTCTCGCGACGATCCACTAGTGCAATGCGTGGACGGGGACGAGATGCCATTGAATCGCTTTATACTACCCGCAACGCGAGACCGCGGCAACATAATCTAGGCATAATAATGTTTCGGTTGAAGTGGTTTATAGGCACTGTTTCGGTTTGCCAGTCATGGAAAGTATGCACCTGGCCCAACGATTGCGAAACCAAACGGCCATATATTTTTTGAAATTTCTTAAAAAAATAATTGAATTAAGTCTTCAAGAAATTTCGTAACTTGAAACTTACAAATGTTCTTCCTCGGTTTGCTTTCTGCTTCCACGATACTCGTATGCAGGCGCGGGTTCACTGGGATTGGTGCTGTCAGGAGGCGATGATCCCTGCAATTCATGGGTTCCTATAGCCGAAATAGTTATATTAGCGGTCATCCAGCCTCGATCTCCGTATTCACAGGGTCAACTAGCGGATATTCGTACATGGAAGAGTTCTAGGCAAGAAAATTCACCTTGAATGCCCACGGGCTGTCGACTTGCTGACCGGCTCGGTTGGCAGTCTGAACGGCCTCGAGCTCCTTGCGATACTTCTCTCGCACTTCCATGTGAGCAACTTTGTGGCCAGCAGCCAGCCTGTTTAAGAAACCAGCGAAAGCGGGCCAGAAATCGACATAGACGCTTATCTCGCTCAGCCCCCATTCAGACGAGCCTATGGCTCTGCGAAGGTCTTTGATGGCAAATTGCCAATGAGTCCCGCCGCGATATGCTAATGAATGCCGCGCGCGACGGAGGGATTCCGGCTGCGATGCAACTCGTCCCCTTCGGCGCTGATTTTTCCCTTTAAGGCTGGGACAGAGTTCTGCGCGGGTGTGGGCCCCAATAAGGGGTCTCAGCTCTGGAGGGGTTGAAGAGGGGATCCCTGACCTTGGAAAGAAGACCGCTCCGTAGAAAAACTGACAGTTGCCTTGTAATCGAAAAGAAAACGACGAATCAATGGAAACCAGATGGAGAGAAAATGCAATCCAAGGAAATGTTTCCTATGGTTCATACAAGTTGAAGCTCTATCTCAGGCGACCCTCGGCCCCAGCCCCTGACAGTTCGTCTCGTTCTCCCAATCTCTGGGCTACTGCTATTGCTGTCCGGGCGAACTGTCGGAGCCCGAACTCCAACAGCACTGGCCCGGACAGCAACAGAAGCGAACCCGCAGATTGAAAGAAGGAGCCGAACCGCCAGGAGGATCGGGTTCGAGAATCGCCTGAGATTGTTTTGAGGGAGCCTGCGGGAAACGTGAATTACTAAATCTGGTAAGTGTTTCAAGAATGTTCTCACGATGAAACGACAAAAAGCCTTTCGATCAATAAATTAGCTTCCGAAGAAAAAATACAATATTTTTTCGATAAAATAAAAATAATATTATGACTGAAAATTGCTTCCAGGCCGCCATGGCTACGTTCCCGTGGAAAAATTCTGCCGTGGAAATGTTCTTGATACGCACTCGTGGGGAATTTCTTCGTATAGACTTTTAGAAGCATATATAACAGGACTGTGCTTTAAGACGTTAACGTGTTAATGCACTAACGGGTTAACGCTCCTTTTTTCGAAAAATAACGGTTAACGAAAAAGTATTAAAATCACGTCAATTTAGTTTGTTAATTGTAGTAGAATTATAGCACTGATTAATATGGGACATCTCATGATTTATTGATTTTTGCTGTGATCGGGTAATGTTTTGAATTTTCAACAAAATGCAAAATTAACCTGTTAACCCACTAAAGAGTTACCGTGGTTTTTTTTCAACTTAACGACTAACGCTCAAAAGAACTTCCTTTCCATTATTGCTCATCCCTGATATACAATACAGTTCTGCACGAAAATGACTGAAAATTTTTAAAAGAATATCTAATCCCATTTTTCTGCCGGTCCCCCATTTGCTGGTCGCTATCACCGGCATTAACGATGGCGAGCCAGCCAGACAATCATCGACAGCCGAAGATCAAGGCCGTAGATTCGATAGGCCATCAAGTTCGTGGACGTCTCATGCCGGTTCATTTTGTTCCTGCTCTTTCACCAGTTTCCCCCCAACTACCCTACTCTCGCTTGAATATTTTCTTTTTTCTAAGACACATAAAACACCGACTTTCGCCTGCTAGCTTTGGACGCTCATCCTCTTCCTTGCTACTATGCTCTTTCATGCCTTACCCTATGCTCATTAATCTGCTGCCAACTTTGATATTCGGTAGAGCGGACATTGCTCAGCCAAGCGTGCTGTGTCGCGGTCCGTAGGCGTCGCGCCCGGGGTAATGGGCGGGAATGTTGGCCAGGCGTGCGGCACTCACCTGACCGTGACGCGTACGCACGCGGGTGAGCAATGTCATAGGAAAGTGTTATTTCCGTATTTTTTGCGGTCCATATGTTTATCACTGCAATCTTTTTTGTGTCAGAATCCTGTGAAATCTTTTCGAAAATGTTCGGAAACTCATGAATTGTTCCCTGCATGCCTAGTCACTCGCCGAAATTTCAGTGTCAGCCTAGGAGTGAGAGCTGTAAACGAGTTCGACGCGCTGGAACTAAACCTTTTCTACTGGGTAGTCGTAAGAAATGCGCTACCTCTATTTTGAAGAGAAATTTGCCACTATTGATTGCGTGCGTGTGTGTGCTATAGTTGTAAAATATCGAAAAAATTTCGAACGAATGAAAATTGGGAAAATTTCGTTCAACGAATTTTCGAGCGAATGAAAGCGAACGAAAAAAAATCCGAAAAATCTTTTGAAAATCTCTCGAAAAATTCTTTCGTGTACAACTATAGTGCGCGCATATGTTGCGTTTCCTTCTCTCTTACACCTTCCCTTAGTCTTTCCACTCGCTCCACACAAACAGAATTAACCGAATTTACATTCGAAATAGAGGATTGTACCAGGCCTCCAATAGTGAGAACCTCGCTGTAAATAGTCTAGGGCAAGTCCATTTGCGGTTTTAAAGACGGAAAAAATTAGACAAAAATAAACTCTTTTGCGTGATGAAATTATCGGATTAAAAATCAATTGTTCTCTTGCATGAAATTTATTTACAACAAAGTGAATCTACAGATGGTTCTCTAAAATGTGTCCGTAGTAGGATTTCCTAGGTCGGCTTCATCTTCGCAGTCATCTTCATCGAAGGCATCATTGCTGTACTGATTCCTAAAATACATAGCAGGCTCGTTTTAGCGTTATAGCTGAGAGAAAAATCCGAAAAAAAATGGAAAATCCTTAACTTTATGCGACCAGAAAAAAAACAATATAAAATTTATATTTTTGAAAAATTGAAAGATGAAATTCGGCTTTATACTACCCGTGACGCGAGACCGCGACAACATATTCTAGGCATAATAACTTTTCGGTTGAAGTGGTTTATAGGCACTGTTTCGCGTGGCCAGTCGTGGAAAGTATGCACCTGGCCTAACGATTGCGATACCACATGGCCATTTCTTGATTTTTTTGGAAAAAAATTAATTGAATTAAGTCTTAGAGAAATATCGTAACTTGGAACTTACAAATGTTCTTCCTCAGTTTGCTTTCTGCTTCCACGATACTCGTATGCAGGCGCGGGTTCACCGGGATTGGTGTTGTCAGAAGGTGATGATCCCTGAAATTCATGGTTTCCTATGGCCGAAACAGTTATATTAGCGATCATCCAGCCTCGATCTCTGTTTTCACAGGGTAAACTAGCGGATATTCCTTCATGGAAGAGTTGTAGACAACAAAATCTACCTTGAATGCCCACGGGCTGTCGACTTGCTGACCGGCCCGCTTGGCAGCCTGAACGGCCTCGAGCTCCTTGCGATACTTCTCTCGCACTTCCATCTGAGCAACTTTGTGGCCAGCAGCCAGCCTTGAAAAATCACTCGATTGGTGAGTTACCCAACATCAGGGTTAAAAGGTTTATACCTAATCAGTGCTCTCGGCAGTTCGTTCTCCAGTCGACCATAGTTCGCCTCAACCATTTGATCCATGAGCGCCTTTCCTTTAGTTTCGGGTTGAAGGAAGAAACCGATGACCAGAGTAATGATGATTAGAGCCTCCGGAATCACGAAAGCCCCAACAGTCCACGAGGATAACAGTGGTGTTATAACCAGCAGGCCAACAATTGATCCAATATGCCTGAATTCAGCTGTGGTGAAAGACAGCCTGACCAGAATTACGATATCTGAGCTAGTTATAGAGAATTAAAGTTTTACACAGCGTTAAGACGTTTGTAGAATTTCTGTAAAGTGATGTGGAGGTGCCCGTACTGGTAATTCGTGGAGTTGGAGAAGCCGGGAGTATGTCGCAAGACAGTTGCAGTGGATTCGCGGTGCTATCGGAACGGAACTGCGGCATGTCTGGGGAATAGTCGCGGAACAGCCCAGGACAGCTGTGAAGTGAAAGGGCAGTCGCGGTGGAGTTGCAGTGGTGCCGCCAGCCAGTCGCGGCAGAGTCACGAAAGAGCCGCGGGGTGATTGAGGGAGAGACGCGGACAGTTTGTCCTGTAAAAGGTTGCGGTAGAGTCGCAGCAGTCCAGAATCAAGGTGCAAAAAGGGGATAACCGCGGAGGAGCCCCGGCAAAATTCTTGAGCAGGCGTTTGGGATTCAGAGGATTTGTTTTGCAGAAAAATTCATACCAATAGTCTTTTTACGCAAGCACTAATCTTTTGAAGGGAACTCTGAGACCTGAAAAAGCGAATAACCTACTTTATTGAATGCAGCGAACCGAACGCAATCGATCGAATAACGGTTGGATAACGCTGAGTAGTGATCTGCACAATATTGATCCAGAACACACAGTCATTTATCATTATAGTGAGGATGACTAGTATAGTAACAGCTGAAATTATTTTATGAATGGGTCCATGAAACAATGAAAACTATCTCTGCCTCAGGTTTCATGACCTCCCACCCCGAGCATGATGCACGCAAAAACAAAGCCGCGACGTATACTGTGACGTAAATTCCCAAGCCTCGAGTAGGGTGTTTTGGGGAAGATAAGAAGCCTTTCTGTAAACCGATGTCAGTGATCACGCTTTTTGCCTCCAGTTCAGCTTTCAAAGCACAGGAAATTGTCGAAAACAGGAAGTTCTGGCAAACTGATGTTTGATCAATTAATCAACAATAGATGTTGGGTTGTGACATCATGGGGAAGACCGACTGTGGGAACTTCTTCTATCACTCTGCTGTCGAGTAGTCCCCTCCGCCTCCCGCTCTCCGATTCAGGAGCGGTTTCACAATTTTATCGAGGGAAACTTCCTATCAATGAGGGAGAACGGACATCACCATCATTTAAACGATAACAGCTATGGTATTACCATTTCATAGAACTAGAAGATATTGCATTTCTAATTTTTTCAAACATATTCTAAAAAGAAATCCTTCAGAATCGGCATTATTATTTTAACCAATGGAGTTGCGCAACGCAATCATTGCTGAAATGCGGAACTCCATTGTATGCTCACGGCGTTGTTGCTGGAAAAGCGCAACTCAACTGTATTCTCACGGCAGTGTATATGGTGAATCGCAACTCCACTGTATGCTCACGGCACTGTTGATGGTGAAGGCAACTCCACTGCAATCTGACGGCACTGTTGTTGGTGAATCGCAACTCCATTGTATGCTCACGGCACTGTCGCTGGTTAAGCGCAACTCCATTGTATGCTCACGGCAGTGTTGGTGGTGAAGCGCAACTCCACTGTATTCTCACGGCACTGTTGTTGGTGAAGCGCAACTCCACTGCATGCTCACGGCATTGTTGGTGGTGAAGCGCAACTCCATTATATGCTCACGGCACTGTTGGTGGTGGAGCGCAACTCCATTGTATGCTCACGGCACTGTTGTTGGTGAATCGCAACTCCATTGTACGCTCACGGCAGTGCTGGTGGTGAAGCGCAACTCCACTGTATTCTCACGGCACTGTTGTTGGTGAATCGCAACTCCATTGTATGCTCACGGCAGTGTTGGTGGTGAAGCGCAACTCCACTGTATTCTCACGGCAGTGTTGGTGGTGAATCGCAACTCCATTGTATGCTCACGGCACTGTTGGTGGTGAAGCGCGACTCCACTGTATTCTCACGGCACTGTTGTTGGTGGATCGCAACTCCATTGTATGCTCACGGCACTGTTGGTGGTGAGGGCAGCTCCACTGTATTCTCACGGCACTGTTGTTGGTGAAGCGCAACTCCACTGCATGCTCACGGCATTGTTGGTGGTGAAGCGCAACTCCATTATATGCTCACGGCACTGTTGGTGGTGGAGCGCAACTCCACTGTATGCTCACGGCACTGTTGATGGTGAAGGCAACTCCACTGCAATCTGACGGCACTGTTGTTGGTGAAGCGCAACTCGATTGCATGCTCACGGCACTGTTGCTGGAAAAGCGCAACTCAACTGTATTCTCACGGCAGTGTATGTGGTGAATCGCAACTCCATTGTATGCTCACGGCACTGTTGTTGGTGAATCGCAACTCCACTGTACGCTCACGGCACTGTTGCTGGTTGAGCGCAACTCCATTGTACGCTCACGGCAGTGTTGGTGGTGAAGCGCAACTCCACTGTATTCTCACGGCACTGTTGTTGGTGGATCGCAACTCCATTGTATGCTCACGGCAGTGTTGGTGGTGAAGCGCAACTCCATTGTATGCTCACGGCACTGTTGCTGGTTAAGCGCAACTCCATTGTACGCTCACGGCAGTGTTGGTGGTGAAGCGCAACTCCACTGTATTCTCACGGCACTGTTGCTGGTTAAGCGCAACTCCATTGTATGCTCACGGCAGTGTTGGTGGTGAAGCGCAACTCCACTGTATTCTCACGCCACTGTTGTTGGTGAATCGCAATTCTATTGTATGCTCACGACAGTGTTGGTGGTGAAGCGCAACTCCACTGTATCCTCACGGCACTGTTGTTTGTGAATCGCAACTCCATTGTATGCTCACGGCAGTGTTGATGGTGTAGCGCAACTTCATGGTATGCTCACGGCACTGTTGCTGGAAAAGCGCAACTCAGCTGTATTCTCACGGCAGTGTTGGTGGTGAATCGCAACTCCATTGTATGCTCACGGCACAGTTGGTGGTGAGGGCAGCTCCACTGTATTCTCACGGCACTGTTGTTGGTGAAGCGCAACTCCACTGTATGCTCACGGCATTGTTGGTGGTGAAGCGCAACTCCATTATATGCTCACGGCACTGTTGGTGGTGGAGCGCTACTCCACTGTATGCTCACGGCACTGTTGATGGTGAAGGCAACTCCACTGCAATCTGACGGCACTGTTGTTGGTGAAGCGCAACTCCATTGTATGCTCACGGCACTGTTGCTGGAAAAGCGCAACTCAACTGTATTCTCACGGCAGTGTATGTGGTGAATCGCAACTCCATTGTATGCTCACGGCACTGTTGTTGGTGAATCGCAACTCCATTGAATGCTCACGGCACTGTTGCTGGTTAAGCGCAACTCTATTGTATGCTCACGACAGTGTTGGTGGTGAAGCGCAACTCCACTGTATTCTCACGGCACTGTTGTTTGTGAATCGCAACTCCATTGTATGCTCACGGCACTGTTGGTGGTGGAGCGCAACTCCATTGTATGCTCACGGCAGTGTTGGTGGTGAAGCGCAACTTCATGGTATGCTCACGACACGGTTGGTGGTGAAGCGCGACTCCACTGTATTCTCACGGCACTGTTGTTGGTGGATCGCAACTCCATTGTATGCTCACGGCAGTGTTGGTGGTGAAGCGCAACTCCACTGTATTCTCACGGCACTGTTGTTGGTGAAGCGCAACTCCACTGTATGCTCACGGCACTGTTGGTGGTGGAGCGGAACTCCATTGTATGCCCACGGCAGTGTTGGTGGTGAATCGCAACTCCACTGTACGCTCACGGCAGTGTTGGTGGTGAAGCGCAACTCCACTGTATTCTCACGGCACTGTTGTTGGTGAATCGCAACTCCATTGTATGCTCACGGCAGTGTTGGTGGTAAAGCTCAGCTCCATTGTGTGCTCACGGCAGTGTTGGTGGTGAAGCGCAACTCCACTGTATGCTCACGGCACTGTTGGTGGTGAAGCGCGACTCCACTGTATTCTCACGGCACTGTTGTTGGTGGATCGCAACTCCATTGTATGCTGACGGCAGTGTTGGTGGTGAAGCGCAACTCCACTGCATTCTCACGGCAATGTTGGTGGTGAATCGCAACTCCATTGTATGCTCACGGCACTGTTGTTGGTGAATCGCAACTCCACTGTACGCTCCCGGCACTGTTGCTGGTTAAGCGCAACTCCATTGTATGCTCACGGCAGTGTTGGTGGTGAAGCGCAACTCCACTGTATTCTCACGCCACTGTTGTTGGTGAATCGCAACTCTATTGTATGCTCACGACAGTGTTGGTGGTGAAGCGCAACTCCATTGTATGCTCACGGCACTGTTGCTGGTTAAGAGCATTTCCATTGTATGCTCACGGCAGTGTTGGTGGTGAAGCGCAACTCCACTGTATTCTCACGGCACTGTTGTTGGTGAAGTGCGACTCCATTGTATGCTCACGGCAGTGTTGGTGGTGAAGCGCAACTCCACTGTATTCTCACGCCACTGTTGTTGGTGAATCGCAACTCTATTGTATGCTCACGACAGTTGATATTGGCAAATGTTATGTGCAGCTTCAAACCGAGTATGATACAGATTTATTCGGCTGACGTTTCGGCGTCTTCGCCTTCTTCGGAGCCTGGAAATTCGAGAGCATTTTGAAAAACTATTCGATCAAGCGCCATTTCATTCAACAGAATCGCCTTCAGTGGGAGGCCGGACCACCCACGACGAGAAGAGGTAAGAAAAAAAAAACAGACCAACCTTAGACTGTGAGCCGACGAGCTCAACGAGTCACCCTCAGATGTAGACAAACGCAGGAGATGAGACTTGCGCCCCGGGTCCCCTTATATATGGTAGCGACCTGCCTTAAAGGACCACCTAGGGCGACTGATTAAGGTGACATAGCCCGCAGAGGTCCATGTAAGGCGCCAAATCTTGGGTAATTGCGACGCACTCCTCCCTGCGATTGATTTTTGGATTCCTTGCAGCGATCCAGAATGCCTCGAGCGTTTTGCGCGCAGAAATGTCAGCCTCGCGCGCTAAGATAATTACCGTGATTTCAAATAGCGCATCGCCATGTACGCGGACGCGGTGGTCTCTAAAGGCGTGGGAAGTTTTGGACTTATTAAGACTGCAGAGGTGCTCTTTTATTCTAAGACAGAGTGGTCTGCCCGTCTCACCAATGTACTCTTCCTTGCAAAGCTGACATGAAATGAGGTACACAACCCCAGAGATCATGCAATCACCCTCTCTTCCGAAGGGGCAGACCAGGCATGAAGGAGTTGTACAAAGTCTGTCGTACAGACGGTTACGTGTCAGCTGTTTTTTGAGAGTAGCCGGTGGGATCTCGATTAATCTGACCGAATCCTGCAGATCAGCCTTTCGGATGCATGCTCGAACTTCAGTGCTCAACTCGTCAGAGATGAAAGGCAGACAAAAAGGTATTTTCGTACTACCGTCATCGCGTTGATCACATGCATAGCGTCGTCCCTCTTCTCTGACCTTCCATATCGCCGGGGCGTATCCGTTAGCAATCGCTATAGATTTGGCCCTTTCAATGGAAATTGACTTTTCCTCGATACCTGATGAAACAGAAGCTGCTGTCCTGAACATACCAGCTACAATTGCCCTTTTCGTTCTCCTGGGGTGGGCCGAACTGCAAATTATATTTTTGCTAGTCGGCTTCCGATACCACTTTGTCCGGCACACTCCTCGAGAAATGTGAACTTCCACATTCAGAAAGGCTAGCCAATTGTCCTTCGGAGTTTCTCGAGTAAATTTGATATCCTCTGATTGCTGGTTCAAAATTTCAAAACATTGGTCCATCTCATCTTGGGTAGAGCACACGATGAAACAGTCATCTATACAGCGACAGTACAGCAATGGAATGCTATCTAAAATGGGACTTTCTACTTTCGACATGAAAGAGACTGCCAGAATCGGAGCTAACCTTTGTCCCATCGCGAGTCCTCTTATCTGCTTGTAATACTCTCCATTCCACCTGAATATGTTGCATTTCAAACACTCATGGAGCAGTGTCATGACCTGTCCGATGTTGAGGCCGTATAGATTGACGTTAGACTGCTGCTCGCTGAGAATCTCGAAAACGGCCTGTAAGGCGTTGTCCTTAGGCACATTGGTGTACAGAGAGGTCACGTCGAACGATTCCATCACGCAGTTATCGTCCATACTGACTTCGCGAAGCTTGTCGAGGAAACTCTGAGTATTAGGCAAGTGTGCTGGAACAAATTTGAGAAGCTGAACAAGAACCAGATTGAGAAACCATGATATTCGATCTGTTGGACCACCCACGTTGCTGATTATAGGTCGAACTTTAAAACACGTTGGATCCTGGCAACCTGCGCTTCCTGGGGGCAGTTTATGGGTATTAATGAGTACGTACAGTACAGGACAAGTGGGAAGCTCACATTTCAACCTGCTGGCTATGTGTCCGGGTAGACAGGCTGCCTTCGCGACTTCGGTCCAGTTTCGAAATAGCCGGCGATACTGCTTCGCGTATTCCTCTGCGGTAGAGTGATCATACGTGCAGCGATCTTGAAGATGTAGTCGTGTGATTTCCCCGTCTAGAGACTGTGGCAGTACTACAAACTCTCCACCTTTGTCACTGACACTGATTCTTACTGCTCCAGATGCCGTGAGATCCCTGATTTCCCGCAAGCCGCGCTTTTGCCCGACGCTAAGATTACAACCGCTGCGTTTGCCTATAAATCGCCTGAGTACCACAAGCAAAGAGGTGGAAAATATGCGGAATTTTGCGTCTGTCGCGCTATCAGGGTCCTGCGGCCTGAGGAAATTGCAGGGAAATGGAGGGGCTGGGACGGCTGGAATACTATTACCACCCTGACCACTGATCCGCGCACCGATTTTCGCACGTCCTCGCAGGCGATCCTGCAATGATTGGAGGCTGCCAACAATTTTACGCGAAACGCTGTGACAAAGGGACTGATTGGGGGCAAAGCTAGGACCCAAATCCAATGCGGAGAGCGCGTCACTGGATAGATTTGTGTCGCCGATGACGGTGACCCTGGAGCTCCGCTCCTCCCCTCCCATCCGTCCTTCTCCAAGGTCAGAATTCACGGTTGCGCCACTGTTTTGGTTACCTCCACCGCCTCGCTTCCGATCAAGCAACACACTGAATTTTCTCTGAAGTTTTACTTTGACGCTAGAACGAATAGAATCACAAATACTTCTCGACTCACCCACTATTCTCCTCCAAAGGTGGTCCGGCACGAATCGTTCACAACACAATTCTTTAGATATACACTTCCTAAGCATAGAATACATCTATCAAAAAGGGGTCTTCCAAGCGAAAGAGGTTTGGTTGGCGTCAGAAACGTCCCAACAAAAAGAGAACAATAGGTAAGTAGATTGAGGAGAGTCTACAAAAAGTGAACAATATTCTCTGAGAGTAATTTTTCTTGGTGAACACTTCTTAACAGCGGAAACAAACCGATGTGACATTTTACGATGATGAGTATAGTGTCTTTCGGAAAAAGCACTTCTATTCGTTTAGCGAGATTTTACGGAATTACTCTTGCTTAATGCTGTATTTCTATTTTATTGTTTTGCTTCTCCTTACAGCAAGACCTAACCGTCTGTCTAAGTCTTTGCGACGTCATCTTCTATTCTGATGGTAAGAGTTAGGTTTACATGCACATACGTTTAAACGGTTCTTGCGTAATCAAGACCATTATTGGAACCACAGAAAGCTTCTGTGTAGAACACAGCAACGGTTTGTTTTCGCTGTTAAGAAGTGTTCACCAAGAAAAATTACTCTCAGAGAATATTGTTCACTTTTTGTAGACTCTCCTCAATCTACTTACCTATTGTTCTCTTTTTGTTGGGACGTTTCTGACGCCAACCAAACCTCTTTCGCTTGGAAGACCTTTTTGATAGAATTGTTCACTTTTTATTGATATTACGAAGTAATATCTATGAAAAAATCTTCAATATTTTTCAAATAGCATAGATTGCTATAATAATCAGTAAGCAACAAACTTGTTGCGCACGCTACGAATTAAGCGCTACTCACTTTCCACGACGTCCTGATGACGTCATCAGATGCCCTATGTACTTTACATGACACCATGATGACGTCATCAGATGCACTATGTTCTTTACATGACATCCTAATGACGTCATCAGATGCCCTATGTACTTTACGTGACATCCTGACGACGTCATCAGATGCCCTATGTACTTTACATGACACCCTGATGACGTCATCAGATGCCCTATGTACTTTACATGGCATCCTGAAGACGCCATTAGATGCCCTATGTACTTTACATGACATCCTAATGACGTCATCAGATGCCCTATGTAATTTAGATGACACCTTGATGACGTCTTCAGATGCCCTATGTACTTTGCATGACACCCTGATGACGTCATCAGATGCCCTATGTACTTTGCATGACACCCTGATGACGTCATCAGATGCCCTGTGTACTTTACATGACACTCTGATGACGTCATCAGATGCCCTATGTACTTTACATGACACCATGATGACGTCATCAGATGCACTATGTTCTTTACATGACATCCTAATGACGTCATCAGATGCCCTATGTACTTTACGTGACATCCTGACGACGTCATCAGATGCCCTATGTACTTTACATGACACCCTGATGACGTCATCAGATGCCCTATGTACTTTACATGGCATCCTGATGACGCCATCAGATGCCCTATGTACTTTACATGACATCCTAATGACGTCATCAGATGCCCTATGTACTTTAGATGACACCTTGATGACGTCTTCAGATGCCCTATGTACTTTGCATGACACCCTGATGACGTCATCAGATGCCCTATGTACTTTGCATGACACCCTGATGACGTCATCAGATGCCCTGTGTACTTTATATGACACTCCTGATGACGTCATCAGATGCTCCTATGTACTTTGCATGACACCCTGATGACGTCATCAGATGCCCTATGTACTTTACATGACACCCTGGATGACGTCATCAGATGCCCTATGAACTTTACATGACATCCTGATGACGTCATCAGATGCCCTATGTACTTTACATGACACCCTGATGACGTCATCAGATGCCCTATGTACTTTACATGACACCCTGATGACGTCATCAGATGCCCTATGTACTTTACATGACACCTGATGACGTCATCAGGTGCCCTATGTACTTTACATGACATCCTGATGACGTCATCAGATGCCCTATGTACTTTACTTGACATCCTGGTGACGTCATCAGACGCCCTATGTACTTTACATGACACCCCGATGACGTCATCAGATGCCCTATGTACTTTACATGACATCCTGATGACGTCATCAGATGCCCTATGTACTTTACATGACATCCTGATGACGTCATCAGATGCCCTATGTACTTTACATGACACCCTGATGACGTCATCAGATGCCCTATCTACTTTACATGACACCCTGATGACGTCATCAGATGCCCTATGTACTTTACATGACACCCTGATGACGTCATCAGATGCCCTATGTACTTTACATGACACCCTGACGACGTCATCAGATGCCCTATGTACTTTACATGACACCCTGATGACGTCATCAGATGCCCTATGTACTTTACATGACATCCTGATGACGTCATCAGATGCCCTATGTACTTTACATGACATCCTAATGACGTCATCAGATGCCCTATGTACTTTACATGACACCCTGATGACGTCATCAGATGCCCTATGTACTTTACATGACACCCTGATGACGTCATCAGATGCCCTATGTACTTTACATGACACCCTGATGACGTCATCAGATGCCCTATGTACTTTACATGACACCCTGATGACGTCATCAGATGCCCTATGTACTTTACATGACACCCTGATGACGTCATCAGATGCCCTATGTACTTTACATGACACCCTGATGACGTCATCAGATGCCCTATGTACTTTACATGACACCCTGATGACGTCATCAGATGCCCTATGTACTTTACGTGACACCCTGATGACGTCATCAGATGCCCTATCTACTTTACATGACACCCTGATGACGTCATCAGATGCCCTATCTACTTTACATGACACCCTGATGACGTCATCAGATGCCCTATGTACTTTACATGACACCCTGATGACGTCATCAGATGCCCTATGTACTTTACATGACACCCTGATGACGTCATCAGATGCCCTATGTACTTTACATGACACCCTGATGACGTCATCAGATGCCCTATGTACTTTACATGACACCCTGATGACGTCATCAGATGCCCTATGTACTTTACATGACACCCTGATGACGTCATCAGATGCCCTATGTACTTTACATGACACCTGATGACGTCATCAGGTGCCCTTTGTACTTTACATGACACCCTGATGACGTCATCAGATGCCCTATGTACTTTACGTGACACCCTGATGACGTAATCAGATGCCCTATCTACTTTACATGACACCCTGATGACGTCATCAGATGCCCTATCTACTTTACATGACACCCTGATGACGTCATCAGATGCCCTATGTACTTTACATGACACCCTGATGACGTCATCAGATGCCCTATGTACTTTACATGACACCCTGATGACGTCATCAGATGCCCTATGTACTTTACATGACACCCTGATGACGCCATCAGATGCCCTATGTACTTTACATGACATCCTGATGACGTCATCTGATGCCTATCTTACTTTACATGACACCCTGATGACGTCATCAGATGCCCTATGTACTTTACATGACACCCTGATGACGTCATCAGATGCCCTATGTACTTTACATGACACCCTGATGACGTCATCAGGTGCCCTATGTACTTTACATGATATCCTGATGACGTCATCAGATGCCCTATGTACTTTACATGACATCCTGATGACGTCATCAGATGCCCTATGTACTTTACATGACACCCTGATGACGTCATCAGATGCTCCTATGTACTTTACATGACATCCTGATGACGTCATCAGATGCCCTATGTACTTTACATGACACCCTGATGATGTCATCAGATGCCCTATGTACTTTACATGACACCCTGATGACGTCATCAGATGCCCTATGTACTTTACATGACACCCTGATGACGTCATCAGATGCCCTATGTACTTTACATGACATCCTGATGACGTCATCAGATGCCCTATGTACTTTACATGACACCCTGATGACGTCATCAGATGCCCTATGTACTTTACATGACACCCTGATGACGTCATCAGATGCCCTATGTACTTTACATGACACCTGATGACGTCATCAGATGCCCTATGTACTTTACGTGACACCATGACGACGTTATCAGATGCCCTATTTACTTTACGTGACACCATGACGACGTTATCAGATGCCCTATTTACTTTAGATGACACCCTGATGACGTCATCAGATGCCCTATGTACTTTACATGACATCCTGATGACGTCATCAGATGCCCTATGTACTTTACATGACACCCTGACGACGTCATCAGATGCCCTATGTACTTTACATGACACCCTGATGACGTCATCAGATGCCCTATGTACTTTACATGACATCCTGATGACGTCATCAGATGCCCTATGCACTTTACATGACATCCTAATGACGTCATCAGATGCCCTATGTACTTTACATGACACCCTGATGACGTCATCAGATGCCCTATGTACTTTACATGACACCCTGATGACGTCATCAGATGCCCTATGTACTTTACATAACACCCTGATGACGTCATCAGATGCCCTATGTACTTTACATGACACCCTGATGACGTCATCAGATGCCCTATGTACTTTACATGACACCCTGATGACGTCATCAGATGCCCTATGTACTTTACATGACACCCTGATGACGTCATCAGATGCCCTATGTACTTTACATGACACCCTGATGACGTCATCAGATGCCCTATGTACTTTACGTGACACCCTGATGACGTCATCAGATGCCCTATCTACTTTACATGACACCTGATGACGTCATCAGATGCCTATCTACTTTACATGACACCCTGATGACATCATCAGATGCCCTATGTACTTTACATGACACCCTGAGGACGTCATCAGATGCCCTATGTACTTTACATGACACCCTGATGACGTCATCAGATGCCCTATGTACTTCTTATATGACACCCTGATGACGTCATCAGATGCCCTATGTACTTTACATGACACCCTGATGACGTCATCAGATGCCCTATGTACTTTACATGACACCCTGATGACGTCATCAGGTGCCCTATGTACTTTACATGACACCCTGATGACGTCATCAGATGCCCTATGTACTTTACGTGACACCCTGATGACGTAATCAGATGCCCTATCTACTTTACATGACACCCTGATGACGTCATCAGATGCCCTATCTACTTTACATGACACCCTGATGACGTCATCAGATGCCCTATGTACTTTACATGACACCCTGATGACGTCATCAGATGCCCTATGTACTTTACATGACACCCTGATGACGTCATCAGATGCCCTATGTACTTTACATGACACCCTGATGACGCCATCAGATGCCCTATGTACTTTACATGACATCCTGATGACGTCATCAGATGCCCTATCTACTTTACATGACACCCTGATGACGTCATCAGATGCCCTATGTACTTTACATGACACCCTGATGACGTCATCAGATGCCCTATGTACTTTACATGACACCCTGATGACGTCATCAGGTGCCCTATGTACTTTACATGATATCCTGATGACGTCATCAGATGCCCTATGTACTTTACATGACATCCTGATGACGTCATCAGATGCCCTATGTACTTTACATGACACCCTGATGACGTCATCAGATGCCCTATGTACTTTACATGACACCCTGATGACGTCATCAGATGCCCTATGTACTTTTTACATGACACCTGATGATGTCATCAGATGCCCTATGTACTTTACATGACACCCTGATGACGTCATCAGATGCCCTATGTACTTTACATGACACCCTGATGACGTCATCAGATGCTCCTATGTACTTTACATGACATCCTGATGACGTCATCAGATGCCCTATGTACTTTACATGACACCCTGATGGCGTCATCAGATGCCCTATGTACTTTACATGACACCCTGATGACGTCATCAGATGCCCTATGTACTTTACATGACACCCTGATGACGTCATCAGATGCCCTATGTACTTTACATGACATCTTGATGACGTCATCAGATGCCCTATGTACTTTACATGACACCCTTATGACGTCATCAGATGCCCTATGTACTTTACATGACACCTTGATGACGTCATCAGATGCCCTATGTACTTTACATGACATCCTGATGACGTCATCAGATGCCCTATGTACTTTACATGACACCCTGATGACGTCATCAGATGCCCTATGTACTTTACATGACACCCTGATGGCGTCATCAGATGCCCTATGTACTTTACATGACACCCTGATGACGTCATCAGATGCCCTATGTACTTTACATGACACCCTGATGACGTCATCAGATGCCCTATGTACTTTACATGACACCCTGATGACGTCATCAGATGCCCTATGTACTTTACATGACACCCTGAAGACGTCATCAGATGCCCTATGTACTTTACATGACACCCTGATGACGTCATCAGATGCCCTATGTACTTTACATGACACCCTGATGACGTCATCAGATGCCCTATGTACTTTACATGACACCCTGATGACGTCATCAGATGCCCTATGTACTTTACATGACACCCTGATGACGTCATCAGATGCCCTATGTACTTTACATGACACCCTGATGACGTCATCAGGATGTCCTATGTAATTTTTATGACACCTGATGACGTCATCAGATGCCCTATGTACTTTACGTGACACCCTTATGACGTCATCAGATGCCCTATGTACTTTACATGACATCTTGATGACGTCATCAGATGCTCTATGTACTTTACATGACACCCTGATGACGTCATCAGATGCCCTATGTACTTTTCATGACACCCTGATGACGTCATCAGATGCCCTATGTACTTTACATGACACCCTGATGACGTCATCAGATGCCCTATGTACTTTATATGACACCCTGATGACGTCATCAGATGCCCTATGTACTTTACATGACACCCTGATAACGTCGTCAGATGCCCTATGTACTTTGCATGACACCCTCATGACGTCATCAGATGCCCTATGCACTTTAGATAACCCTGATGACATCACCAGATGCCCTATGTAATTTACATGACACCCTGATGACGTCATCAGATGCCCTATGTACTTTACATGACACCCTGATGACGTCATCAGATGCCCTATGTACTTTTTATGACACCCTGATGACGTCATCAGATGTCCTATGTACTTTACATGACACCCTGATGACGTTATCAGATGTCCTATGTACTTTACATGACACCCTGATGACGTCATCAGATGCCCTATGTACTTTACATGACACCCTGATGACGTCATCAGATGCCCTATGTACTTTATATGACACCCTGATGACGTCATCAGATGCCCTATGTAATTTACATGACATCTCTGATGACGTCATCAGATGCCCTATGTACTTTACGTGACACCCTTATGACGTCATCAGATGCCCTATGTACTTTACATGACATCTTGATGACGTCATCAGATGCCCTATGTGCTTTACATGACACCCTTATGACGTCATCAGATGCCCTATGTACTTTACATGACACCCTGATGACGTCATCAGATGCCCTATGTACTTTACATGACATCCTGATGACGTCATCAGATGCCCTATGTACTTTACATGACACCCTGATGACGTCATCAGATGCCCTATGTACTTTACATGACACCCTGATGACGTCATCAGGTGCCCTATGTACTTTACATGACACCCTGATGACGTCATCAGATGCCCTATGTACTTTACATGACACCCTGATGACGTCATCAGATGCCCTATGTACTTTACATGACATCTTGATGACGTCATCAGATGCCCTATGTGCTTTACATGACACCCTTATGACGTCATCAGATGCCCTATGTACTTTACATGACATCTTGATGACGTCATCAGATGCCCTATGTACTTTACATGACACCCTGATGACGTCATCAGGTGCCCTATGTACTTTACATGACACCCTGATGACGTCATCAGGTGCCCTATGTACTTTACATGACACCCTGATGACGTCATCAGATGCCCTATGTACTTTACATGACATCTTGATGACGTCATCAGATGCCCTATGTACTTTACATGACACCCTGATGACGTCATCAGGTGCCCTATGTACTTTACATGACACCCTGATGACGTCATCAGGTGCCCTATGTACTTTACATGACACCCTGATGACGTCATCAGATGCCCTATGTACTTTACATGACATCTTGATGACGTCATCAGATGCCCTATGTGCTTTACATGACACCCTTATGACGTCATCAGATGCCCTATGTACTTTACATGACACCCTGATGACGTCATCAGATGCCCTATGTACTTTACATGACATCCTGATGACGTCATCAGATGCCCTATGTACTTTACATGACACCCTGATGACGTCATCAGATGCCCTATGTACTTTACATGACACCCTGATGACGTCATCAGGTGCTCCTATGTACTTTACATGACACCCTGATGACGTCATCAGATGCCCTATGTACTTTACATGACACCTGATGACGTCATCAGATGCCCTATGTACTTTACATGACACCCTGATGGACGCTCATCAGATGCCCTATGGCGTACTTTACATGGCGGACACCCTGATGACGTCTATCAGATGCCCTATGTACTTCTGAGCATGACACCCTGATGACGCCATCAGATGCTCCTATGTACTTTAGTGATGACATCCTGATGACGTCATCAGATGCCCTATCTACTTTACATGACACCCTGATGACGTCATCAGATGCCCTATGTACTTTACATGACACCTCGAGTGACGTCATCAGATGCCCTATGTACTTTACATGACACCCTGATGACGTCATCAGGTGCCCTATGTACTTTACATGATATCCTGATGACGTCATCAGGAATGCCCTATGTACTTTTTACATGACATCTTCTGATGACGTCATCAGATGCCCTATGTACTTTTAACATGAGCCACCCTGATGACGTCATCCAGATGTGCCCTATGTACTTTACATGACACCCTGATGACGTCATCAGATGCCCTATGTACTTTACATGACACCCTGATGATGTCATCAGATGCCTATGTAGGCTGACATGACAACCCTGATGACGTCTATCAGATGCCCTATGTACTTTACATGACACCCCTGATGAGCGTCATCAGATGCCCTATGTACTTTACATGACATCCTCTGATAGACGTCATCAGATGCCCTATAGTACTTTACATGACACCCTGATGACGTCAGTCAGATGCCCTATGTGCACTTTACATGACACTTTGATGACGTCATCAGATGCCCTATGTACTTTACGTGACACCCTGATGACGTCATCAGATGCTCCTATGTACTTTACATGACATCTGATGACGTCATCAGATGCCCTATGTATGCTTTACATGACACCTGGCGAGGCGTCATCAGATGCCCTATGTACTTTTACATGACACCTTGATGATGTCAACAGATG